>JAQMRL010000003.1:76388968-77591468 GCA_035578175.1 Catonia carolina
GTTCGAAATAAAATAAAAAATTATACAACAAAAATTAAATTGTTTTTGCATTATTCAAAAACATTTCTCGAAATGGTATCGCTAGCTCTATATTAATAATTTTAGTTACAGAGCTTAAAAAGATGTCATAGAAAAGGCACAAAGAAATAAAGTCCCAACTCTTAACGGTTTCTTAGAAACGTGTACCTGAAAAAGGGCCAATTTACCATGGGTTAGATAGGAGGTATAATGCTCCCTTTAATACGATGTTAATATTTTAGTTTGACCCGCTGAGTTGGTCTAGCAATAAGGTCGTCACCGCAAGTCAGCTGATTATCGGAGTTGAAGGTTCCGTGTTTCAAAACCTAAACTGGTGGATGACGGATTTTGATGAAAGCGTCCGTGTTGGGTCCCCTCATGGTACCTAACTTGAGTAACAAGTATCAACTTCGTACGATATTCCGTTTTTAAAATATTTTATAGAGACAAAAACAGACAGACATTCACACGATTAGACCAATAAATAAAAAAATACACTCAATCTGTTAGTTGCAGGGCTAAAATAAATAGTTCTGTATCTTATGACACGGTCAGCCAATTAAATTACTAAATCATTTTTAAGAACCGATGAGGCAGAGGTAAAAGACACTAATCAGAGTTATCTTCTCTGAAAGTGATGAATTTCATAATACAGCCAGACCTTGTGATGAAAGAAATGAAAGTGTCGTTTGCAGAGTGGCAAATGTGTGCTTTTCAGAGGGCCCGGGATGCTGATAAGCGGTTTTTTCACTCAATGAGGAAAGCAATGGTAAACCACCTCACTCCTCGTTTCACTTAGGAAAACCACTGCAAGTTCAAACTAGCCTTTTGGCTGATGACCTAAACAACAAGAAGTACAAACATGGATTTTGGGCTATGGGTAGCTGAAAACGTTTCCCGTAAAAATTCGATTTTGAAAAATTAACTTTCCTTTCGTATACTATACTGAATGTAGAAAAAGATAAATTAAAATGTACAAATACGTAAAATCAACAAAATAATGTTTATTTTCGTATTACACAATTTCAGAGATTCATCAGCTTCAGTTGAATGGTTTGTACTGAATTAAATTTTAAAGACCAATAAATCCATGTAAAATTTTAACTTATTGGTCGGTCTAGTAAAACGTCGTCGCTCCAAACCACGGAATCCTAGTAAACGTAGACTTTTTACGGATTTGAACACTAGACACTGCTTACCAATGTATTTTGGTATTTGGGTTTCAATTAACTACACTCTATCAGGAATGATCGGATTGAATCTGTCAAGAGTATTCCTCATTTACACGCCATTGGCCTTCATAAAGTATCATCCACATCTCATTGGGTCATGGGTTGGTTAGGGTTCTAAATTTAACAGATTACAACACACACACACACACATTAGGGATAAAAAAATTAATACAGTCACTTTCTGGAAATTTATATTACATTTTATTTAAATTTTAATTAATATCTAAAATTCTTATAATATTTGAAATTTTAGAAAAGTTTATTCGCAATATACTTGATGATAACTGTAAAACAACATTCATTAGTTCAAATAGAAACTTTAGTAAAGAAGCACATCCAGTTTTATTTTACAAGATCATAGGCAAATAGTGAGTCGGTATTCATATATTATGGGAAAAGAAATCCGAAATTTATGCAGGAGCGTAAGATATCATAAAAAAGAGGCCATGTTTTCTCTCTGTTTGATCCCATTTATTCTACCAAGCACTAAGGCTTATTTTTCTTTTTCAGGCCGATTCTATTTTAGCAGAACTTCTGGATATTGTCAGCAGTATTGTGTGCCCTGGGCCAGATATAAGTTACAGTATAGGCCTGCTTTTTCCCTCATAAACATACCGAAATTTGAGTAAAAAAGTTTTATAAAATGAAAATACGTTCTAGGTTTTGTTTGTTTTTATTTTGCCAATTTATCCTCCGAAATGAACGAAATATACTCTATTCGTACTACCAAACAACACAAGAAAATCTTACTGAAATTATTATTTTTTTAAATAAAAAAATTGTATTTTGTTTTTTAATACATAAATATCATGTAAACAGGCAATAAATGTCGTGTATATTTTAAATTACATTTTATTTCATGTCCAAAAACACAAATAAATACATTTTCAGGAGTTTTGTCACTATTTTAACAAAATATTATAGAAAAATGTTTTTCAAAAATTATGTAGGCCCTACTACACTACACTCACAAACCTTATAACGGAATTGACACACCAAGATTAGATTATTATAAAAATGTTTTACAATTTTTTTTTATAGGCTACGACACCAAGGGCAGTATTTTTACTGTGTTTCATGAGGCGATTTTACCCGATTTAAAATGGACTCAACAATTTCATACGACAGTAATTTGTTAGAAATGTCACTCTTTATGGCGAGCAGAATTCGAAAGGCAATAAAAAAACTGTTTCCTGAACCAGTAAAAAACTGCCTGTAAATCTGTAGCTTATAAATAAATTTTGTGAAATATTTAGTAATAATCTAATCTTGGCGGGTTAATTCCGTTTTAACAAGGGTTTGTTAATATACGAGGGTTATATCTAAAGTAAAGACCGCTTGGAAATTTCCCTCCTTGATTTTGGCTAACCTGCTACGGTAAAGGCCACGCTAGTATTGTACGCACTGGTTTGTTGACTGAAACTCTACGTAGTAACGGAGCGCCATTCAGAGTCCACATGTTATAGGTGCGATACGTGATTTACTGAAATAATTTGGATGGGAAACTTACAAGCACTTACCAAATAGTCCAGACTTAGTTTTTTCTAATTACCATTTGTTTGGGAAATTGAAAGAATTTCTGTATGGTAAGTACTTCGCGAGTGCCGATAAACTTAAAAATGCTGCTAGTCAATGGCCAAATGAGCTGTCGGCTGAAGAATATGATGAGGATACGAGAGTACTCGTATATTGAAACTGGTGCACCGCCATGATAAATGTCTTAACGGTTGTGGCGATTATATATAGCCATACACAGCTAAACAGAAAAACTGTTCACGACACGATAACCCAAAACAGACGAGCACATTAGTATTGAACGCAGTAGTATAAATTATGTAAATTTATATTAAAATATTATACAATTTTCAGAATACATTTTTTAACAATGAAATCGTCTTTACTTAAAAGATATCCCTAGAACGCGGTATCTATATTACAACCATCCCGATGATGTATTTTTTTGTAACGTGCTAAGGCACCTTAACTGTGTTTCTTTTTTATACATAAAAAATTAAACGGTAGGCCGTTTAAAATCAAAGTACTGGGATAGACAACACAAGAATGTAACAAGTTTACACATTCAAATAATGTTTACAACATTCATAAATACAAAGGATGTTGAAACAAACTGAGTTAAGTTCGCATGAGCAGATAACGTTAGCTAGAGGTATGGACAAAGTTTAGCTCATTAAAGTGACTCAGTAGCTAACTCCAGAGGACTCAATGAGCTAAATTAGTGTAGAATTCACTAATTGATAATGATTTTTCGTGAAAGGAGTTGAACAGCACCCTCCAATTTTTAACATTATTTGATTTAATATGAAAAGTTACAAGGACATTTATTTATTTTACAAGATACGTGACAAGGGATGTAGCAAACCTATGGAGTGGTTAATATTTTTCGTCATCTGAGGACTCTTAGTTATCTTTTTCGAAGTGTTTTCCATCTTTTTGAGTACAACGTTACTACCATTTTCAAAGAATTGTCTAACTAAACTCTCTTTCAGGAATGGTCTTGAAAAAATTCGAATAGCTGTTGAAAATGTCAAGAAGAGAATGCAGAGTACACACTGATAAATTTCGATCGTCACGAATCGCCAGAGTACCGATGTTTTCTTCAGTAATGGCAATTTACGGCCCACGGCGATCTCCCAAGATCAACCGGGCTGACTCTCGTCCTTCAGAAACCCTTTGTGCCAACAGAAAATTGTTCTGGCACCCAAACAGTGTTCCTCAAACGCACCTTTGTTGATCTCGTTAACGGTATCAACACCTGATAAACCGTACTGAACATAATAAAGAATCATATATTGTTGCTCCTTTTAGTTCTGGACTCACAACAAAACAAAAAACCGAAGAGTATTAAAAAACACGTCCAACAAATATGAATGTTAAACGCTTACTAATGATCGGAAATCATTCGGCGTGACACGACACGTTTTTGTATCGAGTTTAACTTTACATCTAAGCATCTTCAAACTTGTTCAGTAGCATGTATCAATAGATATCGCTCATGTGAACGTAACACAGCATTTTTGGACACCCTTTGTACATGCTTACATATATTGGCTCATTATTTATACTTTTTTTTTAAATTTTTAGATTATTACAGTATCATCCCCGTAAGAAGCCAGGAGTCTATGTAGATGGAACGGTACATCGGAAGTGTAAATACAATATAAAAGTGGTGCCAAGATAGATCCTGAGGTACACCAGCTAGTAGTGGGCAGTAATGAGAATCATCGTTTTTTCAGAGACATAGAAGAAACTTTCCATTAAAAAGGACTAAATAATTAAGTAGTAATGAGAAGGAAAAACTTTTAATTTAGCGAGCAGGCCGCTGTGCCAAACCCGATCAAAGGCTTGGCTTATATCGAAAAAACACCGGCGGCATACCCAAATGTTGGTACCATTTACAGCTCCTACCTTCGACCAATCTGGAGCTATGGCAGTCTGCTAACCATTGGTATTAATAAAATTTCAGCGTTTCCAATCAAAGCTTTTACGAAGGATAATTAACACCCCCTATTATGTAACCAATAAAACGCTACACTCAGACTTAAACGTGCCCTACATAAATGACGTCTTCTTATAACTCTATACAAAATTTAGGAAGAAACTCGTAAAGCACCATAGCCCATTGATCTCAAATCTGGCTACGCAGACTTTCCCAAACAATCCAATAAGACGTCTAAAACGTCAATGGAGCCGGGACTTCAACAAATAACGTAGTATTGTAATTGACTATTCATTACAGTGTTCCAAATGCTGCAATTAATGCTACACTTATCTATTCACGTCGGAGTTCTGTCACTGGACTGTGTCTCCACTCACGTTTATTTCTCATGTTATTTTTTTCCAAATTTTGTGTTATCACATTCACTGATTGTTTTCAACAGATTGCAAATTTCCTAAATAGAGAAAAAATATTTTTAGATTATATTGTTTAGCTAATTAGATTTCTTATGCTTTTAGATTGTAGTTAGTTGACTTTTAATAATTGGATGGTGTAAAGCCCAGTCTTATTTTTAAAATATCATTAGCACTGTGTTGCGGTATAAAAGAGAACACCTACCTTAGGACATGGCTGCTAGTAATAGTTGGGTAAATCAATTTACTCCCATCTTGCATAATGTTAATTATCGTTAATGAATTATAATTTTAAGATCAGATGGTGTAAGCGTTGATATTGTAAAAATATCATGGTATAAATCGAGTACTGTATTTTGTTAACATTATTATTAATGCGTTAATCTAAAATGTCAGACAAATTGACAGCCGTAATGCTGTTCGTAAAAATCTAAACGATATGTTTTTGTATAGGAATGATGATAATTAAAAAAAATACTTTTAATTAATCAAAATGATTTTTTCTAAATATAGGCAGTAATAACTCTAAAATATTTAGAAACATAAAACATTATTGTAAACAATACTACAAAACATTACAAAACTCGGTAATGAAATTTTGTAAAAATAGAATACGTTTAAATTAAGCATTAATAAATATTAATGAACGTTTGAAAAAGGGAAGAAAAGAATGGAGAACAATAAATTCGAGTCATATATTAGTAGCGTTAAACAGAAAAATTCAACGAAGCTCTCTCCTCCATTCTGTTCAGTTTGTGTGCCGAAACAAAAATTCCATCAGCAATTCGGTTCAAAAAAATGACCGGAGTTTGGGGGGAATTCAATTTATCAAGCGATGTGAAGGAGCGAGATGGTAAAAGATAATGTAGAAAACTAGAAAGAGAAAAATACTTCTGTAGGCCAAGAGTGAGCGAGCACAGACTTGATTCTAGCAGTAAACAGTCTGATAACGCTGTGGAAAATCTTATCATGCTTTTCAGTCTTGCGACTTAAACCATTTCCCTTACTTTCTAAACATAGCTGGTGCTATTCTATAACAAACTGTTGAACAGCAAACTTCATCGCTCGAAAGAAGCATTTCTGCAATCCTGAAATCCGTTAGTCTATTATATTGTCTGCGAAATGTTATTTCCTTTAAAATGCTACTTAATTATTTATTTATCCATTTCCATCGACAACAAAACTTAATTTATAACAAAAATCCGGAACAAGTAATATATTTAATAGGATTTTTTATAATCTTTTCTGTAAGTCTAGTCGTTGTAATTATTTATTTATTTAATTAAATAACAGTCGAGAGAAAACTTTATACATTAAAAATGTATACAGATTTATACATTAAAATAACAAGCAAGGTACGGCAAATTTTACTCAATTTCTTATAAATCTTCAAATAGTTTTAAATTTAACGTACATTATGAAGAATTTTCACACTAAATTCACAACATTATATCATTGTATAATTATTTGACAGTAGACACCTAAATTGGATCAACGTACGTTTAACATTTTCATCAGACTGCTAAATTTTTACTTAAGCCTACTTTGCGAGTTATAAAAATTTAGATATAACAATCATGCTAAATCTTATAATTAATTTTGTTGATTTCGAAAAGTTTTGAACTAAAATATGTAAAAAGGGTTTCAAACTACGGTATGCCCATGTACAAAAGTTTTATTTTTTTTTGTATTTCGTAGCGTGGCGCTACCACGAGTTACTTTCAGCCTGATCGCGGCCGTAAACTTGTCCAGCGATCATACAACCTCTCTTCAAAGAAACTTGGTTACATGTCTTGTTGACATCATCAGTTGCTCTCAGCATGCACACAGCTTAAACGTAAAAAAATTCTTATCGCTAACGAAAATCAGATTTGCATACAAAAAAAGTATTCTCTAAAATTCGTGTTCCGCCAGTAGGTGACCACTTTTCTATAACGTCATCAATGACTAATTTCTCAATTTTAATGCGGTTGTTAAAAAAAAAACACAAAATATCATTAAAGAGCGCGTTGAACAATGAAAGCAGCAATTGTAAGAAGTTTTGACAGGTTCAATTTATTTCTTTTCGGACTAGCAGTTCCTTTCATTCACGTGTTAATTTTCTACTGTCCTGTTGTAGGTAATCTATAGTTAATTATTTTCGATTATTCTTTACATCTGTTTGTTTACAATGTATCTATTTATCTAAAATCCTCTTATGGTTCTTTATTGTTCTAGAAATTCTAAGACCAGTTGTTAGGATGTAGCCTAAATATAGGCATCCTGTTGTCAAGCAGTACGTACACAGTTTTCGAAGTAGTTTTCGAAGTGAATCAAATTTAACTGACAATTTATTACACAATTGGTCGTACCAGAATCTGAGAGATACCGAAAGGTTAATATGGTACGCCTAATCCAAAGTTGTGCGATCACTTAAAAAAGAAAGGGAGAGAAAATGAGAGGTAGACATTATAGGAAAAGTAACTCTTTAGGTTTTTTGGAAACGATAACAAAGCGTGCAGTCAAGGCATTGAAATATTGCACCATCTTACTACCTTCTCAATCAAACCGAATCACAAAAAAGGTAAAGCAGGAAGAGGAGGATAAGTTAAAAAAGAAGATGACTCAACAGGAGGAGAAGAAGAACACGAAGTCAAACGAGAAGGAGGAAAAGGAAAAACAAAAAGGCAAAGAAGAAAAAGGAGAAAAAGAGAAAATGGTAAAGGAGGAAAATGAGGATAGAGAATAGGAAAACAACATTAAGAAGAAGGATGGTGAGAAGGAAAAGGATGTGGAAATAGAGAAGAATGAGGAAGAGGAGAAGGAAGAGAAAAAAACAAGAGAAAGAAAAAGGAGGAGGAGGAAAACAAGGATAAAAGACGAATGAGGAGAAGGAAAAGGAGGAGAAGAAGAAGAAGGAGGATATGAAAAAAATGAGGAAGAGGAGAAGGAAGATAAGAAAAAGAACAAAAGGGAGAAAAGGAGGAAGACGGTAAGATGAAGGAGGAGGAGGAGTAGGAGGAAGAGGAGGAGGATGGTAAAGAACAAGTAATACATTTCATTACATAAGTTTTCCTATAATATTTCCAGTACAGTACGTTGTCATTTATTAATTGACTTATTTAATTAAACTTACTGTAGAAAGATAAATCCAACCTAGACAGATTTAAAAAGTAAAAAGTAAAAAAGTAACAACTGACAGTATTAGTTATTTATACTTTTTATAGTTATAATACGAGGGAAGTAGTTGTACGATTAGTGTAATATTTCCGGTTAATTATGTCCGCTAGATTGCACCACCTACCGTCACGTTTAAACCGCTAATCCGAGTTTGAACTTAACTAATTTTCATCTACAGTTAGTAGTAACTTTAATTATGTAATTCAAGTTCGTTGCACAAAAGCTAGCAACAGTTTACTATTTATTTATTTTTCTCTCTCGTTCGTCCTTCCGAGAGAGAATTTTTTGTTATTTTTTTTTTACTGAAATCTTCTCCATTATGGATGGTATCTCTTACAGATATTTAAAAGCAGAATAACAGCAACAAAATTAGTTTTTGAAAAATATTTTACGTTGAAAACGAAGAATTTAGTGGCCACATCTATTTTGGAGAACGAAACTACATTATGGTGCTGCGTGATGGGAAATGATCTCCAAGAATAAACAAAGGTTGGAGGGCTTAGAGATAAACTGATTATATAATTATCTGGTGTGAAACACTCACACAACTTTCTCTTGCCAATGCAAATAATTAACAATAAACCTAACATTAGTAATAAAACATTAGAAACAAACAAAAAAACTAACCTCAATAAACTTAACCTGATTTTAATCATGAGTTAAAGACGCAAAATGAAAATCGACCTCAGTTTGGCTTAAAAATACGGAAAATCACTCGTTCACACCAAGCTAGGCTCTGTAGAGAAAAATGTACTAAATAAAAGTTGTACATCTTTTAATATTCTATAAATTTGATTATATACACTTTTGTCATAAAATGCATACTAAATGCATCTGTGACAAAATGAGAATAACGTGCCACAGATTCGACAATAGGTTTCGGCTAGGTGGGGAAAGCAAAGGCGCCCCAGAAAGAGTAGATAAATTGCATTTGTTGTTTAGGTTATCAGCCAAAAGGCTGTTATAAACCTCTAGATGCTTTATTAAGTGAAACGAGGAGTGGGGTGGTTTACAATTGCCTTCCTCACTGAGTGAAAAAATAGGTTATACTTATCAGCCTGCCAAGCCCTCCCTTCTCTTCCTCTGAATTATTAGTTATCACCTCTGAATCTCAGAGGTGATAACTCTGACTAGTGTCTTTTATAACTGTTTTTCAACTCTTACTATTCTTAAATGCTTCAGTAATATTATTGGCTGACCATGTGATAAGAAAAAGAACTATATTTTACAGTCCTGGAACCAAGCAGATCGAGTGCAAATAATTTAACACTCCACTAGCCTGTTATGGGCAAAAATTAAATTATGAGAGCCATAAAGAAGCGGCGTCTATAAGCTGAATACTTATTTAATATTATTAAATAGCATTTAGGGGTTCAGTGAAAACGGCATTTAGTTCTGTTCGTTCCCCAAAAATTTCAGAATTCGTTTTAATTTGGTTTGATTAGTCACTCAAAATACCGTATTATAGAAAAAGTAAGAACTAACGATTTTTTTAGTATCAAATAAATAATTAAATAGAAAACCGTTATTTTTTTATTGTGATATTCAATTTGTAAAGCCATGCCGTAAAACCACAATTCAAACAAATTTATACTGAATATAAAACAAATAAAATTTTGATATAATATTTACTACTAAAATAAATCAACAAGTTTTTAATGAAAAACAAATAAAAGAATCTAGTACCTAATGATAATTTAAAAATTCAAAGAAAAAAATGATTTTTTTTTAGTTTTTAATAGTTAGATTTCAGTTTAAAATGTTTAATCAGGAGATTTAAAATTCAAAATGAATGTATAATAATGTTAGCGAATGTTGATTGTGTGATTTAAATTCTGTTTATGTTGTTAAAATAATAATTTGGATGCGTTTATTGGTTGTAAAATATCAATGATTACAGTAGTAATATCATTTAAGAATGTTGTGAATATAAAATAAATCAAATTGTTTGTTTATATAAGCCCGCATTTTAATAATGCCTCATTTTAGAAACCACGTGTTTATAAGAAGTAACACTCATAATACATAAATTTCAGAAGAGGGAGTCGAGTATCAGAAGAAGCCACGCTGTGAACATATAAAACATTTTATGTTTTCCTGTGTTGCGTTATGGTTTGTCTCTTTGTCCTAATTTTCTTTTCCCCTTCACTTTATCAGCTGTTCTTTTTATCCCTTCTTCGTCATTCAACCGTATCCTGGATTTGTGATAGTTTATTATCAGATGTTCTTTCACGGTTTTTGTCAACAATTTATGGAGCAGGAAACTTTTTATAAGTCTTCATTATACGCTTCATCTTTTTCTGTTCAATGTTCTAACGACTTCAATAGGGGGAGGATTTATCAGAAATATTCCTGTCAGTTGTATTAAAATAACAGATTTTTTTTTAATATCTAAGTGGTCTTCGTGGCTCAGTTGTAACATACTCAACTGATAATCCAAAGTTTCTCGCTTCGATTCCTTGTACATTTTTTTCTGTAATCCCTAATTTGTGTACGTAGCAATCTGTTCAATTCAGAGCAATAAGCAAACCCATGACCCAATGAGATGAGGATGATGTGTATGACGTGTAAATGAGTGTAGTCTTGAACAGACTCAGGTCGACCATTCCTGAGAGAGTATGGTTAATTGAACCACAACCATCAAAGTACACCGGTAATCATTGTCTACCATTCAAATCCGTATAAAAGTAACTACCTTTACTAGGATTTGAACCAGGAACTTCGTCTTCGAAAATTAGCTATTAAACAGGTGATTTTGGCGACTTTACCTCTAGACCAACCCGGTGGGTTACCTCCTGGTAAATGGCTGAAAAAACAACTAATATTATATCCGAAAACATATCCAGAATCCACTGCAGATGTCTTAAAAGGAAATTTTTTGCAGAAACTACTGAATTAATTTTTCCAAATTTTTACAGCGGTTTTATTATGGTTTTAAGTAGACCTAAGCTGATATTTTTTGGCACGAAAATTTCAGAGGACTTTAGAGAATTATTTTAGTTTAAAATTTCACAGATACAAATTTTGACCTAAAATATACTATAAACAGTTTATTTATTATGTAGTTTTCACTCCTACACCGACTAACTTTGCGTAATTGGACTCTTTGAGCTTTCAGCCTGATTACGGCCGTAGACTTGCTCAAAAATCGTTAACTCTCACAGAGAAACTTGGGTGTAAGTCTTGTAGAAATTACCAGTTGCTCACAGCATGAAGACAGCATAAACTTAAAAAAATTCACATCACACATGAAAATAATATCTACATACAAACACCCTGTGGTGAATGAAGTGAAGGTGTCATTTGGAGGATGGAAAG
The DNA here is from genome assembly GCA_035578175.1 of Catonia carolina. Classification (NCBI taxonomy): domain Eukaryota; kingdom Metazoa; phylum Arthropoda; class Insecta; order Hemiptera; family Achilidae; genus Catonia; species Catonia carolina. Next base: position 76,400,566 of record JAQMRL010000003.1, read on the forward strand.
TAGGTGTTTTTCGTAGGGCTTTGCATGCTGATAAGCAGACTTTTCCACTCAATGAGGAAGGTTTTTTCATTTTAAGAGAGCAAACCAGGTCGGTTATCATTGCCGGAAAAGCAATGGTAAACCACCTCACTCCTCGTTTTAATTAGTAAACCCTCTACAAACTGTTAATTAATTTTGCAACCCTCTGACTCTAGCATTTATGTCCGCGCTTCGAGAGAGCGCCATTGATTGAACATTGATACAGAAATCGTATTACAGATAATTTTCCGAGAAGGAATTTCTTTAAACGATTCAAAAACAAACTTCACTGAACCATTCATTCTCGTTCTCTCTTCCTCGGATTTCAATATCTTTTTCACACTCACGTTAATCCATTTCAATTAACGTAGCATTTCATTTTTTTAGTACGACAGGCAATTCATTTGCAGAGGTCGATGACTGTTCAACAATACTTAACGCTTACAAAATTAAATTTTCAATTCAATTTAAGTGCTTAAACTTTACATTCTATACTTAACTTCTCCGTAATAAAAACACTCAGATGGGTTCTGAAACTCTAATTAAAGTTACGGCTATAGTAGAGTAAAAGTCTCTCATCACCATATGTTTAATGTAGTTCGAAAGTTTAATTGATTTTATTCGGTGTATTCACTATTACTACTACTATTATTATTAATACTATTATACTTACTAGAATATTATTCACTCAGATTTTAGTGCAGTACTTTTACAACGTTACTCTTTATTATGACCGATAATAAACACAATTTATAACGGAAAATGGATCTGATTAATAAATGTTAAACATAAATTAACTTTAAGTTATTTTCTTCACAAAGAGAGAGAGACAGAGAGAGAGAGAGTGAGTGAGAGAGACCATTGTTATTATTATTACTTGCAAACATTGCAGAAAATTTTATGAATTAAGATCGGATGTAAAATGTTCATCAATTTTAAATTCTTAAAGTATCTGAGCGTAAAATTTACTATCTACGTACAAATTATATATTAAAAGGGAGTGAGTAGGCCTATTTTTAGATTCTACTTATATATTTTAAAATACATAGATTTATTTTATAATGTTCATAAGAATAAATTGTTCGTAGTGAGAAACTCGGAAATAGAAACTAGTAGAAATATTTGTTTTAATTTTGATTCCTTCTACCCGATTCCATTCAAACGGAGAAAGTGTTCGAAGGGTCTTGATTGTTTGGAAAAACTATAAGATGACAGGTATAAAAACAGTCAGCGTCTTTGTAGCGAGTTAGTTGTTACATGAAATTGTGATTGGAAAGTGTTGTCGGACTGTTCAAAATAGTGTCGTTACAGAACCGGTTCTTAACTACGTTAATAATACGTGTGTGTACGGGTAACAAGTAGTTGTGGAAAAGTAAATCAATTGTTTTGATTTGTTCAATGATAATGCTCTAATCAAGTTTACTTTAAACTGAATTTTGTAATTTGATTTAATTAAAGTAATCCAATTTTCGTTAGTAGAATAAGTTGATAATTAATCGTAAATTAATAATCGTGTCAATAAATAATTGTTATAAATTTAACTAAGTCTGTCTGCTATCTTTTATTAAACCCAAATTCGGAGCGAACCTAGGTTTGGGTGTTACAATATTATATTTTCTGGACATTACATAATTTAATTTTCTGTAATTGTTTTCAAATATGGGAAAATAAAACGAGTAAAACAATGAAAATACCTACGTTAATTAATCCAAAAGAATTGAAAAAAATTAAAAATAAATTACAGAAAACGGAAAGAGCGAACTGACAAAAAATACAATAACAATTTTATATCGTTATACTGAAAATAAGAAACTGAAATAGAGCTTCAATACCAAAAGATTTATATATATATATATATATATATATATATATATATATACATCAGAATTTTATTCAAAGTTTTAAGGAAAAAGGAGAAGTTAAACATAGAAAAGTCCTAAGGAAAATAAATGGTCAGATGATAAATTAAAATAGGAAACATAAGTTAAGAAGTAAATAAAATACAATAATAAAATAAGAATGGAAAAATAGTAAATATCGTTTTAAAAAAATCTGGGGTGAAACAATCATTAGACCTTCTCTAGCCAAATTAAACCTATAACTATAATTTATAATAAAACATACAACCCTCGTTTAATCACGAGTAAACACTGTAAAATTACTAAACAGAGTAATAATTAATACTAATTTCAGAAAAAACATTCTCATTTAAATTGATAGAAAAAGGACGTTAAAATCTCTAGGAAAATATACAGCAAAACTGCATTTTTACATTTCATAGATCTAAATACTTTAACGTTTATACTTAACGTTTATATGCTTTTAGTAAGTAAGAAACTAGTGGAGATGCTGTGCTCTCATAGTTAATTTTTTTATGATTCAAGCCTTAATATGGATTTTCAAATAAAGATGCACTAGTAAGTTGTTGAAAATTTAAAAACCCATACTATTTTAATTTGAAACGTATTTTTCTACCGAGTAACTTAGTTTAGCGTCAATTATTGTTTTTCATTTTGAATCGTTAAAAAAATTTATTTTTTTACAATTGGAGCCTTAATATTCATATTAGGATGAAATAAAATAATATTTAAAGAACACTAAATAGCCTACAAATTTATTTCAAATATTTCTTCCTACAGAGCTTAATTTAGCGTCAATTAGTGATTTTTCGTATCAAAATCCAAGTCAGAAGTAACGGGTGTTTTATTAAACAACCCTGATTATAAGAAGATAGAATTATTGTACATCGGTAAATTTTCTGTCCCCCAATCGATATGTTGGCAACAGTGTACTCAAGGCCAAGTACCTAAGACAGTTAAAATGTTCCAGTCAAGCATTAGTGTGGTGACAGTAGTCGTTTCGTTATATTGTGTCAGCAATGGTTTTCTCCAAGGAAAATATTATGGCTTTTAACATAGGATTGCGTTCTTAATAAAACACCCGTTTTAATAATAATTTAGAATTATTAATAATATGTAAAGTACGGAAAATAAAAATATGTCGTAGATTGTGGCTTTTAACATAGGGTTGCGTTCTTAATAAAACACCCGCAACCCTATGTTAAAAGCCACAATCTTTTCCTTGGAAAAAAACATTACTGACGCAATGCAACGAAACGACTGCTGTCACCACACTAATGCTTCACTGGAACATTTTAACCGTCTTAAGTAGTTGGCCTTGAGTACACTGTTGACAACCGAATGGGAAACAGAAAATTTACCGATGTATTACAATTCTATCTTCTTATAATCAGGGTTGCGTCCTTAATAAAACACCCGTTACATTTTCATTTTAAATTATTTACTCATGATTATATTTTTATAAATTTATATTGGAAATAGATCGTTATGATAGTGTTTTACACCAGATTTTAAAAGTATGTATGTAATAAATCAAGATTCTCATAACAAAAAATAAATTTGTAGTGTTACGATATGAATTAAAAAATAGCAACGGCGACATGAAATGTTAGGTTATAATTTTGGATAATTTTATAAAATTAGGTCACGTCAATGGTTTGTTAATATTGATCCGTATGTTCATTATCTGTTTGGTTTATTTAATATTAATATTACCTGATATGATATGATGTAAATTAACTTGTAATTAATTCAAGTACTACGTTTATCCTTTTTATACCATTTTGATTGTTGTTTTTAATTAACATTAAAACAATTAGGAAATTATTTTTAGTTCATTGATAATACTCTATTTAGATATTTTAGTCAGTACAAATAAATTAAAAATTGTATCTTTTGATAATTTTAAAATAACTTGATACGAGGAATTTTTGTCCATTTGTTTTTCCAATTTTTTTTTTAAATTTTCATCGCTTTCGTTTAATATTAATGAATCAATTTATAAATCGCTAAAGCCTATTCAAATTTTATTATATTATTTACAAATACATTTTCAAATTTATTGTTTTTTCTCTTTTGATGTTGCGCTTGTTTTAGTAATGCAGATGCAATGGTTGTGTCAATAAAGTCTGTATAATATTAATAATGTTTATTTTTGATATTGATAGAACCGACCGATGTTTTGAGTCAATTATTCATATAGAAACACATAATGATAGAACGAAATGAGTTGGGCCTGAAATATACAAAGTTATATTCCTATTAAATGTCGATCATTGGCATTGATTTTGAAAAAAAAAGCTGTTGTGAAACACTCACACAACTTTCTCTTGCCAATGCAAATAATTAACAATAAACCTAACATTAGTAATAAAACATTAGAAATGAACAAAAAACATTAGTGAAATACGCAAAATTAAAATCGAACTCAGTTTGGCCTCAAAATACGGAAAATCGCTCATTCACGCTAAACTAGGCACTGTACAAAAAAATGCTTAAAATAAAAGTTGTAGATCTCTTAATTTCCTATAAATTTTATTTTTATACACTTTTGTTGTAAAATGCATTCTAAGGCCGAAATCTTAAAAAAATAGATTTTTCACACGGTTTCGTGAGAAAAAACAGAAAATTGCTAATTACCGCTAAACTAAGCGTTATACAAAAAAAATGTTTGAAATAAAAGTTGTAAAATTTTACATTCTCTACAACTTTTATTATGCAACGTTTTGCGCTAAAATGCATATTAAAGCCGCAATCTTAAAAAGAAAATGTTTTTACGTAAAAACAGCCTCACGCAGAATTTCAGCAAACATGGCGCCTACCCTATCTTGTAAAACATAAAAAATGTAGTAAACCAGGCGATTTTAAAAAAATCGTAGGACTAATTTTTGAGATAATCGCAAAAAGTGAAAAATTATACGAATAAACTACTACTTCCGGTTGACCGATTTTGATGAAAATGTTCGTGTCGGCTCCGGTAGTGGTATGTAACTTAAGTTTTAAGTTTCAAGTTCGTACGATGTTCCGTTCTTGAGATATTCAGTTCAAACACACACACACACACACACATACACACACACACACAGACACACACACAGACCAATCGCTAAAAACATGTTTTTTGGGTTCAGGGGGTCTGAAAACGTATAGATCCGGTGAAAACTCGATTTCGGAAAATCGACATGAAAACAATACTTTCCTTCCTATATATTCATATAGGCAAGAGAAAGTAATAAAAATTGATAATACAGTAACCTCTCTTTAGCCCGGCACGTTCAGGACTCAGTTGATGCCGGTTTGCAGATTTTTCCTGATTACCGAATGTGGGTTATTTTACTGGAGATAATCGAGATAAATCAGCCAATTTACGAACGTAAGTAGTCAACCGAGTTAACCGTTTCTTAGTGCAAAAATGTATAATAATAAAAGTTGTAGTAATAAACTAAAAAATAATAAAGCATCTCGGGAAGACGGGATTGTTGCAGAGTTTCTTAAGAATTTAGGACCAAAGTCAAAACTGGAACTGACAAAAATAATTCAGAGAATCTGGGAGACTGGAGCAATCCCTGATGACTGGAAAACTGCTCTCATTCACCCGCTCCATAAAAAGGGAGATCCAACTGATGTGAATAACTACAGGAGAATTTCCCTTTTTCCTGTGGCCTATAAAAGTCTTTCTGCCTGCCTAATTGAAAGAGTACAAAAACAATTAGAACCTCAAATTTCTGACTTACAAGCCGGTTTTAGACCTAATCGGTCGTGCTCGGAACAAATATTAAATCTAAAGTTAATTACTGCAGTAAGAAAATCACGAAGCAAACCGACTATCTATACTTTTGTAGACTTCCAAAAGGCCTACGACTCTGTTCACAGACCAACCCTTTTCAAAATCCTTGAAGGAAAAGGCCTAGATGCTAAAACCCTTGAAATAATTAAACTAACGCTCACTGGCACGAAGTCTAAAGTTAAATTTATGGGACGATTATCACACCCTTTTGACATTAAAATCGGAGTAAGACAAGGAGATGAACTGTCTCCGTTACTTTTTAACTTGGCCCTTGACGAAGTGATGAAAGCATGGGAACAAACATTGAAAGAGAAAAATCATTGGAGTCCAATGTATCTCGGTAGAAAGAATAAAAACTTACAGATCCCCTATTTGGCCTTTGCGGACGACTTGGCAATTTTTTCTGAGTCAAAAGAACAAGCCATCAAACAAATTGAAACTCTGAAGGAGTGTGCCGAGAGAATTGGACTACAAATCTCCTTCACAAAAACTGTCTTCACTTGCCATAATACGGAAGTCAAAGAGCTTGACACCAAATATGGAAAAATAAATAAAGTATCTAACTTTAAATATCTGGGGGAAAATGTATCTGAGAAGGAAGCCTACAGCGATAGAATTCGGAAAGCCCGGAAAGGTCTTGGTCTTGTACATAATATCTATAATAAAAAAAGTTTATCCATAAACTCTAAATTGAGACATTATTCTACAGTTATTAAGCCCTCAATGACATATGCCAGTGAAACATTGAGTCTTAATCGTAAAATGGACTTGGACATTCTTTTGAAGGAGGAGAGAAAAATCATCCGGAAAATACTTGGACCGAGGGAAACAGAGAATGGTTTCAGGCTACAGAAGAATTGTGAAGTCGAAAAGCACTCTAATATAGTAGCGGACATGAGGAAAAGATGACTTAGGTTTTTCGGACATATTAAAAGACTCCCCGAGAATAGGATAACACGGAAAATAGTGGAATATGTTAGCTCTCTTAAAAATGGAGTAGACTGGATAAAAAAGGTTAAAGAGGATCTCAATCTCGCGGGAATTCCTGAAGAAATAACTACTGACAGGAAGAAATACCGGAAATGCGTTGAGGACTGGGAGGTCAAGCCGGTGGAAAAACATCAAAAAGTCGGAACTAGATGGACTGAGGATAGGAAAAGGGCATTCTCGGAGAGAATGAAAGCATACTGGGTGGAGAGGAAACGGAAGGTACCCAGTAGAGTAATCCATAATTAAATACTTAGCGACTTCCACTTTGGGAGCTTGACGCAAATAATAATAATAATAATAAAAGTTGTAGAGAATTTAAAATCCTACTACTTTTATTTCAAACATTTTTTTGTATAACGCTTAGTTTAGTGGTAATTAGGGATTATCTGTTTTTTTCTCACGAAAACATGTGAAAAATCTATATTTTTGTAAGATTTCGGCCTTAGTATACATATTACGACAAAAAAGTATATAATCAAATTTTTAGGAAAATAAAAGATGTACAACTTTTAACATGTGCATTTTTCTCTACAGAGCCTAGTTTAGCGTGAAAAAGTGATATTCCGTATTTTTAAGCCAAACAGGTCGATTTTCATTTTGCGTCTTTCACTCATGATTAAAATAAGGTTATGTTTTTTTGTTTACTTCTAATGTTTTTTTACTAATGTTAGGTTATAGTATTAATTATTTGCTTTGACAAGAGAAAGTTGTGTGAAACATTTTTTTGTATAACGCTTAGTTTAGCGGTAATTAAATTTTCTTTTTTTTTTGTTCTCACGAAAACCTGTGAAAAATCTATCTTTGTAAGATTTCAGCCATAGTATGCATTTTACAACAAAAGTGTATACAATCAAATTTATAGGAAATTAAAAGATTTACAACTTTTAATTAGTGCATTTTTCTCTACAGAGCCTAGTTTAGCGTGAAAAAGTGATATTCCGTATTTTTAGGCCAAACAGGTCGATTTTCATTTTGCGTCTTTCACTCATGATTAAAATAAAGTTTTGTTTTTTGAGGTTAGTTTTTTGTTTATTTCTAATGTTTTGCTACTAATGTTATGTTATATTATTAATTATTTGCTTTGACAAGAGAAAGTTGTGTGAGTGTTTCACACCAGATTTTTCATGTTAAAAGTTTTGGTGGTTACTAACCAGTAATACTAAAGAGATATAAATTAAAATGCTTTAGAGGGTGAAAGAAAACAGAGAATAGAGATAACTCCAACACAAAGGGACTAAAATCACTTACTCCTGTGACAAATCACATTATAGAAACACAAGAGTTTCTCCAATAACAGGCAACAACTTTGACAAAATAATGTTCACGTGTGTAATCAAATATAAAGCAACTGAATGACTTGACCTTAAATATCGTAGACATCTCTAATGTAGACTACTCCATTCTAAACGTCTCCTCCTTGTGATATGATATTCCCCTCGACATCTACACTGTCACTCGTGTCACTGTTATAAGACTCGGTGCTTTAACATTTCTCCTTTAACTATTGTTATTACAGTTATTGTTCAGAACGGTAGACGCCGTCGCCGCATTATTATTATCGTTATTGTTCAATATATTATCAACCGTTTTCCTAAATGTAAAGTAACTTTGTTAAAGCACGCTTTCTACAATGTTCAACATCTCTATATTGCGGTTAATAACGTTTCACTGAAATTTCGCTGAACTTTACACTTTATTATTACTATCAATGCATTTCAGTATTAACTTACAAAATTTGTAGACTATTCAAAATAACTTTAGTTGTTTTTTTAATGAATAATAAAGTTACATTTTTCTAAAATCTATTAGGGGAGAGGAACCAAATATGGAATACCATTTTCATTTTTTGATTTTTCTGGGTTTCTATGACTTTTCTGAAATAACTTGAATTTTAGACAATAGTAGAAATAGTTAATTTCACAGCTAGAAAATACAAAATCTGAAATTTACAAATGTAATTTTTTTTAATTTTCTTTAGCGACATGATTTTTAAAATTCACAAAATAGGATCTTAATATGGAATACATTGGGGTTATAATTTGGAATACTTGGAATAGATACATAATTTGCCTACATGGTTTTTAAAGCACTAAAGTATTAGTCCAATCAGTTTATTTACAGTAATCGAAGATAAAATACAACCTTTCAGCACTAGTACATTGTTCATGATATCAATTATTACACCTCGAGCATTGAATCCACTTTTCACCTTTTTTTATCTTCATTGTAATCACCTTGACAGAATACACGATGTATTTGGTCAGTTTGAATCCGGTAGTTGTTTCTGTCGGTATAACCAATGGTGCGAGAAGATCAGGGTTTCCAACGTCCTGTCTGGAAAAACACTAGTATTCCATAATAAGACCCTATTCCATAATATGGCTCCCTTCCCCTACTTATTATAAAAGTTAATCAGTAAAAAACGGTTTTCGGAGTCATTTCCCTTTAAAGAAAAATATTATATCAAAATTTTAAATTTCTAAATGACCTGTACAAACATACATAACTTCAACAACGATGTTTACAAAGTTTCCAAAAAATGCCTCAAAAAGCTGAAAACAGGTATGCCAAGAATAGGGAGAACAAATTAAGAGCAAGCATCTGTTGACCAAGTGTTTAGCTAATGACCAATTTGTTGTTGGCCAAGAAAAAGAGGATTTTAAGTACATTTTGAGAAAATGAAAAAAAAAATATAGGTTGTAATATGACACATGATATACGAAATGCGCGAAAAGTAGTGCTAATAGGAAGTAAACTGAAACGGAGAAGAGCAAATTGCCTCTATTGATATTATGCTACATTCACAAGTACCATGTAAATAAAAACCTACTCATTTCTGTGTTTGGATAGGACTAATATTAAGACTTACATTAATAACTAGAACTACAAATTTAATAAAGTAGCACTAAAACGTATAATAATAATAACTAAATATTAGAAATCTATAACGGTTGAAATGTAGAACCATTATAGTGATGTAATAACACTCCTTTGTAAACAGACAGACTAACGTTTTGAAAAATCGAAAAAAACAATACTTTCCTTCCCTATTTAGTTTCATATAGGTTAAGAGAAAAAAATTAATAAAACATTACTTGGAAATTTTAATAGGACCTAAGTTTAATAAAACTTAAAAATCTGCCTTTCATTTTATTGAATCTACAATGGCTGCCTCTTTAGAAAACACATCCCTAATTAGAACATTTTCTAGCGTAAAAATAATTTGTTAAGCTGTAGGAGATCTTTGTAGTTTATATTGTTTTCAAGTACATACATAGTTTTCAAATTAAAAATTAAACTTGTGCACCTGTGATGCTGAATAACATTCATATCACCCAAGCCAGAGTGGTGCGATATCTTGGCTTATGGCTTGACAGGCGACTAACTTGGAAACATCATCTGCGTACAAAACGTTTAGAACGTAACCGTCACCAGAAGCTACTCTTCTGCTTAATTAACCCTTGATCGAAATTGAACCTCCGTTACAAAATTTTAATATTCAAAACCTTTTTGAGACCAATCTGGACTTATGGTGTCCAGCTCTTTGGAGTAGCGGCAGAGAGTAATTTAAAGTCGATCTAGGGCTTTCAATCAAAATTCTTAAGACTTTCATCTAGCGCTCCTTTTTATTGAAGCAATAAAACCATCAACGACGATTTCAAAATTCCGACAGTAAAAGAGCTAACCGCGTCCTGTAAAGTAAATTTCTAGAACGACTAGATGTCCATCCAAACCAATTAACCTGTGATCTAGCTACAAGGAACTTCCCACCTGTGCGACGTCTAAAGCGAAAATGGAGGAGAGACCTTTTGGTCTTAATAACGGACAATATCCGTAGTTAAAAACGGAGAATGTACCATTGGGTACCTCTTTTCCTAAAAGCGAAACTCCTTACCACCATTTAAATATCATAGACGGAAATTTTGCAGCTCAATTTAACAGAAACGTAACGTAATCAAAATTCAAGACAAACAAAAAAATAGTATTCGTACATTTTTTGTAGTTAATTATTTAAATCTCAATGGAACGAAATCTAAAAGTAAAAATTTTTAATGTGAGGCATTAAAAACTTCCATTATACTTAAAAAGTCTACTGCACGGTCTTGAACCATTTGACAGTGTTAAGTAACACCATTTGACAGTCTTAAGAAAAAAAAGAAAAAAGTAACACCAGCTGTAAATAATAGTTAGTAACAAAATAGGCGTACCCACATCATGTATTATAGAAAAATAAATACTAAAAATTATCCATACCTGATTCCAATCGCAAATATAAAAAAAATAACTTTTATTACCGACTCAATTATGAAGGTATTAAAAATTAAATTGCCTTTAAAAAGCAAATTAACCATTTGTTAAAGATTAAAATATATTCTCTAGCTTTTAATTTATAAAAGAAAATTACGGTAATTTTAAAATAAATCTTTTAGTTACCTAAGTTAATTTTCAAGTAACCGTCTTCCCGGCACTACAAAACTAAGAAACCCTAAAAATAATTTTCATAAAAATAAAATAAAAAAACAATAAAAACTCATTAAGTATCACAACTTTCTTTCAAGAAAAAATAAAAAATAATTAAAGAAGAAAGTTGGAACTACAAAAAGTTGTAAGTAATATCAGACAATATTTTTAAGGTAAATTGTTTTATAATTACAGCTATAAATGTTAGTATAAAACATTATAATATACCGTAACATACGGGTCAAAATATTTAATAAAAAATATGTATTACAAGTGCTAAAATAGGTAAGTGATAAAATTTTTAAAAAAGAAATTATGAACATATCAAATAAAATAGATGGAAATATATTATTAATTTATTGATGTACTCATAGTTATCATAGGTTAATTAGTTCTAAATAAATTAAATAACGTCTTTATAGAGGCAGTAAAGTTAATGTACAATCTGTATGAAAATCCGGGTGTTATAGGTTATATGTATAAGATATTATGAATTATAATTAAAGCCAGCTTGTGTTTGTCAGGCAATCTGTTGATTTATATACACGCAATCAGATATTCTACTTGAGTGCACTTAATATCCCTCCTGCGCCCCCGAACCTCTCTCTTCACCCCCTCTCAACTTAAGGGTAGGTAAGTAATATTAGAGAAAGGGGTTGTCTTTAACGTACGGTAGCTATATCAGCAGCGCAAAAAGGGTTATACTATTTATACGTAGCTACAATTCCATATTTAAATAACTGACAGCTATTTTCATTACATTTTAATAAATTTATCGTCACATAAAATTTAAAATATCAAAGTGTATTTTAATAATATGTAATGATGTAATCAAATTGCATTTTAAGTAATATTAAAAATTTAATTTTAATTATTGTAGAACATCTTTAGTAAATCTCAAACTCAATCATTTTGTTTATCAAGAGCAGCACTCGATAGACACCTACCCGCGAAAACTTAATTTTATAGAGTTCAATATACGAATAATAAAAATCCTTATTATCTATTATTTTTATTTTTCCGAATAGCCCTTTAGAGAGAGCACGCCAAATCAATATTTAAATTACTTCTTCATGTTTTGCTCACGTTTCTTTTCTCCCATATCTTTTTATTCTTTTGAATCTTTCCATCTAAAGTTGTTGAATGTTGTTGGATTTTTTACATTCTCTTCCTTGAAGATCAGTCTGGTTTTTTTCTAAATATATCCCTATTTTGTGTCGAGTTTTGTATCTTTAAGGTAATTCATTGTTACTGTGAAAAACCATACTGCTTTGGTTCCGAGATTTATTATTTTATGGAAAATTTGTTTAGCCAATCTGCTTATCGTTTATCCTTGGAACATGTCCGAAAAAATAAGTCTTCTTTTACTCATAGCATGGATGATATTTTCAGTTTTCACGTATACCTCTTTGTTTAAACAGGGTCTATTATAATTGTCTTCTTCCTTCTAAGGTTCCATGATGTTCCAAACTATTTATAATAATTATTATTTAAAATATTACACCGTGACCAAGCATTAGCCAAAACCAGATTTTACTTTTTCGTCCTTTTAACCCAGATAAAGATCTGCCTTTTTCAAAAGATTTCTCATTGTTCCAGAACTCATTTTCCTTAATTCATCAGAATTTTTCTAGAGTTGATGCTAATGATCACTTTTGGAAACCATTCTAAAATCAAAAATTTTCCTTCTATAATACATACCAGGAATCCAAAACTTTATGAGCTCTTTTACCGCTCTGATTATTACTTTTTCGAGTTCAAGATAAATTCTTGTTATTTTCATATTTTGTTTGTGTTTTCCTGTAAACATATACTATAGCACACAATATTAATAATCTTCTTCGTAGTTTAAATATCATTTAGGTAACTAATATACTGTAACATTATTCTGGAAATGGTTGAAGTAATAGATTACTTTTTGCAAGGTATTGTGTATTGTATTAGGGAGGAGTAGGTTGAAAAAAGGTAGTAGAAATGTTAGCTTTTATTTGATTCCTTCTACGGGATTTGAAAATAATGGGGTTTTTGCAAGAATTTATAATTTTTATAATTTTTTTTATTATTTATTTAACCCAGATACCGAACGAACCTAGGCTTAGGTGTTACAATGTATTTTGTAATTAGTTACACATTAAATCATTACTATAGTAACGGGTGATTCAAAAAGAGCGCCGGTTTTTAAACGGCTGGTAAATTTTTGTTTATCGGTTGGCAACATTGTTAGACCTCATTTCTATTTCGGAGAACATTCCGATTGACGATTCAGTTGTAGTTTCTCTTGTTCGCAGTGTAGTACTCTCGCAGTCTGTGTCTAACCATGGAGAAGTTTACTATTGCAGAACGAATGTTAATCGTCAAAACATTTTACCAGAGTGGAGAGAGTTATGCTGCTACTGTCAGGCGACTTCGCGGTGCTCTAGGACGTAATGAAGCACCGAATGAATCAACAGTTCGCAGGCTCATGAAAAAGTTTTTTGAGACGGGTTCAACAATCGACCTTAAAAGTTCTGAACGTTGCGTTGGTTCGTGACAGTGTGGCTGTTAGCCCAGCAAAATCAATACGTCGCCGTTCTCAACAATTGGGTTTACGATGTTCTTCTGCACGGAGAATTCTTCAGTACGATCTCCAATATCACCCGTATAAAATTCAGTTGCTGCACGAGAAACAATGTTGTTGCTCCGTGAACGGTTTCAGGATCGCATCATTTCTCGTAATTCCGACCATCAATTGCCACCAAGGTCGTGTGACTTGACGCCTTGTGACTTTCATCTTTGGGGTCATCTGAAGTCATTGGTGTATGCCAATAAACCCCGAAACATCAATGAGTTGAAGGAGGAAATTCGACGGGTTATCGGGCAAATGGAAGTCGAAACTTTTCGTGCAGTAATATCCAATTTCATGGACAGAGTTGATGCGTGCCAGCGCAGTAGAGGAGGACACATGCATGACATCATTTTTCATACATGAAATCGGAAGGTAAGATGAACTTGTTGATGCATTTATTTTCAGTTTTTCAATAAAATAAATCTCTTAATTTGATATATCAAAACCGGCGCTCTTTTTGAATCACCCTATAGTTGCAGTAGTGAAAAATAAGTACAGAAGCACTAAATTAATCCACCCCTAAAGAAATTGGGAAACCATAGTTGGGACGATTTATTTTCCCAACAAGATTTATAATATACAAATATTTTTATATTTTTTAAGTTATTTAGGGAATTACCATTGTATTGTAATGATTTTTGTAAAATAATGTGAAACTAAATACACAATAAAAATATATAATATTTTTCTCTATAATGAGAATATGCCCATAACGGGCAGATAAAGTGTTAAATTAATTGCACTCGATCTGTTGGTTCCAGGGCAACAAAAATAGTTCTGTTTCTTATCACATAGTCAGTCAATTATATGACTGAACTGTTTAGGAACAGAAGAGAAAGCGGTGTAAAAGACACTAGTCAGAGTTATCTCTTCCAAGAGTAATGAATTTCATTATACAGCCAGACCCTGTGGTGAATGAAGTGAATGTGTCACCCGCAGGGTGGAAGATGGGTGTTTTTTGGAGGCCCTGGCATGGTGATAATCATACTTTTTCATCTCAGTGAGGAAGGCAATAGTGAACCACCTTACTTCTCATTTTTATTTAGTAAAACCTCTAGAGGTTCAAACCAGCCTTTCGGCTGTTGACCTAAACAACAACATAACGTGAATATCTAGAAAGGAAAATCCTATGTTTTATTTTAACATGGCTGCCGGTTTATCTAACGATGAATGCCTAATTGTAACTGAAAACAAGCCATACAAAAATGAAAATGACGCAGATTCGTTTAAGAATATGATTTACAATGAATATTAAAGTACAATAAAAAAATTCTGTTACAAACAAATTTAAAATATGTGATTTATTTCACAATAAAATTCTACAATTGTGATAGTATTTTTATTTAAAGTAGGTTTTAGTTTCGTCAAAATTTTGTAGCATACGGAGTTTTATAATAGGCGCCAAAAAACATAATGTGAAACCATAATAGGATATAGTTTTGGTTGGTGGATTCGATTTACCGTACTACTTCTGTGAAATATTTAAATTAAGTATATTTTAGCTTATATTAGCATGATATTTACAGGTTATATAATTTGTAAATTGAGCGCAAATATCTTGTATAATCTAGGGTATAAACTACTGACATGGAAAACAGTAATTTGTAATGTTAAGTTGCTGACAGGTTTCCACGAAAAGATCGTTGATTAACCGCCACGGAGGTTCGACGTCAACCCAGTTTGATAAGACCCAGGTCGGTTATCAACTCCAATTAAAACTGACAACGAATATATTATTGTTTCAATGAAACTACTGATTTCAATTATAATTAAGTATTAATTAATCAAAGTGTAAGAGAAGTGGATTAAATTAATTATAAAGTAAGAACTTCCAACGATTAATAATATAATAAAAATATAAGATTGCTTTGATAGATAATATGATCTATAGCTACGGTTTACAAAATAATGAGTAGTTTCTTATTCATCATCGACATTGTGACCATTAACGACACTTCATTGTAAAATTATGATTTCAATTTTTCTTTAAAACGTTAAAGAAGACAGAAAAGTAAATGGCGATATTAAACTAGGAACCCGTCACTAGCTGCGCTATACAGTCAGGTAAACTTAAATCCTTTATCTTCTCACACAACCATTGACGTTGAAAACACGACGACTTCACCAAAAAACCATTTTGTACTGGAAATTTTGTTTACATCAGTATAAACCAAATCAGTGTAAATACGACCAGAGAATAAACGTATATTTTTTTAAACAAAACATAAGTAAAATATTGTGACCATATCTAAAGGGAATGTGTTCGTGAATTTTTGAGGAGGACCGAGATTTAAAAAAGTTAACGTAAATAATAAGAGTGATAAATAGGGTTTTCAAGAAATAGTTAGAAATATTTTGTGTACTATAAATGGATAAGTATAGTACAGGTAGGGCTGCCTATTTTTGTACGGTTATTTTGAAAGAGTTTGGTACCTATTTAGATAATTTACCTTTTTGTAACACCTTTTATTAAATCCTAATTTGTTTATAGTTTGTTAAGATTTATCCAGAAGTTGTCAGAAGGATTTTGTATTTATATTATTAAACAGAAAATCTCTGTTCTCAAAATCTCCATAGCTCACTTATGTAAGCGAGCCGGTGTTTTTGTCAGTCAGTCTCGCTGATTTCTCTGTGATTCAGTGAGCGAATTGCGTAATGCGTAACAGTGCGTTATAAAAGCTCAACGTTACTGTGAATTACTATCTAATGTTTAGTAGCATTTGTAAGTAGTATTTAGTTTAAGTTAGTGCGAGTTTAGTTTATTTTAATTGTAATAATTGTAATTCACTTGTAGATTTAAGACACTTTATTAATATTGTAATTTGTAGTTTGTAAAAAATTCTTTTAATTTTAAACTTTAGCGAGTAATTATTTATTTTACCCAGATCCCGAAACGGACCTTAGAGATAAGTGACACAATCTTTTAACATTGTACAATAATTTTCTAGAAATGGATTATATTTATATTGTTCATTGTAAGAATTAGTGTTTTATAAAAAGTGTTTTGTAAGTAACAAGTGTAATGGATTGCGATGAATAGAATATTTTCAATAAGGATTTTCAAAAATCTAAACTAATAAAAACGTTTTTTTATTCTTTCTACTATGTTCCTGACAAAATTCCAAATAATAAAAATGTAAGAAATATCTCAACCACCATTTGGGAAACTAGTAGAACGGAGGTGTAAAATTACAGTTAGCGCATTTTTCAGTGAGTAAATAAGTAATTAAATTGTGAATGGAAAGTGTTCTCGGGGTATTCAAAATAGTGTCGCCTGAACCACGTTATAGCGCGTGTGCGTACGGGTGGTAAGAAGAAGCTGTGGACAGGTAAACCATTGTTTTGAATGTTAGTGACCCACTTAAAGTCGAATTCAATTTTAGCTTAAGTTCTGTAATTGATTTAATCTAATTTTATTTATATTGTTATTCTGAGTTTGATAATATTTATGTCTATGGCCTATAAATAATTTTCAAAAATTTTAAAAGAAGGAAAGAATATAGGATGATACATTACAGAGCGATACTGCACTGTTCCTGATACCTGACACCATAACACATTAGATGGTTGTTTAGAATAGAACTGATGGAAAAACTAACGGTCTAAAACGAAAAATGAAATAAACATGATTTTTTTTACTTACCACGAATTTTTTAAAAATTTAAAAATTATGTAATACTATGTATAACTACATGGCGTAAGAAAGCTCTAAGTTTTCTATTAGTGGAAGAATTCTTGAAATCGGTTGGGTACTTTCTGAGAATTCCTCGTTCAAACAATACAATAAAAACATCAATTATTTAAAACATTTTTGTCGGGTTCAAGTGTCTTGAAAATCTGTATTTCCAATGATAATTCGATTTATAAAAATCAACAAGAAAACAATACTTTCCTTTTCTATCTATTGATAGAGGACGAGAGAAAGTAAAACACACATAAACAGATGAAGTGACTAAATTTAAAAATTACTTAAATAATATATTCTCAAGAAAATTTAATATCTGATTTGAAGGTAATACGTCAAACCTCCACTGAATCGTAGGTTGTATTACGTTTTAGAGTTTTACAGAGTTTGCATTATGATTAAGTATTAAAGTTACATAGAAAGTACATTCTATTTCGGGTAACTATTCAGCCTATCATAATAGAAACATACATGAAACTGTCAGTATCACTCATACTACACTTTCAATCCATCTTGCTGTAAAAGCAAAACTGAATCAAAATTGGAGTAGGTAGTCGATAAACTATTATAACACTTAAATAATTTAGTGAAACAGGGGAAACTCATATTATAATTAACGTTGTTCTATATGGACTTATACAATGATTTATGGTGTTTCCAAAAAGTTGAGTTAGTTTATGATTCTAGCCAGAATTTAAGGGGAGATGACACGATGGTTTTAACTAAAATTTTAATTTTTGGTCTTTTATGTTTTTTCGTAGTTTAGCCTTGATCTACCAGAAAAACATTAAATTACGTCAAAAAAATAATTTTGTTATGAAAAAATTAATTTTTTATCAAGTTTACACAGAAAAGCTATGTCACCGAGAACGAATATTTTTCACAATTTTATACTGCTCGTTTTAGTGCAAAGAGAATTTTAGTTTCTAAAATATCGGCATCACTGTTTTTTGTATTCTCAGCTGTTAGTTCAGCTTTCTTAACAACTGTTGATGAGAAATTTACTTGTTTGTGTAAATTTAGTTTTTAATTTGTGCTTTCCTGTTTTTTGCGTTGTCCCGTAAATTTAGATTTTTAAAACTAAAACTAAACTAAAACTAATTTTTTAGGTACATTTTTCTCAGAAACCAAAAAACCTACCAGGCTGAAATTTGTACTAGTTAATTATCTTGTATATCCACATACACCGACATTTTTATGACTTGCTCAGGTGCTCCAACAATTAGTAATGCGCAAAAAACGTAGAAAACAATTTGTAAAAATTTTATGTTATTCGTAATTTTTAAAAAAATGGTACGGTCCAAAGATTAAATTGAAAAAATGTCAGTAGCTCGAGAAGAAACCCGACACCTATGGTGCGTAAAGTTTAATATCCCTATCTTTTACCAATCTTATGAAAAATGTACCTAAAAATAGAATATTTATCATTGGCGGGATACAAAGTACAGTCTCCTCTTAAACCATAGATCATTACTTTAGTAATTTGTAACATTACAGGTTGAATCACTAAGGCAATTATTATTTTTAATATTATTAACTGTCATAAAGGAACAATATACTAGGAGTTAATACAAAGGTTGATAATTGTAAGTATTGTCTCGTAACTGACAGTTGTAGGAATCTTTAGAACTGCATAATTAAATGGGAACAAGGAAAATAATAGATGGCTTCCGGAACACCCGAATGAACCATCTGGTACGAGGTTATTTCTTCGAATAGTCACTACACAACCACGGAACATATTAACCCAGCGAATTAACGTTCTGTATAAGTTACTAATAAAGTTATTACTACAGACAATAGTAGTATTAAAATACGAATAAATACCGTAAACCCAGGAATGTAATGAGCAGCCTGGTTTCCCATGTCTAATATAGAAAAAAAACTGATGTGAAACGCCCACACGATTTTATCTTGCCAATGTGAATAATGTAAAATAATAACCTATGTTTAATCATGACTAAACAATGTAATATTATAAACATAAATTAATTTTAATCATGAGTGAATGACGCAAATTAAATCAACCTCTCTAAAACGTAAAACAACCGAAAACAACAATAAAATTTGATTTTTTTTTAATTTCCTATAATTTTGACTTTACACATTTGTCGTAAAATGCATACTAAGACCGCAATCTTAAAAAAATCCAATTTTTAGCAATTTTGATGAGGGTAATACAGAAAATCAAGAGTTGACGCTTAACTGAGCGTTGTCGAAAAAATGTTTTAAACAAAAGTTGTAGGTTTTGTAATTTTCTACAACTTTAACTATACAAGTTCGCCCTAAAATGGATATTAAGGCCACTATCTTAAAAACAAAATTTACCACGACAGTGCAGTTCACCCAAAAATTTCTGTTGACAGATTTCATGGCAAATAGGTGGCATTTCATAACTTGTGAAACATCCCTTCCATTCTTTAGAATTAATAGTACCTCTATCCATCTTGCCTGGAATATCTTCCTCTGATTTACTGGCTAACCGTGAATCTTGTATCTATCTCAATAATATAAAGAAGTAACGTTTGTTTGTTTGTTTATTTTACGAGGTAATCCCCGAAAATACCGAACCTCTTTTCTTCTTCTTCACTTCATGGGGTCAGTACTACGTGTTCCGAAAATGATCTACCCCTCAAAGAATCATAACCTCTTCGACTATTCGGCTTATAATTCATTGCCAATTTACGCAAACGGTCTAATCTAGCAATTATCGAACCAATTTCAAAAATTCTTTCACTGTTGGAAAGCTAAGAGTTTATTTTGTGGTCTAGGCTATTTAGATATTAATCAAAAGAAATATATACAACACCGGATATGCAAGTGACTTTTTATTTAAATGATTAACTGAATCCATATCAATGCACCCTTGTTGAATTAAAAAACTTCACATCAAAAGTTAGCATTTACGAAAATGGATAATAAAATAATTTTTTTGTTTCCTTCAGGGTGCAACAATAAAAACCATTGTAATAACCCAACGTTTCCTCAAATTTATCTTTTTTTCTTGGAATGTTTAAATAATGTATCCTATTTAACATTTTACATGTATATATATTTATAGTTAATTTTTTTTATGATTGTTCAATTGCATGTTCCTACGTTTCACTAATTTAAACTTTTTATGTTCACTCCATGATTTATATACCTACTGGGATATTTCCTCCAAACGAATTTTGCTACTTGTTTTATGTTGCTTAATTATTTTTCAGAAACTTAGTTAAGTTTAACAAATACTTCGTTTTTCCATATTTTTATTTCGATTTTTTTCATTTTCTTCTCATGTTTATTTTGGTTTTGTTACACTTTTTGATTGCTACTTTCATAACTTAAAATTAACGAAACAAATTTTTTAAAAAATTGTAATTTAAAAATTCAAATGTTTTAAAAGCAGACTGGTGAAGTTATTATATTTATTTTTGGATACGCATAATCTCAAGCCATTCTTCCTTTTTATAGCAAAATTATGTTAAACCGCGTTATAAGGAATTAATTTACCGATTTCTATGAATGGGATACCTAGAAATAACACTTTGATGAAAATTTTAAATAAGAATTTTTTTAATTTACACAACCATTCTACAAACAGTACTGAAAATTAGAAAAACTAGTTGACGAGTTATTCTGCATTGTCTCTTGAATGAAATAATCCCTCAGCAGAGACACTTCTTAATATTTTTTATTTCGATATAATTTTGTTATATATTTTTTAATTGTTGATAATTAGTAATGTTTCAAATTTTATGTTTCGTGTAAATGTAGTTTGATGAATATTTTTTTTACTACACGACATGGGGCTTAATCGTCTTGTGGTTTCTGAGTTGTCTAGTAAATTTATGGCGAGGTAATTGGAGTATAATTGTAATCTTTGATAGTGAGTACCATATCTGGAAAATTTTTCTTGAACAATCGCAATGTTTAAAACCCTATTTAATGTTTTTTTTTACCAACAAAAATAACGAAATACCTAGTTTTTGAATAAACACAAAACTGTTGAAATTTTACAAAACTAAAAACATTATTTTTTAATGAGCTTAATTAATTACATATTTAGAGTAATACAAGTAAACATAAAATTAACTGAAATATATTTTTATTCGTAACTTACGAAGTATGAATCGCATCTCTAATATTAGCGAGTAGGAAATAAACACAGCAAATTACCTGCAACAAGGAAAACATAGATAAATTAGTTATATGTGACTGTGTTATATTTACAATATGTATTAGTTAAGAGTACGTTGCCTTTCTTGTAGGCTGTTACTTAACCACATAAAACCCTGTTTAATATGATTAAAGTAGACATAGTTCCACCTCGATTTGTAACCCTATAGCCGGCAATAACATTTTTCTAGACCAGCCGAGAATTTCTAGCATATAGGTCACCGAACCGTAAAGAAATCATTAAAAATTTGCTATAAATCGCAAACCTTACCACGTGACATATCAAAATAAAAATAAAATTTAGGAAAATAGATAAAAAACATTATTGAAATTTTAATCTGACAGTTAGGGATGCTGAAGCTATTTGATAATAATTTTTAGACAAATATTTTCAAAAATTTCAGATGACACTACTGTTTAAAACTTTCTTATGCTCTACTCTCAAACCAAAAAAAAATCTACTTGCAAAATTCATTACATATTAATCGTTACTTATAATTTTTATTTCGAAATAAAACAATAAAATGATTCTATGTTCAAAACTGAAGAAAATATATACAAAAAACACATCATGTAAACTAAGAAATAACCAAACTCAGCCCTAGGATAGCGTGGTTTTAACAGAGAAACACAGGCAGATTAAGCAACTAAAACTATTGCATTATACGTTGAAAATTACTTTATACATTACTAAACTATTGTACAAAACAGCAACCCTGTCTGTTAATAAATTTAAAACTAAAACGACAACTTTGAAATGCTAAGAAGCAAATCCGATTTTGCGATGCGACCGGTTCAAGAAGCGGTAACATCGTCTCAAGATCAACGATTGCCGGCTCTAGGGTTAAATGCTCCTTTATTTTCTAAATAAAATGTAATACTCCAAACACGTAATACTTCAATAGATAATTTACATATCTGCCCATAACAGACAGGTGGAGTGTCAAATTATTTACACTCAATCTTTTCATTGCAGGGCTAAAATAAATAGTTCTGTTTCTCATCACATGGTCAGCCAATTAAACTAAATCATTTAAGAACAGAAAAGGTAGAAGTGTAAAAGACACTAATCAGAGTTATCTTCTTTGGAAGTAATTAATTTCATTATACAGCCAGACCCTGTGATGAATGAAGTGAAGGTGTCATTTGCAGAGTGGAAAATATGTGCTTTCCTGAGGGCCCGGCATGCTGATAAGCGTAATTTTCCACTCAGTGAGGAAGGCAAGGATAAACCACCTCACTCCTCGTTTTACTTAGTAAAACCTCTATAGGTTCAAACCAGCCTTTTGGCCGATGACCTAAACAACAATTTACATATATTTATTAAATGAAATTTTTCCCTTATCAGGTGTAACTATTAATACATCTAAAAACACTTAAGTTGACAAGCAATGTTAAGTTGACAACTGTTAAAAAGGATATTAAAGTTACAAAGAATTATTTATAAACTTTATATTAATAAAATCAACCCAAGTTACGTTCGCCTTATGACACAAAACTTGTCCACCTGTGGTGTTAAATAACGTTCTTATCCTACAGGTGAAAGTGGTGTGATATCTTCGATTGTGGTTTGACAGGGAAATAACTTTAAAGCATTATGTGCGTACAAAACGTTTAGAATTTAACCACCACCAGAGGCCACTCTTCTGCTTAATTATAATTGAACCTTCACCCAAAATATTTATTTAAAAAAACTTATAGAACTTATAGCAACCGATCTATAGACCAAGTTCGAGATTTTAAATATTTAGGATGCAGGAATTTCTATGACAAAGATGATGACGTGAGTGAAAAACTGGCAAAATTCAGCGCTGCATGCAGTTCTATTCGCAGGAAAGAAAAAGAGACAGGACACCCAAATGAAATTTTATAGAGCAATGGCTGTATTACTCATAACATATGGGAGTGAAACATGGGTGTCATTACAGAGGAACGAATATCGTATCCAGGCTGCTGAAATGAGATTTTTGGGGGAGTCAAAGGTTGTACACTGTTAGATAGAGTAGGTAACGAAGCTATACACGCCGAATTAAATATTCAATCACTGTGTGAACGTTAAGAATATATAAGAGAAACTGGTCCAATCATTTACTTCACATACCAGCAAACAGACTTCCTCTTAGAGCATGGAAATATAAGCCTACAGGGAAGCGAGGCTTGGGAAGAGATGGATGCTGGAACAGGCCATTGAGCCTAATTTTTGACAGATGATGATAATGAGCAGTTCCTTCGGGTAGAAAGTCTCATTTTTATAAAATCGGTTTGTACATTCAAATGAGATCCCCAGGAGTGTAGTCTAAACTTAATAGCAAATCGGAGTTTTACCTCCTATTTTTTTATTGTTTGGATCGTTACAACACAGTAATTGATTGCTTTACTTTTTAGGTCACGTTTTAAATGTTTTATCCAATAAATTAGTTTACTTTTTAAATGTTTTGTTTGCCAATATCAGTACAGTATTATTCTTTATTGAGTAGACAGCATAATATGAAATGTATCGTTCCGATATATATGACATAATATGTACATATCAGAACAGTTTTTAATACGGTACGACCATAATTTTTTAACAGCTTAACAACCTGTCGAAATAATAACAACAGTCGTATCTAAAGGCAACAATATAATTAATAAAATTGTTCATTGTTTTAATTAGCCGATAATATAACATGATTCTTTACTATCTCATAATAACAAATGACAGGTGAATTAATTAAAAATATGTATGGAGATGCTATATGGCTGTGATAACTCACAGTAATGTCATAAATTACCTTGTAACATAGTTTAAATAGATAACAGATAGATATTAAAAAAACCAGTGATTCTCTGTGTTCATAATTCATAAATAAAATATTAATTATTTTAAAAATTAATTAAAAGATAATAATATTTTTGCATTAGTTAAACACGTAATACGCCTGTAAAATATTGTTGTAACGAATATAACTATAATCTCAGGATCAGACAAAACAAAAAAAAAGATTAATCAACATATATTGTGTGATGTATTTCCAGTAATTAATTTATTGTGTAGTTAATTATTTGTCATCTGCAAATCCAAGATCTGATACAACTTAGGTAATGAAAATAAGAATTAATAAATTAATAATCAACCGAGTTGGTCTAGTGCTAAAATCGTGGCCGTGAGTCAGTTGTTTGACAGTTGATTTTTGGGGACGAAGGTTCAGTGGTGCAATAATAGTAGAGGTAAGTTACTTCTTACGTATTTGAATACTAAACAGTGGTTAACGGTGTACTTTGATGATCGAAATTCAATGAACCATACACTCTCAGGAACGGTCCATCTGAGTTTATATAAGACTACACCTCATGTACTGTCTGTCTATAACTTGATGGCCTCCCGCAGAGAGGAGCAGAACCAGCCCGCTACTAGCCTTCTCAATAACACTTCATTATGTACCAATTCCAGTGCTAGTTAGTACAGGGTGATTTTTTAGTCCTGTTACCCAATTGTTAATTGCGTAAAATTTTGTGCTGTTTCCAGTTGTGTTACGAACAGAATGACTTTTACCCTAGAACAACGGGTTTCCATTCTTGAACAATATTTTGCTACAAAATCGTATGAGAGTGTAAAAGAATCATTTAAAATTAAATTTTTTGGTGTTCCTCCACTCTATTCTAGTCAATTTCTAGGCTAACTAACTGATTTTTAGAGGCAGGTATTGTTTGCAGCAGAAAACGTAGTGGTCGACCAACTCTCTTGACAGATGACATTAAGAGAATGTGAAAACAAGATTGCTCAATTCTCCATGGAAAAGTTTACAAAAACTTTCCTCGCATGTTGATTTGTCATGTTCGAGTGCTCAGAAAGCTGCTAAAAAATTGAAATTGTATCCGTATCACATACGATTAGTTCTAGAGCTTCAGCCTCCAGATTTAAACAAGAGATTGTTTTAGGATAAAAGACATTCTGTTCGTAGCACGACCGGAAATGGCACAAAATTTTACACAGCTCAAGGAGAATCAACTCACACTGCCATATCTATACTGGTTGAGTAGGGCTACCAACTTAGTGTCACAAAACAAAATTTATTTTTTTTAGAAAAATATTACCAGACATTAACAATTGGGTAACAGGACTAAACAATCACCCTGCAGTAGTGCATAATGAAATGTTATTGATAAGGCTAGTAGCGGGCCGATTCTGCTCCTCTCCGCGAGAGGCCATCAAGTTATAGACAGACAGTACACGTCATATAAATCATCCTCATCTTAATGGGTCATGGGGGTTGCTTATTGTAATTCATCAGATTGCAAAGTATAAACATTTGGGTAAAAACATAAATAGACTAAACAGAAATAAATTAATACAGTAATGAATAAACTCAGACTTCTTCCAAATGAAATGATACATAAGTAGAACGAACCCTTACTAAATTTTATGAGGAAAAAAAGATTAGCCTTTTGAAGTAAATTAGTAGGGGTGCCTGAAGAAAGAGTGACCAAGAAACGCTAACGTACTAACAAAGAAATAAAGTTAAGAACAATTGGCTACAGAAAATACAGAAAGACCATGAGGAGCTAGAAATAACGAAATAAATTTTAAACAAGGAAGAAAAAATTATTCTTACAAACAAAACTCCAACACAAAGAAAATACAATATACCAGAGGATCAGAGATTCCAGAGATCTAAAAGAATTAAAGAATATTGGGCAAAGAAGGAAAGTTACCAGAAACAGTCTTTCCATCCTTGACTAGGTTTACTCCAATAAGGGGCTAAATAATAATAAAAAAATAAATTACTTAATGTACATCTACAGGAAAGATAAAAAATTAAACATGTAAAATAAAAAAGATACTTTAAAACGTTCTTGACTGAAAATTGCAAAAGTGAAACTGAGATAAATCACTCAGACGACGTTCTCTTGCAAATTTAAATAATAATAAAAACAAAATTATGTTTAATAATTAGTAAACAATGTAAAATGAAAACAACCTAATTTTAATCATGAATGAATGCCACAAAATAAAAATCAACCTCTGTAGGACTTAAAAAAACAGGAAAAATTATTGGTGCTAAATTAGACTCTATCGGAAAAAATGCTTCAAACTAACGTTTTAGGATTTTAATTATTTAAAAATTTTTATATATTATTACTTTTTTAAAATTATACATGTTTATTCAAATAACAGCTTACAACATTCTTAGAAAACATCTGTGATACATTCTTTGGGAATTTATTTAAGATTTGTTTATTAAATTTATCCGTCATAATCAGAAATGAAATGACAACCATGGTATTGATATTACTAACCAAACAATTCAACGAAACGATTTTTAAATTTCTTATAAATGGACTCCAGCAATGTTTTTTAAGAATAAGAAAATTTATTTCACATGTTGCAGACAGATACATTAATACATAAAAATAATAAAATATATTTATATTATAAACAATAAATTAATCAATCATATTTAATTCTAAATAAAAAAAGTACAGCATGTATATTTTAAAGAGTAGAACTACAGACAACTAAAATATATAGCATTATATTCCTACTCAATTAGTACGAAGTATGCCGGCTGCATTGGGGTAGTTGGTAACGTTCTCGCCTTTCATCATGCGGTCTTGGGTTCGAATCCCATTCAGGCACGACATATTTTCATACGTTACAAAAATTATTTCATCCTTCACCGCCTGCATTAGCAGTGATTGCAGAACAGTCGGACGTTAAACAAAAAAATAAATAAATAAATAAGTAGGAAGGGCTATTTTATTTAGTTTGTGTTTTTTAAATTTCGTTTGATTATAATACACTTTCACCTAAAATGTATACTACGGCCGCAATCTTTAAAAGAACATGTTTTACTTCGAGACCAATGCCCCCTCACGAATTTCAGCAGACATGGCGCTTACCTTAATTTGTAGAGCACAAACATTTTGAAAATACAGCTATTTTTTATCGTAGGAGCCGTTTTTAAGAAAGTTGCACGAATAAACTTTAGTAGACTACTACCTTCGGGTTGATCGATTTTGAATAAAATTTTCTTGTCGGATCTTCTTATAGTTCCTAACTTCTAAAGTTCGTCCCTAACGAAAATATCAAGTTTCAATTTTGTACAATACTCCGTTATTAAGACATTTTGCATACACACACGCGCGCACGCAAACCAATCAATCGCTACAGACACGTTTCTTTGGGTCAGGGGCGTGAAAACTTTTATTTACTGTGAAAATTCGATTTCCAAAAATCGACATGAAAACAATACTTCCCTTCCCTATTTCAATCACAAAATATTTGTTTCAAAATATAAAACTCACGTATTACAGTACAGAGAATGTTACTCAGAAAGCTTCCAGCAATTCAAGAGTGAAAATCTTTTGAAATCGGTTGTGTAGTTTCTGAGATATCCTCTCACAAACAAAAACCTACATAAAAACAGACGTTACGTCTGTACAATATTAGTAAATTTACTTCTTTATAAATGTAAGTTTAATGGGATAGAGAAAAGTGAACATCACATGCATTTCTAAAAAACCAACAAAACTTTACATTTTATAATGAAGATAGAAATAAAACAGTTTTACATAAATAGAAACAAAATTTTTAAAATAATATATAACAGTTTTTTAGAGTAAATAAAATATAAGAAAATAAATATCAAATAAAAATCCAGCAGACTGTAGTATAATTTCTGATTTGGTGTTAGTTATTTTTTTTTTTTTTTTTTGAATAACTGTAAATCTACGATCTGCTCTCATAGAACAATGAGTAGATGTGTTGTAAGTATAAATCTTGAGTAAGTAATACCCCTTGGTATTACTCTATAAAATTTCCCATTTTGTTGAAGTGATCTTGCGATCGTAAAATAAATTACACAATCACATATTAAAATAAATCTGTAGGGTGTAGTCTGCATAGTCTTCTGTGTGTTCCACTGTTGTCTAGGAGATTGATGGCTTCTGGATTCTGGTGATTTTCAAGTCTTGTTTGGTAACTGGTGCAAAATTTCTGTATAGCTTCGTGTACCGTGGGAGTGTTCGTGTCTCTGTGCAATATAGTGTTGGATATGTACCAAGGTGAGTCCATGATGTTTCGAAGTATTTTTGACTGAAACCGTTGAATTATTTCAATATTACTGTGACTTGCTGTGCCCCAGAGTTGTATCCCATACGTCCACACAGGTTTAAGTACAGTTTTATAAATTAACAATTTGTTTTGTGCCGATAATTTGGATTTTCCATTAAGCATCCAATACAGCTGTTGGTATTTAAGATTTAACTGTTTTCGTTTGTTCCATATGTGAGTCCTCCATGTTAGACGCCTGTCCAGGTGGAGGCCAAGATATTTTACCGTATCGGATTGTGGAATTT
This sequence comes from Catonia carolina, assembly GCA_035578175.1. NCBI lineage: Eukaryota > Metazoa > Arthropoda > Insecta > Hemiptera > Achilidae > Catonia > Catonia carolina. Next base: position 76,429,473 of record JAQMRL010000003.1, read on the forward strand.
GTACGTTGTTCAAAAACACTGGTGAACATATTTCCCGTTTTAGTGTAAATGTGACGTGCAGACTCTTGTGTTCATTTGTTTTTATACGCCACTTTTTTTGCCAATTTTGTACGCTGTCTAAGTGTTGCTGCAAGTTATGAGATGCAATTTGTGCATCTTCGTGTATTGCCTGAATGGCTGTGTCGTCGGCAAATGTTGCCACTGTAGTGTTGTCATTTTGTGGAAGATCAGAAGTGTAAATGGTGTACAAAACAGGAGACAGCACGCTTCCTTGAGGAACACCAGCTTCAATTAATTTTAGAGATGATTGTTCGTCCTTATATTTCACTTTAAAGTATCGGTCCTCCAAATAAGATGCAATAATTGAGTAATACTGATGGGGAAGATTTTGTTTAATCTTAAAAAGAAGACCCGCATGCCACACTTTGTCAAAGGCTTGCTTGATGTCAAGAAATGCCGTGGAGCAATATTTCTTTTCTTCAAGTGCTTTGTAGATGTTGTTTACAACTCTGTGAATTTGCTCAATCGTGCCATGACCTTCTCTGAAACCAAACTGGCAATTCGGAATGAGATTTATGGTATCCAGTACTGGGCGTAATCTCTGAAGCAATAATTTTTCAAATACTTTTGAAAGAATTGGCAACAAACTTATTGGTCTGTAAGACGATATTTCGTGCGGTGGCTTCCCAGGTTTTAGGATAATTATAATTTGAGCAACTTTCCAGTAAGAAGGAAAGTACTCCAGACGTAATATTGCATTAAAAATTATTGTAATCAGCCTAAGGGCCTTGTCAGGAAGTTCTTTCAAAATTTTCCCCGTGATGAGGTCAAAACCTGGTGCTTTATTCGAACTCAAATTTACTTTAATGGTGTGTTTTATTTCAGACAATTTAAATACTTTTATTGGAGGACTCATTTGAAACGGAGAACTAAAAAATTCAAATAATTCTTTTTCATCGTCTGGATTGCATTCAGATGGGAAAGGTTTAAAAACCGCTGATAGGTACTCGGCAACCGCTTCAGCCTTGTCATGATTACTTTTAGCCCAACCAGTTGAAGTTTTAAATGGAGATGTGTGTTGCTTCGGACGTTTAGCTTTCTTCATTTGCTTCCACAAAGAATAGTTTGTCGTGTTGTCAGGAGACAAGAGTTCCAAATATTGTTGTATTGAGTCGTTAGTAAAATTCCGTAACATTCGTTTCAAAGTTTGGGCAGCGTTATTGAAGAGCCTTTTGTCATGCGGGTTCCTAGAGCGTTGCCAATTTCGTCGAAGTCGTCGTTTTTCAGTAATGGCCTGTTTTAAGTAACCTGGTAGATATGCGGTTTGTTTTGAGAGCCTAATAACCGGTGTAGCTTCCCAGCCAGCAGTTTGAATCGTTTTAGTTAGATGTTCTACAGCGCTGTCGATATCGGTCGTGTACTTTAATTCCAAGTTGCAATCAAGATTTGCTTCCACTAAAGTTCTAAACGAATCCCAATCAGTATGTTTATTGTGCAAGGCTGGAAGAGGCGATTGAGTTTGCAGGTTTTGACTGAGCGAAACGATGACCGGTGAGTGATCGGATGACAGGTCGAAACTTGATTCAATGTTCGCATAAACGTCTGGAATACCTTTCGTCACGAAGAAGTCTAAAAGATCTGGCACTCTGTTTTCATCAGTCGGCCAATACGTGGGCTCACCTGTAGACAAGCATGATAACTGAAGATCTTGAATCACAGTAAGTAGAACTCGTCCTCTTGGAGATGTTAGTCTAGAGCCCCAGTATGTACTTTTGGAATTAAAATCAGCTCCAACTATAAACCGTCCTCCTAAACTGTTGAAAAACGTGACAAGAATTTCAGGAGACAGTCTATATCGTGGCGGTAAATAAGCAGCGGATATGTGAAGTGAACCCATCCAGTCTGTTACCACAACACTACTGGCTGGAACCTCATCCGTTTGATATGGAGGTAACTGGTAGTGAACAATTGTACTCTTAATGAGTAGAGCCGACCCTCCATGTGCTCTCCCATCCGGAGAATTTGTGTTGTATATGTCAAAACCAGGAATTTGAAATGTGTGTTGTTGCGTTAAGTGCGTTTCTGAAATCAATATTATGTCCAAGTTCTGGTCTATTATAAAGGCGTGTAGTTCCTGTTTGTGCTGCATGAGTCCGTTGGCGTTCCAAAGTGCAATACGAAATCCCCGTTCCATTAATGCAGTTTTGTCAGAAGTGATGATATGATGTTTAGAATAGTGCGTATGTCTTCAGATAATTTTAATTGGTTCTCTATTTGACGTTCAAGTAATTGTTCCAGTTTTGAAAGTCTTGTGTCCATATAAGTGACATTTGACGGGTATGAAGGTTGTTTGTCTTGAGTTTCAGTGGAGCGAACTTTAGTGGCTTGTGCATAGGATTGAGGTCTGTTTAAAAGGCGAGGGTCCCGAGGAGAAACAGATGGAGGAATTTTTTGAGGAGCAGGTAGTTTATCCCTGTCTGGTGTAGCCTCCGGTCTGGCTTCTGAAGTATTAGTGTCATTTTGGTACGTTGTAATTCGTTTTCTGGGTGAAGGAAATTTTCTCATTTTGACCTCCTTATAAATAGAGCATCCCTTGTAGTTAGCGGGATGCTCACCATCACACAGCACACACTTCGCTTTTGTAGCCCTGTCTTTCTTAGGACACTCCTGAGTCGAATGGTCTTTTGCGCACTTCACACAGCGAAATGGATGCCGACAATATCCCTTGGAATGACCATATCGTTGGCATCGTTGGCATTGGATTATTTCCTTTTTGTCATAAGGCATTTCAAATTTTATACGCGCGTTCAACAGATATTCAATATCTAGGATGTCTTTATTGTTTTCGTTTTTCAGCATATCAATAAAAAATAAATTTAACGGTTCCTTTGTTGTTCTGTGCTTAACGTTATGGATTCTAACTACTCTGTGCCCTTTACTTTCTATGTCAGATTTTAAATCATCGAGATCTACCGTATGGTGCATTCCTCTCAGTACTAATCTAAAATTTCGTTGATTACTAAGTTGAAAAGTATGAAAACTGACTCGTTCTTTTTCCAATAATTTTGCGATTAGCACATAAGTTTTAGTGTCGTTAGGTATCAATTTCACTTGGTTCCTATTCTGCAGCTTATAAATGTACTGATCTTTAGCTACGGAATCAATTAAACGTAAAGTGTTATTTATGTCAACAACGTCCAATAAAAATCGGCTTCGGTTTCTCTGTAGACGGGTTGTCGTGGTCGTTGATGTCAGTATTTTCAACAAATACTAATTGGTCAAATTTATTGGACAATTCGATAAATTGTTTACTGAAAGTTTTACTTTTATCCGTTATTTTTTTTTTTTTTTTTTTTTTTGGTCTAACGTCCGAAAATGGTTTTTATCCGTTAATGTATTACGTTTCGTACTGTGATTGGACGTGTTGATGTCTTCATTTTGACGTTTCTTGCCTCGGATGGTTCGCCAATCATTACTGGCGCAGTGAGTGACGTCACTGCTATGACACAATTCAAACTCGGCAACACTGGGACTAACTGAAACAGCTGTTCCGTGATTCGAATAGTCATTCATTATAAAGAAGAAGAAAAGGCGGTTAAAATGTAACCTCACAATGTTTTATTTTAATAAAACAAACAAAAAAAATATAAATTTAAAAAGTCGTTTAGTAATTAATATATAAAATTAGCAACTTGCATATTTATTCACCATTCGTACACAATCACACAAAAATAATTGTTAAATTAATAATGTTTTAACAGAAAATAGTGGACAAATTCAGTAACTGAACTTCACAACACACAATCAGATGATCATTCGTTAGTTATTTAAAAAACTAAATTACTCAAATGAAATGAAAATAAAACAATACAATGTATTTTGAGAGTACAGCATGTATATTTAAAATAAAACTACAAACAACTAAAATACATAGTCATATGTATTCAGACTCAATTAGTACGATGGGAAAGTTTTATTTATTTATTTTTTTGTGTACGTTTATTTTTTTTAAACAATGATGAAACCATAGTACAATACTACTAGGTTTATTTTGAATGGTTCATTTAGGTTAACATCAAGTAGTATTTTTTTTACATTTATCATGACTTTCACAATAACTCGCACCTTGTTTCAATAATAAAGCGCAAACAGAATTCATGTTTTGAAATTGAGAATGTACTTACCACTCTCGTACGATCGTTCGAATTTGTTTAATTTGAAAAAATATATAACAACAAAAAACGTTGCAAAATAACGAATTAGGTAAAAAAGTATAATAAAATATAATACTAAATTAAATAATTTTAACTTCATTTTTTTAATTTTTCATCATTTGTGTTTTAATTTAATTGAAGTGTTTAATAAAATTCTTATTTTAATTAATATAGTTTTATATTTTTAACAAAAACGTTTTGAAAAAGGATTTTAAGTTAAATGTAACAGTTACTATTCAGGGCAGCCCGTTTACTAGATATATTTTTATACAGATCAAATCTGTAAAAAAAATATATTTTTAAATATTTACATTAAAAGGAATTGGTTGAATATTTTATCTTTAATATATTTTTTACAACTGTAAAATTACAAGAAAATTTGTTAAAAATGAAGGACATTGCAATGCAAAATATCAGTGGTTTTTGTTCTAGTGTGAAAACTTTTAGAACTTTTAGATACTAAATTTGGCAAAACAAATAAGAAAAAAATAATAGGCTACATATTGTAAGTTTACTTTAAAATTTGATTTATTTACATCATATCTATTCCATAATCTCCATAGTAGCTTTGGTGAATCTCCACGAAAATTTATTTAATGGTCGTATTAACAGGTAAGGATTGTCGATTACTGTCGTGCGTTACTTGTGCGTATTTCGTCTTTAATGAAAGGAACTCATTAAAGATTAATGATGCTTAATTGCTAATTAAATTTTTAAAAAAACTTTTGGCACATTATCATGATATAATTCTATCTCATAAACCGTGAAAATCGTATTAGTTTAAAAACAATTATTAAAAATCAGTAAAATTATAAAATTTAAATCTGGTGTAAAAACGAATATCACAAATTACACTTAATTACACAAAAACACTAAATCTAGTTTAAAAACAAACAACACGAAATACGAAATAAAACGAATGACAAACGTTTATTAAACAAATAAATAACAAAACTTAGGATATGAATTTACCAAATTTAATTTAATTTACTTTAATGAAATTAATGGTGAAATTTTACAACTAATAAATACTAAATGAAATTAAAATATTGAATCTACAAATTGCCTAAACTAAATGTCTTTGAAATATTTAAACTAATTTTTAATTGAGTTAAATTTATTAGAATTTAGTTTTCTATGATTGTGAAGTGAAATATTATATAGACTTTTGAATTGCATTTTAATTTAAGTTAATATCGATGCACTTCTCATAGACTGTTAACTATTTCATTTTATTGTTCAACGACGAATAAATCATAGATTGCCATTTAACAACCGGTATTTTATTTTTGTATGGGATAATTGTTTTAAAAAAACCTTTATTTTTCTTTTAACCCTAATGTGTATACGTTGCAATATGTTCAATTTAGAGAAACACCGGGTTGGTAAACCCACCGGGTTGGTCTACAGGTAAAGTCGTCGCCAGAATCAGCTGTTTAACAGCTGATTTTTGGAAACGAAAGTTCTTGGTTCAAATCCTAGAAAAGGTAGTTACTTTTATTTATACGGATTTGAATACTAGACTGTGGTTACCGGTGTACTTTGATAGTTCGGGTTTAATTAACTATACTCTCTCAGGAATCGTCGGCCTGGGTCTGTACAAGACTACACCTCATTTACACGTTATACTCATACACATCATAATCCTCATCCTATTGGATCATGGGGTTGCTTATTGTTCTAAATTGAACAGATTGCAACGTACACAAATTAGGAATAAAAAAAAGAGACATAATCAACCCCCCCCCCTAATTCAATTAAATGAGGCGCAGCCTGGTACAGAATCAGGCTAAACCAGTACATTTTGAACTAAACGAATGATACATACGGATGATTATTAAATTTAAAAAAAATGTTCTTGTCAACGTTTGCCAGTGTACAGTACAAATTATTTTTTTTCGTTTTACCTCTGACTGTTTTGAAATTTCTGTAACGTAAAAGTTGGAGGACGATGATATAGTTACTTGAGTCACGAGTTTGCTTTTAGTTACATCGAGGGGTAAAGTGGAAAACCATCGGTGCGCATGCGCAACTGATTCAATTTCAGTACAACTAACACAACGTATTCTATACCCAGAGCACGTACAGTATATCGCGGAACCTTTTGTAGGTTAACAGTACTATTATAACTGTTTGTTACCGTAAACAGAAATGTAAGTTTCTCTAAAACTTGGTTGGATTATTCACTGTGCTGAACTACACCTAATATTCAATGTAATAAAATGTTGTGAAGTTGAAGGTGAACAAAGTGTATTTCCTTGCCTCTTAACAAAAGCCATGAGCGAGTGGCTAATTACTGTGATGTTTCTACATTTCGAAAAATAAAGAAGGAAATAAAAAACGTGAAGAAGTTATTCTTTTACAACAGTTTTGTTGACATCTGGTAAAAAAAGGAAACTGTTCGGTAGATGCCATTAAGACTGATAGAAAAGACGACGGTGATAGCGATAGTAAAGAAGGCGATTTATTAGTAAAAGATTTTGTTCCAATAGAATAAGGTAGCTGGTAACTACAGTAAATCAAACATTTCTAGTCATGTAATTAAGCTGTAGGCAATATAGCAGATCACACATTTTTCTTATAAGGTTTATGAAAAAAACATTTTCTCGGAATAAACCACAGCTTACAAAATATGCAGAAACTACACGGTAGTGTAATGTACGAGTACTGTCACAAATTGAGATTGGCAGCATTTTCAAATTTTCACTTCCCTTCGTCACTGCCCAACCATACGCAAAACGCAATCTCGAGACAAAAGTATTTATATATGAAAATGAATGATGAAAAATGCCAGACCTGACCGGGAATCAAACCCGAGACCCCAGCATAGATGCCAGTTGCGCTGACCACTACGCCAACGGGCCGGCGCTAAAAAGAGGTGTCCAGATTGTTATATGAAATTAAATTTGAAACGTAGAATGATGAGTCAGTAAATAAGCGAAAATTCTTTTTTACATTGGAATTTCATTTTCCCATGTTAATACAGAGAAATATTAGGCCTCCTTTAAAAGGCCGTACACGTCATTCAAAATTCGATATATTTCTTGTTGATTTAACAAACTTTTTAATAAAAATATAAATACGTATGGTTGATTCATTAAATCATTTTTTAATCATTAGAAAATTTTAATTGGATGAAATATTGGTATCTAAGGGATCATTTAATAGCTTATAAATTTCAATTTATGTTTCTTTTCTCGTAAACTCTTCAAGTATGTACTTGTGATTTCTGAGCCTATACAATATTCAATGATACTGAAAAGTGTATGTTTTAAAAATTATGATTAATTTTATAAATTGTAACTTTAAGCTTTTTAAATTTCCTCAGTTTTTAATGCCCTAATAAAAATTTAGTTGTATATACAGAAAATGCGGCTTATTTATTTTGTTTTATTGAAAAATTACCATTAACAATCAGTAAAAAGCTACTACAAGTAAATTATTATAAAATACAAAATAACATAAAGGAGAGGGCTTTTATTAAAATCCCTTCCATAAAAAAGCAACGACAAATATATTTTATGCCATTTTAACTTTTTATAAATTCTAAATTGTTAAAAGTCATTTGTAATAATAAAATATTTAGCTCGTTATATATATGTTAATTATTTAAAATTTTCTGTTTAATTATTTTAGTTTGTTAATTTTTTTTTTTTAGTTTTTGTTTCTTTATAATCTGTCATGGAAGTCCAAGAAATGTTACGGCTTAAATGAAGAAAAATTAAATGTACGAGTTGTAAGCTGTTTCGGTTATCAACCGAAAGGCTTGATTGAACCTCTAGAGATTTTACTAAGTAAAACAAAGTCAGGTGGTTTACAATTGCCTTCCTCACTGAATGAAAAAGTATGATTATCAGCATGCCATACCCTCGGTAAAGCACCTACTTTCTACCCTGCAAAAGACACCTTCACTTTGTTCACCCCAAAATTTGGCTGTATATAATGAAATTCATGACTCTCAAAGGAGATAACTTTGACTAGTGTATTTTACATCTCTACCTCTTTTGTTCTTAAACACTTCAGTCATTTAGTACTGAACTTAACATTAGATAATTATTTTATTTAATATTATTTCTGTATTTTGCAAATTGCAAGCGTAAAATAGCAATATGTTTTGAATGGCTGTCTATATTATTACGATAAATTCCCCAATTCGGTGTCATTAAACAGGGTTGAGAAAACCAAATGGTCGCTAATCGAAATGTTCAACAAAAATAGCGCTAAACAGTAAAGTTGTATTACATATAAATTATATTTTATTTCAATTAAGTGATGAACTGACGAACCTTGAACAGGTGCGTGAAGAATAACAGATTGTCTGAAGGTTAGAAATATAAATTACTATAAAATACTTTACAATTGATGTTAATAAAAAGAAAACATACGTTAACCCACTACAATATTGGCCTCCACACTTTTATAAAACCACCCACCATATTATTAATTAGAAAAAAAACTTGCAAATAATTATTGCAGGTTATGGCCTACGGGTCGTGTTGGAATATGTGTGGAAAGCTTTACTGGCATGTAGCCAAATAAATTGCATTTATTTTCCGTGTACTAATTAATTTCATGCATAAAAAACTGAATTGTGTATGTTTTAATTGAATTTCTTTTTCTTTTTGCAACGAATATTATTTGCGAATTATTTTCAGCATATCCTTTTAAATTATTACGTAAATATTTTACCATAATGTTCTTCATAGTCTGTATATAAACTGATAAATGCAAAATTCCTTAATGACTCACTCATTCATTCCTAATTTTAATATTAGCAATCTATAGAACGCTAAAATTTATTTCTTAGGAGTTATAACAAAAAATAAAGTATTTACAGTTCGATTACTTGCAACTATCATAAGAGAGGCATAGAATATAATTTTTGTTTTACGTCTTACTGTTTTGCAATTTCTGCTAATGCAGACGGTAGATAACGATGATAATGAAAATTAATGATAAAAAATGCCAGACCTGACCGAGAATCGAACCCGGAACCCCGGCGTTGAAGCCAGTTGCGCTAACTACTACGCCAACGAGCCGGCCATTAATAACGGGCTGGATGGATACAAAGGGTACCAAATGAAACATATATAGCTTTCAGTACTTTCCAAAAGAGTTGCAGTATGTTTTTTTTTTAATTAACAGCACGTAGTACTTTCTCTTGCTTTATATGAATACACAGGGAAGGAAAGTATTACTGTCATGTCCATTTTTTAAAATCGAATTTTCAGCGGAAATACACTTTTTAAACCCCTGAAACCAAAACTCAAAAACATGTAACATTTTTAGCTCCCTGAACTCAAAAACATGTGTTTACCTATTTGTCTATATGTGAACAAAATATCTCAAAAATGGACTACATGTTTTATGCTCTACACGATAGTGTAAGCGACATATCTGCTGAAATTCTAAGGGAGGATGTGCTCTCGTGGTTAAAAGATGTAACGGGTGATTCAAAAAGAGCGCCGGTTTTTAAACGGCTAGTAAATTTTTGTTTATCGGTTGGCAACATTGTTAGACCTCATTTATATTTCGGAGAACATTCCGATTGACGATTCAGTCGTAGTTTCTCTTGTTCGCAGTGTAGTACTCTCGCAGTCTGTGTTTAACCATGGAGAAGTTTACTATTGCACAACGAGTGTTAATCGTCAAAACATTTTACCAGAGTGGAGAGAGTTATGCTGCTACTGCCAGGCGACTTCGCGGTACTCTAGGACGTAATGAAGCACTGAATGAATCAACAGTTCGCAGGCTCATGAAAAAGTTTTTTGAGACGGGTTCAACAGTCGACCTTAAAAGTTCTGGACGTCGTCGTTCTGGCCGAACTGAGCAGAACGTTGCGTTGGTTCGTGACAGTGTGGCTGTTAGCCCAGCAAAATCAATACGTCGCCGTTCTCAACAATTGGGTTTACGATGTTCTTCTGTACGGAGAATTCTTCGGTACGATCTCCAATATCACCCGTATAAAATTCAGTTGACGCAACATTTGAAAGTGGCAGACCACCAGAAGAGACGACAGTTTGTTGACTGGGTATTGAGAAAACGGCAGGATGATGACACCTTCGCAAACAAAACCATTTTCAGTGATGAGGCACACTTCCACTTAAACGGTTTTGTTAATAAACAGAACTGCCGTATGTGGGGTTTAGAAAACCCTCACGTGGTTAATGAAAGGGAAATGTATGCACAGCGAGTGATAGTTTGGTGTGGCTTTTGGTCGGGCGGTGTCATCGGCCCTTACTTTTTTGAAAATCAAGAAGGACAAGCCGTGACAGTAAATGGAGACCGATACCGTACGATGATTAGGGAGTTTTTGTGGCGTCATTTGGATGGAATGGACATTGACGAGTTGTGGTTTCAGCAGGATGGTGCCACCTGTCACGCTGCACGAGAAACAATGTTGTTGCTCCGAGAACGGTTCCAGGATCGCATCATTTCTCGTAATTCCGACCATCAATGGCCACCAAGGTCGTGTGACTTGAAGCCTTGTGATTTTCATCTTTGGGGTCATCTGAAGTCATTGGTGTATGCCAATAAACCCCGAAACATCAATGACTTGAAGGAGGAAATTCGACGGGTTATCGGGCAAATGGAAGTCGAAACTTGTCGTGCAGTAATATCCAATTTCATGGACAGAGTTGATGCGTGCCAGCGCAGTAGAGGAGGACACATGCATGACATCATTTTTCATACATGAAATCGGAAGGTAAGATGAACTTGTTGATGTATTTATTTTCTGTTTTTCAATAAAATAAATCGCTTAATTTGATATATCAAAACCGGCGCTCTTTTTGAATCACCCTATATTTTTAAATATTGTGGCCTTAGAGTAATGTGAATTTTAGGAAACATGCATGTAATTAAAGTTATATGAAATTATAAAGTTTAAAACTTTTATTTTAAACATTTTTTTACAATGTCAATTAGTGATTTTCTGTATTTCTCTCATTAAAATCGCTAAAAAAATGATATTTTTTTAATGATTGCGGCCTTAGTATGCATTGTACGACAATATTATATAATTAACAACTTTTATTTCAAACATGTTTAAGCACAACGCTTAGTTTAGCGTCAATTAGTGATTTTCCGTATTTTAAGTCCAACCGATATAGATTTTAATTTTACGTCATTTACTCATAATAAAAATTAGGTTTCGTTTTTCATTCTATATTGTTTAATAATGTTTCCCATAACAGGGAGGTGGAGTGTAAACTTAATTGCACTCCATCTGCTGGTTTTAGGGATACAAAAATAGTTCTGTTTCTTATTACAAAGTCGGCCAATTATATGATTGAACTATTGAAGAACAAAAGAGGTGGAGGTGTAAAAGACAGTACTCAAGAGTTATTTCTTCTGAGAAAAATGAATTTAACTATACAGGCAGATCCTGTGGTGAATGAAGTGAAAGTATCAATTGCGGGGTAGAAAGTACTATGCTTTTCGGAAGGACTTGAATGCTGATAAGCATACTCTTTCAACTCAATGAGGAAGGCAATAGTAAACCACTTCACTCCTCGTTTTGACTTACCAAAATCTCTAGAGGTTCAAATCAGCCTTTCGGCTGTTGACCTTACAATTTATTTATTGATTAAACATAGGTAATATTAAACATACCTTACACTGGCAAGAGAAAGTCGTGTTAGAGTTTCACACAAAATTTTTAATATTTTAAACTCGCTTGAAATATATATAAAGATAACCAATGATTTTTTAAAAATACCAAATTATTTTATTTGTTTTTGAAAAAGTATAAACAAATTTGTGAAATTATACTAAGAGATACTATGTTTTTTACGTATAATACATTTATATTATGTTTATGAAACTTTTTGTGGCATCTCTCAGGTGAGACGTGCACGAATGTTGAATATTGCGTAGGTAAAATATTATTCAGTAGGTTACATTACAAAGAAAGTAGAAAAAAGATTATTCCCTCAGAGAGATGATGTTCATATTTCCATATACACAGATAGATATATATATATTTTTTCAGAGAAGAACATAAGCTCGCTATAGTAGTGCACTGCACAGTAGTAGTACTGTGTATATAATATTTTTTATATTTTCTTCATTTCCTAATATAATGTACGACGGTATAATGCGGTAGTACAGAAAAATAAAGTAACTCAAACCTAACAAATCTATAATATAGTGTTCAACATTCTCATATACTTTTGATGATTCATTTTTAGTAATGTTTTGTACTCATTTTTAATTTTTCGCTCTCTTTAACACCGAGAGTTAAATAATTTTGCTGAGAAAAAATACCGGTGTCTTTATTTAAATTTCAACTGAGCATTACGTTTTATGTAACCATCTTATAAAAGCATCGTTTTATGAACAATCGTCTTTAAAATTAACCCAAGCTGATGTTCCACAATGTTGAACGCAACGTTGACCCAGGTATACGGTTGGGCACAGACTGCTACATAATTACGATGCATTTTGTTGATGATGTGTGGTTGGTTCAGGAATCGGAGGATGAGCTCCAAAAATCTGTACTTCCTGTGTAAATTGTGTGAAGATTATAATATCAGAATTTTTTGCCTCGAAAATTAACGTGATGGCGTTCAAGGGGAACTATCCGGTTCGATCGAAGAATGTCATAAATGATGCGATAGTGGAGCAGATGTCCAATTTTATTTACTTGGGATGTGACATACAAGTAGACTTGGATTTAGACATCAAGCAGAAAATAAGTAACTTCAAAGGATTTGTGGCACAATCAATAGGACATTGAACAACAGGGCCAGACCTGATACAAAGATTGAGTTTTACAAGGTGATGGCAACTCCGATAATGTATGGGAGTGAAGCATGGGTGACCACGATGAGGAATGTACAAAGGATCCAAGCAGCGGAGATGAAATTCCTGCGAAGAGTTAAGGGATACTCGAGATTGGATAGAGTGCGCAATATGAATATAAGGAAGAAGCTCCAAGTCTACTGCCTGAATGAGAAGACTGAGGAGGATCGAAGGCGATGGAGGGGACACTTGGACAGAATGCCGGACAAAAGAATACGCCTCCAAGTACACCGCTATGCACCAGTTGGACGGAGAGATGTGGGATGACCTCGGAAAACATGGATATAAGCTGATAGTTTAAGTTTGTGAGTTCGGAACAGATTGAGGGGTATCGAGGGCGATGAAGGGGACACCTGGACAGAATACCGGACAACAGAATACCCCTCCAAGTACACCGTTATGCACCGGTTGGACGGAGAGATTTGGGACGACCTCAGAAAACATGGATATAAGCTGAGAGTTTCAAGTTTGTGAGTTCGGAACAGGCGAGACGGTCTAAGCCTTAAAGGAAGAATAAGAAGAAGAAAAAGAAGATGTTCCACAAGGGAGCGTACTATTTCCTATTTAGTACACCGTATCCACTTATGATCTTCCACAAAATGACAACACTACAATAGAAACATTTCGATGACACAGCTTTTTAGGCAATACACAAACATCCACGAATTACATTTAAATTATAGAAAGCTTACAAAATTGGCAACAAAAGTGACGTATGAAAAAAAATTAACAAAAGAGTCTGCGTATCACCTTTTTAGTAAAACGGAAAATATTTTCACTAAATTTGTTGAACAACGTACTAATTTCATAATATTATGCAGCAAAATAAGTTGGCCTCCACCTTGACAGGAGTATAATTTGGAGGACTCACATAGAATGGAGCAAAAAAGCAGTTAAATCTTAAATACCAACATCCGTATAGGATGCGTAAAAGAAAATCCAAATCCTTCTTAAATGCGGTGATTTTTTAATATAGTATAAAACGTTTTTGAGAAAATCGAAAAAAGTGAAAAATTTCACGATTAACCTACTCCGTTTGGTTGATCAATCATGGCAAAATTTCTTATTGTATCCAAAAGTTCCAAGTTTCAATGTTTTACGATACTCCGGTATTGAGACATTTTGTTCAAACAAACACACACACATACACACCTAAGCATTTGTATACACAGAACAATCGGTAAAAACATTTTTTTTTAGTTCAGGGGTCCTGAAAACGTGTATTCCGGTGAAAACTCGATTCTGAGACATCGACATGTAACAATACATTTCTTCTCAATATATCATATAAATTTAAAAATGTCGATGAAACCTAAATTTCGAAAAATCGCCATGAAAACACGTATTTCCGGTGAAACCTCAATTTCAAAAATCGACGTAAAGTAACACTTACTTTCCCCACATTTCATATAGAAGTATAGAGCATCATTTTGCAATGAACCTCCGCGATAACACTGCAAATATTCACAGACTGAAACGTTTTAAAACATTGGACTTGCCACGACGATTTTGTTGATCATTTATCACATTTAATTTTTTCATTTCTACTACTAATCAGCGTCATCATTAAAATGATAATCATCATCATAGCTTTAACTACTTCATGTTTCAAGATATTAATACACAGTACAGTCAAGTTTTGTTTTTTCTTCAAAGATTATTTTTTTTAAACACAATTATTGGAATTGTTTTGTCGATTCAGGGAATGTTATTGTTCATACTTTAATAATATTTTTTACCCTTTATAGTACAATACAAAAATCTGACTGTAAAATAATTATAACTATGTTAAAAACAAATTTATATAGGACAGGAGAAAATAAGAATTATTGAAAACATTGAAGTAAAGTACGAAGGTGTAAAAAACATGCAGTTATTACAATTTTCCAATGTTGACTGAATTGTAAAATTGAAATATACGGGAAGATATTCCAAAAGTAGGAAATATGAAAGCCATTATCCGTTGAAAAATGTAGGCATTTAAAGCGCGGTAAAAGAATTGGAAGTAATTTGATAGACAGAACCGATGAGATAAAGAGAAACCTTGAAAAGGGTTCAAGAAGGTAGAACAATCACAGATTTTTATCAGAAAGTGAAAGAAGCTGAGAAAATAAGAGAAGGGAAAAAACAGATTGAGTACTGTCCAAGAGAAATTCTATTCAAGAATTCTATTGAACGAATGATTGAAAGAAATACGTAAAATGAAGATGAAAAAGGAGAATAGAAATATTGAACGGTATAAAAATTCAAGGATTGTATTGCTATAAAGGAACCAAAGACCAGCACCAAAAAAAATAACCGAATGAATGAATTTAAGTACCTACCTACTGCTGAGAATACAATAAAAAATTAGTCGATAAAAATACATCAAAAGGTACAAAATGCAATACAATCTGTAAATAATTCACTAACTTTCCATAAATAAAATTAAATGCAATGCGGAAGATTTTGAATTAAAAGGGAAACGGGTGTTCAAAAGAAAATATTATTAACTATTTTGCTTTTTATTAATTTAGAGATTTTTCTTTAAAATATCGTTCATTCAATTACAATAATCATAGTAATAAAATACAAAATTGCTGAACTGAACAAAATAAAATGTATTTTTGAATTGTTTTACATATTTTTCTAAAACACGTAACAATTAACAATTTTTTGAACATGGGAAAATATTATTATTAAAAAAGATCTTTTATAATAATCATAATAATACAGGAAGTGGAAGTAATATGGACCCCCATTTTTGTTTTGCAATATATTTCGTAATAGGTAGTACTTATTATAAAATTTTTAACAAAACAATCTTTTAAAATTAGTTTCTAATAATGTAATTAGTTCCAGTACATATAAAATAACAAAAATTTGACTTCTTTGATATTTTGTGTCATAGATGTACAATTGCATTCCAACAAGAGAGAAGGATAAAGTGGACCCACCGGGCCACTTTACCCGATGTCCACCATCTTGAGATTTGTAGTTACATTGCGATCAGTATTGCATTGAATGAATAAGTGACATAAGATTACTAGATGACAAGTGGACATAAATGAACAGGCAAAATGTTTTAATGTACAGAAAAATAAGAGGACCAGTTGCCTTTACAAAAATTTTAAGAACGTTGAAAATGAAATTGTACCTTCATAAATATAATAAGTCACAAACAGTTTCGATAACAGACTGACTACTACATAGAGAAAAATAGAAGATAGTTTCGTCAATAGCTACAAGTAGCAGCTACTAGACAGAGAATTCTCTTTACCCAGACTTCCTCTAACGGTTTGCCTATAACAGACAGGTGGAATGTTAAATTATTTGCACTCGATTTGCTATTTCCAGAGCTACAAAATTTAGTTATGTTTCTTATCACATGATCAGCCTGTTATAATTTATGACTGAAGCATTTAAGAACAGATGAAGTAGAGGTATAAAAAATACTAGTAAGAGTTATCTTCTCTGAGAGTAGTAAATTTTATCATAATACAGCCAGACCCTGTGGTGAATGAAGTGAAGGTATCTTTTGTAGGGTGGAGAGTAGCTGCTTTACCAATGGCTTGGTACGCTGATATGCATACTTTTCACTCAGCGAGGAAGGCAATTGTAAATCAACCCACTCGTCGTTTTACTTAGTAAAGCATCTAGAGGTTCAACGAGACTTTCAACTGATCACTTTAGCAACAGAAATAGAAGTAGTAATAAATGGGGTAATGGATTACACTGGATTCAAGTAGATGATAATTACTTTTACAAAATAATGTTGTATAATTTTTAATGTATGTAGTACTATCTGCCCGTCCCGGTTTCGCCCGGGTAAAATTTAGTTTCAGTTTAATAATTTATAAAATTAGGGTTATAAATAAATCAAAGATAAGTTTTTCTGATTTGAAAAAAAATTAATAATAGATCTATTACTTAAAATTTAAAAACGTTAAAGTTTTTAAGGGATGATAACCTTTTTTAACTCTGAATATATTGATTTAAGGGTTGAAAACCCATTTCAACCTCTTACGGGTAAACCTTTGAAATTGTTGAGTTGTGAGTTATTTAACGTCACTGTACGTAATATCTCCACTGAGTTTCAGCCACTTAACTCGTTTAGAACTTAATACATAAAAAAAATTGGTTTATGGGTTGGACATTCTTTTCAAACTTTTAGGGGTACATTTTGGAAATTGTTAAGGGTTATTTTTTCTTTGTATTGCACTATAAACAACATCACCAAAATTCAGACATCTAACATGTCTGGAACTTAGTAAAACATAATAAATATTGGTTGAAGGGTTGAACACCATTTTTATCCTTTTAAGGGTATATTATAAAAATATTTAAGGGGTACTTTTTTAGTTGAACTATAAGAGTAACATCTCTACCGAGTTTCAGATATCTAGCTTGTCCGGAATTTAGTAAACGGAAAATATCGTTTTAAGGATTGAACACCCTTTTCAACCTCTTGTCGATGGAATATCGAAATCGTTTCTGTTTAAATTTTCTATTTACTCTAAAGAGAATATTCCCAAAATATTCAGCTTTCTAGCTATTTTGCAAGTAGGAGAATTAGGGATGTGTGACTGAGTCAGCAAGAGAGGGCTTTCCCATTATTATACAGATTGTCACAAATGATTCAGTGCTGGAATTAATCTATAACTTCGGCGCTTTCTTAGCAGACAATATTGTCTCTCCTTTGTTATAGAAAATAGAATTATTATACTTGGTAAATAAATTATGCATAAAAAAACAATTTTTTTTCGGTGAAAATAAGGAAATAATGTACTACATAAATAAATAAATATATTTCTTTCCTAATGCTATTGTTTCGAGCTTGAAGTAAAATTTTACGTTCTTTGATTTCCTATAACTTTACAATTATACTCACTTTTATCGTACAATGCAAAGGCTACTAAGGCCACAATTCAACAAAATCCCAATTTTTACCGATTTTGTTGCACAAAGTACAGAAAATACATTATTAAAAAATTAAGGTTGAAGGTCTTTTAATTTCCTACAAATTTAATAACGTACACTTTTGCCTTAAAATGCATAAAGGCCGCAATCTTACAAAAATGTTTGACAATGAGAGCACAACCTCCCCAAAAATTTCAGCAGACATTGCACCTACCTTATCTCGTAGAGAATAAAAAATTTAGTAAATGAGGTGATTTTTAAAAACTGTAGGGGTCGTTTTTTAAGGAAATCACAAAAAAGTTAAAAACGACACGAATAAACTACCACTCCCGGGTGAACAATTTTGATAATAATGTTTGTATGAGGTTTCCTAGTCGTACGCTATTTAAGATCCACATTTAATCTTTGTACAGTGTTCTGTTTTTTGTACATTTTGTACAGACACACACGCACAGACCGATCGATAAAAACATGTTTTTTTGGGTTCAGGAAGACTGAAAACGTGTATTTCAGGTGAAAAATTGACATGATAAAAATACTGTTCTTCCCTTTATTCGTATACTGTAAGCGAAAGTAAAAATCTAAAGAAAAACTATTAAAAATTTATTTATTTCAGGAATATTACAAAAGAGATGAAAAAGATGTGTTATAACTGTTAGACAACTATACTTTTTTTTTGTTCTTGTAAATGAACGTTATGTCGTGTAGTAGTAATATTTACAAGGTGAAACTGCTCTGTATTTAATAAAAGTTTCATAAAACAAAAACAAACAAACACAAAGGAGGGTTGATGACTTGTTGATCCCGCAACAAATTTTTCAAACTGGTAGTGAAATTGTTAAGCGCCTAGCGCCTATTAGAATTAATGAGTTCATTCGTCAACCGGCCGGCAGATTGCAGTAGTGTTCTCGTAAAAATTCCAGCTCATCTCTCTTCTGGCTTCATTATACATCAACAGCGTAGTACTGTACACAGAGTAACAGCATTTCCAATTTGGCTTTTAGTCGTAGCAATTTATCTTATCGATACACTTCATTTAGTGTTTTAATTAATTTATTAAGGAAAATTAATTAACGTTAGAAGATAAATTACACCGTTGTTATAAAAATAAACAATATATAAAGCAATTATTTTTACCAACACAAAAAATATCACTTCGTTACCTACTCAAATTACTTTCAATAATAACACTTGCAAAAAAAACAATATACAGTAACGAACATCAGCATAGAAATTTTTTAACTTTATTTTATCAACTACTCACTCAATAAATCAACATTTACTAAATATTACACGAAAAAATATTAACTAAATATATAGAACTTAAGATTAAATAAAAAAGAGTAAAATAAAACAAATTATGCTACTAAGAACTATTTTAAAATAAAGACAAGAAACCAAATAATACATTTTTTTTAGAAGTAATTTCTCTGAATTGAGGGGCGGTCGTTAATGAACTTCCATCATATGTACACAGTATTATGTCATCACAACATAAATATTGAAATATAAACTGAAAAATCATAACCTATCGATCTACAATTGAGAAATTTCCTCCAGTTAAAAAAAATGTTTTCTGGTACGGTTTTAATTTTTGTTTTACACAATAGTTTTTCTGTTTCTTTGATCATTCATTTAATTAATGCTCATAAAGAAAAATATTTAAATTTTATTTATTAAAAATGTATGCGTACGAAACGTTTAGAACTTAACCGCGGCCAGAAGCTACTCTTCTGATTAATTAACCCTCGATCAAAATTGAACCTCCACTCCAAGATTTAAATATAGAAATCCTTTTTAAGACCAATCTGGACTTATGATCTACAGCTCTTTGGAGTAGCGGCAAAGAGTAATTTAAAATCGATCTAGGCCTTTCAATCAAAATTCATAAGACTTGCTTCTGACGTACCTTTTTATGTAAGCAATAAAACCATCCACGACGATTTCAAAATTCCGACAGTAAAGGAGCTAACCGCGTCCTTGTATAGTAAATTTCACGAAAGACTGAATGACCATCTAAACCAAATCTAGCTACAAGGAACTTCCCAACTGTGTGACGTTTAAAACAAAAATGGAGTAGAGGCCTCTTGGTCTGAATAATGTACAACACCCAAAGTTTTAAACGGAGAATGAACCACTGGGTACCTCTTCTCCTTAAAGTGAAATTCCCTACTCCCATTTAAATATCATATACGGAAGTTGTGCAGGTCAATGTACAGTACCGTAATAAAAATTAGACAATAAAATGTATGGTTTTATTTCAATTCCTTCTACAATGTATTTTATTGTTTAGAGAAACTATTAGATGCAGGCATAAAAATAGTCAGCTTATTTATAATTAATCAATAATTGAATTGTGAATGGAAAATAGTTGGGGTGTTCAAAATAGTGTCGTTACGGGACTAGTTATAAATTATATTAATAGTGTGTCGCGTACGGATGATACCAATATTAATACGAGGTTTTAATACGAGGTTTAAGGTTTGTTAATAATTTAATTGAAGTAATCTAATTAAATTTGTTAGTAGGATAATTTTAATCATTAATTGTGTTAATAAATAAGTAATTATTTGTGGGGCTCCCAAACTCTCCTACAACCGGTCACCACCACCCACTACTGGGTGGCTGGTTGCAAGGATGCGAGGCGGTAGCCTACTGTACAACACCAATAAAATATTGCCTTCGTATACTGCACCATCATATTCTTATCATCTGATACGTTTTCTTTCACCAGAAAAAGAGTGAGCTGCTACTCAACACTTACCACACAGATACGAAGAACATATAATATTTTTTTTTTTTTTTTTTAGTATATTTTTTTCTTCTTTTATTATTTATTTG
Organism: Catonia carolina; assembly: GCA_035578175.1. NCBI lineage: Eukaryota > Metazoa > Arthropoda > Insecta > Hemiptera > Achilidae > Catonia > Catonia carolina. Next base: position 76,450,232 of record JAQMRL010000003.1, read on the forward strand.
GAACTGTACAATAATAATACAACGACCAAATTTTAGCACAGAGTAATATAAATCACAGTGATTGTAGGATAAAATTACATGTCCATTGACATTCATTTTGGGTTCAAAAAATAAAAAACATACAAATAGTAACAAACATAGCAAATAGACATAACAAATTAACAAGTATTAAAAACTAAGAAATTTGATGATAAATGATGGGGATAACAGTAGCACAGAGTGGTGAAATGGTGGAAAGTAGTGGAATGGTGTCATCTCAGCAGGTCTCTGCTCCATCTTCTTTTTAGTCGTCTGGCGAGCCGAGGATTGATCAGAATTCCCCTTACAAGCGGGTTACGGTGGCCGTTCAATTTTGAATGAAACCTCGCGTACAACCTTTTCACTGTTTCTGTAACGTAAGGTATTTGTAGGTCAGTATGAAGTGTTGAATTTGACACGTAGTACGGAGCATTGGTGATCATGCGAAGCAGTTTGGACTGACATACTTGTACTTTCTTTAATATTGTCGAGCTGGCACTCCCGTATATCTGAACGCCATAGGTCCACAATGGCATCAGAAGACTTTTATAAATTTTGACCTTTGTTTTTAAAGTAACATGTGATTTTCGATTAAGTAGCCGATATAGTTGTTTGACTCGTGAATTTAAAAGTAATCGTTTTATCTTTATATGGGTGTTCCACGTTAACCTTTTATCAAAATTTAATCCTAGATATCGTACTTCTTTGTGTTGAGGGATGACAACGTTGTTTAAAAACACATCAGGACAGGTACCATGACGGAGAGTAAAATTAACATGTACCGATTTTTCCGGATTTACTTTCATCTTCCATTTTGTCAGCCAAACGTCTACTATGTCGAGATGATGTTGGAGGTTCAATGCCACATCTTGGCATAGATTGGAAGATGTCAACAGTACCGTGTCGTCGGCGTATGTGGCGACAGTAGTGCGCTCAGTCTGCGGGAAATCGGCCACGTATATTGAGTACAGTAACGGAGACAGAATTGCCCCCTGTGGAACACCTGCACTCACGTGTTTCAATGCAGAGTGGGCTGATCCATGTCGGACGTAGAAATCTCTTTCTTCCAGGAAGGATTTCAGCAGCAGGTAATAGCTGTATGGTACGAACAGTTTTAATTTATAAAGTAGACCATCGTGCCACACCTTATCGAAGGCAGAATTTATGTCTAGGAAGACGCCTGAAACATACTTCTTCTCCTCAAAACCAGTCGCTATAAGATCAACAACGCGATGCAACTGTTGTATAGTTGAATGAGCTGCCCTAGTATAGATACTGAAATCACGAGATTGCCTTTGCGTATGTATGGGCTGTGAGGAAAAGCAGAGAAATATTTGCAGTGCTGCCAACCTCAACAGTGAGACACTACTAGTACATTCCACTACTGTGCCATTTCTACATACATTTTGTAAGCTGTGGTTTATTCCGAGAAGATGTTTTCTTCATAAACCTTTTAAGAAATAAATATGACTTGTAATATTGCTTATAGCTTAATTACATGACTAGCAATGTGTTATTTACTGTAATTACGAATGAATCGCCTTCTTTACTATTGCTGTCATCGGCGTTTTCATTATCAGTCTCTTGTATCTACCTAACAGTTTTCCTTTTTTACCAGGTTTCAACAAAACTGTTAAAGAATAGCTTCTTCACGTCCTTAATTTCCTTCTTTATTTTTCGAATTGTGGAAAGAGAAACATCACAGTAGTTAGCCGCTTGCTTACGACTTTTGTTAAGAGGCGCGGTTAGGCATTTTTGTTTAGCTTCAACTTTACAATATTTTGTTACATTGCGTTCAGCACTGTGAATAGTTCGAACACGTTTTCGAGAAACCGACATTTTGTGTTTACGGTAACAAACAGTGTTATATTCGTACAGTTAACCTACAAAAGGTTCCGCGATATACTGTATATGCTCTGGGTATTGTATAGGCCCTAAATTGTTATGTTTGTCGTACTGAAATTAAAGCAGTCGGGCATGCGCACTGATGCTTTTCTCCCTTTACCGCTCGTTGCAAACAAAGGCAAACTCGTGACTCGAGTTACTATATCACTGTGAAACAAATCTACTACTCCGATTATATCATTTTCTGTAGCTATAAACCTATTAAATGGAGCTATTTTCCTTCTTGTGACACTAGCAAACAATCTGAAATTTCTTAAAGTTGTGCAAGGCGCCCTCAGAAATATCTTCGAGATAGCTGGAACATCAACCTATGAATGTAGAATGTTGTAAATGTACAGAACTTCCAACATTCTACGCCGTGCGCTCAGATTTTGAAGTCCGTAGAATGAGAGCCTTATATTCTTACTTATAAATTAGTATTTTCTGCAGACTCTCTAGATCTGTGACTTCTATAATTTCATTACGTCGAACACTATTCAAAGACAGGGAGCACATAGTTATTGTCATAATTTTAAAGAAATTCCGTTTATTTTTATTATACTCAGAACCCGTACAAACCAAGGTTTGGGTTTATACGAGTATAATAAATAATTAACATGAGGTAAAACCTTTAACAATTTAGTTTATTCTAATTCAGTGCGGTTTAACCTTGACTAAATATCTTGGTGTATTCAACAGTACCATGATCTTTTAACTTTTATTTGAAATTATTTAACAAAATCATTTGTCAAACATGAGGTGAAAATGTGTTAAACTGAACATCGATTTATTGAAATACTTAAATAAGCTAAATGTATGCTTTTATTGTAAGTATTTTAGTAGCCATTTAAACAAGGTAATGGCGATTTACTTTACGTGATAGGCCTAAGGTTTATTTGGAGGTATAATATGAAAATAACAAATCACAAAATGTAAATCAGCGTTAAATTGTAAATACCGACTATTACAATAGAATAAAATCATTACGAAAATGGAACATCATTAACTAAATGGAAACTGCGGAAATCAATAGTTGATTATCGCTGTTACCTAACTCATCGTAAGGTTTAACTGTTTGGGAATATACAATTGTACGGTATACAGCTCCGACTACTGTTACAACAAACGTATACCAACATAATAGCAATCTAATGTTTACGAATTACCCTTGTTTACCGTCCTATAATTATAACTAAACTTCAATTCGAACCTACAATAACAATATTATTACATAAGCAGCCATCTCACCAATGAAGCGTTCAGATCTGACTTACATACTCAGTCATTTGATAACACGACAGTCGATTGATTAATTCATTAAATTAATATGGAATTTCAAATTATCATCATTCATTTTATTTCTCTTCTGTTTTATTTTTGTTAATAAGCCCAGCAAATATAGATAATTGGGAACAATTAATTACAATTTTCAGAGGGTTTTTAGAGAAAATAGAGGGTTTTCAATTTTGCACTTGAATAATATTCTTCATTTTAGAGCTTTAATAAATAATACCCAAAGCCTATCCAAAGTTTGTTAAGAAAACTTTCGCTTCCAAGTTTTTAACAAGAATGATACAATAGTTTTTGGTCTACATCGAACAATAAATACCTTCACCAAACACAACTAAAACAGGCAAAAAATTCAAAAAAAAACTTTTTGGTTTAACTTTTTGGTAGAGGTTGATTATGACCACACATTTAATGTTGTTGGTTAAGTCATAAGCGGGAAGGCTGTTTTGAACCTCTAAAACTTTACTAAGTGAAACGTGGTGGTTTACAATTGGCTTCCTCACTGAGTGAAAAGTATGGATATCAGCATGCCAACAGGCCCTCTGAAAAGCATTTACTTTCCAACCTGCAAATGACACCATCACTTTATTCACCACAGGGTGTGGCTGACATAAGCAACCCAATAAGCCAATGAGATTAAGTTGTTGTATATGACGTATAAATGAGGTGTAGTCTTGTACACATTCAGGTTGATCATTCCTGAAAAAGTATGGTTAATTGTACCCCCAACCGTCAAAGAACACCGGTAACCACTGTCTAGTATTTAAATCCGTATTTAAAAAACTATAGATTAATTCATAGATCTAATTTTAATCATTTAAAACAAAACTTAAACTCAAACAAAACGGCACAAAAATCGATAAAAATGAACCAATTTGCAAAGTTTTTGTACGTAAGTTTATATTTTAATTAAAAAAATATTAACATCAAAGAATTACGCGTTGATATCTTTTTATATTCTTCCATAAAAATGTTTATTCTGTTTTTTATTAAATGTTGAATATTTTTAGAAAAAGAATTTCGTAATATAATATAAATTATAAAAAACGTCGTTTTCGTTCTGCCTTAAATTTTTAACCTTTCATTATTACACTCGTTCAATTTTCAATTAATGGATTATCTCGGAAAATTTTCATTTATTATCATATATATTTTGTAGCTTATCTAGTGGTAGAAAAATTACAGTAAATAAAAAAAAATATAGTACTAGTAATATACATTGTCAGCAAGAAAGAATTTTTAATTTACTGCAACTAGTTACTTAAAACTAACGAACATTTGTTACAAGCGTTATTATCCCCTCCACTGCGACTTAAAATAAACCAAAAAAATCTGGTGTGAAACACTAACACGTATTTTTCTCTTTCCTTCTTCTTCTTCTTTATCTGCCCCTTCTGCCTCTCAGCGTAGGGTGTGCCATTGCCTCGATCCATCCTCTCCAGACACCTCGGTCCATCATCATATTCCCCATCTGCTGCCAGTCTTTTCCTCGAGCCTCCCCCAACCGCTCCATGTACTCTTGATAGCTCTGTCGCGGCCTGACCCTCGGTCGACGTCCTTCTGGTTTTGCTTCCAGGAATTGTTTTATTTTCTTCGATTCATCCGCTCTACTAGCATGTCCCAGCCACTTCAATTGTTTTTCTTCTATCAGTGTATTCACAGGTCGTACTCCCAGGTCCCCTCTTATTGTTTCATTCCTAATTCGGTCTCTCTTATTCCTGCCCACTATTCTTCTGAGGTACCGCATTTCTGCCGCAGTGGCTCTACTCCTATGCTTGTCCAAAGTAACTCAGCTTTCTGCTCCATACATCAGTGTGGGCAAGAACACTGCTTTATATATTTGCAGCTTTGCAGCTCTGCTCACCTCCCTCTTGCCCACAATTGTATTACTTATGGCATAGTACACTTGATTTCCCTTCTTTCCCTTTCTCTTTCCAATGTAAAAAATTAACAATATAACCAATATTTATTCATTAGTAAACAATGTAAAATAACAAATAACCTAATTTTTAAAATGAGTAAATGACGCAAAATGAAAATCAACCTCTGTAGAACAAAGCACAAAAATATAAAACATCACTAATCGACTCTAAACTAAGCAATGTAGGAATTATTTTTATAGGAAAGGAACGTATTGTTTTCATGTCGATTATTCCAAATCAAGATTTCGCCGGAAATATTTTTTCTTTCAGCCCCCAGAACCCAACAAAACGTTTTTACGATTAGTGAGAGCATCTGTTTATCTTTCTGTAAACAAAATATCTCAAGAACCGAATATCGTATGGATATGAAACTTGAAACTACAGTTAGATACCACTAGAAGACCCGACACGAACATTTATTTCATCAAAGTGGGTCAACCGGAAGTAGTAGTTAATCCGTGCAATTTTTCAGTTTTTACTATTTTCTTAAAAACAGTTCCTATGATTTAAAAAAAATTGCCTCATTTACTACATTTTCTCTACATAATACGGTAAGCGCCATATTTGCTGAAATTCTTTGGGACGCTTTGTTCTTAGGTAAAAATCGATTTTTTAAGATTGCGGCCTTAGTATGCATTTTAGGACAAAAGTGTGAATAATCGAAATCGTCGAAAACTAAAAAAAAAAACACTATAACTTTTACTTCAAGTATCAATTTACTAGAATTCAGAAGTTTACTTCAGTCGTTTTCTACAACTTTTAGTGTCAATTAGCAATTTCCTGCATTTTCCTCATCAAAACCGGTATGTAAAATTGGTAAAAAAATGGGAGTTTTAAAGATTCCGATCTTAGTGCACTTTTAAAAACAAAATTTTATAAACAAATTTATAGAAAAGTAAGAAATCCACAACTTCTTTTTAAATTATTTGTTTCTAGTCAAGTACTAACTTTCGTACTTTAAGTTGCACAAAGGTTGATTTCCATTTTGTGTCATTTAATCATGATTAAACATAGGTTATTTTTTGTTAGTTGCATAAGTAAAAGTAAATTATTTGAGTGTTTTAAACCAGGTTTTTTAAAAATAAAGAAACAGCAGTATAATATACATTTGACAAAGGAACGTCTTGCAGTTAAATAAGATCCGATTACTAATTTTACAGAATTAAAAATAACTACAATAAAACGAAATATAATAAAATATGAACACAGGAACATTATTACGATACTTGAAAGCGCATTAACAAATTTAACAAAGATAATACAAATCATATATAAATAACTACTTACACAACAAAATATCGAATGAGATGCAATGTCGGCTTTAGTTATAATGTTGTGTTAGATTTAAGCTGATTAAAACTTTTACACAACAACAAGCAACGAGGTTTACTTATAAAATATTATTTTACTAATGTATTAAGTACAACCTGAATATTGTTACAGTGTTACATTGTTAGGGTAGCTACAGTAGAAGTGTTAGCTGGTTCGTGTACAAGAACAAGGATTTATCGTTGTATTAAACGAAACAAAACTTTATTCTGATTTCATTAACTGAGAATTGTTCAGCGAACTCGTTTTGACCATCCCGACCATATTCTATTCTTTTCAACACTAACACTATTACTTTAAATATATATAGCTGTTGCTGTAACAGTAGTTGGAATAAAGGGTAGTGCAATTCGTACATCGAAGAGGATTTGCAATACTAGGTGTTTGTTAGTCTCTTTCTATGAATTAACTAATACAAGCTTCGAAACAATGTAGTAATGGTACAGAAATCCTTGCATTTACATTTAACCAATTAAAATGCAGACTATTTCACACCTTATTGTTCTATCTAACTTACTTTCCAAACGTTCCTTTTAGGTAACTAAAGTTTTCATTTTATTATTAAGATTTAAATTTATTTAATTACTTTATTACTATTTCCGTTCTAATTTGTGTCACATTACCATGTTGTTATGTGGGTGTTTAAAATATCTTAAATATTCCAGGAATTGCAGATTCCTGCAATTTCAGAATTGAGGTTGTGCTCGGGTGGGTAAGAAAATGGTTAATATTGTAATATTATTCTATATCCTCTGCCCATAACAGACAGGTGGAGTATCAAATTATTTACACTCGATCTGTTAGTTGCAGGGCTAAAATAAATAGTTCTGTTTCTTAACACATGGTCAGCCAATTAAATGACTGAATCATTTAAGAAAAGAAGAGGTAGAGGTGTAAAAGCACTAATCAGAGTTATCTCCTCTGAAAGTAATGAATTTTATTGTACAGCCAGACCCTGTAGTGAATGAAGTGAAGGTGTCATTTACAGAGTGGAGAATATGTGCTTTTCAGAGGGCCCGGCATGCTGATAAGCGTACTTTTCCACTCAGTGAGGAAGACAATGGTAAACTACCTCACTCCTCGTTTTACTTAGTAAAACCTCTACAGGTTCAAACCAGCCTTTCGGCTGTTGACCTAAACAACAACATTATTCTATAAATAGCTTAGAGAATAAATTGTTAATTGTAAGAAATTTTGTATTCTATGAAATGTTGTGTATTGAAAAAGGATATAATTAATTGCGAAGAAAGGAATGTTTTGAATAAGGATTCTAGGAAGCAGAAACGAGTAGAAACGTATGTTTTTATTTTCATTCATTCTAAAATGTTGCAGCAGAAAGGAGAAAATATTGAAACGTTCTCAATTAACTATCAGACCGCAGGCTGTAACTCTCACTTAGGTGACAACTTTGTTACGTGCATAACTCTGGAAAACTATATTATATTTTATAATATAAAAAATTGATTGGTATTCGATTATAAATGAAAGAACACGTATGTTCACAAAGATATTCTCTTAATTATTGAAAATATAGTTTTATTTATTATTAAATATAAAATATAAATGATTGGCAATATAAAAAATTATCTTCATAATATTATTTTGTTTTAGTATCCATTAAAATTAGTACCCATATTTTTTTTTGGCTTCAACTTTATTTATATTCACAACTGTAAAATGTTTTAAAGCACAACTAGTAAATGAGATGGAATGAATGAGGAATGGCGGGAATGTGACGTGAATGTGAATCGATCCAGTGACCGATTTCAGCGTAAAAATTTACAATGAATGTGGTGCCAATATTTGGAAAGATAATGGTTTTTAAACGATAATGGATGATTTTTTTCTTATAAAATGATTTTATTTTTTTATGAAATGAAACAGGCATGTCAAGTTAAATTTAAATGATTTTCTTATGGTGGTCGGAGAAGATCCCTATTCCACCTTCGTTTCAGTCGTCTGTTAACAGGGAGATCGATAGTTGAAAGAGATTGAACATTTGGATTTATGTGGTCAATTGTCTTTGTGTGTAATGAGTTGTATGTTGCGTTTACAATGTCACGAACCGTTGGTATTTTCAGGTCTTCGTGAAGGGTATGATTGGTTACGTAAAAAGGTGCGTTTGTTATTACTCTAAGTGCTTTCTTTTGACTGGTGTCTTTGAAGAATATTCAGTGTTGTATTGTAACAGGCTCCAAAATTTGGTCCACCATATAGCCAAATTGGCCGTAGTAGTGATTTATAGAGGATGACTTTTAAGTGTAGAGGTAGCGATGACTTGCGGCCTAAGACGCCATACAACATACGAAACCGTTAGTCTGAGATTGCTCTGACGTGTGCAACGTGTGGTTTCCACGTGAGACGTCTGTCAAGTATTAAATCAAGGTACCTAACTTTGTTTACAACTGTAAGCCTAGTATCATCGATGCGTAAATTTGGGCAATCAATAGGCCGAAGTGTGAAAGTTACCTGCTGCGATTTGGAAATGTTCAGTTTAATCTTTCACATCTGAGTATCAATATTTAATAATAAATTATTAATAAATTCTCTCTGGTCTTTGACCAACTGTAAAAATATTTAAACAAATTACCTCTTTGAGTTTACGACATGAAGTAAAAGTTTCATTTTATTTTTCTTAAAAAATCAACAGTCTATAAAAATAAACAATATAATAGAAAATATTTAACAACGAACTTATCTTAATAAATCTACGTATAAATCTGTTTTTAAATATTTTTTTGAACACCACAAAAAAACTATTGCAATAAACTTTAAAGCAACTTAAAATCATTCAACAAAAATGTCAAATGAAATAAATCGATACATTGTAATCAGCTGAACTGCTACAATACTCAACTCCATTAATATATATATATTTTTTTAATTCATTTATTTAACATCGCATCAACTACAACGGTAATTAGCGACGACGTTGGGGTGTAACTGTTGTACAATAGAGGATGAAATGGTTTTTTGTAACGTATGAAAATATGCTGGGCCTGAGTGGGATTCGAACCCAGGACTGCATGATGAAAGGCGACACGTTACCAACTGCGTCAATGCGGCCGGCACCATTAAATTAAAAATTAATATTTAAAATATTTAATATTAATATCCATTAATATTTGAAAAATTAACATATTTTTTAAAAGTGTTAAAAAATATGTAACATTTTATAATACTTCGTACAACATTAATAACTTTAAAAAAAATCATGAATCAATATTTTTATCCCTTCTCTAAGTGAAAGCTTTAAATTGCAACTATTTATACCATAGGTCAGCAGGACATGTCCTGGTTGACGAACCCGAAGGATTGAACCTACAAGGAGAGTACCCGGAAGGTGATTAAGCCCGTTGAATTTAGCATACAGCCGGTCCAAATATAACCCACTTCAATTATTTTAACCCGACTCGTTTTTTTGCAAAAAATTTAACAGTTTTTCATTATTCATTAACATTATATGACCACATTAGATCAATCTCGTCAATTACTAGTTGGTTTTCTTTTGGAGTTTATTTCCGCAATAGTCTTTCATCCTATGAGACTTCTGTTTCCTTACTTCGACTGAAATGTCGCCTTTTCCTGTTGATCGCTTAATTATTTTATTCAGCAGTACAATCTCTTTAACTTTTAAATTCTTAATTTGTTTGTTTAAATTATTCATAACTTTAAAAGCTAACTTTAAATTAATAATTAAATTATTAATTCAAAAAGCTTGAATGAGCAAGTCAAAATTTAAAGCAATGATTGTTTCTTTTTTAAATCCATGGGATTGTGTACACTGAGTTTCTGAAGGTCAAACAACTAATCAATATTTATTACTACCTTGAGGTACTTTCTAAACTACGTCAACGAGTAACGAAATAACGCCCCAAAATGTGGAAGGACAAATCATGAATTCTCCACCAAGACAATGCGCCAGCTCATTCCGCGTTAACTGTCAAGAGGTTCCTAGCCAAGTACAGCATCTCAGCGTTAGAACATCCACTTTATTCACCAGATCTTGCATCATGTGAGTTCTATATGTTCCTTAAGGTGAAATCTGCATTATAAGGTACAAGATTTGAGTCTGTGGAAGCTGTAAAAGAGAATCCGGTATGTGTCCTGAAGGAGCTAACAGAAGATGACTTCCAGCACTGTTTCTAACAATGGGAAATTCGCTTGGAGCGTTTTAGGGATAGAATAGAAGTGTATATTGAAGGTGACAATAAGTGATTAAGTAAAAATAAAATAATTTTTTTTACAACGTCAGTCTCGTTATTTAATAGAAACACCTTGTAACTTAATACAATATTTATACAAATAAATTAAATCATAAATTAATTAAAAATATCATCTGATAATTAAATTTTCATTCCAATATTGTAGGAAATTTTACTAAATTGGTCTACGAATCACAAACATCCTTACACACTGACTGACATTCTTCTAAACAATTACATACGTTTTAGTACACGGAACGGAATACCATAAAATTTTAATATATACGAGAAAAATATTTTCACATTCACTATAATTTCCCTCAGTTTGTATTACAGAGCCACAAGGGAGTAATATTAAATGAAGATTTTCTAAAATGTTTAAATTCATTTATAACTACAACGAATTCAAATGAAGTATACTAGAAAATACAAAGTAAGTTGTAATGAAATATATATTATAACAGAGTGCACCGCCCTTAGTCATTATATTTGCCATTTTCTTCAATTACATTTCTAATTAATGTACAAAGTACTGGGTAATAAATAACAACAGTATACGTTCAACATTTATTACGTCATCTTGTAATTATTTGAATAATTTAAAACTCTTTAGAAATATATTAACCTACTACCCTTCATTCAAAATTACACTTACATTATTCATAATCATGTTTACTTTGTACACGATACACCATCCTAATTACGATTTAAATATTTTTCTTACTAAACACTAACTGAATAGGAAAAGTGCTACGGTATCTACAGAATTCAAATAAATAAAATTTATTTATAAAATTAACAAATGGTTTAAAAGGGTGAATTAAATAAATTGGTTTATTGTTTTTTACGGTTTAAATGTAGGGCCTACTGACTGTAACGTTCATTGTAGGTTATTTCAAGATCTGGTTATTAATTTATGATAAATACACTTATAACAAATAATTATAATAAATTATTACTTACAGACTACGCGTACATTAAAATAATAATTGAATCACTTGAGATTGGTACTATGAGAGATAGATTTATCTTCCACACTCTCCTTCCACCGCTACACCAGATTTGACTACACCAATTCCAGTTTTGCTACAATTTTTACTTTCTCTTGCTTTATAATTATATGTATAAGGAAGGAAAGCACTGTTTTCATGTCCATTTTTCGAAATCAAGTTTTCAACGGATATACACGTTTTCAGACTCTCTGAACCCAAAAAAACATGTTTTAGCCATTGTTCTCTATGAACAAAATATCTCAAAAACGGAAGACATTACGGAGCTGAAACTTAAAACTTAAGTTAGGTACCACTACAGAATCTTCAACAAAGATTTTCATTAAAATCGGTTAACCGGAAGTAGTAGTTTATCCGTCCGGTATTCCACTCTTTAGCGTTTTTCTCAAAAACGGCTCCTTCGATTTCTTTTAAAACGCCTCCATTACCTATATTTTTTTATTTTTTACGAGATAGGGTAAGCAACATGTCTCTTGAAATTCTTGAGGAGACTGTCCCCTCGTAAGAAAAATGTATTTTTAAGATTGCGTAAGTTACTTTTATCCCATGCATTTTAGGGCAAAAGCGTAATATAACCAAAAATGTAGTAAAATAAAGAAACCTATAACTTTCATTTAAAACATTGATCTGTACGACACATATATAGTTTAGCGTCAATTAGTGATTTTCAGTATTTTTTCATCAAAATCGGTAAAAAATTGAACTTATTAAAATTAGCGTCCATTTTAAGACAAAAGTGTTGCGATCAAAGTTATAGAAAATTTGAAAACCTACAAATTTATTTTAAGCATTTTCTTCTATAGAGGCTATCTTCGCGTCAATTAGTTAATTTCCACATTTTTAAGCCAAAAAGAAGTTGCTTTACATTTTGCGTCATTCACTCATAATTAAAATTAGCTTTTGTTTGTTCTTTTACATTGTTTATCAAATATAGGTTATATTGTTCATTATTTACATTGGTAAAAAAAGTCACGTGAGTGTTTCACACCGCATTTACTCCAATTTTTATGTTTCTACAATGTATTTAAATATTATGATAATGACACATAAAATTTATAATTTTAACTAAAAATGAAATTGTGGTTCAATGTAGGCTTACTGGGGAATAAATTTTGAAAACATTTTTTTATTAACACTACCTGATTTTTTATTTAAATACAATATTACAATAAATATTCATAGGTATGTTTAGTAGATTTACTTTACATACAAAACAAAACCTGAAACTCTTAATACCTTATTCACAAACTATTTTGACTCTTCACATAAGAATAAAAACAATCAAGTTGCTGAACCAGAAGGTTATAACTGTTATCCATGTAAACAAAAATCTATGAAAACCTTCAGCAAAACTACCATTGCCAACGCAAAAACCCAAAATATGGTACATCTCATCAAGTCATCTAACGAAATTTATCATGTTATGAGCTCAAAGTCTATTGTCGCTAAAAAACAAATAAAATCCTTTATAACTTTTTTAAAATACCAATACAAAAATTCTGAGGCCATTCTATATCTACACACTTTTTACATAATATATAAGATAATTATCAATGATAAATAAAAATAATAGAGTTGGACAACTTTCTTTAAGCGGGCAGTCGTGTGGGGTACAAAGCCCCCCTCATAGCCTCGTAGCGAGGCCCTCATAGCGGTTCTGGCGGGTAGGTACTCGTGAGGGAGAAATTGATCCCTCGTAGCGTTTTTTGTAAGAGGATGATTTTACCGTACCAGCTAACGAGTTAACTTAACAGCAGAATCAATTTATAACTTATGCTATTAAAAACTAACTAACCTTCCAGTCGGTTTCATTCAACATTATAAAATTTACTGGTTATGAACTCACAGTTTCAAATACACGAATACAAGTAAAATAAAAAATATTAACCTAGGGGAGGTGGTTTTAGAATAAGAACTAGTTATAAACAATACTGGTAAGATTTTGGGGAATTAGTTAAAATTGTTGCCAATAACAGACAGGTGGAGTGTTGAATTATTTGGACTTGATCTCCTTGGCGGATCAACGAAAAAAAATAGTTCTGTTTCTTATCACACGGTCAGCCAATTATATGACTGAAGCATTTAAGAACAGAAGATATTATAGAGATGTAAAAGACACTTGTCACAGATCTCCACTGAGAGTAATGACTTTCATAAAAATCCAAACCCTGTGGTGAATGAAGTGATGGTGTAATTTTCGGAGTGGAAAGTAGATGCATTTTAGAGGGCCTGGCATGCTGATAAGCATACTTTTCCACTCAGTGAGTAAGGAATGGTAAACTACCTCACTCCTCGTTTTACGTAGTAAAGCCTTTGGAGGTTCAAACCACCCTTTCTTATGATGACCTAAACAACAAACAGCAAAAAGTGGTTAAGAAAATTTTTTGTATAATTACAAAAAAAAAATTTAATAAAATTATCTAAATTGTTAAAGATTTTTATTCAATTGATATTCAATAGTAAACATAAATAAAAATATTAAAACTTGAAATTTTGCTACGACTTAATTTGTTTTGTTGAAAGATATCCTATTTTACAGTGGTACTTAGTCGTAGGCAATATATTGTGGAATTGAGTTTTTAATTTAAACATTAGGTTATTAGAGAAACTTGTAAGATATGATAATAATGTTTTAAGATTATTGCGACTTTGAAAGGGATTTAATGCTGAGCCTAAATATAACAAGAGTATATGCAGAACTCTCTCCCGGTTCCACTCTCTTCCTCCATATCAGTTCGTTCTACAGAGGCAAATTCTGGACCGGTGTCTCAACCCACAGTTCAATATCCGGCTTCAGCCGAATGTAAGTCCCGAAAATAAGCCCTGAATTTCCAGGCTTAATTCCCGAGGTACCAAAGAGGAAATATCACTGAATAATACAGATAAACATGAAATTAGAAAATCCTTTCGTTAAATAGTCATAAAGATTTATTTGCTTTTGTAACATCAAGAATACCCTGTATTAAGTGCCCTATTTTCAATTGTTTAACAGTAGGACCAATATAATGTGTTAATACAATTTAATAGTCAACGTTCAAAGGAACAACTTCCCCGAATTTTGTTCATCATATATGACTAAAAGATTACCTATATTACCTTCTATACATACGAAACAATAATTTCATTGTTCCAATACTAAAAAATTACATTAATGAAACTTTTAAAGTTGGAAATAAGACATTGTCTGTACTACAAATGCCACAGTTTAAAGACTAGTTGTAGATGAACCAAAACCAGGCTTAAAATTTTACTTCAAAAAGAATTCATACAATAGTATTATGCTAGGCTAAAAATTTGAATATTTTAATATTTTTTCCCTTCCTTACTCATCAGACATTAATTTCCCACAGGAATAAATACTATGGTTACAAAACTAAAAGTTTGAAAAATAAAATTAAAAAAGATTCAAATTCAGAGTAAAATATACATAGATTTTACAACTACTATAAAATTTCTAGTTATTTTTTTCTAGATAAATTTAAAATTTTAAAAACTAAGTTTTTTTCTTTTTAATTTTTATGAGGGTACTGTAAGTTGAGCTGCAAATTTCCGTATGTTGTATTTAACGGGCGGTGAGAAATTTTACTCTCAAAAGAAAAGGTGGCTAGTGACATTCTCCACTTAGAACTATGGGTGTTGTCCATTATTCAAACCAAGAGGTCTCTGTTCCATTTTCGCTTTAGTCATCGCACATTATTTAGGAAGTTACTTGTAGCTACCTCACGGGCTAGTTGGTTTGGATGGTCATCTAGTCGTTCGCAAAACTTACACTATATAATAACTCGGTTAGTTCCTTTACTGTCGGAATTTCGAAATCGTTGTGGAGAGTTTTATTGTTTACAACAAAAAGGAGCACCAGAAGTAAGTCTTAAGAATTTTGATAGTAAGGCCTAGATCAATTATAAGTTACTCTTTGCCGCTACTCCATAGCGGTGAACATTATAAATCCAGATTGATCTTAAAAGGGTTTCGTAAAATAAGATTTTAGAACGATGGTTCAATTTTGATCTAGGATTATTTAAGGAGAAGATTGGCTTTCGACGGCGGTTAAGTTCCAAACGTTTTGTACCTAGATGATGCTTTCAATTAAAAAAAATAGTTCTAAATAAGTTTTTAAATGACATATTAAAGCAGGCACAACACGCGAATTGTAAACAACGCAATACGAACGTATGCAATAAGCCGTGTAACTTATGATCAAATATATATTGCAAGTCTATGACTACAATACTGTAATAACTAAAGATAAATTAAAGAAATCAAACAGAGCAAACTACACAACACATACGTACCTACAACTTCTTACGGATTTTTTCAATCTACATAAAAATTAATATACTCGTATGTTTATATTGAGAATCTGTCAGCTGACTTCCCGTAGTCTAACTAATAATTTAATAACGTTGTTCAACTTTACATCTATTTTTTTCGTATTTGATCAATTTTAGACCACTTGAGTTGACTTAACACGTTTCTGGAAGCTCCAGATTGGTCCAAATTCTCAGAATTTATTGATTGTAGGCTTTGATACTTTCTTTTGTCCACCCGATGTCTGGTTTCTGCTCTTCATAGAATCCCTTACGTAATTTGTAGTCTGAATTTAATTCGGTTCATCAAGTTTTCTCAATTTGTTTCGGGTTTCTCAAAACACTTCCTAATTATTTTAACCAAAATTATGTAACACCAGTACTTTTTATTTTTTTTAAACCATCACCAACAACATAAATAAATACGTTAGCAATTTAAAAAGTACCGATGTTTCAGATTATGATCTTTTAGTCGTAGTATTCATGAAGCCGAAATATCTTGCAACCGTTTTACAATTTATTTTTTCAGCCGATTTACCGACTTGTGATCTAAAAAGTTTAGACCTAATCCTAAAATGGATGTATCAAAAAGTAAATAAATAATTCTTCTGGAATACTTACTCGAATCCATTTTCAGATTCTAAAAAAATTAAAAAATCTCGTAAAAATAATTTTTTTTTAAAGAGATAAGAATTTTGACTAGTTTGGTCTCAGCTCCAACTGGATTGATTACGTTTCAGTCAGCCTTTTTAAAATTGAAGTTATTTATGTGCAGATTTACCATCGCCCATCGTTAAATATCGGACGGATATAGCGCTTAATCTCTTTTTGGCCTCTATGAGACAATGTGGAGCTGTTTTTTGTTTCGGATGAAGTTGTTTTGTTTTCAAAAATCTAGATAAATTTTTATTTGTTCATTTTCGTTTTCCGAGATACAGATTTTGTTTGCATATTTTAGGTGCATAAACCGAAAACTTAAACGGGTATAAACTGCTTGCCATAAAAGTTGTGGCCAAAAAATTTCAGATCGCTAAACGTAATAGGGAGACTACTCTATCGATTTGAAGACCTAATTTTAGAATCTCAATTTTGCCTTCAAGAACAAGTCTGAGAAGCTCATATTTATTACCATTGTACCTTTTAAAAAAAAAAGTCTTTCTATTGATTACGTTCATATATTCACTTGTGTCAAATGGTAAAAAAGGCTGACAAACGCATGGTAATAAATATTGTTTTTATAATTCCCAAAGTGCTACTTTCTAAAAAAATTGGCATGAGTATTCTCTAGTTGATACTAAGGCAATTTTGTTTGGCTTTGATTCTTCATTTTGAAACAACACAATGCCATTAACAATTTTATCAAATTCTTGAAAAATGAATAAATGAAATGAAAATGATAAATATTAAATTAAAATTTTGGACTTAGAATCATAAACTAATCATAAACTTACAGTAATTCTTAATTCAAACAAAACAATAAATAAAGTAGACGAAAGTAAAATATTTGTAAGTTTATAAAAATAATAATAATAATAATAATAATAATAACATGAATTAATAAGTTAAAATTTTAACAAAGAAAAATTTTAAAACTTAATTAATTTCTTAAAAATATAATAAGCGACGTAACATGATAAGAAAAATTCCTTAAGAGGAAATATCCCAGTAGGTAAATCAAAGAGTTAACACAAAACGTAAAATTAGAGAAACATACGAAACTTAACAATTAATTAATTATAAAATAACGAGAATACTAATTTGGATACATCCTTTTTAAATTTGAACAAAAATCAATCTGAAAAATAATAGTTTAACATAAAATCTAGAAATTACCTTACAAACTGTAGGTATATTTTTTACGTGTTATAAATTTTATTTTTTTATTTTTTCTAGTTCATATTTCAAACGTAAGAAATACACATTTATTAAGGCAAATCAAAATGTTTGGGAAAACGAACTGGAAGTTTACTACTGCACAGAAGGCAAAAAGTAGGCTGACCAGGCCACTCTTGAAGTGGCCAAGGAAAACTGTGCGAGAACCTTGATCAAGAGAGCCAAACATTATGTTAACACTAAGCTGAACCAATAATAAAAGGGTTAAAATAAAATAAACTGCAAAGTATATCCAGAAAATAATTTCCGTTTGGTAACAACAAATAAACGAGTACAGAAGCAGACAAACTGTTTATTCCAAAACAAACTATAATTCGTTCACTATTTTCTACCATTTTAGAGACATTTATCGTGGCGTGCGACAAGTTTTTAAATGCCTTCTTCATAGAGCGTTGCCGCCACTGCTGTCAACCATATGGTAAGATGTCTTTTGAGTTTATCATCTTAGTTTAAATTTGTTATCCTTCAAGGAGCGTTTAAGGTGTATAAAGGGATGAAAGTCGCTAGGGGGAGATCAGAGCTGTACAGTGGGTGGTCATATTAAATATAGCCAAAGTCCTGCAAGAGTTGTCGTGTCATGTTCGCAGCGTGAGGTCCGTCATTGTCATGAAGGAAAACAATACCGTTTGTGAACATTCATCAGTGATTATTTTATATTGTTAGATGCAGTTTCCTAAGCTTCTCAGAGTAAACATTAGCATTGATTGTTTCACCCCGCGGTAAAAAGTCCACAAGTAGAGTGCTGTGTCGATCCCAAAAGACTGTGCACATGCTTTTATATGCGCCAAGATTTACTTGACTTTAGTTTGTACTGGTGACGAAGTGTATAAAATAAATCACTCATCGCATTTTTTCCTTACAACTTGGAAATTTGTCAATGAATAGTGATTGGTTAATTGTTTATTTTTTGTTTTGTTTAACGTCTGACTGTTGTGCAATTGCTGCTAATGCAGACGGTGAAGGATGAAATGATTTGTTGTGACGTATGAAAATATGCCGCGCCTGAATGGGATTCAAACCCAAGACCACATGATGAGAGGCGAGCACGTTACCAACTACGCCAATTCGGCCGGCTGGTTTAATGTTCTTTGCATTCAGAAAACGAACGGCAGATCTAGTCTCACACGCTGCGTGATTTCCAACCAATTTCATCGTTCTAACCAAACGGTAGTACAAAGTATAAACAACAGACTTTGAACTCAAAATGTCGTCACCTTATTTTTACTTTCTCTTGCCTATATGAATATATAGGAAGGAAAGTATTGTTTTCATGTCGATTTTTCGAAATCGAGGTTTCACCGGATCTTTACGTTCTCAGACCCCCTAAACCCAAAAAACATGTTTTTAGCGATTGGTCTGTGTGTGTGTCTGTGTGTGAACAGAATATCTCAAGAACGAAACATCGTACGAACTTGAAACTTAAAACTTAAGTTACATACCACTACCGGACCCGACACGAACATTTTCATCAAAATCGGTCAACCGGAAGTAGTAGTTTATTCGTATAATTTTTCACTTTTTTGCGATTTTCTCAAAAACTGGTCCTACGATTTTTTAAAAAATCGCCTGGTTTACTACATTTTTTATGCTCTACAAGATAGGGTAGGCGCCATGTTTGCTGAAATTCTGCGTGAGGCTATTTTGACGTAAAAACATTTTCTTTTTAAGATTGCGGCTTTCATATGCATTTTAGCGCAAAACGTTATATGATAAAAGTTGTAGAGAATGTAAAATTCTACAACTTTTATTTCAAACATTTTTTCGTATAACGCTTAGTTTAGCGGTAATTAGCAATTTTCTGTTTTTTTCTCACGAAAACGTGTGAAAAATCGATTTTTTTAAGATTTCGGCCTTAGAATGCATTTTACGACAAAAGTGTATATAATCAAATTTATAGGGAATTAAGAGATCTACAACTTTTATTTAAATCATTTTTTTGTACAGTGCCTAGTTTAGCGTGAAAGAGTGATTTTCCGTATTTTTAAGCCAAACTGAGTTCGATTTTCATTTTGCGTCTTTCACTCATGATTAAAATAAGGTTATGTTTTTGAGGTTAGTTTTTAGTTTATATCTAATGTTGTATTACTAATGTTAGGTTTATTGTTAATTATTTGCATTGGCAAGAGAAAGTTGTGTGAGTGTTTCACACCAGATTTTTTTGACTCAGAGCACCTCCGGCGCATACGCCAAACCTTGATGCCAGGACAACGAATAAAAACGGGACTTACTCTGTGGGCGTATCTCATACATCAGGTAAACAATTCTAAAATGTAGGAATTAAGTATTTTAGTTACAATTACTTGCGACTAATGGCACAATATCTTATAAAAACGAATATCATTTCTATATTTTCTCAAAGAGGTACAATTCTAAAACTCAATTTTTGTATTCTGATACCAATAGTAATTTTTATTCACCCAGTGATGTTTGCAAACCTAATTTTAATCTAACCCCTCCGAGAATAGCAATAAGTACACGAAGAAAAACAAGTATTTTTATAATTTTAAGTCTCATACATTTTATAAAAGTATTATACCCGATGGAAAATACAAAATAAAAATACGGTGTATCTAAATTGAAAAATCTCGAAGAAACGTTTTTCCATTCAGTTTGTCTTATGAAATATTAATTTATTTTTTTCATATAACTGTTAAAATTTATAAGAAAAAGAGAAATACATGTCAATAAGTAATTCAAAGTAAGAAAATGCATAAAACTGAATAAGCAGTTGTATTTCATTTTTAAAAAGAGTAGAAGTCACGTGAAAATTCGAATAATAAAATTGAATAAGTCAACAACTGTATAGGAAGAATAAAATTAGCATATTTTATTTCAGGGTTATTTACATATTACTTGTATGAATTGTACATAAATTAATAACAATGAAAATTTGATTAATACAGGCAGCCTAAATTTTTATTCTGCTAAAATAAAATACAACTCTATTTACTTGAAAAATATATATAAACGAGAAGAAAAAAAGAATTTAATTAACAATTTCGTACTTCGTGTATGCAAATATAATTTGAAAAAGTAAAAATAAAATTAAAAATTTAATTGCTATTGTAGAATTTACTAAAATCGCATGGTCAACTATAAAAAGTCCTTTAAAGCCTCAGTCCGATTTTGATGCTCTATTTTCTACAATCGTAAAGACAAATTAAATAAAATAACAAATGTGTTATTATTATGTATTCGGCTACCAAAAGCATTGCTCTAATGTTAGTAAACCAATTTCGATTTAGATCTTTAGTGAAGATACAACGTTTCTACCCTTTGAGAGAAAGTGGTCAAAATTTGTTATAAATTTGAAGTTTTATCTATAATCTGCTCTTAATAGAACAATAAAATAAATAGATTTTTTGTTATATAGATTATTACAAGCAAAGGTCACCACCTAGTTAATATTTATATCTTTAAAGAAAGTAATTCACACCGTTCACAGGTTCATAATATATAAATAGTATAACAATAATAAAATTATGTTAAATTAGGTATAAAAAAGTCAATAGCATACTATGACAAAACAATATAGTAAAAAGTCCTATGCGCATGAGCCAACTGACGACCAGGGAAGAGTTTCTCCAGTAACTGCTTTTTTGCTACAAATTTTAATTCGAAAAATTTTTCTTCAGAGCTATGTTTAGAGTCAATTAGTAGTTTATGGTCTGTATAAGAATCAAACGGCTCTTTTGAGAATTGACGGGTACGAAAAAGAAGCTGCGGTAAGATAAGGTATACGACGAGGACGTTCATTGTAACCACTACTTTTTAACTTGTATGTAAAAGAGGCTATAAATGAGTGCAGAAAAAATTGACCCAGAATTAAAAATTCAAGGAGAAACAATAAAAATTCTGAGATTCGCCGATGGTATCGTAGTATTTATTAGCCGAGATAAAGAAAGAACTAAAGGATATTTTAAATGGAACGGATGAGATCATGCGTAAAGATTACTATGAAAATTAATAACAAGACAAAAGTGTTGTATAGTAGCAGGAGTGGTTTGGAGGAGATGGAAAATTTAAAAGTAGCTAATGAAAACCATACAGGAAGTTGGGGAGGGAGTAAAATAACAAAGGATGGTAGAAGCACAAATGATATTAAAAGTAGGATTGCTCAAGCTCGAAAGCCTTTTGAAATGAAAAACAGCTTACTGTCTACAATCACTGATTTACAAATTAGGAAAAAATTCTTAAAACACATGTTTGGATTGTACAGGAGTGAAACGCGGATGATAGGGGCTGTAGAAAGGAAGAGGATAGAAGCTTCTGAAATGTGGTGTTATAGGAAAATGATAAAGATTATGTGGGTGGACAAAATAAGTAATTTAGAGGTTCTTAGGCGAGCGGATGAAAAAAGAAAAATATGGAACATCCTACGAGAGGAAGGTATGGGCTAGTGGGGCATATCTTAGACATCCAGGTATTGGTCTATCAATAATGGAGAGTTATATTAAGGGAGTGAATTGTAGGAGGAGACAAAGATTAGAATATTTAAAGCAAATTAATTACGAAAGATGTAGGGTGTTACAGTTATGTAGACATGAAATATGTTGCGCAAGATAGAACAGCTTGGAGAACTGCAACAAACCAGTCAAGAGACTGACGATAAAATAAAATAATTTTTAAGTCAAACAGAACTTGATTTTAGTTCAGCGTCATTCACTGATGATTGAGTGTTTCATTTCAGATTAGTTTTACTACAAAATTACTAAAACTCCGTTACAGTAATTCAAGAAATTACCAAAATAACAAATTAAATTTCCATGCATAATTAATGCTCATAGCAGGCAGGTGGAGTGTTATTTTCATTTGATATGCTAGTTCCAGGGCTACAAAAAATATTTCTGTTTCTTATCAGATGGTCAGCTAATTAGCCTATATGACTCAAGCATTTAAAAACAGAAGAGGTAGGGGTGTTAAAGAAAATAGTCAAAGTTATCTACTGTACGAGTAACGAATTTCATTATACAGCAGACCCTGTGTTGAATGAAGTGAAGATGTCATTGCAGGGTGGATAGTAGGTGTTTTCTGGAGAACCCGGCATGCTGATAAGCATACTTTCATTCAGTGACGAAAGCAGTGGTAAACCAACTCACTTCTCTTTTTACTTAGTAAAGTCTCTAGAGGTTCAAACCAGCTTTACGGCTGATAAACTAAACAACACATAACTAAGTTGGTACTGAATTCGTTTTAAAAAGTTAAATTTATCATAACCTAATAGAAACTGTTAGTTAATTAATATTATGACAGGTATAATTAAATTAAACGTGTAATTGCATTCGAGGAATTTAATAAATTTGAATTTAATATGTACATAAGTAAATACAGGAAGACTAAATTTCAAAATAATTTACATTTCGATGTAATTACACATATTGAGTGTCATTGGAGATGTACATGCAGATACAAGTATAAATGGAAGATTGAAAATGTTAAATAGCATCGGAATGATGTTCCGTTGTTTATAAGGTTAAAGTAATGCCACATTTAAATCCTGTACACTTGTCGATTAATGTTTGTACAACAGCTTTACAATCGAATAGTAATATTGAATCTTTAATAGCACGTTCATTATTGACCTAATTTTCAACCGCTTTCCATTATATAAATTAGTATGGTTGCATTCAAATAGCTTGACAGTAATACCACAGTTTGCTATAACAGTGCTACCAACAAAAATAATGTTAATTTACCTAAATTAATACAACATAGTATACGCGGAGGGAAATCTTTAGGTATTTATTATTTTTCCCCAGTCACATGTATGTACAATTTATTTATGCACGTTTAACTTGCCAACTAACATAATCCATTATCGATTAACCTCCTCGACAACAGCAAAAATACTAACAGACTGAAACGTTTTAAAACACTAGACTTACCTCTACGATTTTTTAAATCATTCAAACATTTTTTTTCTTTTCTACTTCAACTACTAATCATCGTCATCTCATAATAAGCATCGTTATCATCTCTATCATCGTCATCATCTCCAGCTTCAACAACTTTGTGTTTCAAGATGTTGTTCACAGTTCATCAAGTTTAGTTTTGTACATATATATTTTTCTTCACATTAGTCTTATTGAAACACACTACTGAGTGTGGTTTTTATTTTAATTCTAAGGACATTACTCAGATCTTTTCGTCTTTGCTTAAAGTGTTTATATTTATAAACTGATTGTAAAAGAAACAACACTGTTACAAAAAAAACTTGCCAACTGACCACTAGATAATTACAAAATAATTACGTGTTGTAGTTCAGTCTAATTAAAAGAATCATCCATTGATGATTAAAAATCATTAATTGACTCTAAACTAAGCTCGGTTAGTTAATAAAACTATCGTTTTATTCAGCGTAAAAAACCTTGTACAGATATTTTAATAATATGAAATATCGATTGGCCAATGTTGTGGTAGAATTTTTAGAATTTTGAAAAATAGATTGGTAATGCGGTGGATGGGCGTTACTATCCATTTTGCTTGAATCTGACTGTCTACCTGAATTGACAATGCAGTCTGTCAATTCAGGTAGACGGTCCAACAAAATGTCACGTACACACAAACTAGCAACATGGATAGTAACAGCTAAATTTTGATGTACAGTATGTTGAAATCCGACTCATAGTTTTGGAGATGTAAGGATTCAAACTCGGGTGTCTATGATTATGAAACCGATAGTAGTTATGTGTGTTATTTAGGTGATCAGCCGAAAGGCTGGTTTGAACCTCTAGAGGCTTTACTAAGTAAAACGAGGAGTGAAATGGTTTACGATGGTCTTCCTCACTTAGTGGAAAAGTATGTTTATCAGCATACCAGGCCCTCTAAAAAGCATCTACTTTCCACCCAGTAAATAATCATTTGCAGAGCGCCTTCACTTCATCATAGGGTCTGGCTGAATAATAATGAAATTCGCTAATCTTAGAGGAGATAACTTTATATAGTGTCTTTTACACCTATACCTCTCCTGTCCTTGAACGCTTCAACCATATAATTGTCTAATCATAATGATAAGAAACACATTTTTGTTTGTAGCCCGAGTGAAAATAAACACTAAATTGCTCACAGTTCCCTCTCTTTACCTTTTTGAGGTGATTATGTATGTTAGGCAAAATAATTTTATGCAAAATTTCAATGTTCACAATCATAATATGACAAACGAAATGATTGTTTTGTGTCTAATCACTCCACAAAATTGTTTGAAAAAACTTATTTACTCAAGGAAAAAATTCATGAATAAATTACCCTAATCTTCAAAATGTTGTGATAATTTGCATTCCTTTAAAACAAATCTGAAATATTACTTGATTGGTGAAACTTTTTATAGGGTACAAATTTCTTTCTTGATAGTAGTGCTACATTGTGTGATTCTTATATGTATTTCAGGCGTTATAACACTGACATGTCCTATACTCCTCCTGGAGTCTCCTGGACGCAAAAAAAACTTAACTGCATGATATGGGCATAAATAGTTATGTATAATGAAAATAACAACAAAACAAAACATTGAAAAACTGGAACAATGTACCTAATCAATAACAACCTAGATATAATTTTCATAATATATGATAAAAACACATCACTCAATGCAGTGCATTAAAATAATGGGGAAATACCTCCATGACGGTTTAAACAAAATACACAGCATTCAATGGCTTGTAATTGCTGTTTTATTATTTACATGAAGCGGCACGCCGGTTGAATACTTTGTTTTATTTATAGAAATACATTATTTACATGCACACCACAAAACCAGTACGTTAAGTCCTAACTTTGTACTTACCACTACAAAATGTATTAGACGTTATGCATGAACACGCACCGTGGTCATACGTATGTAAACAATAGTTTTAATAAATAATTAAACAACTTTTATCACCGATATAAAATCATATATTCCTCTAATATTTCTTCGTTTCTCTTCAATTTAGACTATTAATAAAAGTTTATTCACAAATAACGTTATAAAAAATTAAAGTAAATTTATTAATAAAATATAAAAAATATAGTTTTTTGTAGTTGTGTACATCCTTTTATCATAAAAAACATATAGTCTAGTGATAGACAATATGGATAATCTATTCAAAATCTATTTGGCAGAGGAACGAACAAAGTTAGGATTGATATGTTGATCGCCAACATTTGGAACGGATAGAAAACTGAAGAAGAAGAATAAGTAATTTAGTAACATCATTGATATTTATTGCCTATAACGGGTGTCGTTGAGCTAGTGTAATATCTTTGTAATATGAATTAATAAATCTATAAATCTATCAAAAACGTCATTTTGTTTCTCCTAAACTATTTTTATTACTGCTTCATTAAACTACAATCTTGTCATTATTTTTCGAACAATAATTAATTGATATGCCAAAAATAGTAAAGCTAAAGAAAGTCACAAATTCATCAATTTTTCTATTATCTTTACGCGAAAACTAAAATAAAATAGAACGATTTGTAAAATACAAAGAATTTTAGTCCAAAATTTTATTCAACTATGAAGGTATTTAAATTAAACTTGTCTAATTACATCAATGTGAATTATAAACTGAAGAATAGATTTTGAATTTGCTTATTCTACTGTCTTTAACTTTACTGGCTTTGCAGTTTTTGAACGAATATTGTTAAAGAATAAAATCCGCTACCAAAAAATATTCCTTAATACTAAATTTGAAATGAATACTAGCCTATAAAAACGATGCGAGTTGAAAAATATCAAAAATCTGGTGAAAAAACACTCATGAAACTTTCTTTGCCATTGCAAATAATAAAAAATATAACATGTTTTCATCATGAGTTAAACAATGTACAATTGAAAACTTTACCTAATATTAATTACGAAAGAATAACGCTAAACGAAAATCAACTCCTGTTCGACTTAAAAATACGGAAACTCACTAATTGTTAAAGCTAGTAAAGGTATATATTGCACTACACTAAGCTCTGTAAAAAAACTAAAAAAAAGTTGCGAATCTTTCGATTTTCTACAACTTTTATAATAAACGCTTTTGGCTTAAAATGGATATTAAAACCGTAATTTTCAAAAACACATGTTTTATAACGAGGGCACAGTCCCCACGAATTTCAGCAGATATGCCAATTACCCTATCATGTAGAACACAAAAATGTTGTAAATGAGACGATTTTAAAGAAACTCATAGAAGCCGTTCATGAAAAATTTGCTCGAATATAATAAATCCGGTTGACCGATTCTGATAAAAATGATGATAATTAAGTTTCGACTTATGATTCTTCGTTCTTGAGATATGTCGTTCAAAACCACACACATCAATCAGTTAAAACATATTTTTTGGCTTAAGAGGGAGGTTCGTTCTTCAAAACGTGTATTTCCGGTGAAAACTTGATTTTGTTAAATTGACATGAAAACAATACATTTCTTGCCTGTAATATAGGGGACGAGAAATTAAAAATAGTACAGTATTCTAAATAGATCTAAAATATTGTGTACCTATGTATGAAACGTACTATACTAGTACAATACTCTGGTTATACAATACTCTAATAACGAATGCTACTTGAAAATCAAAAGAAATAACCTCTGGAACTATTTTATATTCAAATGCTTACAGAAATACCAATTCATTAAAAAACTGAGTACTCTGTAAAAAAGTAACTTTCGATTAAGACCATATGTAACTTTTAATTTTTAAAATGAATATTCAATTTAGTTTTTTTTATTTTCTTTATTTAAAAAAATGTAAGTTTATTTGATTTCATTCACAAGTTCTTTTTTTATTTTTAACTTCCCATTTTATAATTTATTTATTTATAATGCATGCCTGAAAAAAACAGGACAGCTATAAACGTAAATGGTTAGGAAAACTTTAAAATTTAAATCAGATCGATAAAACTATTTAATTTTTAATTGTCAGATAAATAATAAGGTTTATGTTTGGTTTAGTTAAATCATTTATTTTCAATTATAAGGTTTCTGTTGAATTTTTCAAAAGTTTAGTACAATTGAACAATAGGGTTTTAAAAATGAAACAGAAATGAATAATTTAACTAATTCAAATAAACCAGGTATTTTCATTTCACCATTATTTTCTCTGAATGTCATAGTAAAATTACAAAATAATTTAAATCATAATATATAAATAGGTACAATATGAGCTTTTCCGGGATGATAGAACAGGTAGATTAGTAATTTTTAAAGCTGAAGCTCTCAGATTTGATTCCCAGATTTATTCTGTAAGAACAATTCATGTGTTTTAACAAAGTCCCTAGATAATTATCTGATTGTAACAAAAATTACAAAGAAATGATTCCGCTGTCTGTAAGTCAGATTTGCCAGTTTACCCGATATTAAATTAAAGGGTGATTCATTTAAAAGTAGCCCGCTGCATTTAACAGCGGCCTTCGACACTCAATTGGCGTAAATAGTAAATGAATAAATAGAATTCCTTAATACATCATTTTACATATTTATTTAAAATTTATAATTATACAAATTTCAACTTCACCTTTACAGTAGATGCTAAAAGTGGCGTCCTTGAACGCTTACACATTTTTGCGCTCATTCAATGTTATTAATGCACACACGATGCAATACGGAAACGTCTATAGCTTGAATGGCTGCTACGATGTTATTCTTTAGCTCATGTAAACTGCGGGGGTTTGTTTGGTAAACAGTTCCTTTCAAATAACCCTATAGAAAAAAATCGCACATACTCAAATCGGGTGAACGAGGAGCCCACAAATCTTTACTAACAACTCGCATGGGAAAAGCCTGATTGATATGAAATAGGGACTGGCGAGACGTGCGACATGTTGCACCATCTTGCTGGAAAAAATTGTACTCTATAATAATATTATAATTAAATAATAATATAAATTTTACTATAAAGGCCAGTCGATCACATCGTGATCAGTACTGCCAAAACAGCATATGAAAATTACTTGAGCGGCTATAAATTAAATTACTCGAGCGGCAGGCTACTTTTAAATGAATCACCCAGTACTTAAGATTGTTTACCCGAGCATGTTTAAGAAATTAAGGAAATTCAGGTCCTAGGATCAATTACTTAAGTCTACATATAAACAATACAATAACATAATGCAGTGTTCAATATTTAAATTTAGTAGTTCATGACCGACTTGAAGGTACTTAAAATTAACAAGAAATTAAAAAAGCATTAAAACCCCTCTACCTTTATAAATAATAAAATTGTAATATTTTTTCTTGTTTTACTACTCAAGGATTAGATCCAAGGACTTGTTCTGGTATCAATCTAGTCACTGGTCGCCCCGGATTACGCCTTCCAAAATTGATTAGAAACATTTATGGCCAGTAATACGAACATAAGTTTATTTCTGACTTTAACTTTTGTTTTATTTTACAACTGTAGAATTTTTAATGTATAACTAGGAAATGAGATAACATGATTGATAACAATGGCGTGAAGGTGACGTAAGTGAGAATCGGTTTGGCGTGAATTGTATAAAAAATGTAAGGCCAAGATATAATGAAATGAGTGTTGTAAAGTTAACCTTAAATTAAAAATTTTCTCTAACCAAATTTTGGCATATACCTTCATCTTTTGGTAGATCAGCAGTTCTGCCGATATAAATAGTTACTCTATAATGTTTTTCACGGTTGATGAGTTCAGCTGTTCCACGCGTTTAGATCTATCAGAACGTTTTCCAGCGTTGTCATATTGTACAAATCTATCAGCTTGGCAAAAATTACGCGCGCATGCGTATAAGAGCAGTAGTTCACTCGTGGCTTTCATCTCATAATGAACTCAATGATTATAGAGCGCGCTAACATGTAATACTTTATAGTATAATCAGCTGGTTGTATGTTCATACGTTGTAATTGCTATTGAAAGACCAAAAAAATGACTTACGAAATATACAACAGAGCTACGCGAGCAATTATTGGCAACGTTGCTGGCAAGTGATTGGCTAGCTATGAAGTGGGTAGAGAGCAGTACGTACGTTTAGAGCTCATCAGTTCTGAAAAAAGTAGTATAGCTAAATACTAATCTAAGCTATTATAAAATAAGTTTTTCAAATAATATTATTAAATTAAAGGTTAGTTTTTGCAGAATTTCAAGAAGAAAATTTTTATTAGTAGTTGACTTGGGAAACTCTATGTGAAGAAGATCATGATAACGTTATTTAAGTGTAAATTAAAATCATAGTAAAACCAATAAATTTTCCCCCAAAATAGTAAAATGCTCCTTACAGACAAAGAAACAATTGCGTTCTAATCGAGGCATCTCTTTCACTTGGTTGCCAATTATAAAATTCGTTTCCCAAAGACAAAACAAACCACAACACAATTACATTCAAAAGAGAATTGAGGAAATGGACTGTTAACATCGAAAGGGGAAAAGTGATGACATATCATTAATGGTTTGCAAAATTCAAAGTTTACAGTGAGCTCACTTGCCAAAATGTTTGTTAAATTGTAAGTAGACATATCAGTCCACCACTTTAAGAAACTGAGAATGAGTGAACCAATTTTCGTTTGTCTTTATTCAAAATTTTGATCTGTTATACGGTTTTAAGTGAAACATTTTTGTTTTAAAATGACATAATAATCTCTTTATCATACTAATATCTGACTGTTCAGTGAATGGAGGTAGTTGACTAAACGCAATGTGTTACGGAAAATATGACACTATAAAAACTATAAAAGTCCCGAAATATCTCCATAAGTTCAAACCCACAATTACCGTTTAAAAAAAAAATACTAAGTTACTTTTACATTTATAATCAATTCGCCAAGAAAGAAACAATACTCGAAATTGACGAATTTTTAAAATATAAATAAATCATTATACAATGATAATATATCTTTCAAAAGCAGGCTATTGAATAATCGAAACACGTGACTATCGATCAAGATACATTAATCGACCATTCAATTATTTGATAGCATAATATAGTATTTAAACGTTAAACAAATTGCTAATGTAGACATAACTTCGATAATGAATAGATGTAATAAAGTGTAACACATTCATGTATAGAGGCCTGAAGCCTATGTGAAATAAATCATTGTTAACAGGTACGGTCCTTTTTAAACTGTTACAAAATGGAAAAGCTCTCCAACAAAATTCATCCCTATATCTTTTCTTATTGCCCATTAATATGATGTATAGATGAATATATCAATTCATAAATGTTATAACATACAGAGTATATTATACATAACAAAATACTAAAAACAGGCTAATAATATATTGGAAATGGTGTTTTTGAAGTAATAAGCTGTATATTTAAATAGGACATCCAGGAAAACGGAAAACAAATGGTTGGAGAAATATAGTAACGTTTTTGGAAGTGCCCACCTGATGACAAGGCACAGTTTTACAACAGTTGAAATTTTAAATCAAGTTTATTAACCAAGATACTATCCAGTTAAAGATTAGAAAGAAGAAACACCTACATTATCGAATTTCAAGCTCATCATAAACTAGTATATGTATTAGGCCTCCAGGTCTACAAGGTGTGACTATTAAATAGCGAAACTGACGTTGTAAAATTTAATTTATACATAATCACTTATTCTCACCTTCAATGTACACTCCTCCTCTATCCCTACAACGCTCCATGCTAATTTTCCATTGTTGGAACCAGTGCTGGAAGTTATCTTCAGTCAGCTCCTTCAGGACTTGTGCCGCTTTCTCTTTTACAGCTTCCACAGACTCAAATCTTGTCCCTTTTAATGCAGACATCACCTTAGGGAACAGGTAGAAGAAAATAACATGTGATGAAACGTGGTTGTATACTTATGATCCGGAAACGAAGCGCAATCCTTGCACTGGAAGAGCTGAACTTCACTGAGAGCCAAAAATGCTCGAATGAGCAAGTCAAAATTTAAAGCAATGATGATTTTTTTATATCCATGGGATTGTGTACCTTCACTGGGTTCCAGAAGGTCAAACAATTAATCAATATTACTACCTTGAGGTACTTTCTAAACTACGTCAAAGAATAAAGAAAAAACGCCCCGAAATATGGAAGGACAAATCATGGGTTCTCCACCAAGACATTGCGCCAGCTCATTCCACGTAATCTGTCAAGAGGTTCCTAGCCAAGTACAGCATCTCAGCGTTAGAACATCCACCTTATTCACCAGGTCTTGCACCATGTGACGTCTATATGTTCCCTAAGGTGAAAACTGCATTAAAAGGGACAAGATTTGAGTCTGTGGGAGCTGTAAAAGAGAAAGTGGCACGTATCTTAAAGGAGCTGACAGAAGATAACTTCCAGCACTGTTTCCAACAATGGAAAATTTGCATGGAGCGTTGTAGGGATAGAGAAGGAGTGTATATTGAAGGTGACAATAAGTGATTATGGATAAAATAAAAATAAAATTTTTTATAACGTCAGTATCGTTATTAAATAGCCACACCTTGTATTAAATTCATGCGACGATGTACAGCCCCAGCAGTACCTTGCTTTTCAAGCATCACCTTTCTCTGTCTCGCCAGCTCCCATCGGAGAGCCGCCGCAGAGACATTGTATCCTGCGCAACATCCAACAATGTCACTTCCGGCCTATCCCTTCTTCTTCTACCGGCTGGCGTCCAACCCTATACCCGCTTTGGCCAACTACCATCCTCATCCACTGCAAACGGCCAAACCATTTTAATTGCTTCCGGGATAAGGTATCCATTATATTTTTTTGAACGCAAATTCTTCTCTTAATTGCGGAATTCGACTGACGTGCGATACACCACAGCTTTGCCTCCAGAAATCCATCTCTACCGCTTTAAGCTCTCAGTATGTACTCAACCTAAATATGGAAGGGGAAAATTGGATACGTATCAAATAGTATACAGTGTTCGAAAAAGAATAGGTTGTATAGTATTATAGAAAATATTAACATCTGGTATAGTAACGATATGTTTTCAACAAATATTTGAATAAACCACTTAACAAAAAATGTTTGATCGAGGAAAATTGGTGCATACACGCGTACGCTCGAATCCGTCAAAAAATGTGTTAGTTTATGTTTCCAAAAAATTACCAAACGTTAACCAACGAATGGGGTTTTCACGATCGCAATTAGTTTGTGCTTTACATAAATATAGCAAAAATCTTGAAATTATTAAACAAAGAGGATGTAAGAACTACTAGAAAGTAGAAAGTCTAAAGAGAGCCGAGCTGTATTGCACGCAATGAACATGATAAAGGCCATAAATTTAACTTAACAGACGTTTAACTAAGTTTTAATTTAAGAGGAAATTAAATGAAATAAATAAAAAACTATATTTATATTTGAACTGCACAGAACGAAAATATTATTAAAAGATTTCACACTTCTGAGTTTTTCTCTTGACACGCAACGGGAAACAATAAGACAATAAGTCAAGAGAGAATTAAGTATTATTTTGTACAAAATAACAAAATAACGCGGTAATTGAATTAAAAAGGACTAAATATGTTGTATTATACTACTGTAAAAACAATACGTTGTAACTCCATAGGTATTTCAACAATTTAAGTTGTATTTATTTTAAACCAGCCGCTCCCGCCCACTTTGCATTATTCTATAATAAAATAAATACCACGAAAGTGATCCAACTGTTTACCTAGCATGCCAGCACACAGACTTCCTCTACAAGTTTGGAAATATAAACCTAGAAGAAAGCGAGGCTTAGGAAGACCTAAAAAGAGATGGACTCAATAATTCACCAGTTTTTTCAAGAAAATATTCCAGTATTTTTGGTTTAACGTCCGACTGTTCTGCAATTACTGCTAATGCAGACAGTGAAGGATGAATTGATTTTTGTAACGTATAAAATATGCCGTACCTGAGCGGGATTCGAATCCAAGACCGCATGATAAGAAATATATTCCAGTTGATTATTCAAAAAATGTTCACAAAAAAAGATAAAATAACAAAATTAATCGTTTTCAGTATGTATGAGGGACAATAGCACAATCAATGGGTAAAAGAGTTCGGAAAGAAACTCAATTATAAATTTACCAAGGCTGTTCCATTTTTGCTGTACAGTAGTGAGTCCTGGGTACTAAGGAGGAAAGATGAAAAGCAGATCCAGGCGGCGGAAATGCAGTTCTCGAGAAGAGTTCAAGAATGTGGTTTGACTGATCACATTATGACTGAGTAAATCCGAGCCAATTTAAATATCTCCTCTTTCGTAGAAACAATGGGTATGTATAGAAAAATTGGAGGAACATTGTTAGGAATGAGTAAGGATCGTTGGGCAAAACGAGCATTAAACTACATTCTTGATGAACAAAGAGTTGTGGGTAGGCCTCGAAAACGACAAGCAGTGATGTTGTAATAAGTCAAAGGGTCTAATCCGAGACAGGAAGAACAAAATTTAAAAAAAAAGATTAAATTTTCACTAGGAGTCATGTTAAAAGAACACTTTTGTAGATTCATTGAGATTAAGTGAAAAATTTTGATTCAAATATAATAAGTTGGTTTATTTTAATGAATCTAATAAGTTTAAGTTAGTATTAGAATAAATGAGATCTTTAGCAACCAGAAATGTTATAACTGTTGATGAAATGCAATTGGAAAATAACTACAAAGGTAAATTTCTTTGTCCTCGTATGGAGCCAATTTTTAAACCACATGATGTGACTTAAGATGTTTCTGAAAGCTCTTTTTTGCAATTCACATTCTCAGCATTCTCTCACTATGGGCTTTACTTCTTTCTTCTGTCCACTCGTTGTTCTGTTTTTCTTCTTCATAGAAGCCCATGAAGAAAAAAGGTTGTATTAAAAGCCCGTAATTAGTTGTCTGAAGTTGGCTCGGTTCATTAAGTTTTCTAGCCTCTCATCACGCGGTCTTGGGTTCGAATCCCATTCGGGCATGGCATTTTTTCATACGTTACAAAAAAATTCATTTTATCCTTCACCGTCTGTATTAGCAGCAATTTGCAAAACAGTCGGACGTTAAACCAAAAAAAAAAAAATTAAGTTTTCTAGATTTATTCCGGTTTTCTGAATATTATTTCTGACTACTTTAAACCATTTATCCTGGACCTTAGGTCTATTGTTCAGTACCTTCATATTTACTTTGTCAACCGGTTGTCATTTATTCTAAACAGGTTTTTGTATAATTTTAGTCTTATTTTTTATTTAATCGTTTCCATTAATTGTTTATTTTCCTTGTACAATTTCTCTCGACTTCTTATTAACTTATATTGTTGGTCTACCAACTTCGGACTCTGGAGGATCTTTCTCTGGTTCTCTTAGACCAGCCTTCCTGGTACTGTAAGGGACTCACTCACGTTAGTTTTGTTGTCAGTGTTGTTGACACACAGGTTTTATTACAGAATTATAACGTCTAATGGTAAATTACAATAGAAGATAAAATTTATAAAGCTCAAACAAATCTACCATTCGGTTAATGACACAAAAAAAATCTGGTGTGAAACACTCGCACAACTTTCTCTTGCTAGTGTAAATAATTAACAATATAACCTAACATTAGTAATAAAACATGAGAAATAAACAAAAAACTAACCTCAAAAAATATAATCTTATTTTAATCATGAGAGAAAGACGTAAAGTGTAAATCAACCTCAGTTTAGTTTAAAAATACGGAAAATCACTCTTTCACGCTAAACTAGGCTCTGTAGAGAAAAATGCTCTAAATATAAATTGTAGATTTTTTTTTTAATT
The DNA here is from genome assembly GCA_035578175.1 of Catonia carolina. Classification (NCBI taxonomy): domain Eukaryota; kingdom Metazoa; phylum Arthropoda; class Insecta; order Hemiptera; family Achilidae; genus Catonia; species Catonia carolina. The sequence continues at coordinate 76,485,729 of JAQMRL010000003.1, forward strand.
TCCTATAAATTTGATTATACTTTTGTGTAGTAAAATGCATAATAAGGCTGAAATCTTTTAAAAATGGATTTTTTACACGATTTCATGAGAAAAACTTAAAATCGCTAATTACTGCTAAACTAAGCGTTTTACAAAAAAAATGAATTAAAAGTCGTAGGATTTTAAATTCTCTACATTTTTAATAAATAAATTTTTGCGCTAAAATGCATATTAAAACCATAATCTTAAAACACACTTTTTTTACGTGAAAAAAGCCTAACCAAGAATTTCAGCATACATGGCGGCTATCCGATCTTGTAGAGCATAAAAAATTGAGTAAATCAGGCGATTTTAAAAAAAAATCTTAGGAACAGTTTTCTGAGAAAATCGCCAAAAAGTGAAAAATGACACGAATAAACTACTACTTCCGGTTGACCGATTTTGATGAAAATGTTCGTGTCGGGTTTGGTAGTGGTATGTAACTTGAATTTCAAGTTTCAAGTTCGTACAATGTTTCGTTCTTGTTATATTCTGTACACACACACACACACACACACACACACACACACAGACCAATCGCTAAAAACATGTTCTTTGGGTTTAAGAGGTCTGAAAACGTGTAGAACCGGTGAAAACTCGATTTCGAAAAATCGATATGAAACATTCCTTCTTAAATATTCATATAGGCAAAAGGAAGTAATAATAATAATAATAATAATAATAAATTATTTTCAGGTTTCTCCCATCAAAAGACTTTACTTAAACATTTTTTGTTTAGACGAGAATAAAAAAAAAAAAAATCAGGAAATTACAATGAACCATTACATTAAGTTACATGTCATACATAATATATAATTCAAAAGTAACATAAAATTTTAACAAAAATATCAGAACACTCTTCCTGTTAACTAAAAATTACAAGAACAGTTAAACTCTTAAAATAAAGAATCCTCTTCCTGTTAACTAAAAATTACAAGACAGTTCACCTTTGAACATAAAAAATTAACTCATTCTTGTTATTTATATTTATTTGAAATAAAAATATATATATATAAACAAAGAAATAATTTCCTTATATTAGCCTAGATTTACATACTGTGTGTTAGTTAAATTATTTAGATGAAATGAAAAATAAGACCATGTTAACATTTTTTTCATTTTAATAAAAAGAGTACGTACAAAACTTACATACATTAAGGACGAAGTCACCAGAAAAACATATATCATTTTTGAGGCTTTGTTTACGAAATATTTTTTCTTAAAACGTAATTACCTTTAACTGACTCGCACATAACGAGGTCGATTTCTTTGACAAAAGGATTCTTCTAGTTTATACTACGCAGGGTTCATGTAAATATATGATTACAGATCATAAATGTAGAGTTTTTTTTAAGATGGTGTTGGTAACGATCGTGATAAAGCATAAGTAGATTAATATAATTTATCATGTAATGTGTATTCATTGCGTGTTTTTGCGTTAAAATAGTTTCTTTGTTAAATACGCTATGTGTAAACAATTATTGAAATAAAATAATTTAGTTTAATAGAAGAAGCTTTTTATTATACGAATGAATATTCGTAGATCAGTTATTTCTATAATTAAGAGTTTAAAATATAAAACCAGAAACAATGAGAAAAAGGCAACATTCTTTTTAAAGTTCTAATGTGTTTATGTTGAAATCTGTTCAATTTAATAACAATAACCAACGCCATGACTCAATGAGATGCGGATTATATTAATGATGTGTAAATGGGATAAGTCATGTGTAGAAACAGTCTTGTATACTGTGTAAAATTCGAACTTGCACAACTCTTGCTCTACGTGTACATACAGTTCCTCATAAAGTATATCCATAACCTATTCTTTCAACAAGGTCTACAAATTTTAATGTACACAAATGCCTACAACCTTATTTCAATGTACAAACATATAAATAATTACTTCTTTTACAATATTTATTTAATTTGTCCCAGTAATAATTAAAATTATAAATTACAAGCTAAACTGCAAAAACTCACAAAACTATACTCTACAGACGCACGCAACTAACTAAACAAATAATTGGTGTGAAAATAAAACAAACATAAAATCATATATGAAAACAAGATAGTCACATCATTATGGCTGACAGATTATTAATAACTACATTGAAAACAAAGCGTAGTGACCGTGCGTTAGTGGCACAGTAGCGATTGTATACTTTAGTGACTGTACCGTCGTTGCGTGGCGAGGGGCGAAGAGTGGAGAATATAAACACTGAAGCTGCTTGTGCCAATTCTAATTGTCCAAGAATACAGACTCAGGCAAACTATTCCTGAAAAAGTACAGTTGGTTGAACACCAACCATTAAATTATACTCGTAACTGTCTAGTATTCAAACGCATATAAAAGTAAACTTCCTTTACTAGTATTTGTAGCTACCAAAAGAAACCTTCGTAAACAAAAATCAACTCTTAAAAAGCTGACTCACAGCGACGAATTTTTAGTTAACAGGAAGAGTGTTCTTTATTTTAAGAGTTGACCACTATACCAACCAAGTGGATCATGGTTTTAACCAAATTTTCATAAAATAATTTTTTCATCGACTTTTGATTTTTAAATTCTGAGTTGAATCTGAAGGACTTGCAAAATATAAAATATTTCCTGTTTTCTTTAAGATATCACGAATGTAGTTAACCCGTTGCTATATTGATTTGCAATTGCCAGAACAGTAGCTCCTTTATTCGGTAGTTCAATAAAATTTAATTTGTTTTAATGGTAGTCCGGTTACGTTTATATTATTAACTTTTTATCCATAATCTCAGGAGAATAATTTATTACTTGACCAAAAGAAATAACGATTAATTATGCAATAGCAAGAAGTTTTTTTCCGTATTTATAAATTAATATAGGAGTAAAAATTCTCTAATGAAAATTCACAAAAAATTATTAAGTGATGAACGGGGTGAGGGCGAAATTTTTATTTTCTCAAAACATGAGTCACTTTAAATCTGAAATACGGTAAATGAGAGACCGGTAATTCGAGGACCTACCTTATATCTTTATTTATTTTATAATAATAATAATAATAATGTGTCTTTATTTCAGTAATACAAAATAATTTGAAAAATATACATAAAACCAAATAAATATTACAATACCTATTTAAATGAATATATTTTAACCAAAAGTACGCAGACATTAATCTCATGGTCATTTGACCGTCTGAGAGATTGACAAGAAAAATAAAAAGAAAGGAAAAATATATTATGATCAAAACCTAAAGAAAAATAACAAAATTACAAATATACATTAAAAAATACACAAAACCTTAAATACTTGATATATGACGCTAAAAACATTAATAATTGAACTCCGTGATTAATTGGAATCTATACTGCCAAGCCTTTTGACAATAGTAACTAATACTAGTCCAATTTTCACCATTTAGGTACACCATCAGTTCTTCCAGACTTAGGATACGTTTATTGAATATTTTTATTCGATATTCCAACAGAATCGGACATCTTGCTACAAAATGGTAAACATATTCTTCCTCTCTCGTATTGCATAGAGAGCATTTCTTTGAAGTGGCAACATAAGAGTACTTGTTAAGTTGAATTATTTATTTTTTATTTAATACTAATTTATGATAAAACAAGATTATTTAATTATTAATATTTTAGTGATAATAAAATTCATTGTATATGAAACAAACAATTTAGTTATAAATAAAAGTTGTGAATAAGTGAAGTGATACACCTTTAATATTTTTATAAAATATAGTAATAATGTTATAAAGGTATAAATAATAATATTCTAAGCTTAAGGATATATGAATATAGTTGTAATAAATACAAAATAGTAAAACAGAACAAAGGTAATATTAATAAGGACGATGCTAGGGAAAGATAATATTAGTTGTTAACTGTATTCAAACATATTTATAAATAGTGTATTAAGAAATCCATTAAAACTTTAGTAATAAAGTTGTAAACTGTCTGTTGTATTATATAGTTTGATTATTACATGAATGTTTAAACAACACATGAAACCTGCTCAAACTAATTTTATCATCAGCTTCATTGTCATCGTCCTTACTCATGATAAAGCTTAAACTCACCCTCGAACCCTTCACTCCAAAATATTGTATCTTTCATTCAATGTGTAACATTACACTAAATATTACCTGTATCAACAAAATAACCTTGACAAAGTTGACTGTAGTACGAATTGTGTATGGTACAGGTACATACAAACCATTACATCGATGCCTTTCAAATCTATACAAAGAGCTTATAGATAGGAGATGTGTACATAGAAAGACAATGGCTTGCACTGATTCCATTATTAGTTAACTGAATCAAAATGGACAAGATTCAGAAATTACTAATAACAACGACGTGTGTGACATGCAATGGGCTGATCACAATCATTAACATAACAACAAAACGATACTGTACTTACAAAACAAACATTTACTTACTGGCCTCAAATGGGTTCATTAAATAAACTGACCGATTATTTTCCCCGGTTAATTAAATTTTCTAAGGTTCCTTGGAATACTAAATTTGATTTTCAGAATTTTCAGTTTAGGAACGTATAAAAATAATATTTATTGCTTCAAGGTAGATACCCTAAAATCTGGTGGAGAAATGACTTGAGGAAGTAAGGGATGGACATCGACAAGACTAAATCGTAAAATGCTGGAGGAAGTTAAAGAGTATTGCTTAAGAACTGTTTTCTCATCAGATCAGAAATTGGAAAAAAGTTTAGAAGAATGCAGAAAGCAAGTGAGTTTTTTTTCAAAGTAAAGATGCTTAGTTTGGGATCTAGAAGTTCCTATACATTGTAAGAAAATTATGTATAATGCATACTTTGTGCCAATTTCGACTTATGAAGACGAGACATAGACTTGAGGAAAGAAGGTAGAAAGGATAATCCAGGCAGCAGAGATGAAGTTAAAAAGAGTATGCTGTGAAGACAAGAAGGGATAGAATAAAAAATAATGTAAATAAAAACAACTGGAAGTGGACAGCCTATTAAGGAGGGTTAGACAGACAAAGCTGAGATGGTTTGGCCATGCCAGTAGGATGGAAGAGAGAAAACTGCCAAAATGGATGATGATGATGACGATGACGACGATGAAGATAGATACCACTAATATTACTCCGAGGATCAAAAGTTAGAACTTAAAATGTCAAATGCTTTATTTTTTATATATTTAATTTAAAAAATATTTGTCATGGGTGAGTCATAGAAAGCTGTAGGTATACGCGTGACAAGGGGCGTAGCGTATATGTAAAACATCGTAAAGCTTAACCCCACAAATGGAAATCAAAAGTTAATTGGTTTAGTAAGGTCATAAGTTAACGTTAACGTCTTGATTTATGATAAAGTTTGGTACGTAGAAGAAACTGCATGTCATTAAACGTACAAATTTGTTTTGAAAAGTTTGTATCCTGTTAACGTGTGATATTATTCCCCGAACCATAGATCATACCTTCATAGTTATCATCGCTCAACTAGATAAATTGTAACAATGTAGTTTTTGTTTGGTGGGTAACTACAAGCTACGGTGTAGTAGAGACTACAAAGTCTTTAACTTGTGATTTAGTAAAGTACGTTTTTGTCTTGTATAAAAGTTCCATGTCAGTCTTTCGTTTAATGAAAGGCTAAATCATTAACTCTTTCTGTCTGAATTATTAGACGATTGTCATATTAAACAGACGAACCAGTTTAAGAAACAATTAAATCACAATTTTTCTAGAATAAGAGGTGTGGCCATTAAATAACGAGACTGACATTGTAAAAAAATTTATTTTTATTTTATACATAATCACTTATTGTCACCTTCAATATATACTCCTTCTCTATCCCTACAACGCTCCATGCGAATTTTCCATTGTTAGAAACAGTGCTGGAAGTCATCTTCTGTCAGCTCCTTCAGGACAGTTGCCGCTCAAAAATGTTTGAAATGAAGCTTGCAAAAATGTTTGTACTGATACTTTGTACGCGATTGAAAATGACCCAAATTTTTTGGAAACGATAATAACATGTGATGAAACGTGGTTTTTTACCTATGATCCGGAAACAAAGCGCCAATCCATGCACTGAAAGAGCCGAACTTTACCGAGACCCAAAAATGCTCGAATGAGCAAGTCAAAATTTAAAGCAAAGACGATAAATTTTGTTATTCAAAATTTAAAGTAAAGATGAATTTTTTTGATATCCATGGGATTGTGTACCTTCCCTGGGTTCCTGAAGATCAAACTATTTAAGATCAAAATATCACTACCTTGATATACTTTCTAAACTACGTCAAAGAGTAAACCCCCTAAAATGTGGAAGGACAATCATGGGTTCTCCACCTAGACAATGCGCCAGCTCATTCCGCGTTATCTGTCAAGAAGTTTCTAGCCAAGTACAGCATCTCAGTGTTAGAACATTCACCTTATTTACCAGATCTTGCACGATATGACGTCTGCCTGTTCCCGAAGGTGAAATCTGCATTAAAAGGTACAAGATTTGAGTCTGTGGAAGCTGTAAAAAAGAAAGTGATACCTGTCTTGAAGGAGCTGACAGAAGATGACTTCCAGCGCTGTTTCCAACAATGGAAGTTTTGCACGGAGCGTTATAGTGATAGAAAAGGAGTGTATATTGAATGTGACAATAAGTGATTATGTATAAAATTAAAATTAAATTTTTTAAAACATCAGACTCGTTATTTAATAGCCACACCTCGTATACTGACTATTTTCTTGAAAAACCCTCAAATTATTTACTTTTTTATGTTATTCAATATTACTGATTTCATATTTTATTAAGTCCATTTATTTTTTTATCCCTAATGTGGATACATTCCAATTTGTTCAATTCAGAAAAATAAGCAATCCCATGACCCAATGAGGTGAGAATGATGTGTATGACGTGTAAATGAGGTGTAGCTTTTTGCAGACTTAGCCTGACCATTACTCAGAGAGCAAAGTTAATTGGATACCAACCATAAAAGTACACTGGTAACTACTCTATAGTATCAAGTCTTATAAAAGTAACTACCTTTACTAGGATTTGAACCAGGATCTTTCGCCTCCAAAAAACCAGCTGACCCGCGGCGACGACTTTACCTCTATACCAACCCCTTAAGTTAATATATTTACACAGAAAAAATGTTAAAGTCCTACAAATGTAATAATAACAATATTGAGTAACTTATTACAGCTGAAAGAGAAATGAATATGCGTTAAACAATATAATATTCAATTTCAAGTTGTATTATTACATTTTGTAAAACCAGAGAAATTCTAAATATTAATACAAGAGAAGGAGAAATGAAATACAAGAAGAGATTAAGAAGATGAAGATGAAAACGAGTGGAAATTTGTAGAAAAGGAAGTGACGAAGAAGAGCAGTGACGGAGTTTCAGTTGTAGGAAAAGTAGAAGGGTAAATTGCCATTTAACGAGTTCTTTGATGTATAATTTTTAGTTTAATACGAGTAATTTGCACAAAGTTAAACATTTTTTTACCAACTATTTAATTATCTTTTGATTTCAAATGACAATATTTAAATATAATTACTTAAAAAAAGTTTGCACAAATTTCCATGAGTTTGTTAATAAATTTAAATAGTCTCTTTAGTAAATCAAAATGAGGACAGTGTTAAAGAAAATTAAGTTTTGTTTTGTTTTTTTAATTACATATTAATATAAATTTCCTGGAAAATTATAACAACTTATTAACCTATATAAATATGCATGTACAAAGCTTGGAAAATTACAAAATTTTCAGTACATATTTTAGTTATTTAAAAAGTAGTAAGTTAATTCAATGTAATCTAACTTGACATTTGAAGATCAAATAGGATTTTAGTTACTTCTAACTTCTGGTACTTTTATTTTATATGAAAACTCATCGTGTGATATTTATAATAAAGAAAGTTAAGTAAAATATACACAAAAATTTGTTGTGAAACATTCACACAACCTTCTCTTGGCAATGTAAATAATGAAACATATAACCTATATTTAATCATGAGTAAACAATGTAATGTGTTTGTCCATAACATACATGTGAAGTGTCAAATTATTTACACTCAATCTGTTCGTTGCAGGGCTAAAATAAATAGGTCTGTTTCTTATCACGTGGTCAGCCAATTAAATGACTGAATCATTAAAGAACAGAAAAGGTAGAAGTGTAAAAGCACTAATCAGAGTTATCTCCTCTGAAAGTAATGAATTTCATTATACAGCCAAACCCTGTGGTGAATGAAGTGAAGGTGTCAATTGCAGAGTTGAAAATACGTGCTTTTCAGAGGGCCCGGCATGCTGATAAGCGTACTTTTCCATTCAGTGAGGAAGGCAATGGTAAGCCACCTCACTCCTCCTTATACTTAGTAAAACCTCTACAGATTCAAACCAGCCTTTCGGCTGATGACCTAAACAACAACAAACAATGTAACATGAAATAAATAACCTAATTTTAATCAAGAGTGAATGACGCTAAATGAAAATCAACGTACTTTGGACTATAAAATACGAAAAATCACTATTTAACGGTTAACTAAGTGCTTTAGAGCAAAAATGTTTGAAATAAAAGTTGCAGGCCGCATTGGCGCAGTTGGTAACGTGCTCGCCTCTCATCATGCGGTCCTGGGTTCGAATCCCACTCAGGCACGGCATATTTTCATACGTTACAAAAAATCATTTCATCCTCATTACACACAGTTACACCCCAACGTCGTCGCTAATGACCTTGCAGTTGATGCGACATTAAATAAAAATTAAAAAAAAAAAGTTGTAGGTTTTTTAATTTTCTACAAGTTTGACTATCTTACTAAGGTCGCAGTCTTAACAAAACAATTTTTCCCACAAAAGCACACCACTCCACGAATTTCAATAGACATGCCTTTTACTATATCTTGTACAGCACAAATAGTGTAGTACATAAGAAGAATTTAAACAAAATCTACGAGCCTTTTTTGAGAAAATTGCAAAATACGAAAAATTTGCACGAATAAACTACAATTTATTACAGTTGACCGGTTAAGATAAAAATTTACGGCCCGGATCCGTTTATGGTACCTAAATTAAATTTTAAGTTAACTTCTTACGATTTTCAATTCATGAGATATTTTCTTCACAGACACAAAACCAATTGGTAAAAACAAAATTCTTTTGAGTTTAACGGCCCTGAAAATGTGTACTTCTAGTAAAAACTCTATTTCGAAAAATCAACATGAAAACAATACTTCCGTTCTTTTGCGTTTATAAAGAGAAAACGAACGTGAAAATATATACTAAATTTTAATTACAGTATCTAAAATTAGGAACTACTACAGTGAAAGGCAATTTCAAAAATTAATTGGTTCAACCTTGATTTTCGAGTTGAACTATTGTTTAATAAATTTTTTTAAGTAAATTTTGATGTATATTTAAACAATTGAAACACTGAATATTCTGATTTTTCTTGTTTTACTGTCTTTAAGTTGAGAACTCCATAAATGAATTTGTTACTTATACGCCAGCATATTAGTTATATTTTGAAACGAGATAAAACATTTTTATTGGAACAGGTTAGGTGAACTATACAGTTTAGAAAAGTAAAACAATGAACCCTCCTGTTTTCGGGAACTGTTATTTTAAACAACACTTAAATATAAATTTGCATTGAGATGAATTCCTCGTGCAACTTGATATAAAGTTAAACGAGGACAACCACTGATGTTTATTCGTTCGTCAGATGGTTACCAAGATACTGATAAAGAAGGTATTGCTTAACAATTCCATATGAACACGACGTCAAAGAAATTAAATTTGTTGCCAAATAATAACAAGATAATCAAACTGTGAACGCGACAATTCAATTTTACATCACAATAACTAGAACAAGACTCTTGTAAAATTATAAAAAGATATTAGGATGAAATTTATTTATACTGATGCATAAAACTGTTTTAAAAAAAGAGCATACGTATAAAAAGAAACAGAAGTATGTAAAACGAACGTACGTTAATTTAATATAATGAAGTACTGTACTGTATTTTGATGGACGAATTTTAGATAGTATTTAATTCAGTGTAATTTCTGTTAAATAGACGTGTTATTTAAATTATGAAGAGCTGTGATGCGTTTCGGTGAGCGATAAAAATGATTAGTCAAATAATAAAATACGAAAAACATAAATAAAAAGGCTTTTAAAACTAATATCGCACAGGAAGTATCTTTATTACGAAGCATTATAGTTGTTTCAGCAGTAATTAGGAACATTAAACTTGTTGCTGTTCATTGCCAAGTTGGGTCAGTCGGTTTGCCACCCCTACAGTTAGTGATGAGGTGGAGGAAGGGGATGGTGGTGGTGGTGGTGGTTGTAGAGAGATGTTAGTGGTGCTAAAACGGGTGGACGGGATGCATTAATTTATTCATAGGCGGATGGGCATAACATAGCAAAAGGGTGAAGAGGAGGTAACACCCATCACCCTCTGGTGTGGGTACATACGATGGAACGGCGTGACCAATATCCTACTCGAATATACCTCTGCTGTTCTCATGCTGAACCTCTCGCCGGCCGTTCTGGTTATGGTTTCACTACTGAACTACATACAAATACCTCTACACACACAAACACACACACACACACACACATACACTATTATATGTAGTACGGTGACGAACTATAATGTATAGTACACTTTATATTATTCACGTGTTTCAAATCATTCGAATGAGCGACGTTTACCGATTATCCTCATCGTATCAACAAATCACCCATACTATTAAATTCATATCTAATATCAGACCACCAACTACTTATCTATCCTGTTTCACACAAACGATCCAATTTTCATACATACATAATATAACTCAAACATAATCTTTTCCATTATTATATCAATTTTGGAAAGTTTCCAAACATGAACCACCACTTCACCACATATTTTTTTAATTGTATTATTACTTAGATTTATTTTAATGAATTTATTAAAAAAAATTGTTTCTAAATAGCGACTGTATATTACATCTTTTGTTCTTTAGATCGTCAACTGAAAGGCTGGTTTGAACCTCTAAAAATTTTACTAAGTTAAACGAGGAGTGAGGTGGTTTACAATTCCCTTGCTCACTGAATGGAAGAGTATGCTTATCAGCATCCCGCGCCCTCTGAAAAGCATATACTTTCAATCCTTTAGGGCTAACTTTTTAAGGGTTTCAATAGCCTAAAACCTACACCAGCATCGTGTTTACAACATAAAAAGTGCATGAAAATTGGTTCAGCAATTTAGGAGAAAAAGGGGAACATACACACACACACACACACACACAGACCTACATCGAATTTTATATATACTGTATATAGATTACCACAGGTTTACAAGTAAAAAATTACTTAAATTTAAACTTGTATAAATAAATATTTCAGATTTATATTGTGAATTAACTTTTCCTTTTAAATGTACATTCAAATCAACGTTGTGAAAATGTAAAAAAATAATTTATTGTAAAACTCAATCACTAAAATGATAGTGAATTGAGGCATCAGATAATGAATAAGGCAAATCAAGGATTGTATTAGTAAATATAAACGCAGGATACGTGGCTAAAATCGATACATGACAATTACTTAGTGTTTTCGTTTCCTATTTAGTCGAGCACAAACCAGAACTCCAAGTGTATATTACGTAAGAAATTATAGCACGACCTTTTGTAGGATAGCGTAAAGAAATAGCGGGTTATATTATAATCACAAGCGACACGCTAACTCCCGTCATATGATTCTTTGATCGAATAGGGAATGCAACCCTGATTAGATTTCTTCGTTTTCTTTTTACAGGTCACTACAGTTCATAACGCTACTGTAATAAAATTTCATAATTCAATCAAATGATTAAATATATTATCACGTTCTTTGCCATTTCTGATACCTACCTACCATTTTACGTCAACAACATTTTCTTAACTAATAGTTCCGCAAATTATACACATTCAGAACAAAAAGGAAAGGTCTTACTACGATTACGTAATACTTTACCTTTTTCTCCTATGGGATATGTATGTTTTTAAATAACAATGACTTCCCCGTTTCCCCCGACGATCGAATACAGCTTTTATCTGATATTTGCTTTATCTTCATAATGTAACATTCTACAATGATATTCTAAAAATGGCTGAGGGAATAAATTTTTCATTGTAAGAAATTGTGTATTGATTGAATTGCAGTTTATTGAACAACGATAATGGATTACGATGAATGAAGTGTTTTGAGTAGGAGGTCTTTGAAATTAAAACTAGTAGAAACGTTTCTTTATTTTGATTCCTTCTACAGTGTTCCAGTGTAGTAGCGAAATTGGTAAAATGATCTCGATTTTAGATTTTTTCGGCATTTTTCCATTTTGTGTAAAATTTTAGAAATTTAGTATTCATCGGAAATATATGCTTGCAAGTCCCCTGAATCCAAAAACATGTTTTTAATGATTTATTAGATTAGTGTGTGTCTGCATGTGAGTGAAGAAAGAACCTAACTTCTTCTTCTTCTTCTTCTGCCTTTTAAGGATTAGGCATCTCTGCTTGTTTTAAACCTCTCAAATCTGCCGATCTCTTTCTCGGGCGTCCTCAATCTCTCCTGCCCTCCGGCTTATCGCCCAGTGTCGCTTCGGTATCCTATCCTCCCTCACTGTGTTCACATGCTCTAACCACTGTATTCTGTTTTGAGATAACTTATCGTTTATAGAGAAGATGTTGAGTTCTTTCCTTATCTCAGTATTCCTGTAACGATCTTCTCTACTACACTCATACGTATGTCCAAGAAATTTCATTTCAGATGCTTGCAATCTACCCATGCAAGTTGCTTGGCTCGTGGCTGTTTCTGGGTCTACTATCGGGGGCCGCCCCTGGCGATGGGGACACTCGTCAACTCTGTTGGAGAGTGCTGAGGAAATAAAATACTCAGGGTGGATAAAAACCAGTGAAGGTGGTCAACGGCTCCAAAGGCGGATATGTGGATATATGGATACATTTCTAACGGCAGAGGAAGTGGAAGAGCCTAGAGCGGCATCTCGAAGGAACTGTACTGCAGGCTCACATGCAGTGATATGGCAAGCCCACTAATGAGTTTAATCTGCGTAGTGCACGTAACGCGGCTAAAGGATTTTCTTAACTAGTGGCAAACCTCATGATGCCTCGGATGTTGGACCGGGAGTTACGAATAATTTAATAAGGAAACAAACAAAGAAGCTAACTTAAAAACTGAAAATACTTTTATAAAATTTGGTAAACCGGAAGTAGCAATGTATTCGTGCAATGTTTCACTTTTTGAATTTTTCTTAAATGCGGCTCCTACAATTCGGCAAGTCCTTTGACATTCGATGACGACGCTACGACGTCGTCATTCCGAACGCACGCCCATTTCTTTCAGGATTCAGATTCGAGCAGGAAACACAAACGGAGGTTTTTATGTGTAACACGCTGATCATTAATTATAACGTTCCTTGGTCAACTGGTGATTTTTAACAATCGATAGAAACGTTCTAACAGCTGACTAACTGAGTTGATTCAAAGGTTTAACACGAAATTTAAAAAAATTAATATCGATTAGTTAAAAAAAAAACAACTAAAATATTAAGTATTTCTGATTGAATTTAGAACAGAAAAAAGAAGGGTTTATAAACCACAACAAAAATGAAATAATAATAATAATGGTACCAAACAGCAGGAAACGTTCAGACAAAAATGCGGTAGAATATTTTGCAAAGAAGGAAAACGTGAAAGTGAGGGGGTCAGATATAAATCAGTAAAGTGCACCTAATACAATTTTGTTCATTGAAACGTATAATATTGTAATACGTTAACTGAAACGTTATTGTTTCTTTTATGTATCGATATTTCATTTTTAGAAACGGGAGAAATTTAGAGGGGGGAGAGAATTTTGTATACGAGTAATAACTCTGTTTTGTACCCTTACCATCTTTCGATAACAACATTCCATTTCACAAAAAAATAACATATTGAAATCATTATCACTAATGCGTTGCCTAGTATATCAGTAAACCATGGCAGTATTTCCCCAACGAATCTACTGCCGAACTAAATTTTCTTAGTTCTCATGGGTTTTAATCACACAAGTAAAATCACCGCCTACTGAATGGTTTCATTCTTCTTCTACTTCGGGTGCCGTCTCCTAACGGAGGCTGGTGATCGTACAGGATATATTCCGTTCTTTGATACCACAGCTCTAAATACATTCACGGATGAGCAGTGGTACCAATCACGCAGGTTCCTCAGCCATGTTATTCTCCTTCTCCGTAAACTTCAAGACCCCGACATTTTTCCCTGCATAATTAGTTGCAGCAAACAGTATTCGTCCCCATGCATATGCATATTCATCCGAAATAATATTTCAGAATAACTGAATAATACCCACTGCCTTAGAGAGTAAAATTATGCTTATCAGCATGCTAGGCCCTCCAGAAACCACATACTTTCCTCTAAATGATACACTGATTTCATTCACCACAGGATCTCGCTGTATTATGAAATTCATTACTATCAAAGGAGATAACTCTAACCACTATCGGTTCATAATTACATACATCCGAGTTTGAACCCTTTCATCTCCAAAACGATGAGTAAGATTTCAACATACTTTACACTGAAATTAAGCTCATTTTATTCTGCGTTGACCTATAATAGTCCTATATTTTTATTGTTGTTTAAAAATTGTCATATCAAGGTTGGAAGACAAAAAGACCCGGTTTTCTGCTACCGCAAGGAATGAATTTCATACGTTTAAAAAAGTATAACTCGAGAACTATTTGACCGACAAATTTTAAACTTAACATAACTTAGCGAATTATATTCCTACAGCATATAAGAAATTTCAAATTCGTACTTTACTTAGAGGTTTATTTATTAACAATATTCTGAACCTTTGCTATCTCGGTAATCGCTCAATCGTTTGGTACCAGCAAATTATCGTTTTATTCAGCGTAACAAAATTAGAACAGATATATTAATAATATAAAATATTGATTGGCCAATGTTGTGGAAGAATTTTTTTATATTTTGAAATATAGACTGAATCATGTAGGAGGAGGTTTCTACTATCAGGTTGACAGTCCGACAGGAGGTCGTGTACACAACCTGACAACATGAATAGTAGCGTCCACCCCCTCGCGACCTAGTCTATTTTTCAAAATTTAAAACTTTCTGCGGCAACGTTCGCCAAATCAATATTTTATGTTATTATGTTGTTGTTTAGGTCAACAGCCGAAAGGCTGGTTTGAACCTCTAGAGGTTTTACTTAGTAAAAATCGAGGAGTAAGGTGGTTTACCATTGCCTTCCTCACTGAGTTGAAAGAGTATGCTTATCAGCATGCCAGGCCCTCCGAAAAGCACTTACTTTCACCCTGCAAATGACACCTTCACTTCATTCACCACAGGGTCTGGCTGCATAGTGAAATTCATTACTCTCAGAGGAGATAACTCTGACTAGTGTCTTATAGTTCAGTCATATAAGTGGCTGAATATGTGATAAGAAACAGAACTATTTTTTTTTTTAGCCCTGGACCAAACAGATAGAGTGCAATTAAAATAACACTCCACCTGCCCGTTTTGGGCATGTTATTAATATATTTAAACTAATTTTTCAACGCTGAATAAAACGATAGTTTGCTCGTGTCGAACGATTGAGCAGTTACCGAGATAGCAAGGGTTCAGAATATTGTTAATTAATAATAGTTTAACTAACTTACGAATTTAAAATTTCATACACGCTGTAAGAATATGATTCGCTATGTTGTACTAAAATTTCAAACCAGTTGGTCAAATAATTCTCGAGTTATGTACGCCTCTAAACGTATGAAATTCCTTGTGGAATGAAAAAAACCGGCCCTTTTTGTCTTCCAACCTCGTTAAGACAATTACCAAACAACATTAAAAGTATAGGATTACCATAGGTCAACGCAGAATAAAATGAGCTAAATTTGACGTACAGTATGTTGAAATTCGACTCGTCATTTTGGAAATGCAACGTTTCATATTCGTGAGTATATGATTATGAAACCGATAGTAGCGTCTTTTACATCTCTACCTCTTCTATTCCTAAATGATTCATTCATATAATTAATTGGCTGCTCATGCGATAAGAAACAGAGCAATTTTTTGTAGCCCAGGAACTAACAGATGGGGTGCAAATTATTTAACACTCCACCTACCTATTATGGGCTGTTTCATTCCTTACATTCATATGGAGTAAGAGAAAGTAAAACGTAGTACAAGTTTCATTATAATTGAATAAATAATTTTTTCCTACATCAATATTAATTGTGTCGTTTATAGAACGTTCCTCGTACATTATAAAATTGTGTACTATAGAAAACAGTTCCGAGATTGTACTTTTTCAAGCTGTAATACGCAATCACACGAGGAAATAAAAACTGAACGTTTTAAACTCAATAAATTTAGTCATTGAATTTCATTAATGAGATATTATAAATAAAATCACTTACATATAAATTGTTCAAATCGATGAGATTGCGTGCCAAGAAATTCTTCGAGTTTTTCTTTTTGAATAGCCTTAGTATAAATACCTAATTTAACTTACATTTTTATTAATAAATATGAAACCAATACTATCTAAATTGAAGACGGGTTATATTACCACATATTGTTTATATCGATAAATCGTAGACCTATAAAAAAAATGTTCACACTTTATACAAAATTCAATTACATTATAGTTTACTGATATACTCTTACATGCACAATTCGGCCGGCCGTACACCGGACGCCACCAAACTCTTAGCGACGAATTGTCGCGAGACAAAAACGTCAGACTTATTCTTACTTTCTTTTGTCCTACATGAATATAAAGCGCATTTACACGTGCAATGATTTGCTGACGCCAATATTGATGCCAGTTTAATTTGCATGCCAGTAGAGGTTTACACATTACACGCTTTTTGTCGCGCCAGTTTCATTCTATTTTGCTGTCGTGAAGTGTCAAGTTCGTGAAAGCTTCCAGAACAGTGATTTGTTACATTGGTATTGATAGTTTGGAGGTCTGTTTTTATAAGACGAACAATGTACGTCCCACAAATAAGGAAGTTGTTCATACTTTTCCAAAAATTTAATGTTTTCATCACTATTTCAGTTCTTATTTTTCAAAATTTAGCTCATTTTAGTTACGGTTTAAAGATACGGCAAAATAAAAACCTATCTATATGAAAATATATAATAATACAAAATGGATGATAGTGAACAATCAATTCGAAATTAAACCACCTTCTGTATGCCAACAGTCTACTGTCGAGGGAAGGTTTATGTATGCAAATGTTTATTTAGTGGCGTGCCAGTCACTCACTGGCGAACAAAATTTCAGAAAGCTGCAGAAAATTCCATACAAGTTTCTTTCTGTGCATGCATGTTGAAACTTGCGCGCCAGTTCTCATTGGTGCATTATTCATTCATTACTGGTGCACCAGTTCTCATTGGCGCCAGAAAATCATTACACGTGTAAATGCGCCTTATATTCATGTAGGACAAAAGAAAGTAAAAATTAGTCTGACGTTTTTGTCTCGCGACAATTCGTTGCTAAGAGCCCATATTTTATAGAAAAAAAGTATTTTTTCCATGTCGATTTTTCAAAATTCAGTTTTCTCAGGATATACACGTTTTCAGGCCCCCTGAACCAAAAAGATGACTTTTTTAGCGGTTGGTCCGTGTGAACAAAATATCTAAAGAATAAATTAATATCGAACAGTGTTGAATTTTAGAAAATAAGTTAGGTATCATAAGAGAAACCGACACGAACATTTACATCAAGATTCTTCAACCGAAATTTCATTCGTCCAATTTTTCACTTATTGCGATTTTCTCAAAAACGGCTCCTACAACTTTTTTTAAAACCCGTCTCATTTTTCTCATTAAAAATAATTTTTTACCAGATAGGTTAAGCGCCTTGTCTGCAAAAATTTTTGAGTAGATTTTGCTTTAATGTTAAAAAAATGTGTTTTTAAGATTGTGGCCTTATTACGAATTTTACAATAAAGGTGTATATAATCAAAGTCATTAGATATTAAAAAACATAACTTTTATTTCAAGCATTTTTTCTTCATAACCTTATTTAGTGTTAATTAGTATTTTCTGTATTTTAAGTCGAACAGAGATTGATTTTCAATTTGCGTCATTCACTCATGATTAAAATAATTAGATTACGTTTTTAATATTAAATTATTTATTTAATTAAACATAGGTTATATTATTTATTATCTGCTTTGCCAACATTACCTCCAAACACCACCACTCTTTTGTCTCAAGGAATCTACGACTCCTTGAGACAAAAATGTCGCACCTAGTGTGCGGCTGATTAATAATAACCCACGCCAATTTCGTACTCGAGTTGTTCTGTGACAAAAATTACTCGTCGCCTCCGGTGTGCGACCAGCCTTACTATCGGTGAAAGAAACTCAGATACAAATTATACCTTACAAATTAAATTATTTATATGTCTTCAATTCTACCTACTTTATTTAAAATTATAAAGAAAATTTTAAATCATCTGTTAGCATTAGAACACCAATTTTCTTTATAAACGCGACAATTTTTATTCTGTTAACGGTAACTATTGGGTATAAATCATTCAAAATTCTTATCTTGCGTCAACGAACTGTTATACAAATTATAGTATAAAAGTGTAATAGTGTATATAATTTTTTTTATGTAACAGTGTATTTCTTTTAAAATCAGTTTAAAAATTCAAAAACTTTAAGCAAAGACGAGGAAATCTGAGTAATGTCCTAAGAATTAAAATAAAAAACCACACTTAGCAGTTTCAACAAGACTAAAAGTGAAGAAAATATATGTTTATACATATGTACAAAACCAAACTTGAAGAACTGTGAATCAACATCTGAAACACAAGTTGTTGAAGCTGGAGATGTTAACGATGCCTATTATGAGATGACGATCACTAGTAGTTAAGTAGAAAAGAAAAAAAAATTAATGATTAACAAAATCGTAGAAGTAAGTTTAGTATTTTAAAACTTTTCCGTCTGTGAGTATCTTCGCTATATAAATTATATTATCAGTATAATTATAATCGGGTTAAACTATTGCAAAAAGCTAATTTCGAGTAATTTAAATTTGTAATTAATTTCATTTAAATGGTTCCGTAAGAAAGTAAACAGTTTAACGCACATTGTTAACATTTGTGTGAAAACACAGGTACGTTATTTTAACCCTAACATGTGTACATTGCAATATTTTCAATTTCGAACAATTAGCAACACGGTGACCCAACGAGAATGATATGTATCACGCGTAAATGACATTTAGTCTTGTACTGACTCAGTCAACCATTCTTGAAAGAGTGTCATTAATTGAACACCAATCATCAAAAGAAAACGCTTTAGTTAAATAATAAGAACATTGGCTGCAAAAAAGGCTCACAAAATGTTTTAAAATTAATTATGTGAATTAAACTAGTAATAAATAGTAAAAATAAAATTAATTAAAGCTAATAATCAATTCTTGTCATTAGATTATGCTCGAGTGTGTACTTCGTATGAGCAGAAGCTTGGCTACAATTTTGATAAATTACTCTCTATCGTGAACTTCCTTCAAACGATTCTGCGTACCTACTCATAACGCTTTCAGTCTCTGATAATAATCTTCAATCACGAGGGTTTCATTCGTCCAGGTCTGCGTCTACCCTCAATATTTCCCTCGAGAATAAGTTTTCCCTTCCATCAATTGAAAAAGAAACAAGTTTTTCAAACAGTTTGTATCATAAATACGTCAATTAGTATTAAGTTGTGATGAAGCGACATCTTAAGGGGGTACAAAGGTTTAAAAATGAAAAGAAATAGATATTCTTTTTATTTTATTTTATTATTCTCTATAGTTTTCTGATTAATTTGGTATAAAAATTATTGTAGCTGTAGTGTAATAGCATACCATTGGAAATTAATAAAGGAAATGATCATGCCCACCAGCTTTTGGACTTCTGACTTGTTTGTTGCTTACTTTTTGTTTCGTTTGAATTCTGTTAGTATTACAGTTCTTTCTCTTACAGATTGAATCGTGTGCAAGAATTAGTTGTCATGTTGTGAATGATTTGTTTATGGGAAAGTAACCAAGAAATTTGTGCTTTACTCTTTACTGTTTAGATTTTAGTACAGCTTGGTACTTAAAAATGTTGCTTAGTATTATTTTGAAAAACGGTGGTTTTTGGGATATTGTGTTTTTTCCACTTTGGTACCAATTACTCAGAGACTAAGATATCTCCTTCAGTTTTTTGCCAGAGTAACTTCATAACTTTATTTACTTGGAATACCAAATAATTTGCTATTATATTCTTAATTTTATGAGCTAAATGAGTAAATATTTCAAAATTTGGTCAATTTACCATAACGTCAAAAAATTATTGTTTAAAATATTCAGAATTAAAAAAAGCAAAGTATTATTGGTATACACTATAAAGCACAATTCAATAAATAAAGTGGTTATTGTTTGAAGTCTCTATCTGTAGTAGTTAACTGAGAAAATGGTACCAGAAAATTACTAAATTAACATACGAAAATACAAACGTCTGTACCCCCTTAATTTATCAGTCACTAAATTTATAACCAAATCTGAGAGATATTAACACTCCTGAGGGTACCAGTTCACAGTACTACAAATATTTTAGCCTGAATATCATTTCTTATAAAAGTTACAATATTGCTTGTTAATATTTTCATTAATAAAAATAAATTTACTTGAAAAACCTACCAAGTTCTAATAGTCTAAATCTATTAAATATCCCAAACGAAAGGAAATAAACGGGGAAATATAAATGTTCTTAAATTCTGACGTCATATAATGTAAACAGTTAGTATTAGGTTGTGATGAAGCAAACGACATCTTCAACGATAAAAATCACCAGCTAATTTTATAACCAAACCTGAGAGATTTTAACGGTACTTAACTCCTGAGGACACCAGTTGATACTACTACAAATATTTTAAACTAAACATAATTTTTTATAAAAGTTAAGATTGTTCGTTAATATTTTCAATAATAAAAATAAAGGAGATACCGTCAAGTTATATATTCCACAACTTTCACATTCTTGCCGTAAAGATAATATACCAAACAAAAGGAAATGAACGGGGAAATATTTGTTCTTAAATCCTGACGTCATATATAATGTCAAAAATTTTACATTACTTACTTCATTAAAATTCATAGTAAATTGTCAAAAAAGGTTTGATCACTAATAGCCCTGGTTTTGATGTAAACAAACGTGAATCCTTTAACAAAATTTAAAAAAAATTCTTACATTAAAATTTTATGAAAAATATACTTAATGAGGTTCAAATCAAAAAGTACAATAAAGGAAAAACAGAATGATAAAGCTATCATTTTTCAAACAGATGACCTAATGAAATAGAAGATTCCGTTCTGCCTAAAAGTTGTAAAGAAAGTAAAGTACAAGAAGAAGAAGAAGAAGAAGAAGAAAAAGAAAGCAAAGAAGAAGAAGAAAAGAACGGGGAGTGAGTTTCCACTACTTTTATGGCAAAGTAAAAATGGACCCGCCACGCAAACTGAAGAACAATGCGTGTCAGCTCGTCATAAAGCCACTGTTGCCAAAGCACGGCTTACCGCCCTTACCCAATCCGTTGTATTTTACAATATTGGAAGAACCACAAAAAAACAACAACAACAACAACAACAACAGTGTCGGCTGGCTGTTGAAAGTAGTTCAGAAGGTTTAAAAGAACATCATGTATTGATTAACGATTTTTACTAGAAAACTTTCAGCGGTCGTTATTATGATGACAACGAAAATTCTTGTATGGCATACACATTGAATAGAAGAAAATGAAACAAGGAAAATACTACAACAGCATTGTCTGCATAAATCATTACACTTTTTTTATTAATACACTTTCAATATTAGGCCATGTAAAATACTATTTTATTTTTCATTTAAGTACTCGGGTATACATTTAGCTTTCTTATTTTAAATGTTTAAAGAAATGTTTCTTTTTTCATATAAATACACCGATCATTCTCAAGTCTAAAATTAAACTTTCTCAACAAAATACAACTAGATCTATATTTTCGTAAAATATATTGATCTTTCGATAATAAATCTCCCCGATTAAAAAATAAATACAATAAATTCGTACAAATAATTTTTAAAATCTATTTGAATATATGGAATACAACTTTGATACTCCAATTTAAACATCTGTCTAAGTGTACACCTATATTGTGACAATATCTAAAAGCAGAGTGTTCGAAAATTCTCGAGAAGGACCGAAATTAAAAGGCGTAAATGTAAATAATAATAGTTAGTAGTAGATAATAAATAGGGTTTCTAAGAAATAGAAATAAAATGCACAAAAGGTTTTTATGGTATAGGTCAGCCTATTGTTGAACGGCTACCTAAAGGAGTCGGGTATCTATTTACGTGATTGACTCTTTTTATAACCATTCTTTTCAGTTATAATAAGTATTTACATTGTGTAATAACTTGTATTTTAATTATTTTAACAAAAATCTGTGTCCTCGGAACTTCCATAGCTTCATCTATATAAGGGAGCGCGCCGTTTTGGAGTTCAGTCTTTGATTTTCCATCGACGACTTTTCATCTTTCAGTTAGTACGTGAGTTACACTGTGGACTACGAGTACGCCTGCGACGAGATCCAGCGTATATTGTTAACACGTATTTGTTGGTAAATCCGTAATTACGACTTAGTTTAAGTAAGTAAAAAAATAATCTTGTAATTACTTAAGTATAAGTTTTCAATTTACGGTAATTAGTTGGTTATTTATTATAATTATTTTAATTGTAGTAATTGTAAGTGCTTAGCAATTATTTGTTTGCGATTTTAAACTGGAGTGTGTTAATTATTTAATTTACCCAGATCCCGAAACGGACCTTAGAGATAAGTGTCACAATACTTTTGTCGTAAAATGTTGATTGAGGGCGCCATCTTTAAAAAATACTACGAGAGCACAGCCTTTACGAGTTTCAGCAGCCGTGCCACTCGCCCAATCTTGTAGAACACAAAAATGTAATAAACAAGGTTATTTAAAAGAAGAGTAGTAGCAATTTTTAAGAAAATCGCAAAAAATAAAAAATTGCTCGAATAATGTACTATTTCAGTTTGACCAAATTGAATAAAAGTATTCTTGTTGGATCCCCTAATTTTACGTAACTTAAGAACGAAATTTTAATTTTGTACGATATTCCGTTCTTGAGATATTTTGGTAACACACCAATCGGAAAAAACATTTTTTGTTTGCGGGGTTCAGGGGGCTTAAAAAGGTATATTTTCGTTAAGAAAATCTACTTCAAAATTCGACACGAAAACAATACTTTCCTTTTCTATGTATAGGAGAAGAGAAAGTAAAAAACGAATAATACATTTTCCATAGAAATTTATTAATAGGAAAACATAAAAATAAAATGAAACTTCAGTTCATTCAGGGAAAATGATATTATGATATAATAGAATAACACTAAATTCAGAATGAAAAATAAAATAATTTTTGATTGAAAAACAGAGTAACTTATATTTTTAAATACGAATTTAAATTGGAAGAACGAAAAAATAATTTAAAATGTACAATGTAACTTAATAAGGTTTCAACAAAGAGAAACGGAATTTTTTTATTATTCTGTAAAAGTTAAACTGAAAGCACGTTAGAATATATGTTTTAACTTTCAACGCGGTAGCAAAAATTAAATTAAATTATTACAAAATGTTATATTTAAATAAAAATGATAAGATTCTAAAACAATACCATAGGCTATAACAGGGGGTCATTTGAAAAGTAAAGGTTTCATACTGTAGCTATAGTTTATTAAAAGAAATATTGTAACAAAATCTTTTGTACAATTTAGAGTATTCACCTATTTTTCGTAATGATTGTTAAATTAAATACTCACTTTAGCGTTGTACAAGTTTTTGTATTCCTGTTTCGTGTTCATGCCAAATTTCTTGAACCACTTAGGAAAACCAATTTTAGTTCAGAACTGTCGGTTTCAAAAAGAGTGAGTAGATCGAACAGTGAGAGTGTTTCCTAATTTGGTAATCATAATTTGGTAAATTCACAAAATAATTATATTAAAAATAATTATATTATTCTATTATAATCTGGTATGAAACACTCACACAACTACTTAATTTACTTTACTTTATGCGGGGTTCCTACAGATTACTCCGCATCCCGCATCTCGATCTCCACCTCCTCCTGTTCATCCAGTCCCGTTCTCCTAAATCTCTTTCTTCCATCGCCCTTCGCACTCCCTCTCTCCATGTTCCTCTAGGCCTACCTCTCCTCCGTCTTGCTGCTGGACAGTACTCCAAAATCTTTTTTGGCCACCTCTCCCCACTCATGCGTTGGACATGCCCATACCACTCCAGTTGCCTTCCTTCAATCCTATCCACAATAGAATGAGGTCTTCCAACTCTGTCCCTTATTACCTCAATTACCTCATTCCTAACTCGGTTCATTCTCGAAAGCCGACAAGCTCTGCGGAAAAAATCCATCTCCAAAGCCTCCAAATAATGAACATTTCGGCTGATGATTTGCCAACACTCTGCTCACACAACTAACTCTTCCCAATGTAAATAGTAAAAAATACCTCTGTTTAATCATGAGTAAACGATGTTAAATCATAAACATAACCTAAATTTAATCATTAGTGAATGACACTAGGACTGATCATTTAGTGACATTTAGTGAATCAACCTATGTTGGACCTAAAATTTGTAAAAAATCACTAATTGATGCTAAACTAAGCTCTGTAGTTAAAATTTATTGAAATAATTTTTCTTTTATTTTCTGTTACTTTAATTCTCATGCTTTTACCCTAAAATTAATTTTATGGCCGCAATCTTAATAAAATCCATTTTTACCATTTTGAATAAGCAAGATATGAAAAATCACTGATTGACGTTAAATTAGGCACTGAAAAAGAAAATCTTTGAACTAAACGTTGTAGGTTTTTAATTTTCTACAACTTAAATTATTACACTTTTGCTCTAAAATGCATATTAAGGTCGCAATTTCAAGATTGCGACCTTAATTTTTTTAAGGTGATCTTGTAAAAGAAACATTATTTTTATAAGATCCACAGCCCCCTATGAATTTCAGCAGACAAGCCGCTTACTCCATAGGGTATAACACAACAAATTTAGTGAATTAAGCGATTTTAAATAACGATGTTGGAGCCTTTTGTTTTTTTCAGAAAATCGCAAAAAAATTTAAAACTGCAGGAATAAACTACTACTTCCGGTTGACTGATTCCGATGAAAATGTTCGTTATGTGTCGTCTTATGTATCTCCAGATTTTAACTTCGTAAGGTCATCTTTTTTTAGATATTTCGTTCACACACAAACAAATCGGTACTTTTTTAGATTTTGGGGCTAGTAAATGTGTATTTCCGGTGAAAACTCGATTTTTACATGAAAAAAAATATTTCTTCCATTAATTATATATACAAGTTAAGAGAAGGTATAATATTAATAAATGCCTAACATAAGAAATGCCTTGACATTTAATCGAACCTGGGACATCTGGCATAGAAACCAGTTGCGCTGACCACTACCATAACTGACCGATCTTAATATTGTATTAAAAAAACCAAAGCTATAATTTTCAAATGGTAAACAAAATAATATAAAAGAATATATTTTTATTTTGGTATAAATATTTAACGCAGTATACAAACACACTCAATAGAAAACAGGTCAGTAGTAATATTACCACAGATCGATTGAAAAAAAAACAACCACCTAATGAAACATAAACACACTTATTACATTATAAATAATTCATTGCTAACTTCGTTATTAACAATAGCATAATGTAAATGATCGACAAGGTTCCGCCACGAGATTTAAATAAATAAACAATGATAAATACTCAAACCAATTTAGATAGTGCAGTGATAAACATCCTACACTTCGAAGCTAACGTTCCCGGGCTCTTTTCCAAGTCACGGTTTGAAAAAGTTAACATGTTCAATTTACTTATATACAGTATTCCATTACGTACTTGAGTAGCTAATGAGAAAACAGTTTCAGAAGAGAAATACTACATTAAAAACAATTATTTTGGGAAGTAAATTAATAAAAATCCTTTTTTTGTTCCTGAAATGCATTTTTATTAAATTATGAGAACTTAATTTATATCTTTAAAGATTTGCGCCTGTACATTTGTATATAAAAATAGGAAAGCCTTCTGACTTACTCATCCATCATTGATTCTCTTACCTGAAAAATAGCTAGAAAGCTGAAATTTGGAAGGAATATTGCCTTTAGGATAAATAGAAAAGTTAAAATTAAACGGTTTCGGCATTCCATGGTTAAGGGGTTGATAACGACGATAAATACTTATCCGTTATTTTCCGTTTACTAAATTCCGGAGTAGTTAGATGGCTGAAATTTTATGGAGATGTTACTTTAGTTCAACTGTAAAAATTACCTCTTGCCTATTTCTATAATATACTTCTAAGGAAAATTAAAATGGCGCTCAACCCTTAAACCAATATGTTATTGTTTAATAAAATTCAGATGAATTAGATGGCTGAATTTCGGGGATGTTATTTACAGTACACCTAAAAAATTTAACCTATAAAAATGTCTAAAATATAGTTCTCTTAAAAGGTTGTAAAGGGTGTTCAACCCTTATTTTTTATTTACTAAGTACTGGAGAAGTTAAATGGCTGAACCTCGATGGAGGTGTCCGAATACATTAATATGATTTTTCCAATTTTGTTGTTAGATTATTGAGAAAAAATATAGAAATAAAATTTTATTATTATTAATCAATTTTTTAATAAATAAGTTACTTGTTTAATTTTTTTAATTTTAATTTTACGACCTCATTGGACCACTTTAGTCATTTTAAGGGGGAATCTTTGATGTTGTTAGATATTCTATTTTCTCAATGCATCTTCATTCGGATTGATATTTTATCACTTTCTTGTCTTAAAAACCCCTTTTTGTTGATGTTCTTTTATCTTTTCTTGTTTGATATCTTGCGTTTTCGTTTTTGAGTAATTATTTTAATTTCGCCATTTTTTCTACGAGGTCTTCGATGGTTAATTCTAATTCTTCCATATCTTTATCTCTTTAATATTTTTTATCCATACTGGCGAGTTTTTGGTGTTGAATAATTTGAAAACAATCTTCCGTGTAATCCTATTTTCTGGTGCCCTCATCAGGTGTCCAATGAATAAGGTCCAATGAATAAGGTAGTTATTACATTAAATAAAAACAAATATTCTTATATTACAACTACCCGATAACATCCCGCAGAATCCGGAAATAATAAGAGATTACATTTTCACTTTACAGTGTAATCGGATATAAATTGTAATATTTTGTACATTTTACAAAAATAAAAAAGTATATATAAGTAAAATGATGAAGCCTCATACATTGATTGCACGCTGTAGACAAAATATACTCTGTATACAAATTTATAATAAAAAATTTATGGTTACAAAAAAACTACATGATACAAATGGAGCAAAAATGAAAATAGTTTTGGAATATACGAGTATTTTTAACGTTGAGATTAATATTTGTGCAATAATATTTCACCACAATACCAAATAACTTGCATAATAATTTTACCGGTAGAAATAATATGCAGATTTTAATTAAAACATTTTAATTTTTCCACGTGGAATAACTTAGGTACTATAAGTTATTTTTTCTAATCATCATTATTTTTTATTAACATAATATTAAAATACTGACAACCTCTCACATTTTAATTTTAGTTATTAAATCAAACCAAAAAACACCTGTGGTTTCGTTATGAAATATTGTTTTATGTATTATAATATTTGATGAAAACATTATAAAAAGTTTATTTTAATACTTTATCTAAAACCTGATACTTATAATATCAATGAAATAACATGTTTGTTTTAAGTAACATAAATTTATCGGGAATTTATGCATTTTAAATAAAATATTATTGAAATTTTTAACCAAAATAAAAATAAATAATGCGCCGGCCGCATTGGCGCAGTTGGTAACGTGCTCGCCTCTCATGATGCGGTCCTGGGTTCGAATCCCACTCAGGCACGGCATATTTTCATACGTTACAAAAAATCATTTCATCCTACACTGCATAAAGTTCCACCCCAACGTCGTCGCTAATGACCATTGCAGTTGATGCGACGTTAAAAAAAAAAATAATCCCTTTAATGGGACGACGCGTCTCATAGCTAATGGCATGTTTTAAAAAGGCTTACCTTTGATTTATGGTAAAACTATGAGTGATATCTGTATCCTAAGTCTTTGAGAGGAATCGAATTGCTATTTGTTTTCCAAATTCCGACTTTGAATAAAATTCTTGTCTTCTGGTTTTGGCCATTTCCGGTCGAAACCGGAACTTCAAACCCAATGATTTCTGTAGACTATATATACTCTTTAAGAGGAATCAAATGACTCTATTTTTCCGAATTCTGACTTTGATTCCTTGACTTCCCGCTTTGGATCACTTCCGAAACTTCAGACTTATTCAGACTTACTAACTTTTTGTGTAAATTACGAATCCGAAAACCGTTTGTTGTTATATCTTGTAATTTCTGACATCTGGCTGAGACGGATGGACGGATAAAACAAAAATGATAGATGACAATTTTAAAAATTGCCCCCAAATATCATGGGATGTCTATTACGCACGGGCATATTGTTATTTTATGATTTTACACTCAATATATTTGTCGTTGTTTTACCCGGTGCCCAGAAAAAGCACACAGTAGGCCTACTCGTAAAATGTCTTCATTCATAATTAGACCATAAATCATAAAAATCTAATTTATTGGGACAAAAGTAATTACTATTGTAACTAATTGGTGGGTTTTTCTGGTGGTTCTAGAGGACGAAAACCTATTCTCTGTTTGAGGTTATCAGCAGTTGTTTTTAAAAATGATTGCGCAATCTTGTTCAACCATATCCATCAACTTAATGGGAACTTGTTAATGAAACATCTGGTCTCGGGTGAACATATTCAGAAAATAGTCCGGTCTTATACCAAATAATATTGTGTCAGTTGGTTTATGAATTAAAGTGACTGAGAGTGTCCAGCAGTGACTTAGAAGACGGTAAAGAGTTAATGAAGGGTTGGGAGAAGAAGTTGTGAATGGGAGGAGAGCGAGGTATACAGATGTTGAAACTGAATGAATTAAGCAAACAACTAAAAATATTTTTTAAAGTGCGATGTATACTTCCACATATTTGTTCCGATAAAAATAGCACCAGCAAAAACACGAGGGTGAGATTTTATAAAACATTAGCAGTGCCGATTCTACTCAATGACAGTGAAACTTGGGTGCTATTAAAGCGAGAGGAGAGTAGATTGCAAGCATCTGAAATGAAATTTCTTCGACATACGTGTGAGTGTAGTAGAGAAGATCGTTACAGGAATACCGAGATACGGAAAGAACTCAACGTCTTCTCTATAAACAACAAGGTATCCCAGAACAGAATCCAGTGGTTAGAGCATGTAAACAGAATGCGGGAGGATAGGATATCTAAGCAGACACTGGGCTATAAGCCGGAGGGCCGGAGAGCAAAGAGGTGGGCAGATTTGAGAGGTTCGGAAGAAGCAGAGATGCTTAATCCCTGAAGGCAGAAGAAGAAGAAGAGCTAAAAATATTACCGGATTATTAAGGACCATTAATATTATATTAATATTAATATTAAGGATCATTTAGAACTTGGTACGAATGAAAATATTATGGAATAGAAGTTGGGACACAAAAAAACCAAAGCGTCTACCAAACTGGGTTAAGTTAGAAAAACCAGAAAACAAAATAGACATGGGTTGACGCTTAATACGATTGAGAAACAGTCGAATTGGTCATTTTAAAAAGCACACAAGTCAAAATACTATATTTAGACTTATGTTTTTTTCTTTTAATTTATTCATTTAACGTCGCATCAACTACAACGGTCATTAGCGACGACGTTGGGTTGTAACTATTGTACAATGGAGGATGAAATGATTTTTTTATAACGTCTGAAAATATGCCGTGCCTGAGTGGGATTCAAACCCAGAACCGCATGATAAGAGTCGAGAACGTTACCAACTGCGCCAATGCGGCTGGCTAGACTTATGTTGTTCCTGAAGTAGCCTACAAATGAGTTAAATGTTGGCTTCTGCTGTTTTGTATGAAATACTTTGTTAAATAACCTAAGAAAATTGTGTTATTCTACTATTTCATTATTTAATAATTTAATTATAGTATTATTTATTACACTAGAGACTTCTTGAGGAATCTTTTCAGTACAATAATAATTAAATTTTTTACTTTCAAAATAAATTGTTGTCTAATTTATTCACTGATTTAATCAGGAAATGTATCAAGGCAAAAGTTTGACTTATGGGCTTTCTGAAATGACTGATTAACGGTGTAACAAGAGGAGATTATCAACAAGAAGTGTAACAAGAGAAGGTTATCGGTGTAACAAGAGACATAATTTGACAGATTCGACAGGAAATAGTCAAATATCAAGGAGTAAGAAAAATATTGAAAAATCTGTTGAAACGTACCCATAGTTTCCTGACACCCAGTAGGAAATAAAAGTGATTTTGTATAAGTAGCAGAAATAGGTAATAGCATGGCGGTCTTCTGTATACAGTTTTATTTTGCACAAACTAAAACACAAGTGCAAGTCGACCGTAAACTCATTAAAACTTCCACTATTCTGCTACGACAACAAAGCCAATAGTACTTTTAATTTTATATTATTTCCAACTATTTTCCATGTAAACTCAGATTAACCTTAATTTAATCAAGAAATCTGCAACGGAAAAACTAAAATTGAACTAACACTCGCACAATGAATTCAACAATAAAACTACTAAACTAATAAAATAACTACGGTTTAGAATTACATTTTAAAAGGGCATCAAAGATGCGGAAAATTTTATTTTCTATTACTGTATTTACTTCCATTTTCATTTTATTCAATAACAACAATTTTTAAGTTAAGCTCACCATAATGGTAATGTTTTTAATATTTGAAATTACGATAATGTTTTATCCTAGATAATCTAGTATTTTACTTCTCTAAATATTACTCTTAAATTTTAACACCTGCTTCCTACACTTACAATAGACGAAATTGGAATTATAGGCTATTTAAACATTATAATGTAAGATTTGAAATTGTCAAAAGTTAGTAAGTCCATCATGGTTATTTTCACGACCATGAAAGACATTGTGAATACAACAATAGTTCAGTTCGTTACATGGATTTTACGGGAGAGAAACCTGGGTGATAGGGGCTGTAGAAAGGAAGAGGATAGAAGTTTTCGAAATGTGGTGATATAAGAAATTGTTAACTAATAGGGAGGTAGACAAAATAAGTAATTTAGAAGTTCTTAGACGAGTGGATAGAAGTAAAGTGTATAGAAACATCTTACCATAAGAAGGGATAGGCTAGTGGGGAATATCTTAAGGTATTGCTCTATCAATAATGGAGGGTAATATTGAATTGTAGAGGGAGGCAAAGGATATAATATTTAAAGCAAATTAAAAAATATGTAGGGTGTTGTAGGTATGTAGATACGAAACGACTTGCGCAAGATAGAACTGCTTAGAAAACTGCATCACACCAGTCGAGAGAGTGATGACAAAAAAAAATAGTACAACGATAAAATATCACAACTTCGAACGACTAAAGACTTTACTCAACTTTCGTATACACTTTCTCAAAGAAGACTCGTCCAGCATTCCATAATGCACACCTTAATATTATAACAGTAGCGTGCTAAGCGAGCAATTAGGAAGTTTCCAAACAAAATGCTCCTGAACCTTCCAAATACTTAACACATTACTACCAACCATATAAACATTAAAGTGTGTAGGCGCGGTTATAAATATGGACTAAAGAGAATATGACTAGTATGATAACCAAGTCCCATGCACTTTTGTATGTCAACCAAAGAATTTTTACTTTCTTTTTTCTGTATAAATTTAAAGAAATTGAGTAATTTTATCTTTTAGATTTTCCGACATCGAGTTTTCACTGGAAATACACGTTTCCAGGCCCCTGAACCCAGAATACATGTTTTTAGTGATTGGTCTGCGTGAACAAAATATCTCAAATAACGAAATACCTTACGAAATTGAAACTTGAAAATCAAGTAAGATATCAGTAGGAGTCGTAACAAAACATTTTCGTCAAAATCCGTCAACCGAAAATAGTACAATTTTTTATTTTTTCAATTTTATCAAAAATGACTTCAAAGATTTAAGAAAAATCGTCTAATTATCTAAATATGTTATCTCTACAAGAAAGGTAAACGCCATGTCTGCGAAAATTTTTGGGAAGACTATGATCTAGTGGTGCAAACCTGTTTTTTTTACGATTTCGGTCTTAATATGCATTTTAGGGAAAACGGTAATTAACTAAGTTGTAGAAAATTAAACACCAACAACATTGACTTCAAATATTTTTTCTAAAGCGCTTTATTTAGCTTTAAATTATTGTTTTTTTTTTTGTATTTTGCTCATTATAATCGGTAAGAAATAGGATTTTTAAGATTGCGCCCTAATTATGAATTGACTACAAAAGTTTACTATATATCTGTTTAGTGACTAAACAGACGAAAACAAAAATTGTCTCTCAATGAAGACACAACAATACAGTTTTTTTTTGTTTTTTTTACAATACAGTAATAAGACCAGAAATAATTTAGGTATGTGAAACACAGTTTAACTTTAAAAACAGGAACAGAACAGAAGAACTTCAGAGAGTGAAAAGAAGAATTCTAAGAACGATCATTAAAAAAGAAACATGTAGTGAATGGAAAACAGTCTTTTTCCAAATGAAATGACACATAAGTAGCACGAACCCTTACTAAACATTATGAAGAAAAAATATTAGCCTTTTATAGTCATCTAGTAAGACTACTTGAAGAAAAACTAACCAAGAAGCTGCTAACTTACCAACAGAAAAATAAAGTTAAGAATAATTAGCAACAGGAAATCGGGGAAGACCTTGAGGAGCTAGAAAGAACGAAAGAATAGATTTTAAACAGGGAGGAAAAAACGACTCATAAAAACAAAATTTAAAATCAAAACTCCAACACAAAGTAAGTACAGTATAACAGAGAATTAGAGATTCCAAAGATCAAAAAGAATGAAAGAGTTATGAGGGAAAAAGAAAAGTCCCAGAAACAGTCTTTTTGTTCTTGACTAAATTTTCTCCAATGATGAGCTAAATAATAATAATAATATACACTGACAAGAAAACGTTGTGTGAGTAATTCACACCAATTTTTTTTACTCACAACAAGCGATTTATTTAAATGAACAATTAAGGTGGATTTATAAATGAAAAATTATTTAATAAATACATTTTATAAATAGCTTAGGCTAATACATAAAAAATATTTTACAATTTATTTTAAAAAAGTATAATTAAAACAATAAGAGAATAGGATTTAAAAATATGCATAAATAATCGGCTCATGAATAAAAAAGCAAGACCACGTATTAAAAATTATATATATATATATATATATATATATTTATAAACCGATAATGGAAAATAATAACAATAATTATGCAAACAGAAATAAAAATTAAAATATGTATTAATATCTCTGTTTCATGAATCCGATATTAATTAGCAAAGTTGTGTACGAAAAACGCACAAAAGCTCTAAAGTAGGCATATTATAATTTATAATATATACCCACCCACCCACCCACATTGCATCGAACCGATACTAAACAGCAAAGTATCGTGAACAATCGATACGTTTATACTTAATCCGATATGATGTATTAATATATTATTTATCCGTATTAAATTTGGCCTGCAATCATAAACGTACTTTAGTTAATATAGTACGAACGATACTATTAATAATTATTTTTTGGTCCCGGGCTAAAAAAAATAGTTCTGTTTCTTATCACATAGTCAGCCACTTATATGACTGAACTATTTAAGAACAGAAGAGGTAGAGGTGTAAAAGACACTAGCCAGAGTTATCTCCTCTGAGAGTAATGAATTTTACTATGCAGCCAGACCCTGTGGTGAATGAAGTGAAGGTATCATTTGCAGGGTAGAAAGTGAGTGCTTTTCGGAGGGCCTGGCATGCTGATAAGCATACTCTTTCAACTCAGTGAGGAAGGCAATGGTAAACCACCTTACTCCTCGTTTTTACTTAGTAAAAACTCTAGAGGTTCAAACCAGCCTTTCGGCTGTTGACCTAAACAACAACAATGGAGAGTAATATTACATTGTAGGGGAAGACAAAGGTTAGAATATTTAAATCAAATTACGAAAGATGTTAAAAATTACAAAAGGATGTTGCAGGTATGTAGATATGAAACTTCTTGCGCAAGATATATCGGCTTGGAACTTGGATCAGCTCCATTAAACCACACGAGAGACTGATGACAAAAAAAATATTAAATTAATGAAATATTTAGGCATATTCGCCACATCATTATGATGTGACGAATGGAAGCCATTTGCCTAGATTAGAAATGGTATAAGCCAAATGGTGGAAGGGGTATTGGTCGTCTGAGGAAAGGTGGTTTCCAAAACTGGCAGTACTCCCTAACCTATGAAGTGAAGAAAAAGAAAATTTAGGCCTATTATCATTTTATGCAATAATATTCGAATTAGTGAAGAAACTGGTGTGAAGCCGTCACACAACCTTTACTTGCCAATGTATATAATAACCAATAAAACCTAAGTTTTCGTTTTTTTTAAATAAGTTTTATACGACATGTTCGGAAGGCACATTAAAAACCATTAGAAATCAGTTCGCTTTATCCAAAACTTCAGGTTAATGTTGTGCTTAATTATTGTTGTCTAATATATTAGAAAAACATACTCACAGACCAGTCGGTAAAAAAATTTTTTTTGGGGATCAAAGGACCTGGTAACGTGTATTTCCAGTGAAAACTCGATTTTACAAAAAAATGGACACTAAAAAACAATTTTCCTTACATAATATTGATCGTACAGGTCATAAGAAAAAAAACGCATGAAAATCCATCTGTTTTGAAATTATTGTCTTAAAAGTGCACCAAAAATTAGCATCATCACAGCAAAAGAAAATGCAATCAGATTTGTACTTATGACCAATTAAATTGTAGTCTGACTTTTATGAATGCGTTATCAAAATCGGCATTGTGTCAATATAATGTAACACTGCTGTACTATTAGCGAAAAAGTTAGTACAGTTTATTTATTGGATACACTAGTTAATATAACGGCCATTACATTTCCTAATTTTCCAATACAAAATAAACAAATGCCTGGACAGATGTTATTCAGAATGTTTATAGGGGATATAACATAACATAATCCAATGAATGTTACCTCTTGTACAGTTTAGTTGTAATAGCTTGTTATACAGGTTGCATCTAATACATTGTAGGCGTCACTATATAGTCTGCTAATATTCAGATTCTAATTACGGAACCACATAACGAAATTTGATTGCATCATTGGTAATCTATATTTTATAACCATATTATGTATACCAACAAGCACACGCAACAGATCTGACCTTTCACTGGGACTTAAGTGATACAGAAAGTACTAAAAAAACGTACTACAAAATATTTTTATACACTTTTTTTACTCTACTCTAATATTTGTTTTAAACATAAATGGATGAATACGAGGTGTGGCTATTAAAAACGAGACTGACTTTGTAAAAAATTTAATTTTAATTTTATACATAATTACTTATTGTCACCTTCAATATACACTCCTTCTCTATTCCTACAACGCTCCATGCGAATTTTCCATTGTTGGAAACAGTGCTGGAAGTCATCTTCTGTCAGCTCCTTCAGGAAACGTGCCGCTTTCTCTTTTACAGCTTCCACAGGTTCAAGTCTTGTCCCTTTTAATGCTGATTTCACCTTAGGGAAAGGGTAGAAGATAATAACATGCGATGGAACGTGGTTTTTTACTTATGATCTGGAAACGAAGCGCCAATCCATGCACTGGAAGAGCCGAACTTCACTGAGAGCCAAAAAAGCTTGAATGACCAAGTCAAAATTTAAAGCAATGATGATTGTTTTTTGATATCCATGGGATTATGTATCTTCACTGGGTTCCTGAAGGTCAAATAATTAATTAATATAACTACCTTCAGGTACTTTCTAAACTGCGTCAAAGAGTAAGGAAAAAGCGCCCCGAAATGTGGAAGGACAAATCATGAGTTCTCCACCAAGACAATGCGCCAGCTCATTCCGCGTTATCTGTCAAGAGGTTCCTAGCGAAGTGCAACATCTCAGTGTTAGAACATCCACCTTATTCACCAGACTATGCACCATGTGACTTCTATATGTTCCCTAAGGTGAAATCTGCATTAAAAGGGACAAGATTTGTGTCTGTGGAAGTTGTAAAATGAAAGCGGCATGTGTCCTGAAGGAGCTGACAGAAGATAACTTCCAGCACTGTTTCCAACAATGGAAAATTTGCATGGAGCGTTGTAGGGATAGAGAAGGAGTGTATATTGAAGGTATAAGTGTATATTGAAGGTATTGAAGGTGTATAAGTGATTATTATAAAATTAAATCTTTTACAACGTCAGTCTCGTTATTTAATAGCCACACCTCGTATTATTCCGTTTTTATATTTATCTATGTTGTGAAATATCCTAATATTTAAATAGGAATTAAAAGATAAAGTGTTTAGTAGTATTTGGTAAGAGCGGTTGTAGCGTTCCACCTTAGGTGGTTATTTAAAGATAATTTTATAGAAAATACTATATTAATTAATAAATTAATCAAATAAATTAATACTTAGCTTTCTTTAATAAAATCAATCTATTTAATTTAAGTTAAGTTAATTAATATGTTGTTTGACAATTATAACAATAATTCAGGCTTTTGGCAATTTACATAAAATAATTAAATTTTGCTCATTGAGCTCTAAATTTAAAGTCATCATTTAAAGGTTTTCTTCTTCAGAAATCAAAATTTTTAACAATGATTATTCATAAAGAATAAACTAATGAATATTATATTACCAATTATGAACGAAAACATTTAGCAAAAATTTTTAATATAGTTTAAACTACTATATATGTAATTTGGTTTAAATAATCTTTCCTAACATTTTAATGAATAAACATTTCATAGGTACAATACAGTTTTACCACTACACGGTGAAATGGTTGTAGTGGTTATACGGGTATAGTAAAGGTTGAAAGCGTGTTTTCATCTGAGTTCGGTGTGTCCAAAATTCTTTGGTAAGATTACTGCATTTTTCTACTTTTTCAAAATCTATTTTAAGTAGTTATCTTAGTCATTTGTAAGTTACTTATGTAAACTGGTCGGGATATATCTTTCCTGAATTTAAATGCTACGTATGTGCTTTTTGTTTCATTTGTCCTCGTCCTTGTTTTTTCATACACAATTTATCCTGCCAGTCTTGTATTTTGTTCAGATGTTGCAGATGCTCTGTTGATGTTGTATACTCTGGGTACACAACTTGATAAACGACTGAATTGGAAAACACACATACAGAACAAAAAGAAACAGCGAAACACAAAATTGAAAACGTTATGTTGGATACTTGGTAAATGGTTGACCCTCAATCTTGAAAACAATCTTTTACAAATTAATTCTTAAACTAATTTGGACGTATGGAATCCATTATGGGGATCAGCAAGCCACTTCAACATTGAAATCTAGCAAAGGTTCACCAATCGAAATTACTCAGGACAATCACAGAATCACCTTGATACAAAACGAACAACATATTGAACAGAGATCTACATATTCCTACAGTTCAACGGGATATCATCACACAGAGTAAAAAAATACTAAAGAAGACACGAATCATCTAATCATCTCACTCTTAGACAATTTAAGCAAAACTCACCGGCTGAAATGACGATAATCAACGGATTCACTTAAAAGCAACAAAACAACATATAAATACAATACAATCCACAAAGTTCCTTCGTCGAGGGGTTTTCTTCGATAATGGAACAAAAAATAAATAAAACTTATCTACTCATTATTCTGCTTAAAAAAAGATTGTAGATTTTGCTGTAAATAAGAAAAAAAGAAAAAAGTAGTCACTTAGGAGTTAGAGAGAGAAATGTGATATCATGACCTATAAGATCGAAATACAACACTGTTTTCACTTAATTTTGTTGATGATTACGTCTCATTTGCAGAGAATGAGTATCGTGAGCTGTATATGCTTCAGATTTTGCAAGAATACTCAAAGTGGAGGTGGAAGATAATTTCGACAAAACGAACATATATGGTTGTAGGAGGCACGGCTGCGCAATTAGTAATGGATGACGAATCCATCATAAAACCATTCCACGTTTACAGTGTAAAAACAAGAATTCCACCACAATAATTTTAATATTTTCCAGAAAACTTCTGAATTATTATCATAATAGATAAAAGTCAGGATCATCCATGATTCATTTCAGAAGAAATTCTGGGATAAACACAGAGACGTCAGGATAGATAGATGTCTCCTAAATTCAAGATAAACATTCAATATAAACCTCTTAACTTCAGAACCAACAAGAAATCAGTTGTGAACTCGGA
This sequence comes from Catonia carolina, assembly GCA_035578175.1. Taxonomy (NCBI): domain Eukaryota; kingdom Metazoa; phylum Arthropoda; class Insecta; order Hemiptera; family Achilidae; genus Catonia; species Catonia carolina. The sequence goes on from JAQMRL010000003.1 coordinate 76,524,265, forward strand.
ATAAATTTTTTAAATTTCTGGAAAACTAATCGGGAAAACCCGGAATAACACAAGGAAATTTGAGAGGATAAAATCCTCCAGATAAACCACTAGGGAATTTCGGGATAATATTTGAAATTACTTAATATTTATCAAAGATTCGGGATAACCTGAAGAAACGTTTTTGAAGTTATACTAAGAAAATTAGGAAGAACACTTGTTAATCCTGGAGTTTTCCCTCTGAATGTTTCAGAAAATTTGGAATAATCAGACTACTTCAGTAACGGCATGAAAATTATTAATAAAATAGTTACTTTCCTGATTAGTTCCTGAAATTGGTTACTAATCCTAAATTCGTTTCAGAAAATTTCTGGATGACCCCGGAAAAGGTTTTGAAAAATTCGGGAAAATTCTGGATATTTAAGCTCAAATTTTTGTTTTTACACTGCTTACGTATTTACTTACCCAAGTACATGAGTGGCTGGGAATGTATGGTTGTTGGAGAAAACTGCAGCTATGGATGCAAAACGAAGAGCTGCCATAAAATTATTCAACTCTATAATTTGGAGCCGATCTACTAGTTAAAATAAATAGCTCGTTATACATGTGGTTTGCTAAAGTACCAGGGCACTCAAAAATACCAGCTCGGAGGACTTTCGACTAAAAATGGTGAAAAGTTTTCATAGTAGAGTTACTTGATGCGTTTCATTCAGTAGCATCGTCCATTTTCTTCAATTATTATTAGTTATTTCAGGAACCCTTATTAAACACCAACGATCCAAATGCTATTTACTTAAACATTTTCAAGTTTTTAGATTTTCAATTGTATTAATTTCGTGCTGACTGAGACAGTCAGTAGATTTCACTTTCATACGTTCAGTATTCATTAGTTTATGATCCTAATTATTTGAAATAGAATATTTGAATGCATGGAATAAATTGAAACGACAAATATGGGTAGGTGTTTTGTTAAACGCTCATTCCATTGTCTGTATAAAATAAGCTGTAATCAAACAACAATTAAATAGCCAACGGTACAGTTATTGATTAAACATGAATAACAATTAACTAGAACACCCGTGCCAATGTTGGTACGCTGTAAAAATATTTCGTAAAAAAAAATTTGTTTTCAATGTAAAAATATTTTTTTATATTTACCATTTTGATAAAATATTTTGTAACGTGAAAACGAGAATAACAGACGGTGGTAAATACAAAAAAAACATGGAATGTTGTTTTCAAAAATTTTATGTTTTTTGTAAAATAAATAACATACAAAATTGAATCGAACGATACGATGAACAAACCGCACTAACATCTAAACGGTTTCCAACACTACATTTTACTAATATTGTTCTAACCGCAACACATGCAGTATCGACTAAAACGGTGAACACTGAATCAAAAGAGTTTAATAAAAAATAAAAGAAAATTGTAACAGAGTAGTCAATAACGTTAAGTATGCATAAAATTCAAGAATGATTTACAACTAATTTTAATGTCATTTTAGACACAAAATAAAGATTTACTATGAAACTAATCTAAAGTAAAAAATATGGTGTGAAACACTTATACAACTTTCTCTTCACGATGTAAATAATGAAAAACATAATGCAATTTTAATCATTAGTAAATGACGTAAAATGAAAATCAACCTCTGTAGAACTTGAAAATCGTAACGTCACTAATTAACGCTAAACTAAGGTCTGCAGTTCTTGAAATAAAAAATGTAGATTTTTAATTATTGTCTGTGATTTTAACTACATAGGACAATTTTGTCGTAAAATGTCTATACTAAGACCGCCACCTTTAAAAAATATTCAACTTTTTACACTTTTTAATGAGCAAAATACAGAAAAAAACCACTAATTGACGGTAAACTAAGCGTTGTAGAAAACTCTTTTGAAACAAAATTTTCAGGATCTTTAATTTTCTATAACTTTGATTATATTATACTGCGCTTTTGCTTGAAAGTGCATAGTATTAGAGCCGCAATCTTTATAAGCCTTTTTTTACCACTAGTTTGTCTACTTTATTTTTTCTAAGTGGTCTTTATTAACATGTAATTTTGTGGGTTTCCTTTCGGTTCATTATTTACGGCGTTATTTTTATATATTATTTATATTCATTTTCTAATAGGTTCCTACTTGCCGTTTAATTAACTGACGCGTACTTTCGATTACACGTAATAGTCCTGATTATTTGTTCGTGAATTAGCCCTTCTGTTGCCATATTTAAATAAATAATTTTATAATAATAATAATAATTTTATGCGGGCCGGCCGCATTGGCGCAGTTGGTAACGTGCTCGCCTCTCATCATGCGGTCCTGGGTTCGAATCCCACTCAGGCATGGCATATTTTCATACGTTACAAAAATCATTTCATCCTCCATTGTAAATAGTTACACCCCAACGTCGTCGCTAATGACCTTAGTAGTTGATGCAACGTTAAGTAAATGAATTAAAAAAAAAATGTATTTTAACATCCTGATATTGTTAACACCAAACTTAGTCCAAACCCTTTGATGCTAGCAATGACCTTGCGCGTAGCGTGGGCACAATTGCTAGTACCTATTAATTATTTTTATTACAGTGAAAACGATATTTATTTGTTGTTGTTTACGTCAACAGCCGAAAGGCTGGTTTGAACCTCTAGAGGTTTTACTAAGTAAAAACGAGGAGTGAGGTGGTTGCCTTCCTCACTGTTGCCTTCCTCACTGAGTTGAAAGAGTATGCTTATCAGCATGCCAGGCCCTCTGAAAAGCACTCACTTTCCACTCTGCAAATCACACCTTCACTTCATTCATCACAGGGTCTGGCTGCAAAGTGAAATTCATTACTCTCAGAGGAGATAACTCTGACTAGTGTCACAATACACCTCTACCTCTTCTGTTCTTAAATAGTTCAGTCATATAAGTGGCTGACTATGTGATAAGAAACAGAACTATTTTTTTTAGCCCTGGACCAAACAGATAGAGTGCAATTAAAATAACACTCCACCTGCCCGTTTTGGGCATATTATTTTAGTTATTTATTTATCAAATATAATTATATTATATTAAAAAAAACGCTTAAAATCTAAATGTTTACAATGGGAAATTTGAGTTGAGTAGAATTGATATTATTATTTATTTATTTATTTTATATTTTACCTCTAAATATAAAATTTATAATAGTTGTGTAATTTAATTTGTTTGTTATTTTTAGCCAATATATTTTCGTATTGTGTTTAACGATAAAAATTCCCATATCTTGTTGGGTCGATGGGAAATAAATAATATTATTTATTTATGCTTAAAAAATATTACACGATCGAATAACATATGTATTTGATAATCTATCCCGAATTAACATTATTCGAAAAACTTACACTACAAATCACCATAATATCCGTAATAGGACACTACCTAGAACGTCATACCTTAAGAACAAACATAGTTTTCATATGCACTAACTTATGAATAAAAAAATTAATTAAAAAAAATCGTTGTTTTCGTTTTATTTTCCGGTACCCAAAAAAAAAACAATTTAAAGATTCTCCTAGAATTGTTCAACGAATTACTAAGATATTACGGCTACATGTTATTTCAAACTTAAAAATTCATAATTTTTTAACGTAAATTCAAATTTTAAAAAAAATTTAAAGTCAAACCAGCATCTTGGTGATTACTGATTACTATGGGTTGAGAAACGGTGTTTAAATGTGTAATATTTTTTCTGAACCGGGATCAAACCCAGAACCTTAGCTTTGTAGTGTAACAGGTAAACCACTCGTTCAAGAAGGCGGCTACAACACTTTCTTACGTTTAATATTTAGAATAGTATAAATTATTGACTAGCGATTGTGTCACGGTGCTTACAGGTTTATTAGTAACCTCGTAAGCGTTGCTATAAAAAAAACCTGTAAATTATCCTGTGAATCAACATAACAAATTTGACAGTCCACACAAACAAAAATGTAGTTATGTACCTTACGGAATAAAAAAAATTATATTTTAAAAAACTCTTTGCTTTCCGTTTAATGTTCCGGTAGCTTTAATTCTAAAAGACCATTAAATTTAAAGGTTTTAAAGATTTTATTAATTGTCTAGTGTTATACAAATGACTGAAGATTTAACCGTTTCTACAATCGAAAATTTTAACAAGTTTAGTTTGAAATTTTTTAAATATATAGGTAGCTCTTTTTGATAACGAAACATGTAAATTAAGAAATAAAATCATAAGCGGAAAAACGAATAATAAAAAAAAGCTGTAAAAGGTTAGAAAAAACTACAAAGGATTAATTACAGAGTGCAGGGTGCAATATACAGATTTATTTTATTTTATTAGGTTTCCGTAAAATTGATTATTTTATTTAAGACTGGACGAAGTATAGAGACGTTTTAAAGCTTATCAACGATAAACCGGCTAAACCTGGGAGTTGTTTATACGCGTAAACTTCCGTACCTCCTGATAATTTACAAACAGAAAATTTAATTGAGACTAATCAATGTAGACGATCTTTTCCATGAATTACTAAAACTTTTACGCCCACACGTCGTTATATTGTGATTAAGAATTAAAATTTTTTAAAGGTAATATAATACAACGCTTTAAAACTGTTTAGTTTTTAGAATTACATAAATTATCTAGCTGAAGACAAATTTTGTCCCATGTTCCAGAATAGTTTTACCTAACTAACTTCGGAGGGGTTACCTTAAAATTCGGTTTCCAAACATTACTGCGTAAATAGACATTAATATTAATGCTATTAAAGTTAGAATATACATACTGAATTTTAAGACTATCTTTGTTAAAAATGATAGAAATAATATTTATTTTTGCAATAGTAGGGGTAGTCATCCCTTTTCACCACTTATACAAAAGTGGTCTTAATTAAAATGCTTTTTATTTTGCCGAGGTATTACTTAGAAAATGCATAAGCCGATTTTCAGATCTGTTTTGTCGGAAAGATATAGAAATACTACGTAATGTTTTTGTTTGCTTTTTAGTCACCCCTTTTCTACCCTTTAGACGCAAGTGATCTAAATGTAAATGTTTTAGTTTTCCAGTTCAACCCCTAGGGAACAAATGTTATATATTTCATATCTCAAGGTGATCTGAGTTGGAGAATTAATGATAGGTGTTTTAGAGTGTGAACAAGGAATAAAAACCAAAAATAGTTCTTCTGATTTTAGCGGTGTCAAAAAATTTAGAAATTTTAAAATCGATCGATACACAATACTTATTATTTTATACATCGGGAATTCATTGTTGTTTTAAATTTTTAAATTAGTGTCAGAATAAAACACACAGTGAACTTTGTAACTAAGGAACCAATCTCTCTATTTCAATTTTTTATTTTTACTACTTATTTACAAAAAGTTTTGAACTGCAAATATACGAACTACTAACAAAATTAATATTTAAGAGATAATCTAGTGATACTATTGTTTACAATAATTATTTTTTGCTATTATTAATTTTTCAAATTTAAATCTAGAATACATTGGTGCTTAAGTAAGTCGTCTCACATTGTCGCAATTATTTAAAAGATTTACTGCAAAAAATAATACAAAATTGACCGGATCCGTGGTATAGTGACTAGCGCAATAGCCTATAAAGAAAGGTTTCGGGTTCGATTCCCGGCTAGGATCTCTAAATTTTTGGTACCAAGGTTTTTGGTACCTTTACAGTACCAAAACCCACAGTAGTCGCTAATGACCAAGCTGTCGATGTGACTTAAATAAACTGAAATATAATTTATAAGATTTTTAACTTTTCTAGATATTTTTGACTGAGATTATGAATTTTATTTTTTAGTATTGAATCGGCCCATGTTCGTAGATTTCTGTTTTCATAAAAACCAAGAAGCGTTGACAATATTTCGGATAACATTATTCTGAAATCGTTATAATATCTCAAAATCGCTATTGCAGGTCAAACGCCACAGCTGACGTTACCAAACGTTAAAAAATAATAGTGCATAATAAAAATTCCGGGTTAATTAAAAAAGTTACGAGTAAACAGAAGGATATGGTATGAAAATTTTAATATTTTTAGTTAAAAACGTACTCAAAAACAATCCTTTGCGTAATCCGATATTTGTGATAACGGAAAATTCATTAATACGTATTGAATATTTAAGACCCTATATTTTTTTATGGCCGCCCCGTTGGTGTAGTGGTTAGCACAACTGGCTTCTAAGCCGGGGTCCTGGGTTCAATTCCTGGTCAGGTCTGGCATATTTTCATCATTTATTTTCATATAAAATCATTCCCCACCGTAAGCATTAGCAGAAATTGCAAAACACTCAGACGTAAAACCAAAACGAATGTATATGTATATAATATTTTATGACTTTAAAATTTTTGTTATGAAATAATAAAAAAAGTATTATTTAAAATAAATATTTCTTACTTAATCTGGAGCAAACATTTAACTTAAGAGGCATTTTCTTTGAGTAGATAATTTATACCAAGTTTTTTATTCGTTCAATAATATGAATATTTAAACCCGTTAGTTGTATAAATAATGTATGTTCATAGCTATTTTTAATATAAAATTGTTTTAAAAGGTTTTAGTTTGAGTTGCATCAATATCTTGATAATTGTCCATAATTTTAAGTTGAGGAACAGTGGGTATGATACCCCACCCTGGGTAGCCCTGGTTGGATTGTACCCGGGACTTCCGTTTTGCAACTGACTGCATGGTAACTAACCACAGGGCCACGGAGGCAGCCAAACTAATTTTAAATTATTATTATTGTTTCATTATGTAGTATTGTATGTTTTCATCTTTATAGGCCTAACTTTATTTGCAGCTATTTACTAAAATACAACGAGCAAATTTGATAAAAGGAAAATAAAGAATAATAAGAAAAAGACAAGAAAAATAACAGTAATACCCATTGGTATATGTTCAATGAGATAATCTTCGTAATTGTATGAATAAGAAATAACAATATTAGAAGAAATGAGAGAAGAAAGATAAAATTTAAAAAAATAAATCACGTTACAGAAGATTTCAGGCCCACTTCCGTTTCAACCTGCGTTGCGGATTCCCTGGTAGTGATGCATCCGATAGTTTGGTGATCAATTCGTTGGGGTGATAATGCAATTTTCTATGAAAAACGATGTAGCTGGACTTAACTACTTCACTTATTGTAAATTGTATTAAATTACTAGAGGTACCCAGTGCGCGTTGCTACGCCCAAGAACAGAAAACATGTTTTTATGGAAAATATTAAATTTATTTTATTTTATCTAAGGCCGTTAGCGTAGTGGTTAGCGCAAGTGGTTTCTACACCGGGGTACCGGGTTCGATTCCCGGTCAGGTCTGGCAATTTTTCATCACTCATTTTCATTACCATCATTATCCACCGGCTGCATTACCAGAAATTGCAGAACAGTCAGACGTAAAACAACAAAAATCTAATGCCAGGGGCATAAAATGATAATATTGTAAACGTCACTACTACGATCGATGCACAAATAATACTGCTATAAAAAAAATAGTGGTTGATGGTATAAGGGTGAAAATTTAGAAGTGTATGTATTTTTTAAGCCATATTATTAAAAAATAAAAATTTTTTACTTAGTTAAATTAGATAACTTGGATAATTTTTTTCACTTAAGGGTATAAAAAATAGATAAAAACCTATTGTCAGACCTACCTACTTTTTTGTATAAAATTTCAACAAAATCGGTTAAGCCGTTTTGGAGGTGTATGGCAACTAACACTGTGACACGAGAATTTTATACATGAGAAGTATTTTAAATTAAACTTTATGGAATCATCAGCATTTTCAGAATCATTAATACAATTTTTTTAAATTATTATTCTTACTAGGGTTAATATTATTATCATTGTATTTAACTTTTAACTTTCTATGGGTCGTACTACGAATACTACTTCAGAATTTTTTCGTGTTATCATTTATAATTACACTAATTTTATAAATAGTTTGTGAATTTTTGTTATATAATCTACTCCTCAAAGAACGGGTTCTTTTGAACGAGTAATTTATTTATTTACAAATAAATAAATAAATATGTTAATTAATAAAATATAAAAAAATGTCATACCTTGAGCAAGTATTGAAGAAGGTCGAAGAAGATTTACAGATGTGAAGATAATGAACATCAAAAAAGAACGGTGAAAAAATGTCAAAACGCACAACCTTTCCATTTTTACTAAAATCGTCGAGATTAAATTGTAGAATAAACAAAATTAACACCACATATAAATAAAACTATCACAACACTAATCACTTTTATATTCAATTAAAAAAATTAATAATAATAATCATTAATGTTAGTTAATTAATCGAATTAATCACTTCAAAGAGAGAAATAAAATAAGATATTTTTAAAAAAACATATTTTTGAATACGGTGAAGTAATAAATAATTAGCCAAGACGAACGTAGTTTCTTTTTAACCATTTTAAAAGAGTTTTAGTACCAGGTTTCATTAGAGATATTAATTAATAACAATCACACTGTCTGGAAGAACAATTAAAATAATGACGTCATCCGAGTGTAGGTTTTTTCTCAATTAATCATATCTTTCAATTAGATCACTATTTCGACATAAAAACGGTCTTTACCCCGTCCTAGCAATTAATTAAATAATTTAAAACAATATATAGATACATACATATATACACACTACACGAAAATATGCCAAGTTACTTTAATTTGAATAATAAAAATTATTTATAATTTTAAATATTTATTTATATGAATTTTTATTTTAAAATATATATTATAATATATATAAAACACAATTGTTAATTTTTAATTATATATTCAACGAGTTAAAAATTTAAATATCACAAATATAATTAGTTTTTTAACACAAAATTATCATAGAAAATGATATTTTCGCGGAATAGTTCACTATCATATCAAGTAAAATGTATATGATACGAACGCGGTACCGCTAACAATTCTAAGCAGGAGCGAATATGCGACATATCCACACCCAGATCTAAACGTAGACTGCCGAGTGCGGTCTGTTGATTTGATGCGTGCGCATCTTGCATTAAAACAGTTAAAGAGAGGGGAGAGTTGCTATTCTGTACCCCACAAAATGTACGAGTGAACCAGTGGATATGCGTTTACTACACAATGTTTGTTATTGTTGTAATGGAAACGCATAAATACTGTTAACTATTGAAAGTATTGTGTTTATTATAAAAATACATTTATGTTGTTGTTTAGGTCATCAACCAAAAGGTTAGTTTGAACCTCTTAGAGGCTTTACGGGTCTTTTTTGTTATCCCCCCCCGCCGGAATAGTTTTTCACAATTATGAATATTTCGTACGCTCAACCTTACTGTACTACCCATAACAGACAGGTGGAGTGTCAAATTTATTAATTTTACACTCAATCTGTTCATTGCTGGCTTAAAATAAATAGTTCTGTTTCTTATCACATGGTCAGCCAATTAAAGACTGAAACATTTAATTTTCTGAACCATTTTGATTATTTTCTCTTTTGTGTGACTTTTACTTTTAGTTTCTTTTATGTAAAAAGTGATGTAGTATTGGTATTAACTGTTTTTTTCTTTTTCTTTTTTTTATCAGTGCTATTATTGTCTTATTGTAGTTTCATTTTGTGTAATGTATTTTTGTGTAATCCTCCTCCAAGCACGTGCTTTGCTCTTGTGGAGGAGTAATAAAGGAAATAAAACAAAATAAAAAATTTAGGAACAGAAGAAGTAGAGGTGTAAAAGACACTAATCAGAGTTATCTTCTCTGGAAGGAATGAATTTCATTATACAGCCAGACCCTGTGGTGAATGAAGTGAAGGTGTCATTTGCAGAGTGGAAAATATGTGATTTTCAGAGGGCCCGGCATTCTAATAAGCGTACTTTTCCACTCAGTGAGGAAGGCAAACCACCTCACTCCTCGTTTTATTTAGTAAAACCTCTACAGGTTTAAACCAGCCTTTCGGCTGATGACCTAAACAACAACAGCAACCTTACAGTATCTTAAACGATAAAAACGTAATAATATTTAATTAATATTCTACACTAATATTATTCAAATTAATATTAAATACAGGTAGGGTAAATCGATTTCATTTTCTTAATATCGTTCTGTATGTAGTAATACTGCCCATAACAGACAGGTGGAGTGTCAAATTGTTTACTCTCAATCTGTTCATTGCTGGGCTAATATAAATAGTTCTGTTTCTTATCACATGGTCACCCAATTAAATGACTGAATCATTTAAGAGCAGAAGAGGTAGAGGTGTAAAATACACTAATCAGAGTTATCTCCTCTGAAAGTAATGGACCCTGTGGTGAATGAAGTGAAGGTGTCATTTGCAGAGTAGAAAATATGTGCTTTTCAGAGGGCATGCTGATAAGCGTACTTTTCTATTCAGTGATGAAGGCAATTTGTAAACCACCTCACTCCTCATTTTACTTAGTAAAACCTCTACAGGTTCAAACCAGCCTTTTGGCTGATGACCTAAACAACAACATGTATTTATAGTAATAATGGAATATGAACTCATTGAGTACATGACATCATTAAATAAATTAATTTATCATAATTTAATTTAATTAACAGAATTAAATTAATATTAGTAATAATAAATTAATAATAATTAATAATAAAAATAAATTAAATATAGAAGTAATTAAAGGTCAGGTATGCAGTACGTCCCGGGATAAAAATGTTTTGATATTAAAAAGCTGTACCTAAAATACATCTGCCGGCCGCATTGGCGTAGTTGGTAACGTAGTTACCATTGGCACTCTCATCATGCGGTCTTAGGTTAGAATCCCACTCAGGCACGGCATTTTTTCGAACGTTACAAAAAAATCATTTCATCCTTCATAGTTACAACCCAGCGTCGTCGTTAATGACCACATAGTTGCTGCGATGTTAAATAAACAAAGACAAAAAAAACATCTGGTGTGAAACACTCAAACGACTTTTTCTTACCAATGTAAATAACGAAAAATATAGCTTATGTTTAATCATTAGTTAACAATATAAAATGAGAAACAAACTGCCTAATTTTAATAACGAGTGATTGACGAAAAATAAAAATCAACCTCTAATACGGAAAATCGGTAGTTAATTGCTTTTAAACTCGGCTCTGCAGAGAGAAATGTTTTAAATAAATGATGTAGATCTTTTAATGTTCTGTATACACTTTTATCGTGAAATGCATACCAAGGCCTTAATCTTAAACAAACCATTTTGTTATCGATTTTGATGAGGAAAATACAAAAAATCAGTAATTGACGCTAAACTAAGCGTTGCAGCAAAAAATGCTTGAAATAAAAGTTGTGTTTTATAATTTCCTACAACTTTAATTAAATATAAGGTTGACTTTCATTTGCGTCATTCACTCATGATTAAATTAGGTTGTTTTTCAGTTTACATTGTTTACTAATGATTAAACATAAGTTGCATTGTTCATTATCTACATTGGCAAGAGAAAGTCGCGTGAGTGTTTCCCCAGATTTTTTGTTAATTAAAATACTAACTGGTTAATGGAAAATTATTAAGTTGGAATCTGAATATGGCTGCGTACACTACCTTTTTAGGAATTAACTTAATTTACCTTCATGAATTAACTTTTTTTTTTAATTTTATGTAAAGTCCCATAAACTGCTTGGTTATTAGCGACAGCAGTAAGTTATGTATCTAAAACAGTGGGTTTTGACTCGTTAAAATTTCCAGACCCTAGCCAGGAATCGTACCCGGGACCTCCGCGATGTAGGTTAGTGCGCTAAGCACTACGCTACAGAGGTGACCTAAGAATTAACTTGTAGTCAGTTTGTCAATTTGTTTTCTCGCCCTCATACAGCTCGAAGAACAAATGAACTTTTGGCCAAGTTTAAATGGGACGTTTTTGATCATCTCCCATACAGCCCTGACTTGGCTGCTAGTGACTTTCGCCTGTTCCCGAACATGAAGCGGTGGCTTGCATCTCAGCGGTTCGCCAATGACGAAGAGCTTCAAAACGGCGCGAATGGTTGGCTACATTCACAGGCGGCAGATTTGTATGCAGAGGGTATTTCAATGACTGTTCCAAGGTACGACAAGTGCTTGAATCTGTTTGGCGACTATGTCGAAAAATAGAGAAAACTGTAGTTTTAATACGTAGCCCTATATAATAAAGTTTTTGTATCTTCACTCGTTTACTTTTTATTTCAAAACGGAGGTTATTTTCTGGATAACCCTCGTATATTTAAAACGAAGTAGGCTACACTAATAACGATTTATACCTACGTCCTACTTTGCGTTTTATACATTTTACGACATATTACATTTCATGCGCAAAACACTGTCTCTCTCTCATTTTCTACCAGAATTTACTTTGTTGGTGAATACAGTATTAAAAATACAAAAATTATTGTACAAATAGTTCTGGTACATCCGGTATTACCCGCCGACAATCTCTGTGAATTACAGCAATGCTGGGCTGTTTTGCTTGTGCATCTGGTTTATAACCAAGACGTGATTTCACTGCAGTATTTACTTTCAATAGGCCCTAAGCATTATAGACTTTGATCAATTCAGATACAACGGGACATCCCCTTTAATAAAATATTTATGTATTTAAACGATCAGTTTATTATTTACAGGAATAGGCTTAAAATTTAAATGGAAATTCCTCTTAAAATCATTTGATTTGCATTATTCTTACCCCTCATCTTAGAGTTGTTTTATTCTTCATCTCTATTTTTTAACCGAATGAGGTAGCTTACTGTATAAAAGTGCAATGCTTCAGTGTTGTGTTCAGTTTGGATTTAGTATCTGATGATTAACTATCAAGACTAAATAATTTAATAACTTTCAATAAATAGTTTAAGGTTAACTTTATAAAGGAAAAAAACTTGGAAAAATTTTGATATACGATTTTTTAAATATTTTTCCGTTTTTATCATTAAAAATATTACAAGAATACCTATATACGAGATGTCCACAAAATGTGACAAATTATGCTTGGTGAAGGAGGGATAACAGAAAAGACCAGGCTTTCCTAAATAAAACGAGAAGTGAGTTGGTTTCGATTTGCCTTCCTCACTGAGTGGAAAAGCATGCTTATCAGCATGCCAGGCCCTCCAAAAAGCAACAACTTTCATTCTACAAAAAACAACTTCACTTCATTCACCACAAGCACTGGTTGTGTGTTGGAATTCATTACTCTCAGAAGAGATAACTCTTGACTAGTATCTTTTATACGTGTACCTCTACTGTTCTTAAATGCTTCATTTAAATAATTGGCTGACCATGTGATAAGAAACAGAACTACGAGTAATTCCGTAGACCTGGAACTAGCAGATCGTATGCCAATCATTTAAGATTCCACCTGCTTGTTATGGACAATAATTCATTAAATAGGATATCTCATCAAAAATAAATATAGACAACTCCGTTAATCCGAACTGTTTGCGACTGGGCCCTCTTTGGATTATGTAAATTTCGTATTATCCAAAAAAGGGCATAATAAAAAAAATTAAAAAGAGCTAAATTGAATATTACGCACGCATTATCGAAATGTGTTGGTCAACTGTGTAGAATAATACAGTAGACTCTCAATAATTTGGCAATCGATAATTTTAAAATTTAGATAATTTGAAGATATTAGATATTTAGATAATTTGATTTTTAGATAATTTGAAGTCCCTTGAACAAATAAGCGATTAATTGAAAAAAAAATTAATGTGTTACGGTCTCCTTGGTAATTTGAAATTGGAACAACGGAATCATGATCACCGACACTTTATAACTTGAAGTCAGCGCTCTATGATTTGACGTCTCCCCCCCCCCCACCTACACTTTTGTGATCGGTTTGAACATCACGGGCCTGTCGTTTGTTTAAATCTTCTGATTACTCCACCTGTTGTTTTCAGTATGCTTTCATACTGTATCTGCCCGTGTTTATGAGGCGCTATCTTATTACTGCGTCATCATCTAGTACTACATACTAGTGATCTTCAACTAAATATTTAATCAAGCTCCGTTTAAAATTTTGATACGACTGTCACGGTCCGACTAGTTTTTTACTTTACGCCTACGTTGCTGACTGTAACAATTAAGATTTGGCAATCATCCTAAATCTTAACTTTTAAGTAACGTCGTGCAATATTTGTCACAACTTCTGTCGTCGTGCCTGTTAGGTACTGGAGCTTAAAAAAAGCTATAATTCAGAAGAAAAATAACTAAAATTCATTTTTCATTTGTAGTTTTGTTCTTTAAACATTTTTTTACGGAGGTATCAAATAAAAGACTTGAAATTGTACATAGATTTTTGCTTTATATGATATGGAAAACTTGTCTTTCCTAACTCATTAAAAACAATTTAATCGTTTTCAAAATTTTGTCTCACAGGTAGGTACGGCAGGTAGCCCTAGGGTGTAGTTTGTTCGCCTTCCACTTCTTTTGCAGGGTTAATTAATCCTTTCTGTACCTTAGAGTTTAGTTACAGGAAGGGTATTACAACTTCAAAATAAAAAATAAGTAACTTAATTAATTTAATATTTCTGATATTTGATTATATACTTAAAATATATGGCTGGAAACCCCCTTATATGTAAACTGAACGGAAAAAACTTATGTTTAATTTTCTCAACAATAATTTTCTGATTTTATGCCTGGGCAGAACACTAAAGATATATTTCTCCAGAAATTTCTGCTTTTATAATACACTACCATCTCTGGTTTTCCATTTATTTATTTTTCTATCCACTGATCCTTTAAAGGCACCAAAAGAACGGTTTTTATTTTCTGGAACCGCTGATAATAATACATGTCTGTAAATCCGTAGAGAGATATCTCCGAAGTTCTGCCCTTTCTAACTTACTTAAGATTGTCTGTGTATATCCATTTCAAACAAATATCAATAAAACCCAAACTTTAATACTCAAAAAAAAAACGAAAATACTGTCGTCGTGCCTGTCAGGAACGAACAATTTATTTACTGCAATTATACAATACAATAATAAAAATGCATAATACATTATAAAGCACTACATAACGTAACCTTCTTTGGCAATACCCTCCTGTAACTAAATTCTAAGGTACAGAAAGGATTAATAAACCCTGCAAAAGAAGTGGAAGGCGAACAAACTACACCCTAGGGCTACGTGCCGTACCTACCTGTGAGACAAGACGACGGTAGTTAATCGACGGTTGTTGATTTTGGAAAGGTTTGAGTAATAAAATGTAACAACAGTTGAAACTACGGTAGGACCGAGTACAAAAGTTGTAGATTTTTATCTATTTTGTAGCACGGCGCTACCACGAGTTGCCTTCAGACTGATAGCGGCCGTAAAGTTGTCCAGCGATCATCACTCTCTTCAGAGAAACATAGGTAGCTATATGTCGCGTTGTTATCACCAATTGCTGTCGACAATGCACAAAGCCTAAAAATATTTTTCATATCCCTCACGAAAATAACATCTGCATACAAAAAATAAATTATTTTCTAGTAAAGCTCGCTGTCCGTAATGAGTCGGCAGTCCGGGCACGCGGACGTGGTCTACCAGTTACCTCTACAATATACAATTTGTGATTTGATGCAGGCCGACAGAACTGAAAGGTATAATTTTTTGAAATTGCTAGTGAACTAGAAGAAATATTTTACTAGAAACCCATTTTATTTTCTAAGTAGAAAATAAAATGTTTTAAGGCCCTAAGTAGTTCAAAATTTCAGTTAATTGATTATGTTACATCTCATATTAGGAACTTGGTTATCTTTGTTTTTTATTCTCAACTACACTGTTTAGTATATTTTTAAAATTTAACTTTTATGTTTTTTATAAAATTTTTACAAGAATTTTACGTATAAAACGTGTTTCAATATAAAAGAATCTAAATAGTAATTAATTTTATGATTAAAACATATTTTAAATATGCCTGTAAACATTTCTTTTTAATTACACTGTAAAAAAATTTAAGATACCTATTTAAAATATTTTTCATGATAAAATTACTTAGTTTTTTATATTGAAACACGTTTTATACGTGAAATGTTGTAAAAAATGTATGAATCTGTTCAGATAATCCTAAAATTTTTTATTAATATGGTTCGGATTAACGAGTTTTTGTTCATGTTTTAACTTTATTTATAACTGTTACAAATTTACCAATCATTGAATATGATGGTAAAACAAACTACTAGCCATCCACTGACAGGTCTCCGATATTTTATTTCCTTGTTTTTTGTTGTTTTTTACGTCAACAAACCAGACAGGAAGGCAATGGTAAACCACCTCACTCTTCTTTTTAGTAAAGCTTCTAGAGGTTCGAACCAGTCTTCGACTGATGCCCTAAACAACAAAATGTAAACATTATATACAAATAAATAGATAATTATAGAAAAAAATGATCAATTTAATAATAATAATAATAATAATAACTTGATAATAATACACTGTCCAGAACTATACTTTTGATTATATAAAAGGTCACACTAAAATTCACAAAATGGAAAATTAAAATAAATGACGACAAATCGAGACATATTACGTTTACTTTGAGGAAAGACACGTGTCCACTGATACGAATAAATGAAAGACCAGTTCCTTAGTCAGATGATGTAAAATACTTGGGTCTGTACTTAGATCGAGGCCTTACCTGGTCCAAACATATTTGGAATACACGCAAAAGACTAGGATTGAAGCTGAGAGATTTGTATTGGATGATGAACAAACGTTCCCAGCTGTCATTAGAGTGCAAGCACCAACTGTACAAAATGATATTGAAACCGCTGTGGACTTATGGGTTACGCTTTGGGAATCAGCTGCGAAATCGAATCTTGCTATCATCCAACGATTCCAGTCGAAAGTCTTACGGATAATAACAAATGCTCCATGGTATGTGACAAATGATACATTGCATAAGGACTTATGTGTCAGCACCGTGAAAGAGAAAATCACGCAGCTAATTTCAAAATATCAAGAAAAATTAGCAGATCACCCGAATTCTTTGGCACTTAATTTACTTGGTAATAGCGAAGACGTGACACAACTGTAACGAATAAAATTGCTTGACCTTCCATTTAGATTTACCGATTAATCTAAATTTTAAATAATTGAAGTCCATATCAACATCAACATCATCTCTATATCATCTTCTTCCTGTACGTATTCTACTATCACCGTTATTAATTTGGTTACCTTTTCTATTAATTTTATTCATCTTTTATCTAGATAATATTTTTAAAATTTGAAGGGGTCGGGAGAAGACAGTGCTAACCCACATCAACATAATTTTATGCAATGTCATTTTAAAAATTTTCGGAAATCTACAAATCAAATTTTTGAATTTTTTGTTAAACATTTATTTTTTCTGTTAATCTGGGTTCGTAAGATCGTAAATAAGGCATCCTGTTTAAAACGGCCTGAACATTTTACTTTTGCAGAAATATTTAAGAAAGATCACACGAAATATTTTGAGGGTTAGCATTTTCTTCTCCCGACCCCTTCAATTATTCTTAATTCTTTTACGTTTCAGAAGCAGTATCATTGGGTATTGTCTTCGTCATGTGAACCCGTTTATGCTATTTACTTATAGTTTTTGTTTTTTAAACCGATAGTAAAATATTCTTAGATGTTAGAAAAAAAAATTCATGAAGTTGATCCATCTCAACATAAAGGCTTCAAACCTCACACTAAAACGAAACTAATTTCGTCCGTATGTTGTTCCTATTTATGCGAATGTCCTGGCAACCTTGAATAGGTTTGAACTAATCACGAGTCCTCCTTACATTTAAATGTTCTAAGTAGTACAAATGTCAAATCCGTTACCAAATGTTCAGTTTACTTATTCTCATTGTTGGCTCACTGGTTGCGCGCACACGGCTTTTCGGCATGTTCATACAAACAAACACATATTAAAACTTTATAGTTTTACAACGGTTTGTTTTAAATCAATCAACTTATAAAATACAAATACAATTTAATAGACAACGACAAAATTATAATACAGTGATAGAGAATTATTCTAAAAAATTCTCCTTTATCGGTTGTTTTTAAAATATACATCTTCCCTCGGTTATTCTATAACACATACTTTCAGCTACATAAGTAGAAACCAGGGGCGGTTTCAGGGAAGGGGCCGTGCCCCCCCCCCCCGAAATACTAGGAAAACTTTGTTTAATATTTTCTATAAGCTATTATTTCTAACAAAACTGAATCCCAATACTCGAACCTATCAATTAACAATAATTATTTTAGTATAAAAATGAGTAAAACAGAAAGTATCTATTTTTAAATAGTATTAAGATAACAATCAGTGCCAGTAGTCAAAAGCCACTCGCATCCAGTCAGCACCTTGAAAATTTCTCTATGAATTAAAATTGTGGTTTTAGCAATACAGCATAAAAGAGGACTTTTCAATGACTCAATTAAACTATGTATTACAAATTATGTAGTAAGAGCTACATAAAAACAAGATAGCCCCCCCCCCTCCGAAAATCAGCCCTGGAACCGCCCCTGGTAGAAACACTAATTACTTTTATTATGCCTACTACAATCCAGTCATGTTACAATCAAACCAGATAAAAACAATCATTTCCGAAATTTGTGGATAATACCTGAAACAAACAAACAAACAGAAATGAGATGCTTTCGAGAGGAACACCCACCGACAAACTTTATAAGGATTTCAGTTAAATTCAGACAGATGTGAGTAGAAGTAATACTGATGGTATGGTTCCAAACAGCAAAGCGAAATTGTTGCAAATCTGAGTTTAATCTTGCACACTATTAGTATATTAGTTTGTAGTTCAAGTTCGTCCCACAAACATTCAACTAAAGTCACTTTATAAGCCTATTTGTTTGCCTCTAGTCGTAATTCAGTGTTTAAATAATTTTGAAAAATGGTTTTAACCGAAATATTTTGTTTGTAATAATCATTTATTTTATTGACCTTTCTTACGGAAAATAATAAAATTAGTTTGTTTCTCAAAATTTCAGTTACGTTATTTTTGTATAATACAGTATTAAATCGTGTCCGAACCGGTGTATACCGTTAATGCGTACCCCTCACCTTTCTTAGTAATTTACTTTTTTTTTTGATCTCACGTTCTCATTATCATCATCATCCATCACGGATTAGGCTCAGTGGCTTGTTCAGGTATTCATCTTTCTTTAGGTCTACCAAAGCCTCACTTTCCTGTAGGTAGATATCTGATGATATAATTTTTACTGACGAACCTACATTCAATTTATGAAAAAGTATGTTAACAGACAAAATTCACAAATAAACAGAGCTGAAAACCCGCATGTGCTTTTTGAGAAACGACGCGGCTCGCCTAAACTTAATGTTTGGTGTGGTTTGATGAAAAATCGTGTAATAAGACCTTTCACCTATGCTGAAAAGACTATTAATGGAATCTCGAATCTCATTATGTTAAATAATAATTCAACTCGAAAAGACACAACGAATTAATTCCCAACGAGATGGTGCACTCCTATACTTTAATGAATTCTTCACCGAGGCTTTGAATGAAAAAAATATACATCAATAGATAGGCCGGCAAGGACTTACACCCTAGCCACCAAAAAGTCGATACCTGACATCCTGAAATTTTTCTTTATGGAGGTACATAGAAAAATATTTATGTCCTAAATTACTTAATTTAAAAAATTAATAAAGCATTGACAACCTTAACAGAAGATTAATGTGAACTAACCTTTTGATCAGAAACTGAGATCGATTGGATATCTGCCGAGCGACAAATATTGTATCTATTGAAATTTATTAGTTATGTAGAAAAACTGGTTGAGCAACAAATTCGGTAAATCAACAACATCACTTTAAGTACTGTATTTCTGTTTTCATATAACCATGTTCTAAACCCCACGTTCTTTTATGATGACTCTTTATTTCGTTTCCTTTTATTTGTTATAAATATATGTGGAGGTTTTTTTTATTTAGAAATATCCAGATCCTGAAAGAACGCAAAATAAACGTCACAATACTTTACGAAATGGTTTAATAAATTATGAATTTCTATTAATTGCTTTGATGTAAAAATAACATAACTTTCTTGGAATCGCAGCAGGAAAATATGTTATTGAGATATTTTTCCGGCATTAATATTACTATTCCTTCTTGTTTAAATTTACATTATAATTGACGATTTAAACTAATTTAAGTAATTAATAGTAAAAGTTAATTAGTAACCACTTTTACTAAATAATAAATATACTCCAGTTGGTATTGGCAGTCAGTTATTAATTCCTTGTAATTATAAATTCCGATTCCAAGAATCTCTATCTGTAGCTACCGGGTAACCCAAACATAATTTAACAATTTTTAATGATTATCACAATTTTCTTTCTTTTCTAATTTCAACTAGTCTTAAAGCAAAGGTCAATTTGAATCAATCCTAAACTATTACGAGTAAAATTTATCATAAGAAAAATGCAATGGCTACTCATACTTTCTGACAGTTATAATTATCTTTGGATACATCTTTAAAGCAACAAACTGATATTTTTTTCAATAATATTATGTTTCTTTATTCTTCTTCATATACGAGTACAAAAAAATATACAGAGAAGGAGAGTGCTGTTTTCATGTCGAGTTTTTTGAAATCGACTTTTCAACGTAAATACATAAGGCCTCCTGAATTGAAAGAAAACATGTTTTTACCGATTAGTCTGTGTTCGGTTTTAAAACTTGCAAATAATGGAAATGAGAAAGACTTCACGTTGCAAGATTGACTTTTCCGAAGGTCCAGTTCATGAATTAGAAGCCAATGAACAAACTATAGTGAAACTTCGTAAGGGTGTATTTCGAATAGAATTTTTTTCGTAAATGGCAAATAAGACCGCAGGAGGTGACTTTAGAGGTTTCTGGAAGCTCATTTTGCATCCCACATTCTTTTTGCTCTACATGAAAGCCCTTAAATTACGTAATTAGTTGTCTAAATTTGGCTTGGATCAATACGTTTTTTTGGTTCCGTTTTCCGCAATATCCTTCCTGATTTATTGAAACCATTTTATCCGACAGTTTAAGGTCTATTGTTTAGTGTCTTAAAAATTTATTTTGTCAAAAGTTTGTCAGGAAATACATGATCAAAGTATTATAAATACACAATTAAAAACATCATTTAACGCTTCTAAATTATACGAAAATTTTAAACGAAGTTTTACTTCGAAAAATTTCGTTAAGACTTTAACCAATGGTATTCGGATTTTTATACATTCCTGAAAGTATCTTTACAGTTATGTACAAAATTTTTAAATATATTTGAACAAACTCTATAGAAAGACAAAAGGAATCTTCATTAAAACTACATTGGGCCAGATTTTGCGTATTAAATTAAGTAGGTAAGGATAAAACAACTTAATTTCACCAATCACAATTTTTTATAATTAAAAATTATGTATTACCTGAAAATACCAATTGTTCGAGACATTGTAAACGCAACATACAACTCATTACACCCAGTGACAATTGACCACATAAATCCAAATGTCCAATCTTTTTCAACTAACAATCTTCCTGTTAACAGATGACTGAAACGAAAGTGGAATAGGGATCTTCTCCGACCACCAAAAAAATAGCATTTCACTTTAACTTTTCCCACATTTCATTTCATAAAAAAAGAACATCATTTGATAAGAAAAAAAATCATCCATCATTGTTTATAAATCATTATCAAGCAAAAAATTGGCAACATATTCATTGTAAATTTTCTCCCCAAAATCGGTCACTGGATCAATTCACATTCTCGCCATTCCTCATTCATTTCATCTCATTTACTAGTTGTGCTTTAAAAAATTATACAGTGGTAAATAAAAATAAACCAAAAAAAGTTATGTAATACCAGGGAAGAGAACGTTAGCGCGGTTTACTGACCATAAATACGTGAGTAAAAACTTCAGATTTCTGTTATATTTAAGGTGAGACTGTCTGATAATTTTACTGAGAGTTTCGATTTTTGGTTTTTTATATTTTTCAATAGCTCAGACCTAAATCTACCAGGGGTTTGAATCCCATTCAGGCACGGCATTTTTTCATACGTTACAAAAAATCATTTCATCATTCACCGTCTGCATTAGCAGTAATTGCAGAACAGTCGGACGTTAAACAAAAAAAAAGTAGATCTACCAGAAAACCATCAAATTACGTCAAAAAATTATTTTAATGACAAAATTAAATTTTTAGCTGGTTTACCCAGAAAAATTATGACACCAAGAACGATATTTTTCATAATTTTATGCTGAGCGTTTTAGAGCAAAGGGAATTTTAGTTTATCTGCTTTATTTAAAAAAATATTCTCAGCTGTTGGTTCAGATTTCTGACCAACTGTTGATGGGATATTAATTTGTTTGTGTACACCTTGTTTTTGATTTGTGCTTTTTTGTTTTTCCCTGTTCTCGTAAATTTAGATTTTAAGATTTTACCATTAAACCTAGAGGGCTAAAATTTTTACCAGCTATATATCTTGTACGTACGCACATATCCACTCTTTTATGACTTCCTCAGATGCTCCAAAAATTAGCAATATACAAAAATCGTAGAAAAATTTGTAAAAGTTTTATATTAGGCCTATTCCTTATTTTGTTTTCAATTTTCTGTTTCAACAGATAAAATTGAAATAATGTCAGTAGCTAGAGAAACTCGACAATGAGTGAGTAAAGTTTCATTTTCCTATATTTTACCAATCCTATGAAAAATCTACCTGAAAATAGCAAATTTAACACTGGCGGGATACAAGGTACAGTATCCCCTTAAGGAGATACGGGCTGTTTTGATATTCATCAAATATTTTGTATTTTAAAGGAAATTTCTTTAGAGTAAAAACCAATTAAAGGATGTATTTTTTTGTAAGTAATTTGAATATTAATATTGTGACTGTCAAAAGGTAAACAATTTATAGCCTAAAATTACTGGCACTGTTTTACGGCGTGTGTAACAAAGCGAGCCATGAATGGACTGGCCCTACTATTAGATGGCCATGCACCCGCATTAGGTATTGATAGAACGAAATGAAGTACTGTTTATTCAACGCACATATTATTCCCCCATGTACTCCTACGGTATGAATATCATACCGTGTAATGTGCAACATATTATATAATACCCCCATATAATTTATGGACTGCTCTGATAACTATATACAACTCTTATTACTATAAATACATAAGATATATTTATTTACAGCCTAATTATACATTTAAACGGATAAGGGTGTTTTATCCAATTTGGTCTCGGCTTCATTAGACTCGTTTTACTGTCAGCTTTATATTTTTATAATCTTATTTTTGTAGGGTAGTTATTTCCTTTCTATCTTTTATGCATAAGTGCTCGTAAACTGTTTTATTTTTCTTAGATATTACTAACCCACCGGGTTGATCTAGAGGTAATGTCGTCACCAAAATCAGCTGTTTAACAGCTGATTTTCGGAGACAAAGGTTCCTGGTTCAAATCCTAGTAAAGGTAGTTACTTTTATACGGATTTGAATGCTAGACAGTGGTTACCGGTGTACTTTGATGGTTGGGGTTCAATTTACCATACTTCTCAGGAATTGTCGGTCTGAGTCTGAACAAGACTACACCTCATTTACACGTCATACATAATCATCCTCATCTCATTGGATCATGGGGTTGCTTATTGTTCTTAATTGAACAGATTGCAACGTACACATACTAGGAATTTGAAAAAAAAAGATATCACTTGATTTCGATGTAAAGCAGGGTTGCCAGACTTTCAGGAGCCACTTTAATACGCACGACCAATAATTATTATCGTATATCTGGATCCCGATACATCTCAAACTAGTGTTATATTACTCTTAAATTCCCTCTTGAAACCTATTTGGATGTGCAGGATTCAAATTTTTGGTTGCGCGATATATAGTAATTTTTTTTAACTTTAATAACTGTATTCGCAACTATATAATAAGATAGAACGAGCAAATTTTATAAAAGTAAACAAAGGATGACAAGGAAAAAATAAATGAAAAAGAACAGTGTTACCTATTGGTATATGTTCTATGAGATAAAGTTCATGATACATGAATGATAAATAACAACATTACAAGAAAAAAAAGAAGAAAGTATAATAAGATAAATCACTTCATAGAAGATATCGGGCCTATTGACGTTTCAACCTGCATTGGAGATTCCCTGGTAGTGATGCATCCGATAGTTTGGTGATCAATTCGTTGGGGTGATCATGCAATTTTGTGTGGAAAACACTGTAGCTGGACTTAACTACTGGTAACGCGCTATAAGTTGACGATTGCGCCTATCATGCGGAGGACAGTATACTATCTATCCTACTTAACATTGGCCGACCCGAAAGCATAAGACATGTATCAAGCGTGTAACTCAAAATGTAACCACCACAAACACTTAAGTAATAAAATTAAGTTCATGACTCGTCACACTAAATAAATAAGGAGTAATGTAATTATTTGAAGAAAATGAATTGTTTAAAATTAAATTGGAATTTAACATAACTTTATTGAAAATAATGAAATATGAAAACCCTAAATATACAAATACAATAACATTTTGAAATTACCGTAAAACTAGTATTACTCACGATAATAAGTTTGCATCGACGGAACTCATGGACTAACTACTAGTTCATCACTACAAATGTTGGAGTGCAGTAATTCAGTATACTGCTGATGAACAAAAAGGATACTAAACATAGCTTAGGCCTAGTATTATGGCTTATTTAGAATGAATGTTTATTATTTAGGATAATTATTAAGAATCAATAAATAATACAGGGGGATGTTATAAAAAGACATAGTTGTAAGCATAATAAATTAATGTAAGAGTAAAACTACAACATGATGTCATGGTTAGAGCTGTCGCTATGATGTACGAGTATTTAGTAAAGCACATACAGTAGCACTTCCACTCCCCGGATAGTCCAGTCTTACTCTCACTGACGATCGTAAACTTGTATTGCGTTACCAGTACTTCACTTATGAACGGAATATTAAGGTCATCATGTAGAATTTTCTTGTTGACATAAATACGTGTGCAGGTGATTAAACGTAGGAATTTTTACTGAAAGGCTTGTATTTTTTTAGGTTGCTCGATTTAGCTGTGCCATAAATTTGTAGCCCATAGATCCATATTGGTTTAAAATAAACTTTGTATAGTAATAGTTTAATAGTTGTATTGTATTATAGTGATTTAAAAACTATTCAAGCATTCTGGTCTAAATTTCTCCGTATAATTTTACCGGTTCACCTATAGTGTCTGAAATTACACACTACATACCGATTTTAAAACACCATTCATATGCGACATCATCAAAAATAGTTATTTTAAATTCCATTGGAAACTAAAAATTTATAAAAATTAGCTTATTATTGTGACATAGTAAATCCACCAAGCTTGAGTAGAGGATTAAAGAGAATATGGAGCAGAGATCTTTCCTTTCTGCTGTTTATGTATGGCTGTTTATGTATGGCTGTTTATGTATAAATCTAGTCGAAAAAATAAATGTTAAAATCAGATGTAACTTTTATGAAATATGATTTATTACTCTTGGTAGTCTAATAAATTTTCTTCGGCAGTATAAACTATCTATTGTTTTTATTTTCATTCTCTAGTATGTATTTCGTACAATGTGATTCCAAATTTAACATTACTGATTGTTGTATTTGATACCGTGCCTGTTCTTGTTAATTGTAATGTAATACCAATTTTTCTCATCTTTGGATTGTTCTATATAGTAAAGATTCAAAATATCATCATCATCATCTCCTTTACGGATTAGGCCAATCGCCTGTTCCAACATCACACCATCTCTTTCTTGGACGCCCCAAACATCTCCTTCCTCGAGGGCGATACTTCAGCGCCTGAAGACTAGCTTTATCAGGTGACATCCTAAGTACATGTTCCTGCCACCTATTTCTGTACCTCCACATTTTATCAATGATTGTTTCGCCTCTCTTCAGTTCTTCTCGAATCACGCTACTTCTAATGTGTTCTCTCCGGCTACACCCCTTCACAGATCTCAAAAATCTCATTTCAGCTGCCTCCAATCGACTTAAATCTCTCTTCTTTGGTGCCCAGGTCTCACTTCCATACAGTAAAATCGGCACCGCCATTACATCGTAAAGCCTCAACTGTGTATCTTTCCTGGCTCGATTCTTAAAAGTCCTATTGATATAACCACAGACATGCTGAAACTTGCTTATTCTAGTGCTTATCTCTCTATCAACTTCATACGTTATATCAACTCCTAAATAAGTGAAGTGTGCTACCTGCTCCAACACTCTATCATTTAATACAATTTTTGACCTTAGGGGTCCTTCCCAATAAAAGCCATTATTTTGGTCTTACTAGCAGATACCGACATATCTCTTTACATATCTCTTTACATATCTTGTCGAGCATATGAATAGACCTTTGCAGTTCATCTTCACTTTCTTGGAGGATTAATTGGTCATCCGCGTACAACAACGTATTAAAGTAGAAACCTTCTCCTAACTCGATACCAGATCCAGCCCCCTGCTTCCATTTTCTACAAACATCATCGATGTAGATATTAAATAATGTTGGAGAGAGGCTACAACCTTGTCTAACTCCTTGATTCAAAATATAAGATTAAAAAACTAAAAGATACATTTGTATTTAAATTTTTACAAGATTCAAGTGTAGGCCTACATTGAATTTTATATTATGAGTCATGAGGAAACTTAAAATGGTTTTTAGTAAACATTTTGGTAAACGTGAGAAAAATTACATACGCAGTAATCCGAGTGAAACTGAAACTGCAATCAGGAAGGTCCTAATGTATTGGAAATGTTCCGCCGACACACCGTTATTTTAGTGAAATTGAATGTTGTTATTTAGGTCATTAGTCGCAAAGCTGGTTCGAACTTCTAGATGCTTTAGTAAGTAAACCGAGGAAAAATGTGGTTTACTCTTGCCTTCTTCACTGAGTGAAGAAGTTGAAATGCTTATTAGCATGCCAGGCACTCCGAAACACATCTACTTTCCTCCCTGAAAATGTCACCTTCACTTTTTTATCACAGGTTTAGGCTGTATAATGAAACTCATTACTCTCAGAAGAGATAACTTTAACTAGTATCTTTTACACCTCTACCTAATCTGTTCTTAAATGGCTCAGTCATATAATTGGCTGACAAATAAGAAATCAGAATAAGAAACAGAACTATTTTTGTAGCCGTGGAACGAGCAGATCGAGGGCAAATAATTTAAAACTCCACCGGCCTCTTATGAGTATATTAAATTTATTATACATTTTTTATATCACTAAAGAGAGATCGAATATTTCTTTTTATGAATCGTTTATGTTTTCTTCAGCATATTAAAAAAGTAGTAGAAAATAGAATGAAACGTTAAATGGTTGATATTTCACTCTAAGTAGATTCTGTATCGATCAAATTCTTTGGTTAGGTGAGAGGTATGCCAGAGTTTCAGGGTTTTAAACCACTCGAGTGAAGTATGTGAAACACAAGAATACGTTCGAACCCAAGCGGTAAAGAAGAGAGTGTTACCTCTTTAAACAACCATTTCGGATGTAGAGAGTCCATCAGTGACGTAGTTTATAAAGCAGTAGTCTGTAGAAGAGTTTCGATCACCTTTTACAAGTCATTCGCATCTCAAAGTACTTGAAACGGAATACAAAGAAAACGCGCCGTGATTGCATCTTCCTATTTACCTTATTTAGACGTGGATAGATATTCAACGATGATAAAACTATTCACCTCTTAAGTATACTTGAATTTAAATGAAAAAAATATTAGTCTAATGAAACAACAAATTTATATTCTTTCGTTGTTAAAAAATATTTTATTTAAACACTTATGAAAATATCATAAAGAATCGAGAAAGAAATCCTTATAGGGCCTATGTAACTACTTTCTGCACGATACGGTAGGACCTATTAACCCTCAGTCACAGTTGTACATTTTTGTGAACACTACCACAGTGGTGGGGTCGAATAAGATACCACTGTCCTTGGTGATGGAAAACAATATTTTTTTTAATAATTTCACATTTAATTCATTAAGGCAATTAAATTACATTTTTATTTAAGCCATTGAGTTATAATATTTCCACGAAATCCAATTAACATTTTATCTACACAAGCATGAGCTCCAATTGTGTAACAACTCTGTGAATTTTTTATCATTTCTTGAAAAATGAAAGCCACTGGTGCTGCTCGATCTACTATCTTTTCTACTATCTTTCTCTCAGAGCATGTCTTGATGTCATCAAATCGTGTACAGTACAGAAGGACCTCAATCCGTTTTGCTGATATTATGGTGCGAAATATATCTCTCCTGGAGCCGCCAGTTGCATGCATTGATCGTTAACTCTCATGGTTTGATTTAAATATTGATGAATAATGCAGATAACCAATTAGTGCTCTCATTTCTGTAGTATTGGCGTCATTCAGTTCCATTCGTTTTTCAATAGAAAATGTACCTCTGTAAGCAGCAATTTTTTCATTTGTAAATTTAATGGTTTCGTCAATCATTTCTGTAGAGAATATACATTCCCAAATTTGTAATGGTGTCCAAGAATCCCCAAATTTTTTCACATTATTTTTAAGTCCTGTTAACTTGGTTTTTAAGAAGTTATGAGCCGGAGTCCTGACGTTTTTTGGGGTTCTATCTTTGACCACTAAAAATTATTACGACCGTAAATGAAATCAGTATACTCTTGTAGAGTGTTTTTATCAGCTGAATTATCAGATTCATATTCTTGTTCAGAAGCTGTGTCATGTTCAGAATGGTAATCAGGATGATTTTCGTCCTCTTGTTTACTATTGTCACTACCTTTTCCATTTAACAATAAATTCGGAAAATTTTTCATGGAAAACAGACATATTCTCACGCGAAGATGATGCCAGTACCAAATAATCGAACAACTACGTATAAACCATAAAAATATGAAAACTATTAACTCGAACTGGTGTAAATGGTTATAACAAAAAAAGTCAACCGCATAAAAACTTACGAGCTCACAGTGCTGGGGTCATTTATGGCACCACAACGAATAAATCTCAAAATATAACAAAACCTATAAGTTCTACAACACAACCACACGTCAAACTCACACTAAGGAAAAGGTACTGAGATGGTCAAAGTCAAAAACTTCAGTTAAAAAAAATGGTGAAGTAATGTATTCTAACCGGTATCATTAACGACCCCCCAACTGTGACTGAGGGTTAACATTTGTCACAATTTATCTGTATTACGGTCATCATAATCAATATGGATTAGGGAACCTGGCCTCGAGTTTAGTATTCAACTATTTCATGAAGAAGTTGGATACCCATCTCTTCCAAGGTTGTCCAATACCACATTATCCTGTTGGCTCGTAAATACCTGTTTCAGTGTTCGATCATCTAACATCCTCAGCAAATGACTACACCATAATTAAATGTATTTTCGAATAGTTGATATTAATCCTAACACATAAATCTGCCATAATTAATAATAAAAATAATAATAATAGTTTATTTAAAATATATTATTTACATACGAATAGCATTACAGTGCATTATATATATATATTACATGTATTAATTTATATTTTTAAATTTTTGTACTAGGTGCATAAAATTAAACTATCCAATTATGGTTTCCTATTTATCCTAGGGTAGGCTCATATAAAGTTTATTTTTTAAACACCTGGTTGTCAAGAAAATGAAAATTTTGTACGAAACTAATATGCCGTGGTCCCTGGTTTGATTTCCGGTCAGGTCTGGTATTTTTTCATATTTTATTTTTATCTATCAACTTTCATTAGTTCTAATGTATGCACATAGCAGTCTGACTTCAAACCAAAAATTTTAAAAAATCTTCAAACTCAGTCTCCCAGAATCTAAATGGTAGACCTGATATGGCTACGTGCCTA
Source organism: Catonia carolina (assembly GCA_035578175.1). Taxonomy (NCBI): domain Eukaryota; kingdom Metazoa; phylum Arthropoda; class Insecta; order Hemiptera; family Achilidae; genus Catonia; species Catonia carolina. Next base: position 76,554,088 of record JAQMRL010000003.1, read on the forward strand.
TTACCAATTTTCTGAAAGGGCGTAGTAAAGAAGGAAGGATATGATAAGAAGAGGACCTTTAGACTAATGATTAGCAACTGACAAACCACCGACTCATTTTTGAAGACCGCGAGTTCTAGAGAATAATTTTTTTGTAAACAAATCTAATTCTCGTGTATGATTTGAAATTTTTTACGTTTAGGCTGTGTGCGTGCTGAGAGCAAAACTGACGATATCAACACGATATCTACGAAGAGATTTGATGCTCGTTGGACAAGTTTATGGCCGCGATCAGGCTGAAACCAACTCGTGATAACGGGGCGCTACAAAATAAAAAAAACTATAACTTTTGTAAACGGGCTTACATAGTTTGAAACTGTTGTTACATTCTGTTGCTCTAACTTTTTTGAAATCAATGTTAGTTTTAAGATTTAGCATGTAGATTGCCATAATTAAAATTTTACAGTCAGCAAGGTACGTCTAAGGTAAAAGTTGGCCGGACCACAGCAACCTCATGAAATTTTTGATCAAATTCAACTGTTTACCACTGCTTTAGGTCTTCAAACTAGCTGTGAAGTAAAACTAAAACAATAGGTAGCTAATGCAAGAGTTTGTTTTCCCTATTATTACAACTTGGTGGATCAATTTTGACAAACAAATGGTTTTGGAGCAATTCAGTGAATTAAATGAGATATAAAATACACGACACAGTTAGATACTGCCTGTTGCCAAGCTTTGTGTAGCTGAGAGTTATGCATTACGTCACTACTGCAGTGAGAGATAGCGTTAGTAGTAGTATTGTTTTACTTGTACTATGTTTGTAGTAGTCAAGGGTACTATCCAAACTACATATATTCGGTGTTGCCGTCTACAGCGAATAGTCAAAACAACACCCACGTATGTCACCGCACTAGGCAACCTACTGCCTAGCGAACAGCAATGAGATGATTAGTACAGTGTTATGACGTAACAGCAATCTGGTACTTCGTCTGTCCCCTTCATCCCGCAGCTGCACAAAGCTTAGATTCATACATTATTGAAATATAATACGATATGATGATTTGTTAATGTATACAAGTAACTTAAACATCAAATATGAGTTGACAAATATCACTAATAACTGTTACATTTTGGCGGCGGGTGTAATAAAGGATAAAGGGTGAAGTTAATAAGTCCCGCGAGCTGCAGGAAGTATATAGGAAGGCTACAGCCCTCGCTCTATTAACCTCCCAACCCCACATATCGTCATATACTGTACGAGGGTGTTTGTTTTGACGTAAAGGGCCTTTTCTGCCTTGCAGGGGGTTAGGTCGGCCTTGTATTATTATTATTATCTTGTACTCTGACTCATTCGATTTACGACTGGTTAAGTGTTAACCGTCTTATCTTACGGTCGGAATATTCTTTTCTGTCATGATACTAGTAAATCATAATAGTATGAAATAGTAGGGGCTTACTTTTTACTCTTACGTAAAACAAAGTTATAACATCTATTGTATCTGTATATACAAATGTAAGGTCCTCATTAAATGAATGAGTCATTTACTAACTCATTAACTTCTGATCATTTCTTCTTAAGGTGCCTATCCGTTACAAATGATAGCGATTATCATGGAAATTCTAACTTTGTTGAAACAGTCCTAAGATTTTTTAACCACGATATCCTTCTTCTTTCGGGACGTCTTTCTCCGAAGATCTTTCCCTGCAAAATATACTGAATAAGGCATATTTGGCTTCACTCTGCATAATATGACTCAGGTAATGCAACACCTGACGTGCTTTGACATTTGTCAAAACTTCCAGTTCCTCGGAAGTTTCACAGAACTGCGGTGTTGATCATTCGTGCCGTCCAGGGAATTTTTAAAATTATTCGATATGACCACATCTCAAATGCATGCAATTTCTTTGTGACGACCTTGTTTTAGGCCCAATAATTTACTCTTTAAAAAAGGATGGAGAAAACGTAACATTGCAGAAGCCTTATTTTTGAATCAAAAGAGAGATTATGAATCTTGAAGAAGACACTAGTCCAATTAAATGAGTATCGAACTTTCCCAAAGCGGGACTTTATTTTCTTGCATGCTGTTCCAGTTCTCATTTATTATTCTGTTCTCTACTCTTTCAATTTCAGCTTGGTTGATATGGAGGTGACTTCCGTAACCTTCCGCTTACTAATTATCATGAGCTTGGTATCACTGACATTAATATCCAGGCCGTATTACTTGTTGTGTGAGTTATTTTCTCCATCAGAAATTGCAGGTCTTCTAAGTTAACACAGAAGTCACATAGAAGTTTCGAGCACATAATATGCTGAAATTCAGCTCATTTGTTTCTTAAATTTTGAACAAAAAAACTAAAGCTCTCAGTTTTATTAGTTAAGCTATTTTGTTATAAAGCAGCTACTACTGTAGCTATTAAAACACAGCTATTGATTTAGCTATTAGTTTATTAAATTTTCATCAATTGCACCTAGGGGCTAAAACGGGTTTGACAATTATAAAGCAATCACTTTTTTTGTTATTCAAAAATAAATCTTTATAAAGCATCCTGCAGCCTGTTACCAATTCCAATACATATAAATATTTTTAATTACTTTACTGATAATTATTTGTTTATTTACAATTTCACTTAAAATTTACAAAGTTGGTTTGGGTTGATCCACCATAAATGAAATGACAAAAATTGAAACTAATTTTATTATTACATTAATTATACAAAAGATATCTGGTCTGAAACACTTACAATTTTGTTTTTACCAATGTAGGTAAATAATGAACAATATAATCTACGTTTAATAAAAAAAAAATTACATAAAAAAAATTTTCTAATTTTAATCGTGAGTAAATGACGCAAAATAATCCTCTGTAGAACTTAAAAATACGGAAAATAACTTAATCGATGCTAAACTAAGCGTTGTAGAAAAAATACTTATAAAAGTTGTAGGTCTTTTAGTTATCTATAACCTTAATTGTTCACAATTTTGCAATAAAATGTAAATTAAGGTCGAAATCTTCAAAAAAAACATAGTTTACTAATATACCACAGCCTCCACGTATTTGTCCAGAGTTGCTGCTTACCTGATCTTGGAGAGCACAAAAAATTTTGGTAGTATAGGGTGATTCAAAAAGAGCGCCGGTTTTGATATATCAAATTAAGAGATTTATTTTATTGAAAAACTGAAAATAAATACATCAACAAGTTCATCTTACCTTCCGATTTCATGTATGAAAAATGATGTCATGCATGTGTCCTCCTCTACTGCGCTGGCACGCATCAACTCTGTCCATGAAATTGGATATTACTGCACGACAAGTTTCGACTTCCATTTGCCCGATAACCCGTCGAATTTCCTCCTTCAAGTCATTGATGTTTCGGGGTTAATTGGCATACACCAATGACTTCAGATGACCCCAAAAATGAAAGTCACAAGGCGTCAAGTCACACGACCTTGGTGGCCATTGATGGTCGGAATTACGAGAAATGATGCGATCCTGGAACCGTTCACGGAGCAACAACATTGTTTCTCGTGCAGCAACTGAATTTTATACGGGTGATATTGGAGATTGTACCGAAGAATTCTCCGTACAGAAGAACATCGTAAACCCAATTGTTGAGAACGGCGACGTATTGATTTTGCTGGGCTAACAGCCACACTGTCACGAACCAACGCAACGTTCTGCTCAGTTCGGCCAGAACGACGACGTCCAGAACTTTTAAGGTCGACTGTTGAACCCGTCTCAAAAAACTTTTTCATGAGCCTGCGAACTGTTGATTCATTCGGTGCTTCATTACTTCCTAGAGTACCGCGAAGTCGCCTGACAGTAGCCGCATAACTCTCTCCACTCTGGTAAAATGTTTTGACGATTAACACTCGTTGTGCAATAGTAAACTTCTCCATGGTTAGACACAGACTGCGAGAGTACTACACTGCGAACAAGAGAAACTACAACTGAATCGTCAATCGGAATGTTCTCCGAAATAGAAATGAGGTCTAACAATGTTGCCAACCGATAAACAAAAATTTACCAACCGTTTAAAAACCGGCGCTCTTTTTGAATCACCCGTTAGATAATGTAATTTTTAAAAAATACGTATAAGCCATTTTTAAGGAAAATTGTAAATAAGTGAACATTTTCACAAGTAAATATTACTTTAAAATGACCGATTTTGATAATATTCATGTTAGGTTTCCTTGCGGTACCTAACTTAAATTCCAAGTTTTAACTTCGTACCATATTCCGTTCTTTAGATGTTATGTTCACACACAGACCGATGTGTATAAATATAGGCCTAAATGTATATATTTTTGCGTTCTGGGGATTAAAGTACGTTTATTTTTGGTTAAAAATCGATTATGAAAAATCAGTATAAAACAATACTTTCCTTCTCTATATTTCATACAGGACAAGAAAAAATAGGAAAGAATTCAGAAGACCTTGTTCAAAATCAGTGAGAAAAACAAACTAAACTACGTAGTATCTGTGAATGAAAATCAAAGAAAGGATTGAAAGCAAAGCAATATATCACGTGAAATGAGAAGAAGCCAAATAATTTTCATTTTTAACTATGTGCGGATTAGTAACGAATAGAAGTGATGTATCATATTACGGGGGCCCACGACTAAACAAAAAGAAACCGTACAATAGCATTAACTAGAAGGAACCCTCTATTGTTAACTAACCAAAGCAAATAGTACAAAGGTACATCAATAAAATAACGAGCTAAAACCGCGGTCAGACAGAATTTACTATGTACAATGGATTTGCTTAAAACAATTATTAAAACAAAGAAGTCATTTGCTTGAGAAATCTTAAAACTTTATTAAAGTTATTCCAAAATAGTCGTAATTTTATTTATTTGTAGTTTCTATAATTTATTATAAATTAAATCAGCCGTTTCCGTGGCACTTTGGTTTACAGTCTACATAAACGTTAAACTGCAAAGTAAAACTTTCTGATTTGTTTCCCAGTCAGAGTCCAAAAGTATTTTTGTTTAGATAAACAGCCGAAAGGCTGGTTTGAACCTTAAGAGGTTTTACTAAGTTAAACGAGGAGTGAGGTAATTTACAATTGCCTACCTCACTGAGTAGAATACGATGTCTCCCAGCACGTCAGGTCCTCTGAAAAGCTTCTACTTTCTATCCTTCAAATGACACCTTCAATTCACAATTATTCATCTACAGCAGGGTCTGGCTATATAATGAAATTCATTACTCTCAGTTGAGGTGATTCTGACTAGTGTCTTTTGCTCCTCTATCTCTTCTGTTCGTAAAAGCTTCAGCCAAATAACTGACTGACCATGTGATTAGAAACACAACTAATTTTTGTAGCCTTGGAACTAGCAGATCGAGTGCAAATAATTACATAATAAATACATACTAATGAAAATGTAAATGATTTAATTTTTCAGCAACTATTTTTTGTAGCCTTGGAACTAGCAGATCGATTGCAAATAATTCAATCAACTCTCAACCGGAGAACACCAGATGAATAGCTCCCGACTGAAACAGAAGAGCCCAGCCGAGACCGGACGCACTATCCCTAGTTTACGCTACCGGTGACAGACGCTACATTCCCGCACCGGTGAGCCTTCGCCGACCCGGAGAGAACCGTCTTGGCTGCGCTATCGGCAGACGGCCTACGCCGACCCGACACTGCGGGGCTCTGGGGGCCACCACTGCCACGCTGCAGTGGAGACCCAACTGCCGCTGAGGGAAGGCTACGCCTGAACCCGGTAGCCGAGCCGTCACTCTTCGGGCTCCGCTTCTGTCATGCCGGCTCGCCGCTTCCGACTGCCAACAACGGCCCTTTTCAAGGCCACCAATATTGCAAACAAGGTTTTGACATGTGTTGTCGGCTCCGGTCGGCGACAATAGGTAGGGGTTCGATTAACCATATTTTAGGAATGGACGGCTTGAGTCTGTACAAGACTACATCTCATTCTCGCTGCATACATATTATCATTCTCATGTCATTGGATCATGGAAGTTGCCTATCTAACTTATATTTAACAGATTGCAATTTACACACTGTAGAGGGTCAAAGGTCATATGTTAAGTATCTGTTCGTTGTAAATATTAAAAAATGTATGCATATTCATTTATTTATCGTGTTTTAGAATAATGCTTAAATGCTATTAACTAGTACAATTTAATTTTGAATAACTAGAAAAAAATATTTAAATTTTAAAAGTTCAAGTTAGCCTATTTAAAAATTAAAATGGATGAAAGAATACTTTTATACGAACTTGATTGAAAACTTTAGTGGTACTGGAATATTGGGAATAGAAGAGGTTTTAGCCACAAGTCAAGAAATTAATTAATTATTTTAATACATTTTTATATACCGGTAGAGGCAGATAAGGTGTCCCAGATTGATTGCAGGAAGACGGAATGACATAGACTTATACGGAAAAAATATTTTCCAATAAAGTGACCATTGGCTATTTTATAAAGTAAATTAGTAGCAACGTAACAAAAATAAAGTGCAACAGTACAAATAAAAACAAACTAATAAATTTAAAAAATCGATAGGATTACTTGCAACTCGAGTTTAAACGATTACACGATCACAAAATGTGAAATTGCATCGTTGAGAAATGTAAAAAATAAATAAAATTTTGTAATCAGCTTAGTAAACACATGTTTAAAAATAAAAAATATTATTGTACTTATTTCTTTATCTTAAGAAAATAATTCGATACATTTTTCCTTGATCGTATCAAACTTATTAGTTTTAAATAATGCAGTACTTATTAAAGAATCAGCTACTTTAATATACATACCATCCCCTGATGTGGAAATGGCTTGTCTGTTTCGTAAAAAAAAAGTTTTCTATGAAATGATTAAAAATTTGTCTATACATAATTTGATTTAGATATATTTAACCGTCTTTCCCGGAAATATGAGCGAAAAAGAAAAATAATGTTCGATATAAATTTTTTTCTTTTTAAAAATACGTACGAAACGATATGACACATGACCTACTTTTCCAATTGAAATTTTTGAGTTACGGCTATTTTGATTTCTTCAAAAACCAGTTTCAGGACACTCAAATTTTCCAGAATACAGTCATGCGGCACATCGTTTGAAAGCTTATTCAATTCTAAATGAAATTAAATGAAAAATAAACAATTAAGTTTACAATTTTTTGTCGTAAAGCCCAACATGTAAAAACTTTTTGCAGTTTTGGCCGCTATTTTAAAATGCATAAAGATATTTTGAATTTTTTTTATCATATTAAATGTTAATTTTTCGATTTTTCAAACTATGCCAGAAAACACAGGTGTTTACATTTGAAAATTACGAGATTCCAACACGGGCTTTCAGTTTAAGCACTCTGTTCATTAGAAGTGGACGAAAGTATTTTTATCAAATAGCCAATGGTCGCATTATTGGAAAACATTTTTTCCGTATGAGTCTATGTCACTCCGTTTTCCTGCAATCAATTTGGGACATTTTATCTGCCTCACCCGGTATATATATTGATAAACTTTAAATAATTAATATTGGACAAGATTGGCTTTATTTATGTAACGAACAAATAGATTGAATTTAAATATTAATAGAGTAAAGAAAGTTGCATTATTTGATTCGAGGAGAAGAAAATTAACAAATATATTTTGATAACTTTATAAAACAAAGTTATTTATTTTCTAAGATGAATGGGTACAATTTTAAAAGATATAGTCTATTAAAAGAAACTGAGTGCTATTTATTATGTAAAAAGTCATACCAGAAAAAAATTAATAAAAATATAGTTTTGTTAAAGAAAGAATTTACATCCTGTAAAAATCTATGACACATTAGGATAAAAACAAGTTATAATTAGGGCCTATATCTTGTTCGCCCGATGTGAATGTAGGTCCAACAAGCAATGCAAATGTAAACATGCTACAAGCTTTTTAGATTTTTTCACTAATCCCTATTACTTACAAAATTCTGTATTACATCGAGACCTCAAGATGGACACAAAATACACGATCATTTAAAAATTATACACTAGTTTTCATCCAAATTAATGAATATAACAAAACAAGGAAAAGCATTGTAGCAACTATATCCGCAAAGGGAATTAAAGAGATGGATCTGTTATAAAACACCAACGAGGTATACCACGGGTGATTTCCTCCATCACGACTAAACCAGGATATTATTTACATTACTATGAATACTATTTGTATTGATTTATAGTTCTAGTTGCTCTGTTTAAAGACAAAAAACTGTGAGGAGTAAATGTGGTATATTTCAGTTCTCTTCCTCTAGGAGATCAGGAAGCTAAAAATTTAGTGTCAAGTAAGCTAAATAAGTGAGGATTATATCCACGTAGGCTATATACAGAACTCTACTAATTCGAAATTTCTGATAATCTGAACTTGGTTCTAATTTTCCAAAAGTGTTTTTCACGTATAAAAGGTGTTTTGGAATTAAAGATATGTAATTTTATAATTTATTAAAAAAATATTTCTAATATTAATAATCAAATCATCATCTGTCAAGGATTAGTCTCCGTTGCCTGTTCCGGCATTTATCTCTTTTTAGGTCTTCCCAAGCCTCGCTTTCCTCTAGGTTTATATTTCCATGCTCGCAGAGGAAGTCTGTGAGCTGGCATTCGAAGTAAATGGTTGGACCAGTTTCTCTTATTTTATAGAAGGTGAACGTGCTCGGTCAGCTCATGCGAGGGTTTGGCTTTGAATCGAGTAGGGGCTAAGCTTGTATGAAAGCTGAGCTAACCTTGTATGACACACTGAGATTGAGGCCTCAACCCCGACACGGCGCGTCCCAATGGCTGATAGGGAACGTCCTATAGACATGCAGGCAGGTGCGTATAAGGCATAGCCAAATAAGTGCCCGCGGATCAACTGAGGTGAAAACTGGTCAACGGTCTCCACGGTGGAGATGGAGGATTCCTAATGGCGTGGAGGGCGGAAGAGCCTAGGGAGTTAACCCAAATAAAATCCAGGGGAATTGAACCCGGAAAATGGTCAATGGTCTCGAAGGCGGAGGAGGAATTTTCCCAAAGGTGGAGAGGGCGGACAAACCTAGAATGTTGGTCTTCAAATGAAACCCAGGGTCCGTTTAGAGGTTCTAAGGTGGCAGCCCCACCACTGGACTATCCAACGTAGGGTTAGTAACTCGGCCTGGAGAAAACTTTATTACTGGCAAGCATCGACAGTTAAAAATCAAATATTAAAAATTATAAACAGTTCAATTAAAAATATAAAAACGAACATTATTAAGTTCCTATAGAAGATGTTCATGCAACATAAATCATTCGCTCGTAAAAGATTTTTTCTAGTTTATTAGCAATACAAGAAACCATACGTTTTCATAACTGGTTGGCTGCAAAAACTCACTAATTGTTTTCTGTCATATTGTCGAAAACCTTGATGATGACGCAATATTTCTACAACACCTCGTACACATATGACTTCAGTGTGCGTATCTTTGTTGTACTGATCTACGTACTGCTGTGTCTAACTATAAATAGTTGGCCAACAACGTTCAGATAATGCGTGCGTAATATTAATTTTTTTTTAATTTATAAATAAAAATTTATAAATTTATATATTTATAAATTTATAAATTTTAATTTATAAAATATTTGCTATTTTGCGGACCACCCACTTTCCTATACAGTGGAAATTTTCACAAGTTATCATGTTTCATAAAGAAAATAAACCAATCCACGAACCATCTTCTTACAGGCCCATCAGTTTACCTTCAACAGTTTCAAAATTATTCGAAAAACTTTTACTCCCAAGACTGCTTATATTTGTAGAAGACCAAGGTATAATCCCTAATCATCAATTTGGGTTCCGTCGACGGCACAGCACAATTCATCAACTACACAGAATCGTTGATCAAATTGCCTCTGGCTTTGAACAAAAAAAATATGTAAGTGCCGTCTTCTTTGATGTTTGCGCAGCGTTTGGTAAAGTTTGGCATCAAGGTCTGCGATATAAATTAAGAAAATTCTTGCCAGATGCCTATTTCTTAATCATCAGCCCCTTTTTAACGGACAGATTTTTTCAAGTAAAACATAACACGGCTCTGTCTGACTACAAAAAATGGTTAAAAATCTGGAGGATCCAATTCAACGCTTCAAAATCAGTGCATGTCACCTTTTCTCTCCGGAAAGGCGAATGTCCTGAACTATTTCTCGACAATAAACCGATACCACAACGACAAAAAGTTAAATACCTTGGACTTCACCTTGACAAGAGACTCACCTGGGCGACTCATATAAAAACCAAAAGACTGACTTTGAACTCCAAATTGAAAGAACTATTTCGACTACTTGGACGCCGCTCTTCACTGACTCTAAAATCTCAAATATTACTATACAAAGTTTATCTCAAACCAATATGGACTAGTAGTTTAATTAGTATTTAAGTAACTAACATATATTTTTAATTTGTTGTTGTTTCGTTCATCAGCCGAAAACAGGTTTGAAACTCTAGAGGCTTTACTAAGTAAAACGAGGAGTGAGGTGGTTTACCATTGCCTTCTTCACTGAGTGGAAAAGTATGCTTATCAGCATGTCTCTGAAAAGCATCTACTTTCTACCCTACAAAATGACACCTTCACTTCAATCACCACAGGATCTGGCTGTATAATGATGAAATTCATTACTCTCAGAGAAAATAAAGTTTCTTTTATACCTCTACAGTTTATAATATTACTAACACACCAATAGATTACCATAGTAGCTATATGCAGTATTAGAAAAAAACAAAGAAGCACTAAATTGATCTACCCTTGAACATGGGAAACCAAGTTGGGTAAATTATTTTCCCACCACGAGTTAATATAAATTATTTTATATTTTTAAGTTGTGAAATTAAGGAAATTAACATTGTATTGTAATGACTTTTGTAAATTAATGGGAAAATAAATAAATAAATACATATACTTATGTATATATAAAGCAAAGAATTTCAAAGAGAGAGAGGAGATAATTTATAAAATGACAACCTTGGAGATAGAATGATTAATAAACATGTTGACAAATTAAAAAGAGGAAAATAAATAAACTAATCATCAGAGATCTACGAGTGGAAATGAATGTAAAAATTTCAATTAGAGATAAAAGAAGGTAACACAAACAAACATGTAATAACGGTGTAGTTATACAGAAGTTACATTGTAGAAAGTAAATTTAAATTAACTTCATTTCCGTCAATAGTAAAGGAAAGATCTACGTTAATTATAATTCGTTACTCCTTACACGAAATATTTTATGAGATGTAAATGTGTGACGCGGCGTGCGTTACCGAAGTGAAGGCAATTCTTATTCGAGTGTGTGCTACTTATATAATTGCTTCGGTGTAAATGTTTACGAGTGTTTTCTGTGTAACGCACCACTCATATGCGTGTGTGGGAACATTTAGTTTTGACATCTGGTGTTTCGGGTTGACTGATAAAAAACTAATTTATTCACCCCCTTGAATTATGCCCGTGAAGTTTCAATCCCCTTTTCTCGGTGGTAGAAGTGAGTATAGTTTGTGCGGGTGGTAGCGCGAAGGTTTCTCTAAACAAATTAGGCATGTAAAATAGGGTCCAAGTAACCGCTCTTCTAATCTACTCAACATCCCTTAGGCTTCTGCATTCCACATACTTATACCAAGCACTACCCCTTATCAATTGATTGTTTGTATATTTTACCATATCAAATATGTATGTTGCATCAATCATCAAAGAATATCAAATTTCAAAAATAATTCGGTTAGTGCAAATTCATTTTGCTTATAAAAAATTAAATTAACGTATTGAATATCAGGCAAAATTCTAACACTCTTGTACCTCTTGTACTGTAGTAAAATTGGAGTGTTTATAACCATCTGAGACTTTTAGAAAGAGAGAGAAACAAATTAGAGTTTCGGAAGGAATATCACAAAAGAAGAGTACCCTATATGAAAAGTACTATTTTTCACTTTGAACAGTGACTTTCCTGGCAGATGATGGTCGTCTGCCAGGATTAGTAATTTAAAAAAAAAATTAAACTTGCTGTTTTCCTTGAGCGTAGCTTTAAAATAAATACCTAATAACTACAAAATAGAGCCTACCTCTTCCTAATTATACCTACAACCTAAACAATTAAACTTCTGTTACGTTACAAAAATAAATAAATAATTATAAAATTTGATAAGAATACTACAAAGACTTCTTTTAAATTTTTAAATAGGAAAAATAGGCCTAGTTAAATCAATAAAATTATAAAAATAAATCAGTTATTTAACAGAAAAAAATCTGGTGTGAAACACTCTCACAACTTTCTCTTGCCTTGAAAATAATGACCAATATAACCTAACATTAGTAACAAAACATCATCACATGTTATTTTCTTCTACCTGTTCCCTAAGGTGAAATCAGCATTTAAAGGGACAAGATTTGAGTCTCTGGTAGCTGTAAAAGAGAAAGTGGCACGTGTCCTAAAGGAGCTGACAGAAGATGACTTCCAGCATTGTTTCCAACAATAAAAAATTCGCATGGAGCGTTGTAGGAATAGAGAAGGAGTGTATATTGATGGTGACAATAAGTGATTATGTCATCATCATCATCTTCACTTCCAAGGATTAGGTTACATGAACCTGTTCCGGTACCCATCTCCCTCTCGGCCTCCCTACATCTCTTCTGCCAACTGGTTGATAATTTAAAGCCGCCACTGGCATCCTTTCATTTGGCATTCTGTCCAGGTGACTACACCATCTTTGTCTATTTTTTATTATCTTTTCATGCAAAGACTGAACTGATAGTGCGCTTCTAATATCCACGTTCCTTATTCTATCCATTCTGGTACATCCATGCACACTTCGTAAAAACTTCATTTCTGCAGCTTGAATTTTACTATCGCTTTTAGCAGTATGCACCCAAGACTCACTGCCATATAGGAGTGTTGGAACCGCAATAGTGTTGAAAAATTTGAGGCGTGTTTCCTTCCTCGTTTTATTCTTCAGATGTCTGTGAATATTTCCACAAATATTCTGAAATTTGGCCAGTTTAACTGTTATGTCTTTATCAAAATCGTATGAAACATCACTCCCAAGATATTGAAAATGTTTAACCTGTTCTATTGCCCTTCCATTCATCTCTATTCTCGTCCTTATTGTATATTTACCTTTAAAAGCCATAGTTTTAGATTTTGTGGATGATATTTCCAGATTGTATTGTTTTGCAACTTGTTCCAACATAAATACCGATTTTTGTAACTCGTCTTCATTCTGTTGTATTACAACTTTGTCATCCGCATATAAAAGAGAGTTCATAAAGAAGCCATCCGAGATCTGTATACCTGGGTCTACATTACATTTCCACGTTCTCAACATGTCGTCCACATATATATTAAACAATGTCGACGATATACAACATCCCTGTCGAACTCCTCTATTGGTTTTAATAGGCTCTGTCACTTTCCCATCTAAATCTAGTAAAATCACAGTATCTTCGTACAGGCTCTGCAATATCCTGATAATATGTTTAGGGTATCCTCTCCTTTCCAGAACCCTCCATAAAAGCGAACGTTTAACACTGTCAAAAGCCTTTACAAAATCTATAAATGCAATATGGGTTTCAAGGTTGTATTCTCGTCTCTTAGCTATAATTTGTTTTAAAGTAAAAATAAACACCGCCAACAGTGTTGCTTAACACTGCCGGTCCCAAGCCCGGGGCCCCATCCGGCAAGAGATGGGGAAGTGTGGAGGGGGAGGAGTAACAACCTCGTTAAAAAACCTGGGTCCATCTGGCTCCGGATGGTAGCACCCAGTAAGGGCCCCTGCCTAGGGTTACAGGTGAAAACCGGTCAACGGCCTCGAAGGCGGAAGAGGAAGAAATTCCCAACGGCGGAGAGGGCGGAAGAACCTAGAGCGTCATCTCGAACGAACTGGTCTGCATGCTTGGAGGCAGTGAGGTGGCAGCCCCACCACTAAGCTTAACCTGCGCAGCGCCCGTAACGCGGCCAGGGGATTTCTCTTAAAACTGACAGTACCCAAAGCAGCCTCGGACAGGACAGGAATTTCGGAAACATAAATGGAAACGAACAAAAGAAACAACGAAAATGGATTGCGGATAATTTACGAATAGCAACTTGGAATGTACGTGGAATTAATAATAAAGAAATAGAACTGAGTAAAATATTTAAGGAGAAAGGCATAAATATCGCTGTTGTAACGGAAACAAAAAAAAAATTATGTGGCTCGAAGTATTTAGAAGAATATGCGATGTTTTATAGTGGTGTAAGCGTCAAGGAAAGAGCAGCAAAGGGAGTGGCTATATTTGTAGATAGGAAATGGGAACAAAAGTGATTATGTATAAAATAAAAATAAAATCTTTTACAACGTCGGTCTCGTTATTTAATAGCCACATCTCGTATATTCTTATTTTGTTACAAAATGGCTCAGTATTCCGATATATAGGTCAGTAGGCTTATCTTGCTTTTGAACTGCTTATTTGAATTCAAGTATAGTTTTATAAATACGTCTGCTATATTATATAAACAATTGAGAAAAAATAAATTTGAATAGTTGATTCTCTAAAAAAAGTTATATAAAATAAAACAGAGTTAGAAATAATCCTTTGGTAAAGGGTAAAGAGTTAAATTGTGGAAAGGATGAAGAGGGGGTAGTGAGTACGAGGTCAGGAGTTGGTACTTGTTACTCTACAGATCCTTCCATTTCCTCACCGTCCCACCCATTCCTTTTTCCTTCCCTTCACCCGACCACCCACCCTTATACATTTTACGTTTGTGGGAAGCCATACCGATATCCATATTCAACCCTATTCCCGAACACATCTTCCATATGATCAAACTTACGAGAGGAAAAGTTCCCCAGTGAAAAAGTTGAAAATGAAAAACCTTGTTGAAATAAATAAATAATTTTCCGAGGAAATCCTCTGGAAAAAACTATTAAAGTTCCAAACTTTTTTGACCACTTCTAGAAATATATATAGAGCCGAGTTAAATTGGTAATTTTAATATTACTTCGTGGATAAAATACTGTAGAAGGCTTACTTAGTTTAGTTTTCAACTTGCCATTTAAAACATTTGATATAAAAAATGAGACCAAAGTTGAAGTTATCCAATAAAAAAACCATCTTTCTATCCCTCAACTTAATATATTATACCCGTAGAACTATTGTAACTTCATAATTAACCAACCTATCTCTTTCGTGGTCGTCCAATTTCTCGTTATGACGTTTTTCTCTGCGACTTTTTTTTAAGACAACATTTTCAATTCGTCTAACAGGTTTAAATCATTTCTGATGATATAATGCTATTCTTGCTTCTAAACCGTGCTCACTAAGCCTTTTAATAATTTTAGAATTCCTCCACTTATGATTCAAATTAGGTTACGCTTTTATTTTTTTATTGTTTACTCATGATTATACGTAGGTTATGTCTTTAATTACTTACATTGGCAAGAGAAAGCGTGTGAATATTTCATACTAAATTTTTTTAGAATTTAAAAGAAAGTAATATGAACAAATCGTTTTTAAAATATATTAAAAAGTTTCCAAGAAATTGTTAACAAAAATTGAAAAATCTTATTTTTCGGTAAATAGCAAAAAATTGTAACTTCAGGTATATTAAGGGTTTTGTAAGAAAATAGGATTATTCCACGAAATCTCTTTGTTTTCTGGTAAATAAAATCACTTTTAACATCAAAAATAAATATTGAATAACTTTGTAAACAGCATTTCTTGTTAGAAAAAAACCATTAATATAAACATAAACTAAAACAAACTGAATTGTAAACATTATTTTTATAAATTTTCTTTAATAATGGTGACGATATTTTCAAATTTTAAGCCCTACGTACGGCTACTTAGTACTTGTATACAATATAATTCTAAAACCAGTTTTGACTTATGGGTTAGAGCTATGGGGTACAGCTAGTTCATCAAATATAGAAATACTGCAGCGCTTCCAATCAAAATTACCCGAAAAAATTACCTGGTCCTCCAGGTTGGGGGTTTAGCGTTGGGCCAACAACCCACCTTGGAAAAAAGCACAAGTTACGAATCACCAACAAACAGCCTCGGAAATCGGACAGGACATAAGGATAACAAAACGGATACGCTCTAAACAACTAAGATTACGGACATGGAATGTTAGGACTTTAGTAACTCCCGGAACTTGTGATATATTAGCAAAGGAACTTGAAAAGTATAATATGGACGTTGTGGCACTCCAAGAAACGCATTGGCCTCTTGCAGGCAGGGTTGAGACAGAAAAATACAGGATCTACTACAGTGGGTGTGATAATAATCGTTTTTATGGTGGTGTGGGCTTTGCAGTTAATAAGGCGATAGCAGAAGCTGTGATCCAGTTCGAAGCATTGGGTGAGAGATTGTGCAATATTAGGCTAAGAGGAAGATTCGGCAATATATCACTAGTCAGTTTCTATGCACCTACAGAAGAGTCAGATGATGAAGAGAAGGACCAATTCTATGAACTCCTTGAAGAAATGGTGCACAGGTTACCAAGTTTCGACTTAAAAATCTTACTGGGAGATGCAAATGCAAAGGTAGGGAAAGAACGAAGGTGGATGCCAGCTATTGGAAAGGAAAGCCTACACAACCATTCAAATGATAATGGATCTCGTCTAGCAAGTTTTGCACTTTCAAATGAATTGAAAATTTCAAGCACAATGTTTCCAAGGAAAGATATTCACAAATATACATGGACATCACCGGATGGTGCTACTAAAAACCAGATTGATCACGTACTCACAGACCAACGACATAGGAGCAGTGTAACAGCTGTGAGAAGCGTCAGAGGGGCCGAATGCGGAAGTGACCACGCAATGATACTAGTCAAAGTAAACCAAAGAATAGCAGTACAGAAAAGGAAGTCAGAACGAGCAGAAAGACGAATAGACATTGAAAGACTTGAGGTCAACCAAATAGCAGAGGAATTTGCTCTGAAGCTTGAAAATAGGTTCACTATCCTGGAGGAAAGTGAAGAAAGGGAGAGCATTGACAACAAGTGGAATAAACTTAAAGATACTATCCTAGACACCGCAGAGGAAGTGTGTGGGAAAAGGAAAAAGAGAAACAAAAAGCCATGGTTTGACCAAGAATGCCAGCAAACGGTAGAAGAAAGGAGTAGTTTAAAAAAAGCCTGGATAAATAGCAACAGTATAGAAGACCGGGAACTGTACAGGAAGTCCAATACAGAAACTAATAAGCTACTAAGAAAGAAAAAACGACTCCATATTACTGGCCTACTGGACAAAGCTGAAGAAGAAAACACAGCAAACAACGCAAGAGACTTTTACAGAAAAGTGAGGTTCCTCCAAAAAGGTTTCACCCCACACCCCTATGGTGTGAAAAATAAAGAAGGAGTCTTACTAATTGAAAGCCAAAAAGTATTAGAAAGATGGAGAGAATACTTTCACGAATTATTAAATGTAGAGGACCAGATTGGGGCAAGACAAGAAAATGAATCATATCACTACAACGTTCAGCCACATGTAGAACCCCCAACCAGGGAGGAAGTAGAACAAGCTGTTAAATCACTGAGAAACAACAAGGCACCTGGAAGAGATGAGATAACGGCAGATCTGCTGAAGAAAGGGGGAGAAGTTGTTATAGAAAAACTGTGGGAACTGATACTAGAAATTTGGGAGAAAGAAGAAATACCATCTGAATGGCAAGAAGCTGTTATAGTGCCCTTACTTAAAAAAGGCGAAAAAGAAGAATGTGGTAATTTCAGAGGTATCTCGCTTCTTAGTGTGCCCTACAAAGTCATCTCCAGAATTATCCTTAACCGCTTAGAACGTTATGCTGGTGAGATAATTAAAGAACACCAAGCTGGTTTTGTAAAAGGCAGGTCAACAACAAACCAAGTGTTTATCCTGAAAGAAATAATAGCAGAATATTGGAAATGCAACAAAGAATTTTATGCAGTCTTCATAGACTTCCGAAAAGCGTATGATAGTATTAATAGAGATAGACTATGGACACAACTAGAGAAATTTGGTATCCCAAAAAAACTCATTAACTTGTCAAAAATGAGTGTGACAGGGTCAAGATACTCTGTTAAAATAGATGGTCACTACTGTGAACCCTTCTCGGTCAACTCAGGAGTCAGACAGGGAGATGGACTCTCTCCAATTTTATTCAATATGGCCATAGAAGAGGCGCTCCAAAAAGTAGCACATCAAGATGTAGGTGTGGAGGTCGGACCAAAGATTAATGTGCTGGCTTTTGCAGATGATGTGGCAATTATTGCAGAAACCTTGGAGGACACCCTTATCAACCTGTTAACCCTTATCAAACTGTTAATGGAAGAAACAGAGCAAATTGGTTTAGTTACAAATGATTCCAAAACCAAATTTATACACTTTACAAGGAACCAAGGGGGAAGGCTGGGCAGTCTAAAAATAAATGAGCATGAATTTGAACAAGTCCATGAATTCAAATACCTTGGAGTAACCATCTCAAATAAATATTCTGATGTTGAGGAGATACAAAACAGGGTAAACTCAGCAAACAAAAGTATGTATGCCTGCAACAAATTACTATCTTCAAAGTCCCTGTCCCACAAAACAAAGATTAGACTATATAAAACAATCATATGTCCAGTTCTATTATATGGCTCTGAAACGAGGAGAATGACCAAGAAGGAAGAAGAAAAGCTGATAGTGTTTGAAAATAAAGTCCTGCGCAAGGTATATGGGCCCACATATGAACAAGGAGAATGGAGAAGAAAACACAACAAGGAAATTAGGGACCTCTACAGTTACCCAGACATTGTAAGCGAAATAAAATGTAGGAGAATGCGATGGGCTGGGCACGTGCTAAGAAGAGGAGAAGAGTCCAACCTGAAGAAAATATTAGACCCCAACCCCACAGGAAGGCGCCTCCGGGGAAGACCTAGACAAAGATGGTGGAGGCAGGTTAAGACCGACATGGAGAGACTTGGAGCTACAGAAAGAGATGCTGAAGATCGAGCGACATGGAGGCTTGTTGTTGGTGCGGCTAAATATCAACTCCGATATGGATGGCCATGGGAGTAAGTAAGTAAGCAAGTAAGACAATCAGAATCCATAAACGATAAACCTCCTCGACGACAGCGAAGATACTTACAGACTGAGCACGTTTTAAATCACTAGACTTACCTTTACGATTTTGTTAATTATTTAAACCTTGATTTTCTTTTCTTCTTCAACTACTTATCATCGTCATCTCATAATAGGCATCGCTATCATCTCTATTATCGTCATCATCTCCAGCTTCAACAACTTTGTGTTTCGAGATATTGATTCATTATTCATCAAGTTTAGTTTCAAGTTCAGATCATCGTCATCTCTTAATAGGCATCGTTATCATCTCTATCATCGTCATCATCTCCAGCTTCAACAAATTTATGTTTCAACATATTTTTTTTTTAATTCCTAATATGTGTACGTTGCAATCTGTTCAATTCAGAACAAATATTTATTTATTTATATTTTAATTCTAAGGACTTTATTCAGATTTTCTCATCTTTGCTTAAAGTTATTGTATTTATAAACTGATTGTAAAAGAAATACACTGTTACAAAAAAAATGCATGGCTATCAACCATAAATTATCAGAGGTTAAAAATAATTAAAAAGAGAAGGTTTCAAAAGTTATTGTTTTTAAATTTTTCAAATGCTTATCCTTCCTAAATCGGTACCCAGAAAAATTAAAATACGAAACAAAACCGGAGAAGACAATAAACAAGGTTTTTTAATATTCTTCTTTGAAGGAACCCGGGCATATTTAATATTAATGACTAAATAATTTATATGTAGATACGATATTTACTTTGATGTTCAATAACGCATTAAAATTTACCAAGGTTCTTTTAGAATGGTCATTGAGCATGAAGAATAGTTAAACATTTACAGAATAAAATACGTAAAGATACTTGAAAAAATACACGACATTATTGGCATTCTAAGTAAGTCTTTCAAATCTTTTAACTATAAAATAAAAAAAGCATACACACACAAAGACAACTGATTGAATATTCGAAAGTAACATGCTATGGACAAACTAGATGAAGTGTTTTAAAGGTCAATTCGGTGGGCGTATTGATTGTAGCTAATATCTAAAGATTTGGGATGTAAAACATGAGAGAACTTAAATTGTTATAAGATTGACCGTGGGCGAACAAGTGTCTATAAATTATTAACTACAACTCTAGGCTAATTTTTTAATATTAACGGTAATTTTTTTTAGACATTATAATATAATTATATATACTAGGTGTCCCAAAAGCTGGAATTTCGAAACAAGAAAAATTTCAAGATACCCAGTGGAGGTTTACAATCCTATGGATATAAAAATACAACCATCATTGCTTTAAATTTTGACTTGCTCATTCGAGCTTTTTTGGCTCTCGGTGAAGTTCGGCCCTTCCAGTGCATGGATTGGTGCTTCGTTTCTGGATCATAGGTAAAAAACCACGTTTCATCAGATGTTATTATCTTCTACCTGTTCCCTAAAGTGAAATCTGCATTAAAAGGGACAAGATTTGAGTATGTGTAAGCGGTAAAAGAGAAAGCGGCACGTCTCCTGAAGGACCTGACAGAAGATGACTTCCATCACTGTTTACAACGATGGAAAATTCGCATGGAGCGTTGTAGGAATAGAGAAGGAATGTATATTGAAGGTGACAATAAGTTATTATGTATAAAATTAAAATTAAATTTTTTACAATGTCAGTCTCGTTATTTAATAACCACACCTCGTATATGCAAATGTAAACCTCACTCGAATACAAAATACTATTTTATGATGAATCAAAAAGTTTTCCGCCATCTTGAATGTAACTCTTTTTTTAATATTAAGGTGTTCGTGCGACACATGATTTCAATGCGAAATTTTAAAGTAATTAAAACAGGGAAAACCGCACATCAGTGTCTCATACGGTTTGGAAGATATTTGCCTTTTTTTAATTTATGAACCTTATTGAATGTCATGAGATAACGAAATCATATAATTTATCAATGTACGGTCTTTGCCATTCAAATTGTCTTGAAATTTCACATTGAACTCATGTGTAGCATGACCATATACCTTTTTTTAAAAAGAAATAAAGTTATATTCAAGATGGTGGGCAAAATATTTTGATTCACCATAAAATAGCATTTTGTATTTGAGTGAGGTTCACATTTGCATACATCTTGATATTTCCCTTACATTCAGTACGACAGAATATTTTGCCGTACTGTGAATTTTGGGACACCCATTGTATAAACGACAGGTAATCGTTAATGTAATTCAGTAGCTTATTTTGATATTAATAAATAGAAATGTTGTAGCGTAGGTTTTATATCAGATTTGATAAAAATCTTGTATTTTACTGACAAAAATATTAACTTTTTAATAAATTAATAGTAGTATTTATTTCTCTAACGAAACTAAAATCAGCGTGATTGATTGTTTTGAATTTTAAGACATTTACTCCTACACATAGGTTAACTTTAAAATGCAACATAATGTGTTGAACATTGTAACAATTCCATAAATATTCCACGGTTTTACGGGATCTAGTTATTATTAAATAAAATAACTTTCTTATAAACCTTATAACAAATATTTATTAAAAAATTACTAAATAAAAATAAATTATTTAGTTATAACAATAGTTAGTCTTTGTTTTTAATCCCTAATGTACGTATATACGTTGCAATCAGTTCAATTCAAAACAATATGCAACCTAATGACTCAAGAAATCAGCGTGCAAATGGGGTGTAGTCTCGTACAGACCCGTGAACCGACCATTTCCAAAAATGTATGATTAATTGAATCCCAACCATCAAAGTGTACCGGTAACCACCAATTTGTATTCAAATCCGTAAAAAAATTAACTACCTTTACAAGGATTTGAACCAGGTACCTTCGTCTCCAAAAATTAGCTACTGAACTGCTGACTGACGGCAACGACTCTACCTCTAGACTAATCTGGTGGGTCTACTGGTAATTACAATTATAACTACTTGTAAAAGTAGTATTATAACTATTATAACAGCTGTAGTGCTCGCCACGAAAGAAGTCCGCTATGAAGACCAGTTGCCCCTCAACCAATTTAATAACATTTTCTATTTACATCGCAAGTACATTTCTGGTTTTTTTCCGTAATTAATAAAAAATGAAGAGTCTACAGCACTTTTTTTATTAATTTTTTTATTTAGGAAATTCATAATCTGTTGGAAACAATCAGTGAATGTGATAACACAAAATTTGGAAAAAAATTAACATGGTAAATAAACGAGAGTGGAGACACAGTCCAGTGACAGAACTCCGAGTGAATAGATAAGTGTAGCATTAAGTGCAGCAGTTAGAATACTGTAATGGATAGTCAATTACAGTATTTTGTTAATTGATGAGTTCGGTTTATACCTCTTATTGGATTGTTTGTGTGAGTCTGCGTAGCCAGATTTGAGATCAATGGGTTATGGTGGTTCACGAGTTTTTTCCTAAATTTTGAATAGAGTTTTAAGAAAACGACATTTGTGTAGGGTACGTTTAGGTCTGAGTGTAGCGTTTTATTGGTTACATAATAGGGGGTCTACTATACTTGGCACAATAATTTTGCAAAAATTGATAGTTTAATCGAAAAATCATTTCCCAATTTTCTCGTGGAGCCAAAATAGCGCTTTTCTAATTGACCCCCATATTAAAACGAAAAATGGGATTTTAATTTTTAAATATTCAAATTGCAGAAAATGTTGTGATCTTTTACATACTTAGTCTACACCCCAATTTTTTATGTAAAGCCTCGATAAAGTAACAGACGGTTAAAGAGTACACTAACAGAAAACCGACTTAGAACTGGGTTAATTTTATGCGCAAATTGCTGTATCTTCGACAAGTTATTAAAAATAATTAAGTTC
This sequence comes from Catonia carolina, assembly GCA_035578175.1. NCBI lineage: Eukaryota > Metazoa > Arthropoda > Insecta > Hemiptera > Achilidae > Catonia > Catonia carolina. The sequence goes on from JAQMRL010000003.1 coordinate 76,576,938, forward strand.
AATAAATGAACACAAGAAAGAGAGTGTTTTTCAAACACAATGAACTTGTTTCTTGGCGGCCATTATTGTAAATTACAATTACATTACTTAATCTAATAGAAGTATAAAATGAGTTAACTTTAAAAAGAATAAATGGTAATTTACAAGCAATAATTAACTAATTCTTACTTACACAATTAAACAACTGTACACTATATATTCAATAAGCAGAAGTTGTTTCAAATACGCACATGTTATGAAGTACAAAACTTATTTTCAATAACTCATTTAACACTGGCTGACATTCGATTTACTACTAACTAAAAAGAATCCAGTTACAAAGAATTTTTTAGATAATTAAATACACTTAAGTATACTAGACAACACGAGAGGCAAACAACATAATACGGTAATAAATAACAATAAAAAAACATAAAAGAAAAATAGAACCGAAACAAAAAAATAGAATAAACTAGTAAATATATAACAATATAAATGATAGTCTAATAGTATATAATACCACTTTAATAAGACTGACCGCTATCGCAAGTATTAAGCCACAACTGTCAAAAATTCTTACAAAAGCTGTTGACAATCATACATTGCAACCTGTTCAATTCAGAACAATGAGTAACCCCAATAAGATGAAGATAATATGACGTGTAAATGAGGTGTAGTCTTGAACAGACTCTGGACGACCGCTTTTGAGAGAGTATGGTTAATTGAAACTCAACCATTAAAGTACACCGGTAATTACGGTCTAGTACTTAAATCCGTATAAAAGTAACTATACTTACCAGGATTTGAACCACAGAACTCTTTGTACTTCAGCGGTCAAACATTTGACTTGCTAGACTAATTCCCATTAGACCAATCCAGGGGGATAAAATTCATATTAAGGCCGCAATCTTAAAAAAATATTTACCATAAGAGTACAGCCTCCCACGAATTTCAGCGCATCTAATTTTTTTCCTGGTGGTCATCCTTTTTGATTCAATGTGTGTATTAGTGTAAAATAAGATTGGATTTTATTTTAACAACTTCATTTACCAACAAAAATAAAATTTAGATTAAACAGCATGTATCTGATTGTTTATCATCATCATTTCATTTTATTCGCACCATTTTACATAAAATAAAAGTAATCAAACGTCTTATTAGAGCCGTTAAATTTAATGATATGAAATAGTGCAATAGTAAATCCATACAATAATATACGTATAGGAAAGAGGTAATTTTATGGGGCTATAAAACCCAGAGAAGAATTGGTATCTCCTATGTTATATCGCCGCTGCTCGTGTAAAAGGGGATAAGTTCAAAAATTGACAAAATGAGATAAGTGTACCATAGGTTTCTTTTAGATGTACTTTAGCTGGTGTAAAAGGGGATATATCATCTTAACAACCTAAATGGATATTTTAATATTTTAAAATGGTGCATAATGGGATGTGTTCTGTTTATAATGTAGTATGTTACATACTACATATTGTTCAGTTGGGTCAAAATGGGATATGTGAGTTATCCCATTTTACACTCATGACTACAAGTACATTATGATTTGTGCAATATGGGATATGTTTATCCCCATACTGACTTCTTGAAACTAGGTTTATACTTAAGTGCTAAGTCTCTTTTACATCAGTTTTTTGCTTAATTTGTTAATTTAAAACAAACAGTTACATTTTTAAACGGTATAGAATATTTTCTATTGACAAAATAAAGAAATGTTTAATGGAAGCAATGTAAAAATGTCTGTTGTTGTTGTTTTCTATTGTTAAAGTGTTTTCATTTGGATTCTGTGTGCTTTGTAGTTTTTGTCAAATGGTTTTAAATAATTTGATAAAACTGTGTAAGTTTAAATAAAAAATCTTATTTGTCGGGTGATTTTTATTATTTTTGAGTTAAGGAGAGCCAAGGAAAGAGAATTTTGTCTATGATTATAGAAGAAAACCGTTATATTGCAAGTAACAATGAAGGTAAGTTTAAACAGTTAATTTTTTTTTAAATAATTTTAAAATTATGGTAATCAATATGTTCAATGTAGAGAAAAATATTTTTGAAAACCTCATCTCTATTTCTGTTGTTAATGAGGTTCAATGTAGAGAAAAAGATTTTTGAAATATTTATCTCTACATCTGTTGTTTAACATTTAAGAGAATAAATAAGTACTCAGCTGTGTGGCCAATAGTAACAAACTGAGCAGCCCAGTTCTGTATTGGACTACTCTAAAAAGTATTTTGCAACAAATTTCCAACATTCTTAGAAACAAAGAAAAACTAAAATATATGAATCTGCAATATGAAAATATGAATTTGCCTTTTAATTTTGAATCTACTTAAACTACTGTGTATTGCTTACCTTAGCGACAAAGTATTGTGATTGTGAAAACGGTTTGTTTTTAAATTAACAGACCTGAAAAAGCAGTAAACTGGGGAACCAATTCGACACATCTGATGTTTAGCTTTCAAGAAGAACAATACGTTCCCAGCTGAATTTGAAATTATTTAAAATAGTAAGTAATTATAATTTAAACAACCAAATCGATTTTGTTTCTGCAAATTTGTAAATTCCAAACTAACATGATTTCTCAAATCTGTAAAGTAATAAAAAAATGGTTCTCTTGTTTCAGATGACAACAATCTAGACAGTTCTATTCCTCCAGAGCTGCCTGATAAATTGAAGACCATTTTTAATTCAGATGATGAATTTGGTGATCCAAAATTTATAAGTAAGGAAGTTGTTTCTAACAGAGGTTTCAACAGTTCAGGTAAGCTCGAATTTATTACGTTACAGCCAGTAAATATTGTAGACCGAGGACAGAATGAAGAAGAAACTGAAAATATACTGGGATATATACCTGAAGAAGAGAGTGGAACAGATGATTGTCATGCTCCTGTCTACAGGAAAATAAAATGTTGAAAAGAAAGTAGAAAAGACAGAGAAGATAGAAAAAAGAAGAAAAATCTGGGGATGGAGTATACTACAAATAAAGGGAACATCGTTTCTAAAAACAAAGTCATGATTTGGATCCATGCAGATAAAAGTGTTCGGAGCGTTTTTCTGATGACGAAAGAAAATAGGTGTTCGATGAATACTGGGCATGTGGTTTTTATGAGAAAAGAGTTGACTATGTAATTTGGCTTACGGAATGTAAGGAAACACAAACTATGCGAAAGAAGACCGTACATCCAGAAAAACAGAGGTGTAGAACTGTCACATACTTATACAGTTTAAAAATAAATGGAGTTTTACAACCAATCTGTAAGACTTGTCTCATGAAAACGATGGGAGAAATTAAAAGATTTATTGAATATACCATGATTAAGGCAAGATCTTCAAATTCTAGTATTGTACTATCTGATCAGCGAGGAAATCACAGTCCTGCCAACAAATGGTCAGACGAAGAGTCCTTGGTCACAGTCACATGGAGTGACAGTGACCATTTTATCATTGAAAGAAAAAAGAAAAAAATCAACTGCTCCAATATATCACCCTCACGACTGGATGTAACTTTTGAGAATGTGTGGGAAGAAAAATCAGTTTGAAGTTATTGAAATGCAAACTGAAGATTTTCTCAATTTTGCATCTTTGCTGAAAACAGGCCTCCAAGTAAGAAAAATGAATTCAAACGCGGAAAAGTTTGTATGGAAAGAAGTTTGATGGATTAGGTATGAAGGAAATAACATTGGTGTTATTAAATGTTAGACTGATCTGCAAGCAGAAAGTCAGTTCCTGGAAATTAGTTATCGACGTCGAGGTCGCTTGCATTTTGCACCTCCCCTTTGTGGCCCATTTACAATTAGTGAAAAAAAGAAAAAGGATGTTCTTGATTTGATGCCTTATGTTCCGATGTTTTCAGGCCATTTTATAAAAACCTGATGGCTGATAATGCTGCTGTAGATATCATTTCTGGTTCAGATACAGAAGATGAGTAAACTAAATTTATTCGGTCTTGTGTCATGTAGAACACGGTACATTACAAAAAAAATTCATATTGACTTACTTTTTGGTGTTTATATAAAATAATTATTTAACTTGCATTCCTCTAATAATATTCTTTTGGGTTTTATCAACACTCTCCGTTGTTTATATAAAATAATTGTATATTTTAATTGAGTAGCTGTTTTTGTAATAACATTTTTTGGTGTTTATAGAAATGTTGTATTCTTTTTATTGACTATTGCACTCAATATTACCATTTTATAGTGTTTATTGTAAAAACTTTTATATTTTTGTCTTTGTACTTTTACAATAATCTTGTTTTGTAAATAAGAAGGTGTATGTCTTATAAGAATGTTCATGTAATTTTTTGTTAGTTTGTATACAGATTTTATTATAATATTCTGATAATTACTTAAAAATGTATTTTTTATAGTAATTATTTTGTAAGAAGCGTTATTATTGTGGACTTGGTACTAGTCTTGTAATATCTTTGTATTTTTAATATTTTAATAAAACATATGATTTTACTGAAGTATATATTTTAATGTCTTTGTTATTTTTATTTTGTATTTTTAATAAAACATATGATTTTACTGACTAAACAATACATACAGGCACAAATTTTCATTATTATATAAACAAACATGTGGTGTAAAAAGGGATATGATTGAATAAATGGAAGTAAAAATGTGCAAAATGGGATAAATCCTATCATTATGTAAAAAAATGTCATAATAAAAAAATGGTAAAAGAAAAACAAAATTTAAAAAGCCATACTTAATAACAAATAGTTTTTGACTTATTTTAAATAACTTCTAAAACTAAAATCTTCTTCCCTGATTTACAGCACTGTCTGAAACTTTAAAAATGCTCTCCTGAAAAAACGATGTTTTGAAGTTATCCCCTTTTACACGAGCAGCTGCGATATATTGCTAGTATAACAACTCACATTAGAGGGTGGAAACGAATAGGAGAGTCACTCGGTACTGGGTGACAATCGTCTTTTATCTGATCACACACTTGCTCCCATTGAAACCCATATAAACTCGACCGGTGACTCACCGAAATAAAATACTACAGGCCAAACTCCAACTTTCATCTCATACTTGTTTATTTCATTCATAAAACAATACTTTTTGTGACAGTGTTTAAAGAACTATAGACTTAACGGCGCACTAAAAGCGCAAGTCTCAGATATGATTCTGGAGTTATATCTGGAAATTATTTCACGTAAAACTCATCAGTTCCTTACTGTAACCACAATAGTTTCTAATAGTTAAGGGGAGACTGTACTTTGTATTCCGCCAATGTTAAATTTGCAATTTTAGGTACATTTTTCATAGGATTAGTTAAATATAAGAAAATAAAACTTTATATACTTATAGTTTCCGTGTTTCTCTAGCTACTGGTATTTTATCAATTTAATCTGTTGGACCATAAAATTAAAAACAATATAAAGTATAACACAGAATTTTTATAAATTTCTTTCTGCGTGTTTTTGGATATTACTAATTTTTGGAGCATCTGAGAAATATATAAACACGCCGGTATATGCGCATGTATAAGATGAATAACTGGTAAAAATTTCAGCCTGGTAGGTATAATGGTTTCCGAGAAAAATGTACCTAAATATTAAAAATCTAAATTTCCGGGAATAGACAAAAATCAAAAGGCACAAATAAAAAAATGTACACAAACATGTAAATTTGCCGTCAACAGTTGGTTAGAAAGCTGAACCAATAGTTTTGAGAAAATTGAAAACAGTTATGCAGATATTTAAAAAAAACTGAAGTTCCCTTTACACTAAAACGAGAAGTATAAAATGACGAAAAATATTCGTTCTTGGTGACATGATAATTTTGCTGGGGAAACCTGCGAAAAACTTAATTTTTTCATTAAAATAATTTTTTGACTAATTTAATGGTTTTCTTTTAGATCTAGAACTGAAGTACTGCAAAACATAAAAAACCGAAAATCGAAATTTTTAGTCACAACCATCATAGTCTCCCCTTAAAGCACTTTATATAATTTAAAAAAAAGTTAAAATAAAAACATTTAGTGTGAATCACTCACACTATCCTCATATACGGCAAATTTTAGACCACATGAGGTGACTAGGAGCAGACCAACATATCTTACGTAGGGGCCTTGAAGAATAGTAAGCATATTACGTCGTTTTGTCTATTAACTGTGAACAGTGAATGAGCGAGTGAATTTGTTCACTAGTTCCTAAGGTAAAGAATTCGTTCTCTCTTAAAAGTGACAATGAACAGCGAATGAGTAACTGATTTTTGTAAAAGTGATTGAAGGACAAGGAACATTGCTTATATGACAAGGAAACTCTTGGATGAATACTGTGAATGGGGGTTGAATATTAATATTAGCAAAACCGAATACTTGGTTATAGGGGAAGAGTCCAATGATCTTCAAGTCGACAACAAAATTATCAAGAGCACAAAGGAATTCAAGTACTTGGGGACCTACATATCATCAGACGGTTCAACTAGGAAGGATGTTAAAAATAGGATTGTGCAAGGGATAATAGCAATCCGGAAATTGAACCCGATTTTATGGTCTGCAAAAATGCACATGAATACAAAAGTCCAGTTGTACCACACTATTGTGGAGCCAATAACAACTTATAGGGCAGAGTGCTGGCAAATAACATCAAAAATAGACAGCCAGCTTAAAGCAATTGAAATGGACTTTCTGCGCCGTTTATGTAGAGTGTCCAGGTTGGACCATATCCGGAATGACGACATCAGGAAAAGAGCTCATGTAGAAGATACCATTGTGGATAGGATAGAGAGACGACAACTGATATGGTATGGTCATGTGCAGAGAATGGGTGATGAGAGGTGGCCAAAAAGAATGTTGTCTTATGTCCCAACCAACAGAAGGAAGAAAGGTAGACCAAGGAAAACGTGGAAAAAGGGAATACAGGAAGCCATGAGGGAGAGAGGGATGGATGAGGGTGATTGGGAGGATAGAAGAGAATGGAGATTGAAGTGCGGGAAGCGGCGCCGGCCGTAGGAACCCCGGAAAAAAGAAGAGATTGAAGGAACTATAGAATTACCGTGTCGTCCTGCCTTAAACAGTGAACAGAGAATGAGTAAGCGGTCTTTGTAACAGTGACTGGGGAACGAGAGGCTGTGCTATATTGTAGAATAGTACGGTGAACATTCGCCGTGTCGTCCTGTCTTCCAGTGACAGAAGAGTAAGCGATCTATGTAACAGTGACTGGGGAACGGTTACTCGCCTATCTGAATAACTGTGGTCACCGTGACTTATAAGTAACCGTGACTCGTTCACAGTGACAGTTCTTTTGTCTCTTCTCTAGACTAGACGTTTCTGGAAGCTCTTTTTCAGCTCGCATTCTAAGCATTCGTTTACTGTAGACTTTTCTCCTTTCTTCTGTCCAATCGGATGGATAGAGGAAATTTGTTTTTGCCTTTATGAAAACCACTGTACCTCATAATTAGTAGTCTGAATTTTGTTCAGTTCATAAATTTTTCTCGTTTTATTCCAGTGTTCTCAATATCCTTTCTGACTGCTTTAAACTATTAATCCGACGCCTTACGTCTAATGTTAAGTGTCTTAAAAATTTGTTTTGTTGACCGTTTGCCATTCATTCTATACAGTGTCCGTAAATTTTTCTCTTATTTTTCTATTTTAATTTTAACAGTATAGTTTTTCTTTTGCAATCAGTTAATAAATACAATAACTTTAAGCAAATATGAGAAAATCTGAGTAATGTTCTTAGAATTAAAACAAAAACGACACTCAGTAGTGTGTTTGAAAAAGACCAAACTGTGAAGAAACAAATAATATATCTATACAAAATCAAACTTGATGAACCGTGAATCAACATCCCAAAACACACAGTGTTGAAGTTGGAGATGACAATGACGATGGTAGAGATGAAAACGACTCCAATTATGAGATACTGATGATTAGGAGTTGAAGTAGAAAAGATAAAAAATTTAAATGACTAACAAAATCGTAGAGGTAAGTCCAATGGTTTAAAGCGTTTCAGTCTGTAAGTATCTTCGCTGTTGTCAAGGAGGCTAATCGCTAATGGATTCTGATGGTCTTCTAGTTTTTGTAAATGTTTTTCGCTATGTTGTTTAATTTCTTCTTTTATGAAGGGCAGGTTTAGGTTATTGTGTAGTATTTTATTTGTTACGTACCATGGAGCTGCAGTGATCAGTCTCAGGCATTTTGATTGAAAGCGCTACAGTATTTCTATATTTGATAAACTAGCTGTACCCCATAGCTCTAACCCATACGTCCAAATTGGTTTGAGTATTACTTTGTATACGAGTACTTTATTTTCAAGGGAGAGTTGAGACCTACTGCCTAAGAGCCAGAATAATTGACATAACTTCAGCAAAGATTAACTTGCAGATCTCTTGCAAATGTGCATGATGAAAAATAGAACCTATATTAAATCAAGAGTAAGCAATGCAAAATTGGAAAACATAACTAAATTTCATTCATGAATATACGAAGCTAAATGAAAAACTACATCTGTTTGACTTAGATTTAAGGAAAATCACTACTGACGCTAACCTAAGCTCTGTAAAAAAACTTCTCAAAATAAAAGTTGTAGGTATTTAAATTTTTTATAACTTAAAATATAAAAAATAAGCTGTTTTTACTTATTTTAATGCGTAAGAGAAAACATTAATTAACTAAGCGTTGTAGAAACAAATTTTAGAAATAAAAGTTAAAGGTTTTTTTAATTTTACTTTGGGAAGTCATGTAGGACTTAGTGTTTCACACCAAATATCGAAAAAACCTTTTGAAAAACATATTCCAGTAAATGGAAAGTTCGTTTATAAATAGACGTAAAGTTTTTCCTGTGTTAACTGATTATCTAGAGAACAGAAGTTGTAATTTAATTATGTAAATTGAACAGGAAACAGCATGTACTACAACACATTGTAAATCGTACTCTCTGTACAATAGTGTAAACCTTTACTGTTATTAAGTAATGTGTACTGCTTTAATAAACACAGTGAAGTACTACTGTAAACCAATTTTACATGTTACATATCCAAAGCTTTTCTAAATCCAGTCAGTAGTTATGTTATGATTTGTGGTTTTATGAATGTAATGCAATAGTCCTAATACACCCATTACTTATTCCCTGACTTACCGATTATATAGAGAGCTGAATTCAGCACATTTTGTTCCTTAGTAGGTAGTGTAAGAGAAGTAAAATAAAATAAATTCACAGTGTTAGAGTTAATACCTCTGTAAATAAATATGTTGTTATATAATATTTTAAAATATTTTTTGTTACAATTATAAAGATTTTTTTCCCCGTTAATGGTTTATTTAACCCACCGGGTTGGTCTAGAGGTAAAATCGTCGCCAAAATCAGCTGTTTAACAGCTGATTTTCGGAGACGAAGGTTCCTGGTTCAAATCCTAGTAAAGGTAGTTACTTTTATACGGATTTGAATGCTAGACAGTGGTTACCGGTGTACTTTGATGGTTGGGGTTCAATTAACCATACTCTCTCAGGAATGGTCGACCTGAGTCTGTAAAAGACTACACCTCATTTACACGTCATACATAATCATCCTCATCTCATTGGGTCATGGGGTTGCTTATTGTTCTGAATTGAACAGATTGCAACGTACACAAATTAGGAATTACAAAAAAAAAATGGTTTATTTACGACTGTCAAAATAATAAACAATGAATCCGATGATATTGGTAACTGTATTTTTTCCCATAACGAGTAGATGGAGTGTTAAATTATTTGCATTAGATCTGCTACTTCCAGGGCTACAAAAAAGAGTTCTATTTCTTATCATATGCTCAGCAAATTATATGACTGAATCATGTAAGAACAAAAGAGGTAGTTGGGTAAAACACATCAGTCAAAATTATCTTCTCTGAGAGTGATGAATTTCATTATAAAGCCAGACCTTGTGGTGAATGAAGTGAAAGTGTCATTTGCAGGGTGGGCCTGGCATGCTAATAAGCATACGTTTCCACTAAGTGAGGAAGGCAAGGCAAACTACCTTTTCGTTTTACTCCACTCCACGTTTTAACCACTCCTCGTTTTATTTAGTAAAGCCTCTAGAGGTTTAAACCAATTATTTCGGTTTTCTCGATATCGTTACTGACGTCTTTAAACCATTTATTCGACAATTTAGGTCTGTTTTTACTTTCTAAAAATTTGTTTTGTCAGTTGTTTGTCACTCATTCTGTACAGGTGTCCCTAAAATGTATTTTCTATTTCTAATTATTACTATTATTCGTATATTTTCTTTGTACAGTTCTTCTCGTCCTCGTAACCCATGTCCGTCTTCTATTTTTGAAACCATTATCTTGCGATGCATCTTCTCTGAAATTTTTCTACTTCTCTTAAACCAGCCTTCTATTCCTTGGCTTCTCTTGAGAGTACTTTCTTTTTATAAAAGTGGTGAGTTCCTAGAAGTGCTTCGGCCATCTTTCTTGTCTGCTGTTTATCCCTTCCTTTTCGCTGGTCTTCAGTTGTATTATCTCCCCGAGAGGGCTTTCCCATTTTTATATACAGATATTCAAATAAAATAATCATCATCTGTTTAGTATTAAGCTCAATGTCTTGTTCCGGCATCCATCTCTTTTCAGGTCTTTCCAAGCCTCACTTCCCTCTAGGTTTATAATTTCATGCTCGCAGAGAAAGTCTGTGAGCTGGCATTCGAAGTAAATGGTTGAACAGTTTCTCGTAATATATTTTTAACGTTTAACACAGTGTTTAACATTAAACTCTGCGCGGATAGCTTCGTTACGTACTCTGTCTAACCCGGTTAGACAGAGATTATTCTAACCTTTGACTCCCGGTAAAAAATCTTATTTCAGCGGTCTGGATATTAAATTCATTCCTCTTTAATAACACCCATGTTTCACTCCCATATTTCATGAGTGGTAAAGCCATTGCTCTCTAAAATTTCATTTGGGTGTCCTTTCTAAAAATTTTTCCTATTGTTCTGCGAATAGAACCGCATAAAGCGCTAAATTTTGTCAGTTTTTCACTCACGTTATTATCTTTGTCGTAGGAAATCTTTCATCTTGAATATTTAAAATCTCTAACTTTTTCTATAGTTCGGTTGCCAAGTAAAATTTTTGAGCGAACCGGTCATCTTCCCTTGAATGCCATTACCTTTGACTTTTGCGCCGACATTCTCCTGCAAAACATTTTTTTTTCAAATAAAATAATATATTTCTATTCAAGGATTACAGTTCAGTGAAAACACAATTTTTTTTGTAAATCATGACAAAAATTATAATGGTATGTTACAAAAAATTCGGGTAAAGAGAAAATTAATTTGTTAACACAATAATCTGTGTAAGACCGAAACCACAACCAAGGAGATCAACTACATTACGAATTTAAATATTTATAGCAATTTTATTTTTCCTTCAAATAATTAACAGGTGACATAACCACATTCCCTGCACCGTCTAAAATTGAAGATAACTGACTAATTAAGTGCCCTTTCCATAGAGCATAGCTTATATGTATTATTATTATTATTATTAGGTCGGCGTATATACTCCAAATACTAGTATTACTTTTATTATTACTACCACAAATATAGGTAACAGACCTCACCACCACATTCTCTAGTATTAGTTAGTTCCACTGGGTTCTGATACACCTCCACAATATTAGAGCGCCAACCCATTAATTAGGCTCCCCAAGAGTGAATAATAATTAAAACCGTACTGACATAAAATCGATGTTTCAGAGAGCACAGTTAGGAGGATAGAAGCTGTACAGGTCTACACAACACAAGAGCGTGCACCGTGTACACAAACTGTGTGTTCACAGCATTGTATCGCCCTCATGTATGCGTACAGAAATATTATGTATTTTACTAATATTATACTATATTACTACTGTATTACATAACCTCTACTTGCCTAATAATATTGTATTACAACACATTATTATCCGAAAACGGTTTGATAAAAACATGCAATGTTTCACTGGAAAACACCATTATTTCTCTTACGATTTTGCCCAAACAAGCAGGTACAGTGTTTAATATTATTTGTACTCGATGTGCTAGTTCCAGGACTACAAAAATCATTTTCTTATCACATGGTCAGCCAATTTAAGAACAGAAGAGGCGGAGATGTAAAATAAACCAGTCAGAATTTCATTATACAGCTATTTTAATGAAATTCCTGACGTGTATCAAGTGAAGGTGTTGTTTGCAGGGTGGAAAGTAAACGCTTTTCAGACGGCCTGTCATGCTGATAAGCATACTTTTCCACTCACTGAGAAAGGTAGTGATAAACCACTTTAATCCTCGTTTTATTAAGTAAAGCCTCTACAGGTTGACACCTGCTTTTCACCAGATGGCCTAAACGACAATGATTTACCATAGAGCATACCTTTTGTGCGAATTATTTTATTATATAACATTTGTTTTACGTTATTGTAATATAACCTTCGTGTCTGAACACGAGTTAATGCCTTACGCGGTGGTTAAATAACAACAGCAACCGTGAGCGCTCGCAGTTCTGAAATCGCTTCTTTGAGCAAGTTGAACCCAACAGCTTGTTTTGTGGTTACAAATGTTATGCACGTGTTCTGTAACTATCAATAAATTGCTATCAAGCCATTGATATTCATGGACTCTCTATTGACTAAATTTTTTTAAATACTTATTTATTTAAGGTCACAACAACAATATAAGTTACGTAAAAATTTCATTCATGGAACCTAGTTTACAAATATTAAATAAATAATTTATTAAAAATCTATTTCAGATAAGTGGGTAAATATTATGAACCAGTGATTTTTTTAGAATAATGACATATTATACAAAAACACATTAAAATTAACAGAAATTGAATATTAATTTGAAATAACTATACCAAACGGAAAAAACCAACTAATAAACACTGAACAATACATAAGAAAGAGTAAAACGTTATAAAAAATGATTAAGCATATATAATGAGAAATTCTTTAAGTGAAAAATGAGTATTCGTTTAAAATATAATGATTTTTGGCCGTCTCCGTTGCGTAGTGGTTAGCGGGCTAGCCAACCGAGCGGAAGGTCCCGGTTTCGATTCCTTGCTAGTGTCTGGAAACTATTAAGTGCTAAAACTCATTGTTTCATATCCCGAAGTAGTCGCTAATAACAAAGATGTTGATGCGACTTAAATTAAAACTAAAAAAGTATGATTTGTGTAAACGAAATCTGTTACTGTACATCCTATTTTCAAAATATACGATATAAGCATTAAATAATATAATAAATAAATCATTACTAAAAAAAAATCATAACTTAGAGTACAACATACAAACTTAATATAAATGAAATATTTTTAATAGAGCTGTATGTTAAAGAAATAAGGCGAGACTGTATGATGGTTTTGAATAAAAATTTCGATTTAATGTTTATGTTTTACAAGAGTTTAGACCTAGATCTGTCAGAAAACTGTAAAAATTACATCAAAAAATTAAGTTTGTATCAGGTTTACCCAGAAAAATATTCATGTCTCCAAGAACGAATATTATTTATTATTTTTTATTTATTTATTTAACGTCGCATCAACTGCAACGGTCAATAGCGATGACGTCGGGGTGTAACTGTGTGAGGAATAAATGATATTTTGTAATGTATGAAAATATGCCGTGCCTGAGTGGGATTTGAACCCACGACCGCATGATGAGAGACGAGCACGTTACCAACTACGCCAATGTGGTTGGCTTTCATAATTTTATACTGCTCGTTTCAGTGCAAAGGGAATTTTTTTTTTTTAATATCTGCATCACTGTTTTTAACATTCTCAGCTATTTGTTCAGCTTTGTAACCAACCGTTGATGGGAACTTAATTGTTTGTGTACATTTTGTTTTTGTTTTTTGCATTTTCCAGTAAATTTTTATTTTTAACACTTAAGTACATTTTTCTCAGAAATCATGAAATCTACCAGGCTGAAATTTTTACCAGTTATTTATCTAGTACATGCACATATACCGACATTTTATGGCTTCCTCAGGTGATCCAAAAATTAGTAGCCTAATACGCAAATACGTAGAAAAAATTTTTAGACAAATTTTACGTATGTTATTGGTTTTTTTTAAATTTTATGGTCCAACAGATTACATTATTTTAAAGTCAGTAGCTAGAAAAAACCGACATCTATAAGTATGAAAAGTGTAATTTCCCTATCCAATCGTATGAAAAATGTACACAAAAATAACAAATTTAACATGGCGGGATACAAACTGTAGTCGCCCCTTAAAATTAATAACTATAAATTTAATGCTATTTTTCGATAAGATAATTTTCCAGACCTGAGAAAAATATTGTCAAATATCTTGCCAACATAAATAAATTAATAATAATATAATAATAAAAATAATAATAATAATACTAAAATATCAGATTAAACATAACAGTTTTGAATTTCTAGATAAGTCTATACACAGTATTTTCAAAACAAATTAAAAACAGAATAATTAATATTTAGTAGGACTGAATTGACTAAAAAACGGAAAAAGATTCAGTTGAGAGATTTAGAAAGGAAAATGGTAGGCTAATAAATTTAACACGGTTCACTGTTTTTCACTGATGCTGATGTAATCATTTTACTTTTCGTTGTTAACATGTTATCAGAAAATCTGAAATAAATACTTTTTCACCGTACAGTATAAGAATTTTTATTTTTTAAGTAACCTGGCTCACCCTTGCTCTCCAAACTTTATTTAATTTTTTTACAGTATTAGTTAGATTAGTAGTGATAGTTACCAGTCACGAGATATATAAGAGTGTTCTACGGAACGGCCTCCGGGTCTATGCTTTCGGGCGACCAATGGGAGGGAAGTTTTTTCCCATAACTTTTTTAATGCATAATCTGTTGTATAACAATAAATGCACCTTATCAATTAGAATTAATACATGAACAAATTACAACTCACTGGTGTAATTAATAAATTATAACATTAAAACATATTATACCATCTGCTTAATTCTTATTTACAATTAAAATTATATAGTTTTAAAAAAAGAACAAATATAAATAAAAATAAAGTAAAATAACCAAAACCTTCTTAAAAACGAAAAAAACAGATTGAGAAGTAATAAA
Source organism: Catonia carolina (assembly GCA_035578175.1). Taxonomy (NCBI): domain Eukaryota; kingdom Metazoa; phylum Arthropoda; class Insecta; order Hemiptera; family Achilidae; genus Catonia; species Catonia carolina. Next base: position 76,591,968 of record JAQMRL010000003.1, read on the forward strand.
TAATAAGCACATGATTCCAAAATATATGTACACTGAACTTTACTGGACGTAATAAAACATTTTCATTCAGTTATTTACACATTCACACTCAAACACGCCAGTAATCTACAGAATATTAACATAATAATATTATTTACAATGTAAAATCACACTATCAGAATCGCCCTGGAGATCCAGTACTAAAGCACGTTTTAGTATAAGAACATCATTGCTGTTGTCTAAGAGATTCCGTGCTAAGTGATTTACGTGGTTGCTTAGACGTTTGATGTATTTACAACTGAAACTTCGTATTTTTTCTCGTACCGTCTGCACATCCTTATCACGATGTATATCGGCGTTTGTAATAACCATGGTGCATTTAGTATGGTTCGCAGAGATTTTAATTGAAACCGTTGCAGAATCTCGATGTTTGAAGTCGATGCTGTGTCCCATAACTGAATCCCGTAGGTCCAAACCGGCTTCAGCATGGATTTGTACAAAAGTAGTTTGTTGTCAATTGAAAGCTGGGAACGCCTACCAACGAGCCATCGGAGGGGAGGTGGCGGGAGAAATTCCACCTACCAATTACCAATTAATATTATAAAATATTTTTTACTGTAACATTCTCTTACCCGAGATGAAAAATAAAGAAGGGATACATAGTTATAATGTCGATATTTCGAAAATAAAAACCAAAACGATAAAACGTAAAAAACCAAAAGTACACATTTTCAGGCACCTAAATTCAAAAAACAGTTTCTACAAAAAACTTAGTTTTATTGGTGTGTACTTGTGTGTGTGCATGAACAAAATATCTCAAGAACGGAATAGTGTACGAAGTTGAAACTTGGAACTTAAGTTATGTACCACATACGAACCTCACCGGAACATTTTTATTATAACAGTAAACATAACGCACAGTACACAGTACTGTAAACTGTATAAAACATAGTACACAATAAAATATTTGCCTATAACTTGCAGGTGGAGTGTTAAATTATCTGCACTCGATCTGCTAGTTCCAGAGCTACAAAAATATTTCTGTTTCTTATCACATGGTCAGCCACTTATATGACAAGCATTTAAGAGTAGTAGAGGTAAAGAGGTAAAAGTCATTAGACAGAGTTATCTCCTCTTAGAGTAATGAATTTCATTATACAGCCAGACTCTGTGGTGAATGAAGTGAAGATGTCATTTTGTAGGGTGGAAGTAGATCCATGTTAGAGCCCTAGCATGCTGATAATCATACTTTTCCAATCAGTGAGGAAGGTAATTTGTAAACAACCTCACTTTTCGTTTTACTTAGTAAAGCCTCTAGAGACTCAAACCAACCTTTCGGCTGATGACCGAACAACAACATACCCAGATCTCGAAAGGACCTTAACTAAACTGTTACAGTTTATACATTACATTTATATTATCTTAAAATATTGATTTCTTGGTAAAACAATTGAAAAAAATATTTCTTTTATCACATTCTTAACATATGCATACATCAACTTTGTATGAAAAGTATTATCAAACAAATTTTAAAATATATAATAGAAAATAAATAAATAATAATAATTATTATTATAAAAATGAGACGAATACATTCTTCTTAGAGATTAATCTGTGGTCGTTTAGAGTTACTGTTGGAGAAATCGTTGCGCCAATATTTTTGTGATATACAGAATAATAACAGATTGACTGGTAAAACTTTTTTCAATCTCACAGTGAACGGTTTTTTCCTTCTTCGTTGGAACTGAATGATTCAGAATCCGACCGACACCCTCCCGCCTATTTATAGCTCTTACTCCTAAAGTTACTTCTCAGAGACCTCTATTACTTTGCTATTCGCTATCTTACTTCTTTTATCTTCTTCTTCTGTTCTCTACTCACTTTAAGCCTGAAATATAACGCTACTATATTTACTCTAGTATCACCTACGGAAAAAACTTATACAGTTCACGCGCATTAAATAAGTATCCGCATTCTATTCTTATAATTTATACAAAACAAAAAAAAAACAATCTTATAACGTAAAACAAAAGGTAAAATATATACCTACCGAAAAATGAAAACACACCACAAAAATTTGATATGAAAATCTCTCACGACATTCTTTTGCCAATGTTAACGTCTTTAAATTCTTTGATTACGAATTGGAGCTAAATTCTGTAGAAAGAAACAGTTTGAAATTAAAGCTGTACGTTTATTTTAAATTTTCTATAACTTTTTTTAATTTTGTTTCATTATGCATACTAAGGACGTACTTTTAAAAAATCTCGTTTATTCACTGATTTTTATGATGAAAATTTGAGAAAATCACTAACTGACCTTAAGTTAAGCGTTGTAAAAAAATGTTTCAATTCGATGTTGTAGGTTTCAAAATAACATTTAATAGAAAGTAAAACGTAAAATGTAACAATAAAACTTAAAATGCATACTGAGCAATCTTAAAAAATCCCGTTTTTTACTGATTTTGATAATAAAAATACCGAAAATCACTAATTGATGCTAAACTAAGCGTTGTAGAAATATATAAGTTTTAATTCAAAGTTGTAGGTATCATAATATTAACAATATTGATGAATGTTTTTAATTTTATTTTTGAACACTCAAAAATAAACTTCACAATTTTCTCTTTAATTGTTTTACATACGACTGTTTAGAAATTATTGCTAATGAAGACGAAGAGAAGGGTGATAAGTAAAAATGAGTAATGTGAAAATGTCAGACCTGACCGGAAATCTAACCCGAAACCCCTAGCCTACAGCCAATCATTCCCCTGACCAATACACCAAGGGCCGGCAAAAATGATGTATAACTTGTTTAAAAACAATTCAGTGGTGTTCTAATACGATTTTTTTAAAACCTCTAAACTTTCAGGCACCTAATCCAAACATAATTTGAAACGGCTAGGCTTTAATTTGTTAAAAATATGCAGGAAGATGAAGAGAAAAAAAATCGTTTGTATAGAATTGAAATTGTTATAGAATTTTTTGAAGGTTTTCTATTTTTGTTAAACTTTCACTTCGAGAATAGGCGCCTGGCGCCTCTACAGACGAGGCGCCCGCAGCTGATTGGCCCGGTTGCCCCCGTCCTTCGGACGTTGTGGCACATTTTTTGTTTTAAATATTTATATCATTTTCTCATTTAATTTTTATAATTCTTATGACCATACACTCTTTCTTTCGTCATTAGTCTCTCCACTGGTTTTATGCAGTTCTCCAAGCTGTTTTCTCTTACGCAAGTCGTTTCATATCTGCATACGTGTAACACCCTACATCTTTTGTAATTTGGTTTATATATTCTAACTTTTATCTCCCTCTACAATTCCCTCCCTCAATATTACCCTCCATTATTGATAGACCAGTACCTGGATCATACACTATTGGGTAAATACTGTAAAGTAATTAGTTGCCCATGCAAATAAATTCGTTCAATAATTTTTAGTTATGTAACTGCATCATTTATTCTTATCAACTGATTTCATAATCACTGTGGGCCTACATTAACACATATCATAACACCAACAAGCTAGCACTACGATAACGACACTTCAAAACAAATAATAATATTTACAAATAATAATATTGTGTTTTTTCCGAACATCGTAACGTCTCCGTCTTACTTAAAATATGAAAAATTACTTATTGACGCTAAACTAGGATCTATAGATAAAAAATGCTTATAATCAAAGTTGTCAATTTTTTTAAATTTTCTTTAATTATAAATAGGTCTAGCCTATTTCATTGGAGCAATATGAATAGTAAAGCTCCAATATTAAGAATTGTAAATTTTTATCGATTTCAAAGAGCCAAAATTTGAAAATCATTACTTTACGTTAAACTAAACTAAACGTACAAAAAAATAAAAATAAAAATTGGGCGTTTATTTGTTTCCTACAACATTAATTGTATACTTTTCCCCTATATGCTACATGTTGAGGCTGCAATTTGAAACTATATATTTCATGGCGAGAAAACAAACCCCCAAGAATTTCAACAAACATGACGCAAAACTTATCCTGTAAAGCATACAAAATTTAGTAAATTAGGCGATTTTTATAAAAACTGTAGGGCCCTTTTTGAGAAAATTGAAAAAAATGAAAAACATCACGAATAAAATCAGAAGTAGTAACTTCTGATTGACCGATTTTGATAAAAATATTTGGACAGGTCTCCTGTTGGAATCAAACTTAATTTCGAAGTTTCAATTTCGTACGATATTCCAAACTTGAGATATTTCTTCACACACATAAATATTTACACGCAGACCAATATTGCTGAAAACATGTTTTTTGGGCACATAGGCCTTGACAATATGTATATTCGTTGAAAAATCGACATGAAAACTCTTCTACTCTACTTCCTTACACTGAATATTGATATAGAACAATAGAAAGCAAAAACAAAGCCTTTCGATAGAATTCTGTTTTTAAGAAGTAGAATCCTCTTTTAGAATAAATTAAACCACATTTTACGTTTTAAGTATAAATGATAAAAATATAAATGAAAATAATGTAAATTAATTTTCCACATATTAGTTTACTTGGTATTAAGAAAAAAGTTGAGGAGCCTTCATGAAATAAATATATCTTATATATCTTCTTCTTCAGGTGCCATTCCTTTCCAAATGTTGTCCTCCATCATATGTTTTCTAACTTTGTTCGTTGAATTGTGAAATAGCTATTCTAAGCTCTTCACAAATCAAGTTCTGAGATTTCGAAATCACGACACCCCTCGTCCGCCAGGTCTACGCTTCCCATAATATATTTTTCCCTGCAGAATGGCTTGTAGTAACGGATATCGTGAGTCATTTTGCATAATATGTCCAAAATATTGGAGGTTCCTACACTTGAGGGTTGACATGACCTTCATGTCTTTCTTCATTCTTCTGAGAACCTCTATAAGTGGCATCCGAGCATACCATCGAACTCTCAATCTGTACAGCCACATCTTAAACGCCTCCAGTTTCCTTTTGATGACTTTATTCAAGGTCTACGACTCTACACCGTATATCAGCATACATAACATCTTAGACATAAAATCTTAACAGACATAACGTATAACAGACATAACATCTTAGATGCCTCATTTTTGTTGCAAGAGTAAAGTTGTGGATGTTGAAAATAGGCTCCATTTTATTAAATATTGCTCTCTCTTTGGCCATACGACATTTTATTTCCTGTGTATCGTCCCAATTGTCTTTTAATTATCGTAAACTTTGGTATTAAAACATTGATAGTGAGTCAAAATCGCTGACTACACTATGCTATCAAATATATAAGCAATAGATAAACAGCAAAAGAAATTTTGCGCTTTATTTCTGCATATATTTATATAATTCTGGAATAGAATTGAATTAGATCTTATAATAGGATAATAAAAATAATTAGTAAAGGAAATGTTAGGTAAACAAGTATTAGGTTACAATTTATTGTTGAAAACGCCTAGCATATCTTGAGCTTAACAACTTTGTTTGCAATGGAAGAACAAGATCAAGAAATGAAAGGCCGTATGATTAAGGAAACAACTTTTGTTTAGTATAGTTATTTGTAGAGAAGATGTAAAATAGTAGGGTAGTCGCGGAGTAGAAATGTTGGAGGGGTACATCTTAGAATTAACAAGAAGAAGGATTATGAACAACAAAGACGGCATTCAGATAATTCTTGTATTTGTTTACATCGTATCGGTAGACAAACAAGTGAGGAGTCGAGTGAGAGAGACAGAGGGAGAACTGAATGTAAGATCTGGGAGAAGATAAGGAGAGAAATTGTTCAGGCGGAAGGGTAACAGGGAGGTCCAATTAAGAGTATCTACCCCTCGTTCTAGTTACAAATGTAAGCCTTACGTAGAGCAGAGAGTACAGTTAGGTCTCCCTCCACATTCACATTGTAGATAACAACCGATGGGTTGTATGCGTGACATAGGGGATGAAATTATCAGATAATGGCAGCGGGTACGACAACTACAGTATTAATTACATGCATAACGCGGTGGTAAAAGTACCACGGCAACCCGTTACCTTCCACCACCTGATTAATAAAACAGGAAAGAAATTATAAAAGAAATTCATCGTGATTACTCTTCTACTACTTCTACATTATAAAAAGCAATATCCATTAAAATAGCTACCTAACACGGATGTAATTTCAATGAACACCAGTAAACATTACTCTGTTCTTTTTTATATCATCTTATTAAATCACCTTAACACAATATTTCAACTATTATTTTACAATTTAAAAACCTTCGAAGGGTGGCTTGCTCTGCTTGTACTATTTGACGCCTCTCCCACTCCTGTACATCGATATTATTCCTCTTTTGTCGATCCGGCTGTTAATCATTACTGACGCTTGTAGCAACATAACCTATAGTTCAGCCGCTCTAAGTTTGCTCCTACTGTCAACAAACCAAAACCAGCTACTACAGGGTGCACGCTAGAGTCCGTGACTTTATGGATGTCGTATTCCTATTAAGTTAACTATTTTTTAAATTATAAGAACTTAAAGTACTAAAAACATCAGTTGTGATATGATGTAGGCCTAACAATTTCATTTATAAAAATACTTTTAAAGGTATTTTGTATTTAAATACTTTTGAAAGTATTTTGTTGTTACTTTTTAATCAGCGTGTACACATTTTTATATAATGCGCATGCTCAGTAACGTCATTATTTGTTTACATTAGGAGCAAACTTAGAGAGGCTGGACTGTATATAATATTTACTGGCTACGGTCAGATTAAACAGGTTAGCCACTACATCAGATTCTAAACAGAAAATATGAATCTTTAGATTAGTGGACATGATCGTAACAAGTGTACTACTACCTAGTTTTTAACACAAAAATATGAACTAGGTAGATGCTGGCTATTAACGTTTGTAAAAACCTTTAAATAAAGCTATTAACAATGTAAATGGTAGAAACTGGCAGAATAAACATTTTTAATCATTTTATTAATATATCTCAGTTAATCTCAGTTGAATTACGTTGTACTTAACCCGTGAACAAAATGATTTCAAGTTGACACTACGTTATTGAAGTTAACAACTAAATAAAAAATTTAAAAAAATAGAAATCAAAATAGAATAACAAACTAAAAACATCAGTAGTTAAGTTCATAAATGATGCATCTGTTCATATAGTGATCCAAATTTTAAAAACATTTTTAAATTTAGTGAATCAAATTTATTATCAATATAGTTGATTGAAACATGGACTCGTGAAGCTGTGTTGACGGCAGCGGTGTAGTGGACTTTGTATACGGACGCTCTGACAAATTTCAAAATTTAAATACTAATAATCAATCAATAAAATACATATTACATATATTCCTAAACGTCAATATTTAAAGTTATCGTCAATCACTAAATCGAATCGGAAATCCGGGAAATATATTAATAAACTCATATTTAAAATAAAATCAAGAACAATTGCGAGACGCCGACCTACATCAACAGAAGATATTTAGATTCAAGCAAGAAGAACCGGTAAATCATTAATAAATTCGTTTATATACAACTGAGATAATATTAAATTCATTTCCTTTTCAAAATTTATTTTCCAAATTATTTAAATAAAATATTTATTTATTAAATTCAAAAGCCAGTAAGTAAATTTCATTAGCGTAAGTTGATTTTCATTTGTTTGTTGTAGATTGTCAATTGTTTTTTTTTTTATTATAGATAGCCATTTAATTTAATTCAAGCAATAAACAATTATTTATTAAAACCCTGAGAATAAATTTAAGAGTCATCATAATATGTAGATTGTAATTAATTTTTTTTTTTTATTGTATAACTAAACGTCTTAAACTCACAACAAATTGTGTTTATTTATTTATATCATTTAGTATAACGTTACAAGCTGCACCAACTATCACAAAGTGGCAGTTATAGGGGAAACTCATCCCCATTATTAAGTTGACGCAAGCGCATTGGAATTTTTTTACTACGCTGTTCTGTTATAGCAATTCCTATACAGTCTCTAATGGATTGCAATAAAAAAGAGTTGCAAATATCATAGTTTATACCAATGGAGTCACTAAAGAAAGATAATAAGACAACGCCTATAATATACTAGCATACCCCACGCGGCTTCGCACGCAAACATGTATAATCAATTTAAAAAAAAATATGTAACAGAAATTGTATAGCTGCTAGTCGACTGTATACCCTAACGTTCACACAAACATGTATGAAAATATTCATTAGGGCTCTTGGGTTATCACTTTTGAAAACATAAAAATAAAATGTTGCTGTTAATATAAATACAAATATGCTGTCAAAGTTTCATGAAAGTCCGTAAAGTAGTTATGGAAAAGCCTGCACAAGAAAACACGCTTTATCTTATAGATTTCTTGACTTTATATTACTATAAGCCTAACCTTTAAAGGAACGTTCGTTCGGAATTTGGTTTTAACATATAACAAACAAAATTATTTAAACTTAAAACAATTACTCATTGACCTGATTAATAATTACAATTAATTAATTAAACTATTAACAAATTACAATTACAAAACTTAATTTAAACTCGACTATAAATTAATAAGATACTGTTTATGTAACAATCAAAACAATTATTTACTTGTTCATAATCACTTGATACCACGTCTACGCATACGCACTATTAACGTAATCACCGTATTTACGTAATAAGTATAATTACCTTATTCAGGACACTATATCGAGGCAGCCCGGCAAGATAAATTCCATTCATAGTCTAAGTGCTAACTGACTCACAACAAAGGAGCTAACTACTTTTATACCTGTGGTCTGATAAATTTCTCAAACAGCTGATTCCCTTCTAACACTTTCTCTGCTTGACTGAAACGTATTAGAAGAAATAAAAATAAAAACAAACGTTTCTAGTAGTTTCGATTTCCGAGAATTACTATTCAAACCATTTCATTAAAGTTAGTTTAACTGTTACACAGTTCTTAACATTTTGTAATAAATTTTTTATCTACCATTAAGTTAATAGTTTATTGTAATTTTATATATTATATTATAACTATAATAATTAATGAATTTATAATTAAATAATTTTTATTAATTTTAAAAGAAGTTGTGTTATTTAAAAATAACCAGTTCGTGAAAGAACTTGGAACAAACATAACGGTTTTATTTTTATCCAATAAAATTATACCTAGAAAAGTAAAGCGTACAGTGGAAACTGGGAAAGAAAATATACCAGTTCATTTAACGAATTTACAAAAAAACATTCTTACATGACTTATTATAAATTTATTTCTACATAATTAGTTAATAAATTATACTCAAAACGGCCCAACTACTGACGTTACTGACCTAACGACCTCAATTAAAATTTAAATTATATTAAAATAATTTCTCTATTATAAATTTCGTTTTGAATTAATATACACAATTAATAGGAAAATAAAATGAAAAAGAAATGAACGAAGAAAAAGTTGGTCTATATTCTAAGCGACTGATTTAAATGACATAAAACAATGGGTGAGAGAGAAAAAACAAAACTAGGGTTTCTTTATTCTTCTATTTCTATCTGTGGGTTTCTGTTAAGAGTAAAAGAGAAAAAGGGGAGGAGGAAGTTGTGATAAAAGAACGACGGTGGGAATGAAGGAAGGGAAAGTCGAGAGAATTTATTGGATAGTTGGCTTCATTATAAAACTTGAGACTAGATTTACCTCGACGACCAAACATTTCATCAAGTTACTATTCTTCTCGGCGAACTTTCCATCTAACCTTAATTACCGACCCAACCGGTGTAATTTTGTCCCAGTAACTGATTCTTAATTTAATCTAAATAAATTTAGAAGATCACTTAGAAATTAATGCACAAGAAATTAGAATTTTTAATTATCTTTGTAGAGAAGATAAACGTCCATTTACTTGTATAAAAGTGGTTAGTGCTAACTTACTGAATCAAAATTTTAAAATACTATCGCAAAATTTTATATTTTATTCAGCAAGTTGTAAGTTTTAATTATAAAAATAAAACATACATAATACATATCCTTTTAAAAATGTATTTTTTAATTAAAAAAGAAATGGTTTACCGTCTTTGTGGTGTTGTGGTATAATATTAGAGCACAAAACAGAAGTTTCCAGATTTATTACCGGATAGGGTTATGAAATGTTCAAATATCAAAATAATTTATATACTATAGTAATAATTTTTAGAACGAAACTCTGCCATTACAGTTTTTTCATTGGAATATCAAAACAATTTTTTTTGTAGCTTTTGTTATCGGGAACTGTACATTATTGACAACTACCCAATTTGATCGCTGCTATGCTGTATTATTTAACGTAAATTAGGCATGAGTTTGAACAGGAACCCCCAATATAGTTTGTTCACGGATCGCTGTCAGTTAGTCATCATACAAAGTCGCTTGCCCAACCGGTGTTACTTAACAAATAATAGCGACTTACTACCAGCTGACTGACTGGGCTGGCCCGGAGGTCTATCAGAACAAAAAAAATAATTCTTCTAATATTAGGAACCACATCAGTACAATCAGAAGTTCTCTGAATTTGATGCAAAAGACAAAATTGCAAATAAATGTAACATCTTAATTTTGAAAAATGCGAGTAAAATTTTTGCTCTCTCTCTTGCCCTTATACCGTTGAAAAAACAATGGACGTTATGGTAATTCCTAATTTCTATAACTTTCATTACTCAGTAACAACCCATTGAATAATGCCTGGAAAAACCCCCTATTGTTAGAATAAGTTGCATTAGAATAGTAGTTAGACAGTAAGTTGTAAATATACCCAACTGTCAATCATCTGGTATTCTTTAAACGGGTATATTTACCCCTCAGTGTTTTTGGACTTTTCTTCCAAATACCAACGTACAGCCAATCATTGGAGTGGTTCTTCTACCTGTTGGACCTCCAGGTTGGTTGAACGATTAGTGGGAGAGAGGAGGCTTGTCAACCAGAGATTTCCTGGTTCGGATCCAGGAAATTAAAATCAGTTCCCTCGGGACTTAAGAGTGAAACAGAGTGGTTAGTTAAGACGGAGCAGTGTTTAAAGGAGTGACTAGGAAAACGAGGAGAAAAAGAAGTAAGGGAAACATATTTCATAGGAGTTAAATTTATCCATATGTTTATTAAAAGTTTTTTTTTATTAAAGTCGCGGCAGAATAGAGGTTGGCTATATTTTTAAATAGGTTAAGGATTACTTGGTTAGTAGATTCATATTAGTATTCATTAGTTTATTATTCATTAAATATTTAGTTTAAAGCAATGAGATATAGTGTTATTTATTTATTTTTCTCATGCTCTGCTGATAGAGCTGGCGCCCAATTTTTTTAAAAATTTTCTAGTTAATATTAAAGCATTTTCCCACCGGTGTAGTTGAAGGTGGTGCACCATGTATGCCTTTACAGGGAAGAAATATTGTGACAATATCGAAGGGCATGGTTCGCGAAATTTCTAGCACTCCATTCATAGAATGGTAAAGAGTAGATAATAGAGTGGAAAAGTAACAATAAAAGTTTGCCTATTCATGAAAGTTGTTTGGAAGGACTGCGCTATTGTGTCTATTGTTGTACAACTATCTTTGAAAAGGTCGGCCTGAAACATCTTCAATTCTATTTACAATAAGATCTATTGTTGACTTGTTTACAATAGATTTTTCTAACACTCATTTATAAAGGTTTTTTTTTGTACTTTATTATTTGTCTCGAATTTCGTTGTTTTTCGGGAAGATTCTTTTTTGATTCATTGTATAAAGAGACCCCCGAGCGCTGTGAGGAGTTAGTATTCGTTTGATCTTTGACGAGTGGTTATCGGGCGTAATGCAGGGCACGTTCCGAGCATTGTGTTCGTCAACGATTGTAATACTGTCTTTGTTTGTGCGTGTCTTGTGAAAAGTTATTGTGTATCTGTATTAAATATGTTGTCAAAATTTCATGAAAATCCGTTCTGTAAATTTTGGAAATTAGCCTGCACAAAACAAAACACGCTTTGTCTTTATAATATTAGTATAGATTTGTAAAGAATAAAATATCTACAACTTTTATTTCTAGAATTTTTATGTATCTAATTTAGCGTCAATTGGTGATTTCCCGAATTTTTAAGATCTACACTGGTTGATTTTTATTTTAAGTATGTCATTCACTGATGATTAAAGTAAGGTTATTTTTTGTTTCCCATTGTTTACTAAATATTAAATATAGGTTATTTCTTTAATTACATTGGCTAGAGAAAATCATATGAGTGTTTCACTCCAGATTTCTTCTTAATAATTAAATACTCGGAGTAGGCTATATGGTACCTATAAAACACATGAAACACATTCATCTAGTACAGATTACAAATTCAATGGGGTAAATTTCCATCCCCTCTCCATTCCATCTCTCTCATGCGTGCAAATGTTATTTGGCATTCGGTATGCGTATTAAAATTGGCGACGTATTGACAAGATGTCTCGCGGTATTTACCATGGAGTGAGTGACACACGACAGGCCGTTATTGTAAACTGATCGTGAACTGATTTTCCCATAAAGTATGTTACATTATTCACTGTGTATCGAGTAGCAAGAAAGGAATGTAATGTAGCGGAAAATACAATGTCAATTACTAGATTATTGGAGTGTTGCAATTTGATAATACAAATAAAAGTTTAATCTTTATTTATTATCTAGGCCTACGTTCCGTGAATATTTTTCCGCGGTTAATAAAAATACGTTACGAGGTATCCTAGAAAATACTACAAATAAATAAATCTTTATTAGTTGGTAACTCCGGAAATAGACTTTGAAATACGAGAATAGTTTTTCAACATCCGATAGGCAATAAATAAAAGACAAGTGAATATGGAAGAAAATGCTTTGTTACTAAAAGTTACATATACATATGCTATTTTTTGGCTTAATCACGTCGATGATAGAAGCATTTTTGTCCTATTAGTGGACGAGCTTTCTAATACACTCATCATAGAATGTTGCCACCAACGAATTTGAGTGAGTCTTGTAGCTCCTCGTTGTGTTTTAGTGGAGTTCATGCAGCTTCGGATCACAGTTAATACAGTTGTTTATTGTAAAAATTTATATAGTTTGCGGAGAGCAACTCAAAACTAAAGAAGAGGTAAGCTGACTTATACATTTTTCTGATCGATGAAAATGCGCGTCCTCACAATTTTGTGCAAACCAACGACTCCTTGAGCAATTTCAATTGGACATTAATGATCCCCCGACCTAGCACATAAGATTTTTAAATATTCCTTCAGTGTTGAAAATGTAAGAACATACATAGTTAATAACAAAAGCTATACTGCATTACGTAATTTTTAAATTTAAAAAAAATTGTAATTGCCAAAATAGAGTAATCTTTTATTTTATTTATTTGGTAAGGTGAGTACTTTAACCTATCCTGCACATCTATTCTATTATGTTATCTATTGCATGCAATGTATTGTATTGTAGCTTACAATGAAGTGAAAAACGATTAGGTATGATAGCGTATTGCCCGGCAATACAACATCATTCTTTTTTCTTTCTTTTTATCAAAATTTATGAAAATTATTTACAAGACAAAAATTAATATATTCGAAAAGTAATGTCCTGTCCGATTTCTGCGTAGAAAGTTATCTAACCTTTAAAACATCAAAGAGATCGTACCATTTACTCTAAAAATAAATGTTACCTACTTTACTTAAAATAAACAGTTATTTCTCCTTATCCATTGGTTATTCATACTGATGCAAACAAAATTCTTGTTTCAAGCACAACTTGGTTATATCTGTAGCCCACTGTTTTGATTTTCCGTTTAAGTTATTATGTGAGTTGGGAATAATTGGGAAAAATAACATTGGGAAGAAAAGTATTGTTTTCATGTTGATTTTTGACCGGAAATATATGTTTTCAGGCTCTTTGAACCCAAAAATACATATTTTCACGGATTATTCCTTGTGTGTGTGTGTGTGTGTGTGTGTGTATGTGTGTGTGTGTGCGCGCGCGCGCGTGTGTGTATGTAAACACCATATTAAGAACGGAATATTGTAGGAAATTGCAAACTTGACACTTACGTTAGCTGTATCATAAAGTTACCCAACATTAACATTTTTATCAAAATCGGCCAACCCGGGGACGTAGTGGTTTTTTCGAGTAATTTAACACTTTTTACGATTTTCTCAAAAATGGTTCTCACATTTAAAATCGCCTTGTTTTCTACATTTCTGTACTCTATTAGATTAGGCGGCATCTCTGCTGAACTTCTTGGGAGCTGTGCTCTCGTAGTAATTTTTTTAAAAATTTTATTGTAATTCTTATCTTATTTTATTTTCATTTAGCGTCATTCTCTCATTATTGAAATTAGATTACGTTCTTCGTTTTATATTGTTTACTAATGATTAAAAATATGGTATATTTTTCATTATTTACGTCGGGAAAAAAGTCGGTTGTGACTCAAACCAGATTTAAAAAAATGATAAGTCTTTTGTTACTGTTGCAATACCACCGGCTACCAAATTTAAATAAATTTTTGAAGTTCTGAGTTTGGGTGATGAAGTAATCCTGTAATACTCCAAAATGTTTTTGTACAAATCTAGAAACGTGACTGTCCAAAAATTACTTTTACTTAATGGATGATATAAACAAACCCATATGGGCAAGATCAAGTTAGAAAAAGAAAATGACTTTTTAGCCAAAAGACCCCTTCTGTTTCTTCCCATTTAGATGAATGCATTAGATTAGAACCGTTATCAGTAACAGCACCCTGACTAGAAATGAAGGGGGATGATAGTAGCTCACTAAATCAAGGAGGGATTCTAATGGCACTTTTTGGAAAGATTCTACATTTATTATTTCTGGCTATGAAACTCATTCACTGTTCCTTTTTTCGGAATTTTTAATATTTTTAAGATAATTAAAGTCAAAACTAATGTAAGACTTTTTATAACTTTTGAATGAGAGTTATAGAAACCTATACCGAAAATGAATCTCAAAAATTGAGCTATTTTACTTCATCTTGTTCATGTGTTAGAATTATTTTAGCTATAATTATTTACAGGCGATACTGAAAAATTCGATGAATTTTTAATTTCAGCGATTTAGTAAAATTGTATTTGCTATTTTTACTTTCTCTTGCTCTATATGAATATAAAAGAAGACTAAAATTTAACGGACACCTGTATGGAATGGATGACAATCGGTTGACAAAACACATTTTTAAGACTAGCGAAATCAAAACGTGCTTGTGCTATAAAAGCTTTCAAATTAACACATTGATAAATTAAGTGTGAATTAGGTATTACATAAAATACATTTAAGCGCGTTAGATTGCTCTTTATTCAAGAAAGTTTGTTTATCATGCGTATTTCTAGCGTTGTTTGGTTCGATTTGTAATTGAACTTGACTGTTAATATTTGGTTTAAAATTAGTTTTTAACTGCGTAAGCTCATATGTCACTGTTTAGTGACTTTCCGTATTTTTAAGCCCAACAGAGTTAATGATGAAACATCTATGTTACAAATTTCATTATATAAATTGGCAAAAAAAAGCCTGGTGAATGTATTATAACAGATTTTTAAGTCTTAAATTTAAAAAAATCTAAAATATTCTTTCAAAATAATATAAATTGGTAATAATACAAATTTATAATCATAAAAAATTTTGAGAGATAATCCTTAAACAGATACATTAAGCACTTTTTACACGATAATATTAGCAATAACAAATACACGTATATTTGATTTGAATTTTACAAACATTTTCATGGAAATATACAACTTAAAAACAGCTCTTAAAATATTTAAACGGAGATAATAGTCGACCTACTGTGCATGCTACGTACTGCTTAAAAATCTACACAAAAAAAGGCAAGAACATAATGTAAGCTACTATGAAATTCACTATTCTTTGAAATCTCCTTATGCTTTTAAAAATCCTCTTTACGCACCAGTAAAGAGCTAGTATTTACGTGTATACTATATTAAGTCGGGTTTAGTAATGGAATTTCATGAAAACCACTTTTTCTAATTATTATATCATTATATTTGTACGTATTATTAAGGGTAGAATACAGTCATGATAAAAAATTCGGCAAACCTCACTATATTTCTCCCTAATATTATCTAGATAATACTACATTTTAATTACTTTCTATTTTCTTTTGATGCTGTATCCAAAAATGCTATTAGTTTAGGCAGTGGTCTAAAAATCAGTAATGGAGAAAGAGGAGATTAAAGTTTGTTTAAACGGGGAAAATTTGATTATTTTAGTAAATTATGTGAACTATGCATTTAAGTTATAGAAAGACCCTGGTAAAACTAACAGAGTTCAATTTTTTGAAATTTTTTTATGTTTTTAATTTATTTTAAGTTACATCAACAGCTTGATTATTAGTGAGTACATTGGGTAATCTAATTTTTAACGGTGGGTTTTTTACTTGTATTAATTTCCAGACATTTGCCGGGAATCGAACCAGGGTGTTGTAGGCTAACGCGCTACCACTACGCTACGGAGACGTTCTTTTTATTTTAACTTTTTGTTACAATATTCTGTATTTTTCTCATCAAAACAGGTAAAAAAAGTTTTTTATAGATTGTGGCCATACTTATGCTTTTTATGACAAAAAGTGTATTTAATTACAGTTATGGAAAATTAACCCCATCATTTTTTTTTTATTTGTTTATTTAAAGTCCCATCAACTGCTTGGTATCTAGCGACTAAGATGGATTAGTAACATTAACTGTGAGGTTTTACACGTGAAAATTTGCAGATCCAGGCCGGGAATCGAACCCGGGGCCTCCGCGTGGCAGGGCAATGAGCTAACCACTACGCCACTGAGGCGGCCACCTACAAATTTGTTTTAATTTTTTCTATGTAGCCAAGTTTAGCGCCCGTCAATTAGATTTTTTCCGAATTTTTAACTCCTACAATTATGTTGATTTTTATTTAGCGTCATTCACTCATTTCTAAAGTCAGGTTGCTTTTCATTTCTTATTGTTTACTAATGATTAAACATCCATTATATTTTTCATTATTTACATTGGCGAGATAAAGTCCTTCTCGTACAATCTACAATTTTTTTTATTGTTTCCAGAATTCGGAAGAAACCGATTGTATTCTTGTATTTGTATTATGTGTTTTCTTTCTCATCTTTTTACTCTTTTCTAGCAGCTTAAAAAGGTATAAAAAGAGTCATTAGCTCTTTTTGTCAACTACTTAGTTGAGATCACTCAGTTCAATTTAATACGTCAATATGTATTAATAAGTCAATACGTTTGTCATGAATGAGTGCTATTAGTAGTGTGAACACATTTTTTTACAATGTACGTTAAAGAAAAGGTCTGCGTGGTGTACACATTTTTTTGGTTGTAGGTAAAAGGTAAATGTTAAATAAATTCCTATTGTTAGCTGAGTTAGTTAAAGCTTTGTAATTAATTTAAGTAATTTGTTAATAATCTAAGCACACTAATTAATTAATTGTAGTTTATAATTTTGTGAATGAACAGGTTGTTGTTAATTTAAGGAAGTCTTTATAAATTTATTAAACCTAGATACCAAGCGAACCAAGGCTTAGAAGTGTTACAGTACTGCTAAAGTACTGCTACAGTACAGAACTGTTACTGTTACTGTACAGTACTGCTACAGTAGCCTACTGCTACTGTACTGCTACAGTACAGAAGTGCTACAGTACTAGGCTTAGAAGTGAAAATCAACTACTGGAAATAAATTCAGAAGTATCCTTCATATTTCAGTCAGTCTTCATAAATAATAATTTTTCAGCAAACACAAAAGAACAGATGATATTGTTAATATTTATAATTCATTTTATAAATATTAACAATATCATCTGTTCTTTTGTGTTT
Source organism: Catonia carolina (assembly GCA_035578175.1). Classification (NCBI taxonomy): domain Eukaryota; kingdom Metazoa; phylum Arthropoda; class Insecta; order Hemiptera; family Achilidae; genus Catonia; species Catonia carolina. The sequence continues at coordinate 76,609,743 of JAQMRL010000003.1, forward strand.
GCTGAAAAATTATTATTTATGAAGACTGACTGAAATATGAAGAATACTTCTGAATTTATTTCCAGTAGTTGATATTTATAATTCATTTTATAAATATTAACAATATCATCTGTTCTTTTGTGTTTGCTGAAAAATTATTATTTATGAAGACTGACTGAAATATGAAGAATACTTCTGAATTTATTTCCAGTAGTTGATTTTCACCAGAGGATGCATGCGTTTAGGTTAAAACCATCAGCAAAGTTTTACATTTTATTAACAATACTATTATTAGTCACAAACAACCTGGGCAAATATTTTAGTATATTCGTTTATTTTTGGCGTATCCACAAACTTTAGGTTACTGATTAACAAATCGTTCTTCGTTCACCTTTATCTCATGTTTTGCAATTAACAGGTGAACTAAGTAAGAGAAGATTATTAGATATTCTAAAATACTTTCATTAATTAACTGATTTAATATAAATTAATTAATAAAGTTTCATTCGTTATTAACATGCTGTCTCACTTGAAATGTTATGAAATTTAAGTTATATTTAACTATAAACTGTTAAAAGAGGAACGAGGGAAATGTAATCAATCTAGCTCCTCGAATAGTTTATAAATTATACATGTATAATTTTTAAATTAAGCATAACATAAAATAATATCCATTAACTGCTATTAATATTATCAATTATAAATTACTTGTTTTTTTCTTTGTTCTTTAAGAATACTTTAATTATTGCAAAGTTTTAAAATGTTATGGAACGTTGGAATAAATTGTGTAATGAAGGAAAAATGTTACAGAAATCATTTTTACATTCTCTTGCCTATGTGAATACATAGGAAGAAAAAAATTGTTTTCATGTCGGTTTTTCGAAATCGAGTTTTCATCGGATATACACGTTTTCAGACCCTCTTAACCCAAAAACATGCTTTTAGAGATGTGTCTGTGAGTTTGAGTGAGTGAGTGTGTGTGTGTGTGTGTGTGTATGTGTGTGTGTTTGTAAACTAAATATCTCAAGAGTGAAACATCGTACGAAATTGAAACTTGAAAGCTGAGTAAGGTACTATACTAATAGAGGACTCAACACGAACATTTTCATCAAAATCGGTCAGCCGTAAGTAGTGGTTGTTTATTAGTGTCATTTTTCACTTTTTTGCGATTTTCTCAACAACTTCTACAATTTTATATATAATAATTGCTTCATTTACTAAATTTTAATGGTCTACAAGATAGGATAGACGCCATGACGGCTGAAGTTCTTGAGAAGGTAGTGCTAAAAGAGAAACTTTTTTTTTTAAGATCTCGGCCTTAATATGCATTTTAGGGCAAAAGTGTATATAATCGAATATGTAGAAAGCTTAAAAACCTACAACTTTTATTCAAACATTTCTTTGTATAACGCTTACTTTAGCGGTAACAAGTGATTTTCTGGTTTTTTTTTCATGAAAAGCTTTAAAAAAATGATTTTTTAAAGATATATACAAAAGTAATATACCTATTCAAATTTATAGGAAATTAAAAGATCTTTTACTTTTAAGGACTTTTATTTAAAGGATTTTTCTCTACAGAGCCATGTTTAGCGTCAAAGAGTGTGATTTTCCGTATTAAGCCAAACTAAGATTGGTTTTCATTTTCCATCATTTACTCATGATTATAATTAGTTTATGTTTTTTTGGCGATTTCTAATTTTTTATTACTAATGTTAGGTTATATTGGTAATTATTTGTACTAGTTCTACAAAAATGTAGATAAATGACCCATAAAAGACAGATGGAGTGTTAAATTATTTGCACTCAATCAGTTAGTTCCAAGGCTACAAAAATAGCTATTTCTTATCACATAGTCAGCCAATTAAATGAATAAAGTATATACGAGCAGAAGAGGTAGAGGTAGATACATCTGAAAAGATGGGAGTTGCACTGTGGAGCCCAGGGAGAATAAGGGGCAGCGATGCTGCGAGATGAGGAGAGCTGGAAGTCGGTCGCTCAGTTTGCAGAGAGAATGATTGAGAGACTGCAGACGGAGGAGACAACTGGAGATCAGCGGGATCGCCCTGTTTCACAGTAAATCAGTTCTGTCTCAATGTTATAAAACAAGCACACTTATTTTTTGAGCAGGTAATGAAAGGTATGAATGAAAGTGAGTGTTGGTCAATGACAGCGAAGAGGGAGTTCGGCCGCGGTTGCCTTCCACGCCCCACTGACAGTAACCTTCCCTTGTAACATTACTTCCTTCGCCACTTCCCTTGTAGTATTATATTAACAGTTCTGAGGGAAATGGAGGGTTTTTGCTGATGTCGGATCAAGTGGTCAGGTGGCAGATTTTTGGTTGGTAGGTGGCTGCAGCCTCTTTGGGACTGGACGAGGACGTCTCAAGTGAGTCCAACACTTCTTCCCCCCCATCGTGAGGGAGTGAACATGAGTTTTTCTTGCTACTTCAGATACAAAAATAAAGAGGTAGAGGTGAAAAAGACACTAGCAAGAGTAATGAATGTAATCCTCTGAAAGTAATGAATTTCATTCTACAACCAGACCCTGTGGTGAATGAAGTGCAGATGTCATTTGCAGGGTAAAAAATATGAGTTTTTCTGAGAACAGCCTGGTATGCTGATAAGCATACTTTTTAACTCAATGAGGAAGGCAACGTAAACCACCTCACTCCTCGTTTTACTTAGTAAAGCCTCTAGAGGAGGTTCAAACCAGTATCTCGGCTGATGACCTAAACAACAACAACACTAACTCAGGAACACATTAAAATCGTCCAGTGGTACAATACAAATCTAGGTAAACCTAGGTGGTAACTAATACCATGTTAGCTTTCAGTTAAGTTGATCTATTAATCTCACAGAATTACAAATCTTAAAATGAAATAGGTATAAATTTTGATAAGGGTATTTCAATCGTTTTGTTATAATATTCTTAGTATTATACAATATATTCTTAATGTTTCCTATATTCTACTTCCCCAGTACCGACCCTCTCTGGTTGTTGTTATCTGTATAGTATGTTTCTCCAAATGGGGACCGACCCCAAAATAGAGTCGTTAAAGAATATTTCCTCATATGTTGTTTGAGCAATTCAATGCAGTGCAAACTTGCAGCCAAGTGAATCCCTAACTTAATGCATTACTCGTATGTCAAAGTCAAATTCAGGAATTCGTTTTGGTCTGTCAATAAATATTTTCGTTTATATAGCAAGGATAAGATGCACAGTTACATACAAAGTGGACTGAAGTAATATTGTAAGACATATTAAATGTATTTAGAATAAGTAAATCAATAGCACACAAAATGAAAAAAATATTTCATGTTATTGGTACAGGTCAATAACCAAAAGCTAGTTTTAATAATTATATATTTTTGTAACAATTTATGAAGTGGATGATAAATACAAAATTGCTTTCCTCCTTTGATTTAAGACCAAATAAAATGCTAAAAGATTTTATTCCCAAAAAATTCTACATGTTATAACTGTAAACAGGTATTTTATTGAGAAGCGTATGTGATAAAAAAATCTTTTTAAGTTATACATTTTTCCATTTGTAAAAATTTCTGAACTTGATATGTTCAAGACGGGTTTAAGATCCGCTTTGAAATATTGAACAAGATGAGCCAATAATTCAAGACATAATTAACGTTAATCACAAATTAACTAGCGACGGTAAGACAGTGATTCTTCTGTTGATCTCTACCCACTTATGAATCAAAGGGAACGAGTAATTCGACCAAGTAGTCAAACGCGCAACTACTTACACCAAAAGAATAAATAAAATTTTCCTTGAGACCTTCAGAAGATGTTCAAAAACAAGTTAAATTAATTTGGAATGAGCAGTGGAATACTTTAACAACTAATCTACATAATAGTATGGACTGATGCCCAAAACGGTCAGGTGGAGTGTTATTTTAATTGCACTCTATCTGTTTGGTCCAGGGCTAAAAGAAATAGTTCTGCTTCTTATCACATAGTCAGCGAATTATATGACTGAACTATTTATAAATAGAAGAGGTAGAGGTGTAAAAGACACTAGTCAGAGTTATCTCCTCTGAGAGTAATGAATTTCACTATGCAGCCAGACCCTGTGGTAAATGAAGTGAAGGTGTCATTTGCAAGGTGGAAAGTGAGTGCTTTTCGGAGGGCCTGGCATGCTGATAAGCATACTCTTTCAACTCAGTGAGGAAGGCAATGGTGAACCACCTTACTCCTCGTTTTTACTTAGTAAAACCTCTAGAGGTTCAAACCAGCCTTTCGGCTGTTGACCTAAACAACAACAAGTATGGACTGACACTCAGCTTTACAACCTGATATTTTTGATAACAGGCTAGACAAAGTGATACTTACACGACTACAAATTGGTCACACTAAACTAACACACAGCCACCTCATGACGAAACCAGAAGATAGTAAATGTAGACACTGCAACACAAAATTAACTCTACAACACATACTTGTAAAATTCTCTATCCTGAACACTAAACGAAGATAAGTTCAATTACCAGACGTTAACTTAATTGATTTAATAACACACATCACACAAAAACACAATAAATATAATATAGTTTTTAAATAAAAATATAATATAATTCAAGTACAGTAGTGTAAAAAATTTAATATACCATCGTTTAGTAATTATTGTAAATTATTATTGTATACCTATTGTACATTATTGAAATAGTTTTTTTATGGTACCTGATTTTTTTATGTAATGTTCATAGGCTAAAACGTGCTACAGTACTGGATCTCCCAGGGCGATTCTGATAGTGTGATTTTAAAATTGTTAATAATATAATGTTAATGTTCTGTAGATGACTTTCGTGTTTGAGTGCGAATGTTGTGAATAACTGAAGGTACATTTTTAATTACATCCAGTAAAGTTCGGTGTACATATATTTCGGAACGTGTGCTTATTTTATTGCTTCTCATTTTGTTTTTTTCGTTTTAAATGAGGTTTTGGTTATTTTTTTATTAAAAAAAACACTATTTACCTAATTTTAATTGTAAATAATAATTAGGAACAGTATAATATGTTTTAATGTTATACTTTCTTAATTACACCAGTGGGTCGTAATTTTTTCATGAGTTAAATCTAATCGATAAGTTGCATTTATTGTTGCATAACAGATTAGGCTATGCATTAAAAAAAGTAATTATATGAAAAAAATGTAGTCGCAAGAAACTAAATGTGTGATGCAAACATAATAAAAATATTTATGACCGCCTCCGTAGCGTAGTGGTTAGCGCATCGACCTGCCACGTGGAGGTCTCGGGTTCGATTCCCGACAAGGGTCTGGAAATTTTCACTTTCAAATCCCATAGTTAATGTTACATACTCCATCGTAGTCACTAATGACCAAGCAGATGGCGCGACTTTAAATAAATAAATTTAAAAAAATCTATTTGTAAAAATAAAATATTTTTAATATACTTTTTCCTTTTGAGTGTAAAGGACGATTTATATTTTACACCTTAGTGATTTTTTTTGTCATTGATCGGCCGATTTTGTATTACACGATACCAACAAAAAGAAAGAACAAAATTTTATTCATAAAAATATTAATATTTTATTTACATATCGAAAAAATAACCTTTTGCACTGAGAAAATGATATATGCGCCTCTAGTATTTTAACCGCTCATTTCATTTTAAGCCTGTAATTTAAAAACACTATTTTGATGCGGGTTTTTTTTAAATATTCAGTAAAACAATAAAATAACATAATTCCATATTGTGACAGTATCAGATATCTTGGCCTACACTTAGACCGTCGCGTTAAATGGAAACCAAATCTGCCATAAGAAAACAAAAAGATATATTTTTTTGGAAAATCTATTGGCTTTTGGAAAACAAATAACTTCTAACAAAATTAATCTCCAAAAATCAATGTTGAAACCAATTTGTTATATATGTTCAAATATTCAATATTATGGAATGCAATTTTGAGGTTCATCTACAAATTCAAACATCGAGATCAAATACCACCAGACACATGTTAAATACACCGTAGTTTATAAACAACAAATTTGTTTGTAGACTTGTACAGAGTGAAATGCGGAATTTTAAAATTCAGTATTAATTATTTAGACAGACTTGACAAAAATAAAAACGTATTTGCGAAATATTTATTAGGCAGTAGCTTAAATCTAAATTCAAGGTTAATGAGTTTTGAATTTTTGGACTTGCCTTAACGATATTGAAATCAAAATTTAGCCTGGGATATATTTTTTTATGTCTGAATCATTTAAGAACAGAAGAGGTAGAGCTGTAAAAGACACTAATCAGATTTATCTCCTCTGAAAGTGATGAATTTCATTATACAGCCAGACCCTGTGGTACATAAAGTGAAGGTATCATTTGAAGAGTGAAAAATATGTGCTTTTCAGAGGGCCCGGCATGCTGATAAGCGTGCTTTTCCATTCAGTGAGGAAGGCATATGTAAACCACCTCACTTCTCGTTTTACGTAGGAGTAAAACCTCTACAGGTTCAAACCAGCCTTCGGCTGATGACCTAAACAGCAACAACAACATATTTTTCTGTATTTTATTAATTCATTAAATTGTATTATTAGTCTATTATTATTATTTTTTTAGTATGTTTAAACCATCAAAAGGTTAAACAGGATGTTTGAATTACTTTAGTGTGTGTTTTACTTTTTTGCCAGATTGTTATAATTTTTTAAATCGCATTTATATCTTGGTTATTAGCGACTATATTGGATTAACGAACGGTGGGTTTGAACTTGCAAAAATTTTTTCCAGACTCTGGCCGGGAATTGAACCCAGGACCTCCCATTTGCAACGTAGCAAGCTACCCACAGAGCCATTTGCCAGATTAGTTATTTATCAAAGAAAACGAACAGATTATAACGTAGTAGTATTAAAAAAAATTGATTCAAAAACTACGGTGCAAAAAATTCTTGTAAAATTTATTTTACTACCTAGATGATGAATTAAAAAATTATACTAATTAAATTTAATTACAAAATTTTCATTCCCTATTTTAATTAATCCTGTACATGAAGGTAAATTATAATTTAAGTATATTTTTAATAAATAGAGTTCATGCACGGGAAAATTTTTAAATTAAAAACAGAACAGTAAAAAAATATACATGAACAATACGTGAAACGTTTCTTTTTAGTAACAAATTAAAAAATATTATGGTATTAACGATAACGAGGATATCACATTAACGGGAGCACTTAGGGGAATACTCCAAATGTCATTAGCCTATTGTTCCACATCATCAGAACACACTAAATTGAAATGGGTATTATATATCTACAGAAAAAATATACGCTTTTTACTGTACTTTGTTTTTTTAAATTTTATTTTCATTTTATTTTGACTCCATTTTCAATCACAACACGTTTATAATTGAAACAGGTATTCAAGAAAATCTGATTTAATAATGAAATATAAAAGCCATTGAATTTTCTGATTTTGATCATGTATATATTAAGGAAAAAAACAAACTGCGATTAACATTCCTTAGTAAAATGTATAAATTTGAATTTTCTCACTTAGTGACTCACTCATCATTAATTCTCTAACGTGCCCATCACTAAGGGATACTGTAAATTCAGTTTACTTCTAATTTCAATAAGTATCATTTTATCCGAACTGGTGGTCTAAAAGAAGCAGAGAAACTTTAGAGAAAAATTCTCTGTAAGATAGTGTATCCAAAAATAGAAAATCTGTCTTACGGTTTTATGCAAATAGGCTACACTATGTACTGTTTTGTTATGTATATATTTTATTTTTTATCTTTTTCTATTGAATTATGAACTGTTCAGTACACAATTAATAAGTAAGAATATGAACACTAAAGTATTAAAAATAAATTTATAACTAATTACCTAAAACTTTTATTTACCATTTAAATAATATTGTGACAAATCGAAGAAAGGAATGGTTCGCGAAGGTTCTAGTACTCATTCATAAAAATAGTAAAGAGAGAATAATAGAGTGAAAAATGAATAATAGGACATAAGTGACAATAGGACAATAATGACAATAAAAGTATGTCTATTCAAAAAAAAAAAATTAATAGGATGCGCTTTTGTATATGATAAATGGTTGGGTATTGTGTACAACTATTTTGTGAAAGAGACCTGTAATACACCTGTTCTGTAATACCTGACCTGTAATACCTGTTCTATTTACAAAAGGCCTATTGTTGACTTGTTTACGGTGGATTTTTCTAGCACTCATTTATAAACGGTTATTTTTTTATACTTTATTTTTGCATGTTGCTTCTCTACTTTTTTCGAATTATCTTTTTGAATGAGTATATAAAGAGACCCCCGAGCGCGGTCAAGTTAGAATTCGTTTGATCCTTGACGAGTGGCTACGGCGTTATTCAGGTTCACGATTCCGAGCATTGTGTTGGTCAACGATTGTTATACTGTCTTTGTTCGTGTGTGTATTTGGAAAAGTTATTGTGTACCGGTATTAAATTCAGTTGTGTATTCAGTTCATTTTGTATGTGTATTGTAAAATTGATTGTAAGTAGTCCTGAATCCTGAATCCTGAATCCTGGTTGAGAGGGCTAAGAAGCCCTATGATGGCGACATCGTGTTAAGGAACACCTGGTCGCTCGGGGAACAATATAACAGAATAATTGCAACCTCAAGAAATTTAGGGGGAATTTTATACTTTAAATAGGAAATAGGATTCTGGTTCGTGGGACATTGGAACTGGGACTTGAAAGGAGGTAATTTATTATTAGAAGTTATTTGTGGAAAATTTAAATTAAGGGACAAGTGGGTTTAAGAGCGGCTCTTTTATTTTATTTTATATTTCAGTGGCCTTTTTTCAGTTTTGTGGGAGTCCTATTATCTTGGGGAGGGGAAGGCATGCATTTTACTGAACGTGGACTAAAGGTATAATTTAAGGTAGGGGTTAGTTTATGATTTCAGGGGAGACGGAAAGGGTAGAGTTTGGCATAACCACCGGCCTTTTTATGTTCTGAGTGTGTATCAATTTAAAATGGCGGCTCTTTTCACCGTAGTGGAGTGATTATGCATAGGAACATGGGGACAACTACCAACTGGGGGGAGTGAGTCATACAAGTAGAAGGGGCATGGGCAAATAAGAGGAATACAGGGCAGAATAAAAATGTGGCAACTCTAAATTTTGTTAAGTGGGTCATACTGGAATTTAGATAAAGTCGTGGAATGGTAACGGCATAGAGACTTCAGGTGGGTGTGGACGTCGGTACATGTCCTGAATGATCTGGGGTCCGTCAGTTTTCCCAGCGTCGTGTAGCCGTTTCGAGGTATTGTAAATAAAGTCCTCCATAGAAGGGAAGAGAAGGTGTTCGTGTATGATGCGATTGGATATAAGATAGTGGAACCGTGTGATGCACCGTTTAGTGTAATAAATATTTGTAACTATAAATTTTAGTGTATTAATTATTTAATAACCTAGATCCCGAAACGGACCTTAGTGTCACAATATATATACTGTATAATCAAACAAAATGTATAAGAACATCAAAACAGCTCCGGGTCACTTGACACAATAGAGAAAAAAATTAAAAAGTTGATAGCTTTAAGTATCTCGGAGAGATAATATAACCAAAGATCATCGAAAAGAAAGCGAACATAAAGCAAGGAAAAAGGAGGAAAGATGTCCATTGCTATCCGAGGAACTTACCACATTTTTAAGAAGAAATCTTTCTCAAGACAAGCCAAGATCACACATTAAAATACTGTGATAAAACCTCGTGACTGCACGTCAGTGAGTGCCTCAAAATAACCGAGATAGCTAAAAGAAGTAGAAAATGTATAGGTCCTAAGATAGTAAATGGATTATACGGGTTACGAGAACGAGAAGAATTGTACAAAGAAAAAACGAACGATTAATTGAAACGATTATAAGAAGATTAAAATTTTACGAACAAGTGTATAGAATGAATGACAACCGGTGAACAAAACAAATTTTTAAGACACGAAATAATAAACCTATGGTATCGGAGAAGTGGTATAAAAAAATCAGACAGTATTTTGATACAACCGAAATAAACAGAGAGAACCAAATGGATTGAATCAAATTTAGGCAATTGATTACTCATTTTAAGGGTTTCCATAATGAGAAAAAACATAAAACGGTAGATGGAAGATAGGAGAAAAGCCTACAGTAAATGAATGCTGAGAATATTGGCTGCAAAAAGTATTCCCAGTAATTCCTATAGTCACTTTACGTGGTATAATGTAGGCTGGAAAAATCCGATCTGCTTATGCCGCCCACTGACCTTAATATTCTCGTCTTAGCACCCACACCGTTGTTAAACGGGATCAATCTAATTTATTGCGTATAAAAATACACTTTAATGTGACGTCATATAATAAGAAGTTTTAAAGCAAACGGATTGGTTATTTTTAGTAAATGGGAAGAAAACAAACAGTTCCGGAATTCATCTAGGGAATCAAAGAAAATTATAAAGAAAACTTTGTAAACATTCTACACTTGTTCAAATACATTTAATAACAAGTAATATATGATTTATTAAATTTAAATTTTCATTATTAACCACAACGTCAGTCTTTTAAAAATTAAACAACGAATAGAGAAACAAACTTTATTTTTTATGATCACAGATGGTTTACTTGTCATAGAAATCGGAAAAGAAACAACCAATAAAATGTGAGTTAAACCAAGAATAATAAACAAAATCTTAATGTTATTTATAGAGATGGTTAATATGATGTATATTGTTGTATAAGACGAAGCAAAAAGTGGATGAAGAAAACAAAAAGATGGTTTGTTTTGCCAGAAGGGTTGAACAGGGAAGAGGGAAGTGTGAGTTAAGTGAACGAACACTTTGTGACGCTAAAATGTATGATATTGGTTTCCGCGCCACATGTTTGCCATACGTTATCAAGCCCCTACATAAGTTATCAACTCAACCTCCCTCTACATACATAGTGAAACATACCACATTATTTTATGCATGAGATAGTTTTTCCACGCTTTTATTTATTCTCTTTAGAATTACCTAACCTATCAATCAACTTGTCTTCAACTTTCAACTGTAAATGTTTTGAACATACAAATAAACACATAAACGAATCACTTTTTTCTGTAAAATGAAAACACAATAAAAATTAATTTTGTCAATGTAATCCTTTAAAGTTTATTCACAATCTGAAAAATTACATGACATTAAAAATATTACTTTTGCTATAAATAATCTGGAGTGTGTTATGTACCACTAAAGACAAACCCCGGCTTCTAGAGAATCCGAGAAAATTCAGATGATAAAAGATGGAAAATTTATAGCAAGAACGTAGATTAAGAGAAGGAACCTGAAAAAATCTGATAAAATTAATTGGAGAGTACAGAAAATTAGAGATGGTAAAGATTCGAATGAGAAATGCAGAAAGAAGAGGAAAGTTAATATTGTTCCTGACGTGTCCATTAGGACTGAATTCTTGAAAAATAAAAAATGAAATATATTTAAAGACAAGAAAACAGTAGCGTATTATTTAGGAGGTTGACGATTAAAGACCATTTACCAGAAATCTATAATTAATAAAATTTTTAATTTCAAAATATTTTTGGACACTAAAAGTAGCTCTATTATTTTATTTGTATAAAAATTGAAGCAATTTTCTAACAAAGTTTCAAATATTTTGTTGTTAATAAAATTTGTTTATTGCTACTTATTTTAGTTTTGTAGTTGACTTTATTTACATAAATTTTCTCAGAAATAAGTCTTCTACAAGTTTTATGTAAAGCCATTATGTGTTTACCGCCTCTTTAATGAAGTTCTTGTTCTACAAACTTAAAAACAACAGGGGTTTAACCTCAGATTTCTCAAACATATTAAAGATATGGTTCTGGGACCTGTTTTATATAGGTACTTTTCACGCAAAAAATATAATAAATCACAATTTTTTAACGCTATAAAATTTCGTTACGAAATTATTTCATGGGATTCAGGCGAAATTTTTGCTAGGCGTAACTCACTAACGAAGAATTTCCGGACTTATGTTTGTACGAATTTGTTTCTTATTTTTCCTTGTAGATTCATCTCCCAAAGAAAAATTTTTGTTTCTTCTTGAATCACTCTGTATACGCTTTTGTCCTAGATGTATAATAAACAAAAGCCGCAATCTTAAAAAAAAGTACTACGAGAGCACAAATCCCAAAAAAATACTTCAGACGTGCCGGTTTTTATTCATGTAGAGTACACGAAATGTAGTAAATGAGGTGATTTTAAATAAAATCTCAGGAGCTGTTTTCTAAAAAATCGCACGAATATACCTACTGCTACTTTCGGTTGACCGATTTTGAAACAAATCTTTGTCTCAGGGTCCCCTCATGGTATCTAACTTTAATATTTTACTGTAAAATTTCAATCTTGTGGTTGCAAATTTCAACTTCTTACGTAATTTCGTTCTTGAGATTTTTGCACACACACACACACGCGCGCGCGCGCGCGCACACACACACGCGCGCGCGCACACACACACACACACACACACATACTCACACACACACACACACACTAATGGTAAAAACGTTTTGTTTTGGTTCAGGAGGCCTGAAAACATTATTTCCGACGAAAACTCTATTTTCGACAAAACTGTATGAAAACATAGGCCTGTTTTCCTTTCTTATATTTCATTTCATTTAGAATTAATTTCTGACTTGGACCTTGAAACTTCTAAACGTTATAACCTACAGATTTTGTACTTTAATCCGTTTTAGTGGCTAATAACAAAAACAATTTATCCCACTTCAAAAAGGCTGTATATGTAAGAAATCTCAAGAAATGGGTTGCTAAGCGGAAGAACCCGGATTTAATTCCCGTTTTGGAACGCTTATCCCATAACAAAACCAATTGATACCACGTCAAATAAATTATAAAATAAATCTCAAAAATGAAAATAGTAGATAGCCTACTGTTAAAAAACTAACAGAGATTTCAAAGCTAGGCCTACAATTCATAAATATTTTACATGTACTTTTTATACTTGTATTTATATTTTATTAAAATTTAGATCTTTAATTTGCAAAAAGAAAATGTTGGAAGTCAGAAAAGCCTAAATCGAATTCTTTTAGTAAAGAAGTAAAAACACACAAAGTGAACATACTATGGTGGGTTTATGTAGACTAAAAGATACATTTAAATTTCATATATATTGTTTTTAATGAAATACAGAAAAGTATTCCATTCTATCTTTACTGCCGTTTTTATAATACAAAGTTTTAATGTAAAATGCAGTTTTATATACGGTAAACCTCTTTTTGTATGAATATACTATAAAAGTCAGCATCATCATCATGAGTATATTAACATTATTAATATCAAAATATCACCTGCATTCATTATGGACCACAACGGGTTTCCTCAAGTACAATGAACTAAAAGGCATTATAGTATTCAATCAATACAAATGCACAGTAAAAACTCGTTTATCCAGCTCTCGTTGATCCGGATCAAATTTTCAGACTTTTTTATTTAATGTTTAAATACGAGGTGTGGCTATTAAATAACGAGACTGACGTAAAAAATTTTAGTTTTATTTCATACAGAATCACTTATTTTCCTCTTCAGTATACAATCCTTCTCTATCCCTACAACGCTCTATTTGAATTTTCCATTGTTGGAAACAGTGCTGGAAGTCATCTTCTGTCAGCTCCTCAGGACACGTGCCACTTCTCTTTTACAGCTTCCACAGACTCAAATCTAGTCCCTTTTAATGCAGATTTCACCTCAGGGAACAGGTAGAAGATAATTTCATGTAATGAAACGTGGTTTTTACTTATGATCCGTAAACGAAGCGCCAATCTATGCACTGGATAAGCCGAACTTCACCGAGATCCAAAAAGCTCGAATGAGCAAGTCAAAATTTAAAGCAATATCATGTTTTTTTTTTTATAAATTCATGAGATTGTGAACCTTTACTAGGTTCCTGAAGGTGAAACTATAAACCAATATTACTACCTTGAGGTACTCTTTAAACTACGTCAAGGAGTAAGGAAAAAACACCCCGAAATGTGAAAGGACATAAATCACATAGCCAAGGTTCTCCACCAAGGCAATACGCCAGCTCATTCCGCGTTATCTGTCAAGAGGTTCCTAGCCAAGTACAGCACTTCAGTGTTAGAACATCCACCTTATTCACCAGATCTTGCACCATGTGACTTCTACCTGTTCCCTAAGGTGAAATCTGCATTAAAAAGAAACAAGATTTGAGTCTGTGGAAGCTGTAAAAGAGAAGGCGCACTTGTCCTAAAGAAGCTGACAGAAGATGACTTCCAGCACTGTTTCCAACAATGGAAAATGCGCATAGAGCGTTGCAATGATAGAGAAGGAGTGTATATTGAAGGTGACAATAAGTGATTGTGTATAAAAGAAAAAGAAAATGTTTTAAAACGTCAATCTCGTTTTTTAATAGCCACACCTCGTATATAATACTTTTTAACCATGATAGCAAGAACGTACTAATAAGTTCGGCAAATAAGCTTTTTATTTTGATTAAAAGTACAGTTCCTGAATAGATTGTACAATGAATTATGGTAATAAAATATTTTTTGTCAAGTTTATGAAAGCTTTACTAGAATGTCACTCCAGCTGACCTGTTAATGATAAACCGTTTGTGTGGCCTTGCTTCATTCAAAAGACACACGTGTTTAAAACAGAAGATAGTGGACCAATTCTTTCTTAAGAAATGACGTGAAAAAATACTTTTATATTTTTTAATGTCTATGTAATTTTGTTACAAAACATAGTTTTTTATCCTAATAAATGGTAAGTCTGCTTATTTTAAAGATTTGTTTTGCTTATTATCCGGATTGTCTTTTTGTTCCTAGTTAGTCCGGATAAGACTAACTTGAACTTTAATTTAATAATTGAAATATGTATCTCAATAAGTACACAAGTACCTGTTTTTGTTTCGTCGTAGCTCCAACTATTTCATGTTACAAGATATACATGCCCACTTCAGGGTCCAATTCAGTTTTGTTTTTTGAAACACACTACTAAGTGTATTTAATATTTTTATTCAAACAATGTTATTTTTGAAAACTTTTATCATATTTAGGTACTTAAAGTTTACATGTACGTTAAAAAAATTGGTGTGAAACTCTCATACGAATTTTCCTTGCAAAATATACCCTGTGTTTAATCATGAGTAACCAATATAGCTAATATGGAAAGCATAGGGCTAACCCAATCTTAATCATGAGTGAATGAAGCAAAATGAAAGTCAACCTCTTTTTGATTTAAAAATGCATTAAATCATTATTTGATGCTAAACTATGATTTGTAGAAAAAAATTCATGAAGTAAGAGTTGTAGGTTTTTTAATTTCCAATAACTTTCATTAACACTTTTTTCGTAAAATGGATACAAAAGCCGCAATCTTAAAAAATAATCCCATTTTATTACTGATTTTAATGAACAAAATACAGAAAATCACTAATTTGACCCTAAAATAAGCGTTGTAGAAAAAGTGTTTCAAATAAAAGTTGTACAGTGCAACTTTTGTTACAGATATTCTTGCCCTAAAATGTATTTTGAAGCTGCAATCTAATAAAACCATTTTGTAATTTGATACCAAACCCACCAAGAATTTCAGCCAACATGGCAGTCATTCTATCTAAGTTAAATATTTAACTAATAACCTACTAGTTTCGGCTTACCGAAACTGATAAAAATTTTCGTATCGGGCACTTTAGTAGTAGTCTACTATCTAGCTTAAATTCACGTCTCAACTTCGTACGCTATCCGTTTTTGTGATATTTTGTTGCAAGTGTTTATTGGGATGTTTTTATTTAGGTCATCAGCCGGTTTGAACTTCTAGAGGCTTTACTAAAAATGAAGCCAAGGGTAATGGTTTACGATTTCCTTACTCACTAAGTGGAAAAATATGCTTATTAGCATGCTAGGCTCTCTGAAAAGCCGCTACTTTCCACCCTGAAAATGCCACCTTTACTTCATTCACATTAGGGTCTGACTGTATAATGATGAAATTCATTACTCTTATAGAAGCTTCTGTAGAAGCTGAAGTTTTGAAATTGATTTAACATAATATGTAATCTAATTAATTTATGTAATTGTGTTTGTTAGTAGGCTAACTTGCCAATAAATAATTATAAGTTCTTAAATTTGTTTTTTATTTATTACACCTCGAACAAACTAGGCTTAGGTGTTACAATATTAAAAAATTAATTTGATCATAACGACAAAGTGTCAAAAACTGGAGTATTTTGGACATGGTATGCGTGGGGGAAATACCACCTGCTGCAGTTGATTATACAGGGAAAAATCTTAAGTGGGAGAAAAAAACAAAAAGATAAAAACATATTGGTTGAAAAAACTTTCGAATTATTATTACTTCACTGTGGTAATATTTAGGGTAGCAGTGTCAAAATAAAAATCTGGTGTGAAACACTCACACAACTTTCTCTTGCCAATTCAAATAATTAACAATAAACCTAACATTAGTAATAAAACATTACAAATAAACAAAAAACTAATCTCAATAAACATAACTTAATATTTATCATATATGAAAGACGAAAAATGAAAATCGATCTCAGTTTGCCTTAAAAATACAGAAAATCACTCTTTCACACTAAACTAGGCACTATACAATAAAATGCTAAAATTAAAGTTGTAGATCTTTTAATTTTCTATAAATTCGATTATATATACTTTTGTCATACAACGGTTTTTGTCATACTAAGGCCGAAAACTAAAAAAAAATCGATTTTTCACACGTTTTCGTGAGAAAAAAACAGAAAATCACTAATTACCGCTAAACTAAGAGTTATACAAAAAAATGTTTGAAATAAAAGTTTTAGGACTTAAAATTCTCTACAAAATTTATTGTATACATTTTTGCGCTGAAATGCATATTAAAGCCGCAATCTTAAAAAAACAATTCTTTTACGCAAAAACAGCCTCACCAAGAATTTCAGCAAACATGGCGCCTACCCTATCTTGTAGAGGACAAAAAATTTAGTAAATCAGGCAATTTAAAAAAAAAATCGTAGGTCCAGTTTTTGAGAAAATTGCAAAAAGTGAAAAATTATACGAATAAACTACTACTTCCGGTTGACCGATTTTGATGAAAATATTCGTGTCGGGTCCGGTAAGAGTATGTAACTTAAGTTTTAAGTTGCAAGTTCGTACGATGTTCCGTTCTTGAGATATTTTGGACACATACACACACACACACACACACACACACACACACAGAGAGAGAGAGAGAGAGAGACACACAGACACACACAGACCAATCGCTAAAAACAAGTTTTTTTGGGTTCAGGGGGTCTGAAAACGTATAGATCCGGTGAAAACTCGGTTTCGAAAAATCGACATGAAACAATACTTTCCTTCCTATAAGCAAGAGAAAGTAATACCAAAAATGAAGATATATAAAGAAAAATGAGAAGTCCAGAATTATAATATTAGTACAATGAAAGACTTTTAAGGAAGTCAATCAGTTTACGATACCGTTTAAAATATTACTAACTAAGTTAATATACAATAACTAATACAACGTATATTTAATACAAGTTTTTAAATATTGTCGATGTCTTAATCGAGTCAGTAAAAAAGATCATGTCACGCATTTCTCATGGAATAACCATTATAATAAGTTATTATACAAAAAAAAGAAGATTGTTTTCTTAGATGAACAACAATGTTCTCATCAAAAACATCCTGAAGACATCCGCATCTTCATCGTCTTCATCCACTTTGACCAATATTTAAAAAATATAATATGCGGATATAACTCTTTGCTATTCTTTACTTAATAACAATATAGTTTATATTTAGTTCGTTGTATACATTGGTATTATAATTTAGGCTTAATAAAAAAAGATACTTTTTGATAACTGGTTTATTGCACTCTGTAACTGTTTATTTTTTATAGTACTGGGTGTTACTTAAAAAAAACTCTTCTCTATTAAAAGATATTTATTCTGATCCATGTAATGCTTCAGTTTTCATAATTGTGTTGTATGTTTACAAAAAGATTATAAAAATGCCACCTGCAGCGTTGTAATAATTTTAAATTTAACAAATATATTTGTTTTTTTATATATTTATTTAACGTCGCATCAATTGCAACGGTCATTAACGACGACGTAGAGGGTGTAACTTTATGCAATGTAGGATGAAATTATTTTTTGTAACGTATGAAAATATGCCGTGCCTGAGTGGGATTCGAACCCAGTACCGCATGATGAGAGACGAGCACGTTACCAACTACGCCAATGGGGCCGGCGAAAAATAAATTTTTTTTAAATGTTTAAGACTGTTCAATTGAACTTGTTACAAGAAAGAGACCGGTGTTTATGTTATGTGTTTACTTTAAAATTGTGAAAACTTTGATGATGTTTGGTACCAACCGAAAGCGCTACGTTGATTTTAATATATCATTGTGACTAGCTTGGTGTACCCGTGACGAAAAAAATCGCACTATATTCTTCGGCTTCAAACTCTTACCATTAAATAAATGATTTAGGTTAACAGCAAACTTAATCGTTCTTAGAAAAATGGTGAGTAATGCCTAAATCACGATAGTACGACAGTTTCGACCTGAAAAAAAAACGGTTTCAAAATATAACTTTTAATAAAACAACGTCAAAACAATGTCTACCACTTAGCCGGTGCTAAGTGCGTTGGGTGATAACACGTATGATTATATGCTTATGGAATATGGCTAAGTGGAAGTGAATGTGGTAGGACCGCATTACATTACGCTGTATTACCACCACATTGTAAACGAAATTTACTCTGTTTCATTTCGTAACATGAAGCTCATATTAGCATGAATTTCAAGTTTAGAACTTTTGGGCAAATCAGGAAAGAATAATCTTTAAAACCATGTAAAAATTATAGAAATTGTTTGGTAGAACTCTGTACTTAGAAGTTAATAGAATTCCCATTTAAAATACATTGGAAGCAATTTTGCGTTTTAAATAACATAACAGCTTATATAAAAAATAAGGTGAGCAAATAAATTATTTTTTAAATTTTAAATTGTATTGTAATGTACGTTTTAATTAAAAATTTATCTAAAATATATTAATTTTTTATCGTAAACATTTTTGTTAATTCATATGAAAGGTTTACATAAGATTTTTCACGATTGGTTTCAAATTCATTGTTTAGATCATCAGCCAAAAGGTTGGTTTGAACCTATAGAGGCTTTTCTAAGTAAAACAAGGAGTGAAATGGTTTACCTCTGCCTTCCTCATTGATTGGAAAAGTATGCTTATAAGTATCTTAGGCCCTCTGGAAAGCATTTACTTTTCACTGTACTAATGATACCTTCACTTCATTGACCACAAGGTCTAGCTGTTTAATGAAATTCATTATTCTCAGAGAAGATAACTCTAACTTGTGTCTTTTACATTATGTACCTTTTCTGTTTTTAAATGCTTTAGTCATGTAATTGACTGACCATGTGACAAGAAACACAACTATTTTGTGTAGATCTGGAACTAGCAGATCGAGTGCAAATAATTTAACAATTTACCTGCCTGTTATGGGCAAGGTTCCAAATTTTATAATACGTTTTATTTGCATTACTGTAAATCTACGCTCTGCACTCATCGATTAATGAGTAGATCTGTTGTGAGTATTAATCGTGATTTAGTAATACCCCTTGGTATCATAATAAAATTTGTAATTTTGTTGATTTGGTGTTGACGTGAATGTAGAATAAATAAAATAATGACGTATTAAAATAAATCTGTTGAGTCTGTTTTGTGCAGTCTCCGTGTGTGTGTTTCACTGTTGTCTAGTAAATTGATGGCTTCTAGATTATGTTTTTTTTTTCAAGTCGGGTTTGGAAACTGGTGCAAAATTTCTGTATTTCTTCGTGTACAGTAGGAGTGTTAGTGTCTGTTTAATATAGTGTTGGATATGTACCAAGGCTAGTCGGTGATGTTCCAATGTATTTCGAACTGAAACCTTTAAATGATTTCAATGTAACTTGTAATTATCTATAATAATAGCGTTACTATACTTTGCGGACACCCAGTGACGATATAATTTTTATAAATGTTGGGTTCACAGATATTTCTTCCCACGCATGAACATGAATGATTTTGTTCTTTTTTGTTGAATTTGATTCAATCTAAATTGCATGGATACGGATCTTTAAACAAATAAATAATATATAACTAGTATAATATTTTAGAAAAATACAATAGTTGTTGATTTAAAAGGCCGGTTCCTTACATTTCCGCAAATCCACACGCACTAAAAAAATAAATAACATCTTACTAATAAGCTAACAGTACTATAAATATGTTTTAGTATGTGGCAAATGCATATGACTGAGTAATTAAAGGGATCTAAACTAGGAAAGAAATAATTTTGTCACATTTTTTTTGGTTTTTTTTTAATTTTATGAAACTGGATAGTATTCTGAGTGTTTTGATATTATTTATGGTGATCGTGAAATTTTTACGATTATAAACATTATATCATTTTACGAAGAAGTGGGGCTGAAACCTGGAAAGAACATGCCTCGTGCAATGGAACGACTTGATTCCGGACGAATAGAAGACGCTAAAAGAAAAATGTTTGAGTTTGAAAAACAAATACGGGAGAAAAGGAGATTAAAAAGATTCTAATTTTAATAAGTTTTGTGAAAAGTTGCTAAAATTTAAAATGTTACAGTTATATAGGCAGTTACCGCCCTATTAAGATGTAGTAGCAGTAGAATTGTAATGGATTTCACTATTGAGTCCGACGATTTTATTAACATCGTCTACAATAAAATTATAATGACAAGCACATTGAAAAATATAATTTAAGCTAAAAAAATAACATAACCTAATATGAACATGAGTGGCGTGGGGAAACCTTAAAAGTTTGGAGGCCCTGGAAAGGGCCATTTTTTAGAGGTGGTCGTCTAGGTGGGAAGAGAAGGCGGTGGGCGGCTGTCGGGGAGTTGGACGACACGGCGTTTCGTCGTCCAGCGAAGACGTCATTTCTTCCCTCGCAGTAGTGTGTCGATGTTTGCTTCGTCGGGATCCGGTGAGCGAAACGCTCGGTTTAAGGACCGCTGTGGGTATCGCTCGTGACGGCGGGTGATAACGGTCGGGTCAAGCAGACGCATCATGTTCTTGCAGGGTCATTGTCGCAGTCCGGTAGCCGTGTGTCGATGATTGGTATTTCGTTGAATTTGTACAATAGAGTAGAACGACGATCAATCTCAATGCAATGCTCTTATAATATAGCCACCGGAGAGACGGTTATTAGCCCTCTGCAGTGTTTGCAGTGTCTGCCAGCCTTGTCAGAAATATTATTAGCTTCCCTTTGTCGCTATGTTGGTAGCTTTATCAGCTGGGATCACAGTACCTAATCAAAGAGGACAACAACGACACTAATAATGTCTTAATTAGATTCTCAATCTGAGACGACCAAAATAAATTATGAATTTTGTTTACTTGTATGCATAATCCTAAATATTATGGAACCTCTCCAACAAATTTTCCTTGGTCTTGATATAAATTCAATAAGTACCTTTCTTCAGCATAAATCAAAAAGTTAGCCGAAAATATTAATTGAACTTAATCATTCACTATGGTTTATATTACCTGAACAAGCATTCAATTTTCCGTGGTATCTCTTGTTCTGTTTTTAAATTCTTGTTAGAGAATCCAAACCTACATTCATACATACATACCCGTTCCAGCTATCGCCGGGTCTGGTTGTTCACCAAGCCTCTCTATCTTCTTCTGTGTGTTCCACCTAGGGAGTATAAGACCTTGACGTGGTGGTGGAGCTTCCATGTTCCAGTGACCCTAAAAGCTATGCCGGCGGTAGCGTAGCTACTGGTAGGGTCGCCCAAGCCGGAAATGTCGCAGAGTAGGAACCAAACAAGAAATACTCCAACCACTAGCTAAGTTAGGCCTAGAAAGCCATTAGTATTATGGAAAAAAGGAAACTGCTTTAAAAAAAATCAAGCCTCGGATAAGAATACAAACCTCCGAAACATAAATGGAGAAGTTTTAATAAAAAAAGATCGAAGGTTCTCTTCTCTCTACCACTAGATATGTAACTGCACCAAAAAAAGATGTAATATTCTGGTGATCGCCCTGCCAGTGCCAGTTTTTCGCAAAATGTCGTCTCCGACATTAAAAGTGTGCCAAAAGTGTGCATTAAAATGAACCCGGAACATTTCAACCAAATGGAGCTACGATCAGTAGCAACAATCCGTAACAAAACCGGGAGTAAAGCGGCGAAAAAAGCTAGCAGGCGCAAAATAACATCGTCAAAAGAGGCAAAAAAGAAGCGCAACATAAAGGAAAGCTAAGCCGTGTAGTACACCTAGAATATGTTGAAACAAGTTCAATTTAATAAATCCAATATCAGTCTTTATGTCTCGTCTGATCCTCCAACGAACAATTAGTATTTAGCTTTCTCGTCAATATTGTAACAGTAGGCTAAAAATGGTTAAGGTGAGATAATTAGGTGAGAACTGGTTTTGTATAAAAAAGAGTGTATTGTTTTGTGACTAGCATTACTAACCGGAAAGGAAGCACTAAGGAGTCGGTTCTTAACGTTTCTTGTATTCTGTTGCGATTAACTTTTATATAGCGTCTAATGTTTCTCATTTTTGTATTTGTGTATACCATATCTTGTTTCTTTTTTTTTAGACAAAATTGTTTTTGATCTGTAACAAGATTAATGATCAATACTTATAATAACTGTAAATGGACACGGAATGAAACAAAAAATATACAATTTTTTGTGATTTATTTAGAAAATTTCTCGGAAATCCTTTATTTCATTCTTTCCTTACCATCTACCCTTTAATTATTGATTCTAGAGTTCGGAAAATAGCCTTTCTACTTCTATTTTTTGCTCATTGCCTCGTCTATCTATTCCTATTTAGAAACCTAAAAGGATATAAAAGAGTTAGCTTCTTTTGTTAGTGTGTTTGTTTAATTCAGTCAGTTCAAGTTGTCATGATGTGTAGTAAGTGTGAATACATTTTACGTTAAGAAAAGTGATGTAAAATTGTATATGGTTATAGTTAAGAGGTATTGTTAAATGTAAAATTATTGTTAGTTAAGTTAGTTAAGCTTTAAAATTCGTTTAAATTAAATTAAGTAAATTGATTTTAAGTTTGTTAGTAATCTAAGTTTAATAATTAATTGTGTCAATAAATAATTGTTATAATGTTTAAGTAAGTCTGTTTATTATTTTTATTATACCTAGATCCTGAACAAACCTAGGAAAAGTATTACAATATAAATGAAAACACTGAGTTTCAAAATTTATAAAAGAATGATCCGTTTTTGTAATAAGCAGACCTAACTGGTATTTATTAATAACTTCAGTTAGCAATTACCGTTTTTAATACTCAACGACATGAAACAAGGGAAGTTTCATGAACATGAATATTTTACTAACAGGTATTTATCAACCATACACTTACTCTTACCTACATAGCAGGGAACCGAAACTATTACCATCATAAGAGATAATATTTTCCTACATTTATAATTTACTTGTAATCGGTAAAACACTATTTAGATCATGTTTGAACTTAGAAATGTTTGCACAGGTAAACGATTACACGTTATTTTTTCCGTATAAAACTAATTTTAGACCACGTGAGATGATTTTAGACGTTTCTGTAGAAGTTTTCTAACAACCACTCTGAGAATTCGTTCACTGAATGCTTTTTTCCTTTCTTCTGACCACCCGGTGTATTTGTTTTTACTTTTCATGAAATTCCTTTAATTCAGTAATTAGTTGTCTGAATTTGGTTCGGTTTATTAAGTTTCCTCAGTTTATTCGTGTTTTCTCAATATCCTTTCTGACTTATTTAAAAAGTCTATCTAACATTTTAGGTATATTTTTTCGTGTCTTAAAAATTTGTTTTGTTAACCTTCGTTGACTGAAATTTTCCGAAATTCTTCAAATTATAAAATCTAAAACTGGTCTCATTACAGCCCAAAGAATACCCATGATGAAATCCTGAAACTTATTTTGTGCATGTTATCAAACCCTAGCTCTTTGGGTTCACTATTAGACTTAGCCTTCCTAATTGGTGTACATTATTTGCTATATTAAGCTCTCTGCGTCCAGTTTTTAGCCATTCTTATGACATAACATAATCGGTTCAACGTGTGGGAAGTCTTCTTCGGCACCGCTTTTCTGTTCTCTGTCTCTATTTAGCCTAAGCAGTCTCTTTGTTCATATACCATTCTTCATTGTTAGGCCACATATTCAATTGACAATATTCATTGTCAGGCTCAATTCCATTTCAATGTGCGATCTGCGTGACATCAGTGAAATCTTTTCTTTAAATTAGAACTCATTAAATACTGGCTGCTTCAATTGGTTAAGAACAACAGGGAGGAGGTGAGTGGAAAGGAGGAAAATATCCTGGTTGAAACAATTGAGAGACTGATTCAGTTTTTTTATTCTTGAGGTTTTCAGGATTTCAGTGCATCGAATCGTGATTGTTGTGATAATAGCCAACTTCGAGTATGAGAAACATTTTGAAGAATTTAACGTCAGAACTTCTAAGATGAACTGTTAGGATTGTATTTTATAATACTGGATTTTCAAGACGAAACTAAAAACCTTTCTTGTTCTTTAATGTTTGAAGTACTTCGATGTACTTTAAAGGAATTTATTCATTTATTACACGTGTAGAAGGTTTATCGTAGAAATGTAGGCTACATAATGTGTTTTAAAGGATGCATCTGTTTCTAGATAAAATAAACTTGTCCGATAAAATTTTGACTTTGTGTAAAAAGAGGTATTCTAGTTGTAGGATATCTTGGAGTGGAATGGATGTTTGTTGTTATTAAGAAAATTGCTAGAAAGAGGAAAAGACACGTTACATATTACGCTCGTAAGACTGTTGGTAGGAAGAGAGGAGTGGATGACGAGGAATGTTAGATGTTAGAGAGAGGGTTGAAACAGTTGTCGGTGAAGGGGGAGGGGACTGACTGAGAAAACTAAGGTAGAGCCTTCTTACAGTACTTCTACAGTATGGCAAGAATGAAGGCACGAGAAGATTCAGATGCATTAAATTTGTTGCGGCTGTTTGCAAGTGAGCGACTTTTCTTCTTGCCCTCTCTTCCAGTAAAATATCACTTCCCGTAACTTCCTTTACACGTTTCCTTACTATTCCGTCTGTAAAATCTGGACCCTCTTCCAAGTCTTTATGTTAAAATATCGCCCCATGATACATTCAATATTACCCACCTTACACTGATTTACTACGGGATTCACTTAAATTATTACCATTTAATCAATGCTGAACAAACAATTTTAGTAAGTTGCAATTTTTAAACTGAGAAATAAAATTACAAAATTTTAGATTCACATAAATTTATCATCGATTTCAAAAAATTAAATTGAAAAAAATACATTCCTTTCCAACACATTCATATAAAGCAATACAAAGTAACAAATAATAGACTAAAGAATAACAGTAGGGTATACTTTTTAATTTTAATAAGCCACAGTGAGATTAATAAAATGAAACCTAAAAAGAAATATTAACAGGAAGTAACATTTGAAAATTGCGATAGAGAAAACAAGTGAATTACAAAAGTTTAACAATTTTTAAAGTTTGTAAAAATTCAAAAAAAGAAATAAATAATAGGTAGATATTTTTAAACTTTTCCAAATGGCCTTTTAAAGAGAACACGTGAAATCAATATTTTAATATTACTTCATGTTTTGTTCTGTTTCCTTTTCTCCCGCAATCTCTTCATTTTTTCGATCTGTCCTTCTTAAGTTGTTCAGTATTGTGCGGTTCACGACTCTTCCTTGAATTTTTTGGTTTTATTCTAAAAATTTCCCGATAATTTATGTCTTGTTCGTCATGTTTTGGATCTTAAAGGTTATTCAATGTTATCGTGAACAATGCTGGTTTGGTTTTGAGATTTATTATTTATCAAAAAATTGTTTTGTCAATCTGGTATCGTTCATTCTTGCCACATATCCAAAAAATACAAGTGTCCATTTTTTCATTAGTACATGGGTTATGTTTTCAGTTTTGCTGTATATCTTTTAGTTTGATCGAGGTATATTATTATTGTCTCCTTTCTTCTTAGGTCCTAGAATACGTCGAACTATTCTCCTTTCCGTCTTCATTAAATATAATGAAGACGTTATGTTATCAATAATAATTGATAACACCTTTTGACATATTTTTAAGTTTTTCTGCTCCGTACAATGCTTCTGGCTTTATTGCCGTCTGATAGCGCTTGAATTTTGTATCCCATGATAACGCTCTTTTGTTATAGAGGTTTCTGGTATTCATGAATGCAGTTCTCATCTTACCCACCCTTTTTTCTAGGCTAGCTTTCTCGTCATTGTCTGTTTATAACGATCCACTCTCTTAGGCATTTAAACACACCACTAAATTTTAAACTTTATAATATTCAATTCCTTTTTCAATGAGATCAGCAAGTCTCTACTCCATTTTTATCGTAGAAGAAATAATAGCTCACATTAATATTGTAACACCTACGCCTTGGTTCGTTCTAAATCTGGGTATAATTAATTAAAAAGTGACTTTTTTAAACTTATTTCAATATTTATATAAAAAAATATATAATTACAATGAATATATTAAACTTAGTCTTGTAACAAATACAACTGGATGACTTCAATTACAAAATTTAAAGCTTAATATAACTTAATTAACAATAACAATAATTTTATAACTGATAATACCCTCTTACCTACAACCCATTGGTAGCGCCACAATTTTAATTAATAGTTGAAGGGTTGAGGGCGCCGTGGAGTGTCACTTGTTTTGTAACCGCTAATCTAACACTTGCTCGCCAGTACGCGTCGGAGACAGTCGGTCGGCCACTTTTATGGAAGTGCACCGCCACGCTTTATTAAACGCATCGCCTATACGCGGACCCGGAAAACGGTACACAACCGGGAAGTTTCCTGTGAAGAAATCGTTCCTTGGAAGAAGACAGCAGTGTAGTGGGTATACCTGTCCCTTATTCCCGTCTTTCCTCTTTTACCCCCCACTCATCACGAGTACAATTCACGCTGGAAAAGAAGGTAAGAGGCTGCTTAATTTTGTATTTATTTACATCGCATTCCGGGTACGTCAATCAAATAAGAAGTGCACATAACGCATACCAGAACGCGCAACGTATACAGTCCACTGCTTTGGAGGAGGGTCCCGCGGGATCCTTCGTTTGATTTCGTTTTGTCTCCGCTCGGGGACAAACGCACCGCACCACGCTTGCATCCGCCCAAACACCCATTACAGTGACAAGACCTTTTTCTAACGTATTTGTTACCGTGTGTACAAACACTTGCTAATAGCACTCATTCATATGCAAGTCACACTTCAACTGAAGTGAATTATAAAAGAACTACCGGCTTTAGAAACCTGTGGTAGTTTTCGTTTCTGGAATGTTATATAGTATTTACTACATAGTAATACACAATAGGAGAGCCAACTACGCTTAATCAGGGTAATGCAAAATTATATAGAAATTATCAACAACAGCCATAACAAAGACCCATTACTTCTTTTCCGAGAAATCCTATTCAAAACATCTCATTCATGGAAGTTCACTATCCTTGTTCAACACATTCCACTCCATGTAATACACAAATCCGTACAACAAACAATCTATTTAATCGACTACTTGTAAAATACTACTGCATAATGTTACAATATATTATGCTATTGGAAGTTTTAATAAATGTAACAGTTTAACCCGTATACAGGATCAAAGGTCGAATAAATTTTCACCATCTATATTATAAAGTTATTAATGGGTAAATTGATGTAATTTGAACATTGTTGCTTAAAATTATAATTAATTTTATTAATTTAATATCTTTACTGTATTCATGTCTGCTGAAATCGAGTTGCACCCTTTTTGAAACACCTTTTTTGTCATCAGTCTTTCCACTGGTTTGTTGCAGTTCTCCAAGTTGTCCTATCTTGCGCAAGTCGTTTCATTTCTACATACCTGTAACACCCGACATCTTTTGTAATTTGTTTTATATATTCTATTCTTTGCCTCCCCCTACAATTCACTTACTCTATATTACCCTCCATTATTGATAGGCCTAGACCAATACCTGGATGCCTTAAGATATGTCCCACTACCCTATCCCTTCTTTTGGTAAGATGCTGTCATATACTTATTTTTTCATCCACTCGCTTAAGAACCTCTAATTTACTTATTTGTCCACCCACCTAATCTCAATATTTTCCTGTAGCATCACATTTCAAAAGCTTTCATCCCCTTCTTTTCTACATCCCCTATGAAACACCTGTGATAATTAAAAAAATTATATTGTAACATTAAAAATTTTAGAAGTCTAGAATATTTTCTTGATTCAGAAAAATTTACCATAGTTGTATTGGTAGCAATAATTTATGATATTTACGAAAATTCAGTATTTATGAAAGATTGCCGGTAGCTACTAACAATTTTGCAAGAAAAAATTAATTGTTATAATCAAAATGTTCTTGTTTTGAAAGAGCTCATTTTGTGTAAACGGAATTTCAATGTACGTAATTTTATCATTTGACAGGATTCATCCTACATGAGTAAAATAGAAAGATTTTTAATAAATAATAATAGTTAGGTTGAACTAAAGATGGTGCTTGATGTTATGTTTATTAACTGGACAGGTTGATCGGTTTGTCAACTGTGTAAAGTAGTAATTAGCTTTCATTACTGCCTACATTATTCTCGGTATTCTAATCGGAAAGAGGCACCAGCTTTGTCCCATATTTGGTCATACCTCTTCTACATAGATCAAAACTCTGCACACGCCTTGCGTTATTCATTTTCTGTACAACGCGTCCAGTTTAACCACTTTATATATATTAGTGTAGTTTTGTTACACATTCACCGATAATTAACCCCGTTCATGAAAATGGGAAAATCTGGTGATATATTAATTATTATTATTATTAAATTTTTCTCATTTTTAATTATAAAAAATACGTTAATTCTCAAAAAAATTAAGCTATATTTTGCATCAATTTTGAACTTATTTTGAACTTTCACAGATAGTGCGCACATGTTATACTTTCTATTGGCATTATATGAAATATAAGATTGCCATAAAGGGCAGGTGGAATGTTAAATTATTTATACTCTATCTGCTAGTTCCAGGGATATAAAAAATAGTTCTTTTTCTTATCACATGGTAACCTAATTATATGACTGAAGTATTTAACAATAGAAGAACGTAAATGACTAATGAATCTATTTATAGATCCAGACCCTAGGGTTAATGAAGGTGTAATTTGCAGGATGGAAATTAGATGCTTTTAAAAAGGGCCTGGCATGCTGATAAATACTTTTCCACTCAGTGAGGCAAGCAGTCTTAAACTGCCTCACACGTCATTTAGCATCTAGAGGTTCAAACCAGCCTTTTGGCTGATGACCTAAACAACTACACGAAATGTTGGAAAGGAAATAATTATTGTTTACGTGTCGCTAATACAAATCACAGGAAAATATTCATTTAAAAAAATTATCGCCTCTAGTTCACATTTAAAGTACATAGCCTACTTAAATTTGAACTAGATTATAACATATGATTCGCTAAATGACAATTTTAAATAACAATGCTGAAATAAAAGTTCTACGTAAATTTTTTATTACATAGAGGCTACCTTGCTCAGATGAAACGTTTTTATAGAATAATGCTACCTGTTAAAAATAAATAGTTTTGTTGATTATTTCATGCATAAACTGATTAATTTTATTTAGAGCGAGTCCAACTAGTTATTTTGAGGAAGATTCGTCATATTTAAAGAAAAATTATATAAAAGATGAATAATGTCGAAATAAACATATAAAATCTGGTGTGAACACTCACACGACTTTCTCTTCCCAATTCAAATAATGAACATCATATAAGTAATAAAACATAAAAAATAACAAATAAACTAACCTCAAACATATAACCTTATTTTAATCATGAGTGATAGATGCAAAAGATAATAAACCTTAGTTTGGCTTAATAATGCATAAGATACTTTCTCGCTAAATTAGGCTTTGTAGAGAAAGATGCAGAAATAACAGTTGTAGATCTTTTAATTTTTTATGAATTTGATTATATACAGATTTGTTATTAAACGCTTACTACGGCTGAAATCTTAAAAAATCCATTTATATCAGATTTTCATGAAAAAACTGAAAATTTTTAATTACCGCTAAACTAAGCGTTATACAAAAACATATTTGCAATAAAAGTTGTTGGTATTTAAATTTTCTACAACTTTGGTTATATTGCATATTAAGGCCGCAATTCTAAAAACAACTTTTTTTTACGACAGATTAGTCTAACCGAGAATTTCAGCAGACATAACGCCTACCCTATCTTGTAAAAAAAAATAGTTATTGAGGCAATTTTTTTAAAAAGAGTAGTCGCCCTTTTTTGAGAAAATCGCAAAAAAGTGAAAAATGACACGGATAAACAACTACTTTCGGTTGACCAATTTTGATGAAAACGTTTCTGTCGGGTTCTCTAGTGTTATCTAACTTAAGTTTCAAGTTTCAACTTCGTACGCTGTTCCGTCCTTAAGATATTTTGTTCACAGACACACACACAATACAGTATTAATATTTTATGTTTTACACACAGTATTTTTGTTTTCAGAGGAAAGTTTAAATTAAAAATTAACTAGTAATATAAATTTAATATTAATATAGTAGGCCTAATATAAATTTGAGCGCAGTTTTCTTATAACACTAAAATGTTACAAACTATTATTATCACAGGCAAGAAAATAAATTTTACATGAAATAAAAAGTAACATCACAGGCACACAGAATAAGAAAAGGCTGTAAAGGGGACACACAAAATCACAGAAATAATGGAATATTGACTTAAAGCTAATATCACAGCAAGAGTAAATATAATACTCCACACCATTCTAGACTATCACACACTGTTATACACAGTATACAGTATACACCGTTGTATACTGATGGATCGAAAGAATTCAAAAGCCACGTTTAAAATTGGGTTTTGTCGTCGGTAATATCCTATAACCAATAATTCAAGAGGTGCCTTAAATCGCCGACGCCGGGCTGCGCAGCAGGCGCAATCCACCAAAATAATTGTGTTTGATCGTCAAAGGATAACTGCATATACCACACATTGGAGCATCAACAGAAGTCATGAGATACCCACGGGTAATGATAGGGATTTCTGGCAGAGTATGGATAGATTGCTGGCCTCGTGGAAGTCAAAATGTGGCTTGTTGGGAAGAATAGCCTAACTAAAATCCCCTCAACCGTTCTACTATAAGCAGTGGCATTACAGAACTTTAGATTTTTGCGTATATATGAGGTATGGCTTTAAATAACGAGACAGAAGTTGTAAAACATTTTATTTTTATTTTATACATAATCACTTATTGTCACCTTCAATATATACTCCTTCTTTATCCCTACAACGCTCCATGCGAATTTTTCATGGTTGGAAACAGTGCTGGAAGTCATCTCCTGTGAGCTTCTTCAAGACACGTGCCGTTCAAAAATATTTGTACTTACACTTTGTACGCAATTGAAAATGACCTAAAGTTTTTGAAAACGATAATAACATGTGATGAAACGTGGTTTTTTTACTTATCATCAGGAAAAGAACCGCTGATCCATGCACAGCAAGAGCTGAACTTCACCGAGAGCCAACAAAGCTCGAATGAGCTGGTCAAAATTTAAAGCAATGATAATTTTTTTTTATATCCATGGGATTGTGTATCTTCACTGGGTTCCTGAAGGTCAAACAATTAATTAATATTACTACCTTGAGGTACTTTCTAAATTACGTCAAAAAGTAAAGAAAAAATGCCCCGAATGTGGAAGGAAAAATCATGGGTTCTCCACCAAGACAATGCGCCAGCTCATTCCGCGTTATCTGTCAAGATGTTCCTAACCAAGTAAAGCATCTCAATGTTAGAACACCTTATTCACCAATACTTGCACCATGTGACTTCTACCTGTTTCCTAAAATGAAATCTGCATTAAAAGGGACAAGATTTGAGTCTGTGGAAGCTGTAAAAGAGAAAGCGGCACGTGTTCTGAAGGAGCTGACAGAAGATGACTTCCAGCACTGTTTGCAGCAATGGAAAATTCGCATGGAGTGTTGTAGGGATAGAGAAGGAGTGTATATTGAAGGTGACAATAAGTGATTATGTACAAAATAAAAAAAAAATTTTACAACGTCAGTTTCGTTATTTAATAGCCACACCTCGTATGTGTTTACGCTAACTAAACATAGATGAATCTTATCATTCTATGATGGTCAAAAGAGAAGTTAATTTGGTCAAACAGTAATTGACAGGTTCTATTTTAAAATGAAAACGATTTAAAAATAAATAGCTGTCAAACTAACAACTTCATGTTATTCATTTAAATTATAGTACCCTATTATTAATAAAAAATTATTCATTTAAAATGAAACAATATATTTAAAAAAATATTACTTTGATTATAAACACCATAAATTATGTTTTTAATTATCATTCTATATCATATTTATTAATATTTACAACACTATTTGACCCTTGTCTTTTTCCTTCAACTAATCGTTATGTTTACTTTTAAATGTTATAAAGTTTGTGTAGGTAGTAAGGTAGTTTTACTTTTACACAGACTGCCACCTACAAAGATACTTCATGGAGAGTCCTAGATGATATAAAATTCATAACACATCTTGTTAACTATTAAGATAGAAAAATGAAACTAAAAATATGTGATCGGTCACGTTTACTCTAAGAAACACATCCAAACCAATTGGTGCGTTGTGTGGCAAAGTACCTTGATAGAAGATTAATTACAAAATAAAATTATTACTATTATGTTGATAAAGAAATCATCTTAATAGACGTCGTGAAGTAAACAGAATAACTACTGGTCATTTCATCGAGTAGGAAAAACTTATTAATCAATTTATAATAGAGGACAGTAAATTTTCTACGTAAAAATTCATCTAGTCTCTAGCCGGACACCTTAACTCTGAAAACCTCCGTTGAAGTACAACAAAACCAGTCGCGAAAATTCTTCAACTAAGAAATTCTTCTTCTTCCCACATATTCTTCCCCTGAATCTTGTCTTGTGTTATCAAGCGGAGCACTTCACATCTTGGTCCACGAATAATATGACCCAGACATTCCATTTTTCTTTTTGGATGGCGTAAACAAGCTCCTTTCTGTTCCAATTCTCCGCAAGACTATCTCATTGGGTACTTTATCTATCCAGGGTAATTTTAGCATGTGCATATACTGGTAACGCGCTATAAGTAGACGATTGAGCCTATCATACGAAGGACAGTATACTATCTATCCTACTAACATCGGCCAACCTGAAAGCATAAGACATGTATTAAGCGTGTAACTCAAAATGTAATCACCACAAACACTTAAGTAATGAAATTCAGTTCATGACCCGTCACACTAGATAAGTAAGGAGTAATGGAATTATTTGAAGAAAGTGAATTGTTTAAAATCCTATCGCTATTTAACATAACTTAACTAAAAATAATGACATATGAAAACCCTAAAAATATACAATAACATTTTGAAATTACTGTAAAACTAGTATTACTCACGATAATAAAGCTAATACGATAATAAAGCTCGCATCGACGGAACTCACGGACTAACTAGTCTATCGCTACAAATGTCAGAGTGCAGTAATTCAGTTTACTGCTGATGACCAAAATATAGCGTAGCCTAGTATTATGGCTTATTTAGAATGAATGTTTATTAATTTAGGATAATTATTAAGAAACAATAAATAATACAATGGGATATTAATAAAACGACATAGTTGTAAACATAACAAATCAATGTAAGAGTAAAACTACAACATGAAGTCATGGTTAGAGCTGTCGCTATGATGTATTTAGAAAAGCACATATATAATTCAGCCGTTCTTAGTTTGCTCCTACTGTCAACAAACCAAAGCCAGCTACTACAGGGTGCACGCTAGAGTCTGCAACTTTATGGATGTTGTATTCCTATTAAGTTATCTATGTTTTAAATTATAAGTACTTAAGGTACTTCAAACATCAGTCATGATATGATGTAGGCCTAACAATTTCATTTATAAAAATACTTTTAAAAGTATTTTGTATTTAAATACTTTTGAAAGTATTTTGTTGTTACTTTTTGATCAGCGTGTACTCATTTTTATATAATGCGCATGTTCAGTGACGTCATTATTTGTTTACATTAGGAGCAAACTAAAAAAGGCTGGACTTTAGTAGCACTTCTACCCCTCGCGTAGTCAAGTCTTACTCTCGCTGACGATCGTCAACTTATATTATTGCGTTACCAGTACAACCAAAGCTCAAACGCATCTATTCTCCTGATATTCATCTTCTTTAACGCCTAAGCTTCCGCGCCATATAACACTGTTGAGAAGATGTAATATCGAAACATCCTCAATTACAATTATAACAGAAATTATACGTATTTATTGAGAGAAATAAAATTTCGATACTATCCAGAAAATAGGTGAAGAGGCTCCTTCACCTACTTCAGCTAAACAGCCGCCACTGACCAAGACTATCATGTATTTGTGTATAAGAAGATTAGGCTACACGTATAATTCCTGTACAATTATTTTTAGTTGTAATAGCGAAGTTTTTTTTATATTAAAACCACAAACTAAAGTCTAACTTTTTAGTTAGTAAAAGACAAAATTATTTTACTAGTACGAGGTTTTAAGTCGGTAAAATAATTTTTTGTTTACTCTTTTTCGTTTTGTAAACTCTTGATCGGATGTAATATTTATGTTAAGTGCAAAGATTTTTAAGTTAATGGCAAATTCAACAGTCATTAACGTTAAAAATTAACTGATTATTTAAGTTATTTATTTATTTATTTTGGTACATGGCATTTATTCCAACACATTTTTAGAATATATAAAAATAACTAGAAACATTTTATTCAGATTCTATGTTATGTTAAAAAATGGAATAGTTTTAAAGTAAACTGGAATAACCAACAAGCACACAAACCATGTAATAAATTATTTATATAGTGTAACCTATTTTTCATGAAAATATCTAAAGAACACCATTTATTCCCTGGATAGTCGATGTTTTATGCTAAGTCAAACATCACCATTTCCATTAAGTTGTGACTACAATATGCAATTTAAAATAAATACCGCTGTGTTATTTAAAAGGATATAATAGGATAACTCATTCTATTTTTATGAAGAAAACATTCCTTCGGGATTGTTTCTTTTTTAATTTTATGTATCTACTTAGTTGCATTACCGATTATAGAATCATTAGCAGCTATAATGGGATGTACTTCATCCCATAGCTAAACCCGAATTAACAGAGAAACAAAATAAAAATTCATATAAATTTATAAAGTAATATCTCAGGATTAAGAGATTTTATATCCTGAGTAAAATTCCAGTTTGACTAACTATAGATCCATGATAAATAATCTTCTTCTTCTTCAAGTGTCGTCTCCGCGTCGGAGGTTGGCGATCATCATTTCTATTCTAACTTTCGAAACAGCTGCTCGGAACAGTGACGTGGAGTTGAGACCAAACCAATCTCTCAAATTCTTCAGCCAGGACGCTTTCCTTCTACCCGGCCGGCGCTTTCCTGCTATCTTTCCTTCCATTATCAGCTGAAGAAGTCTGTATTTCCCGTTTCGAAGAACATGGCCGAAGTACTGCAGTTTTCGTCGCTTGATGTCGTATAGCAGTTCCATCTCCTTGCCCATCCGAGTCAGTACGTCCGTGTTTCGTACTCTGTCGGTCCACGATATACGGAGCATGCGGCGGTATAGCCACATCTCAAACGCCTCCAGCCTCCTTTCTAGAAGTTTCGTTAGTGTCCATCCTTCCTGCCCGTAAAGAAGTACAGGAAGTACGTAGCACCTCAGAATTCGGAGCCTCGTGTTGAGACTAAGATCACGCTGGCACAATAGATGTTTTAGTTTCGTGAACACCGCTCTGGCTTGCTCGATACGCACTTTAACTTCCTGACCGTAGTCCCATTTGTCATTTAGGCAGCACCCAAGGTATTTGTACGTGTGCACCTGTTCAATGGCGGAGCCAGCGAGTGTGATTCCTGCGTTGACCTCCTCTTCACCGATCACCATGAGCTTGGTTTTACGTATATTCATCCGTAGTCCGTATGCATTGCTAATTGTGTTGACGCGTTCCAGCAACACTTGGAGATCTTCCTCGCTATCTGCAATCAGCGCTGTATCGTCGGCATATCTCAGGTTGTTGATGCCCTCTCCATTCACTAAATAATAATAATAAATAAATAATAATAATATGATAAATAATAAATAAATGCAAATAACAAGGAATTCAAAGGTTGTCATACAGTTAATTTTTTTGTAATTTTTTTACAGATTTAATTTTGTGTTTCTCACACCTCAGACACCACGTTCCTCTACTACGCTAATCCACTCTGCCAAAGTGTCCACAGACTCTATCTCACCATTAATCCACTTCTTCGCTGGTCACCTCTTTTCCATCTCTTTCATGGAACCAAACTAAAGACTCAATTTTCTTGCAATTTCCTCGCCTTCATTTTCCACAGATGCCCATACCACTCACACATAGATTTAAACAGTTTTTTCAACTACAACGAAAATTCAGTAATAATTTTAATGAAACAAATTTATGTAGAAAAAAACGGGTAATTTGATGATAATAAAACTTTTGTTTCTTCTCAATAAGTCTCTAGCATCATTTAAACCCTTGTAGTCATTGTACACGATTAAGAATTCGTGGTACCGCGTTTGCGTGCGTGGTGCGGTGTGGTGCGTTTGTCTTCGAGCGGACAAAATCGAAATCAAGGAAAGACCCTACTCCAGAGCAGTGGACTGTATACGATACGTGTTCTGCTGCGCGTCTTGTGTCATTTTTATTTGGTTGGCGTACCCGGAATGTGATGTAAAGAAATAAAAAATGAAGCAGCCTCTTACCTCTTTTTCCAGCATGATTAGTACTCGTGAGGGAAAAAGGGGAAAGACAGGAATCAGGGATAGAGGTATACCCACTACACTGCTGTCTTCTTCCAAGGAGCGATTTCTTCACAGAAAACTTCACGGTTGTATGCCGTTTTCAAGATGCGTGTAAAGGCGAAGCGAAGCGGACGAAACGACTGTCTACGGCGCGAAATGGCGAGTGAGTGTGCGGTCAGAGGTTACAAAACAAGCGACAGCGACGCCCTCAACCCTTCAACTACAATTCAAATTGTGGCACTACCAACTCGTTTGTTATCAATAAGTCTTAGCTAAATATTTGGCAGTACTGGTCAAGATTTTCGCACAGTTTTCCTTGGCCAGGCCAAGTGAATGCCTAGTCAGATTTTTTGTCTTCTCAGGAGTAGTATAACCATCTAATTCCTTATCCCAAATATTTTGACTTGTCACATAATGTATATATTTTACGTGACAATAAAGTTTATTTATGTATTTGTCCCACCGTTCTGTGAGATTTCCGATTTCCGCAGCGTAGAAGTCTTTACCTTGCTGTTTGAACCATTTCTTTATTGTTTTACTGATCGCTTCGTTGTCATCAAACTTCTTTCCACTTAAAAAGTGTTTGAACGGGCCAAAAAATGAAAATCGGATGGACCGACGACTGAGATGTAAGGAAGATGTGGTATTACCTCCCAACCAAACTTTTCGAGCGTTTCTCTCAATGTTTATATCTACGATATGTTGAAATATGATGTTCCAACAGTTCCCAATACACAAACCATCTTTTTCGGAAATTTTGACTCGTCTGTCTCCGCGAATAAGATCATTTATACGATTTTGCATTGCATTAGTTGAAACTTCAAGTGATCTTTAAGAGCTATGGAGAACAGTGGATATTTATTCTGCCCGAAATGAACTGTTTCACGGTAACCATGCGTTACTGCCGTTTAAATACTTTTACCATACTGTTTCAACATTCTTGAGTAAGTTATTTTTGTCAGTTTTACTCAATCGTATAGCAAAAATCTTATCTTTAAAGTTCCTTTTCAGGAACTCACAATTCAAGCGGAGCTGACATTTTTTAAATATAATAAAAAATTGAAGGTTTCCATTAATTATGATCAAACGACTGATTTACTTTTCCAATAATTGCTTATATGACCCTAAAAAATGTCATTGTCGTCGAATGTACCGTTTCAAAAATTGAACGTCTCTCGCACAATCAAAGTAATTAACTAATGAGTTTTTGAGTTAATGGTTACGACAGATGATCCTCTAATAAAACAATTAACAGTGAATTGAAATTGATTGGTTTTTTATAATTTTTTTTTAAAAAAAGGTATTGGATTCCAAACGAGTCTAATTTGAAGTTTTTATTTTTTAATTTAGAAAAGATATAAACTAGAGATAAATAAGTTTCGTTCCCCATGAAGTTTGTGCTAAAACCAATGCTGGAACTCACTAACAACAAATCAATACATGTTAGAGCAGGTTGTTGTTTGTATCGGTTGTAATACAGCTTGTAACTTGTAGATGCTGGTTAGGCGAACAACTGTTTGTGATGTCACTCACAGAAAGACAGGCCAACAATACCTTCTGTAACATAAATTGATCTATCGGACAACAGACATTTTTATACTAAAAACCTGAGGGAAAATATAGTTATAATAATTGTTAATATAACTATCTCTCGGTTATTACTATTACTAATCCAAAAGAATAAGTTTTTTACTTTCTCTTGCTTTATAAGAAATAGGAAGAAAAGTATTGCTTTCATGTCAATTTTTTCTAAATCGAATTTTTACAGGAAGTAAGCCTACACGTTTTCAGCCTTCTAAATAAAAAAACCATTGACTGATTGGTCTGTGTGTGTGTGTGCGCGCGCGCCCGTGTATGTGTGTGTATGTTTTAAGGGATCTAACACAAATATTTTCTTAAAATTTGTCAACTCGAAATAGTAGTTTATTTGTGCAATTAGGAAAAAGTTACAATATTCTTATTCCAAATTACAAATTTTACATTGTTTTTGAAAAAATATAATAGGTTAATTACTTATCCATACACAATACATTTTCTTATTTAACTAACTTTTATAACGCAATAATTAACCAAACGTACAACAACATTATGACATTAATTGGGGGAAAAATGTGGTTAGGTGCCTAGTGAAAATATGCCTTTGAAAATAGTGTTGAGGCACCATCAGGCTCAGAAAAAGAAAAAAAGCCTAGGGACAAGCTAAATAAGAAATATATTTTTTAAATTTTAGTATTAGGCTAAATGAATAGGATATTCAGAAAAAAATAAGAGTATTTTAAAAAAAAAAGATATATGGATAAAACTACGATATAATATTTAAATACGATTTATTTGAATAAAAAATAATGATATTAGCCAAATGTATCAATGAAACAAAACTTTGACATCGTCTTGTAAAAATAACCAGGATTTCAATTCTTTTAAAAAGTTAACTATTTTTACACATGGTGTCACATTTAAAGACAATTAAATTATTGAAAAACTTCAATGAACAAAAGGAGAAAAATTTATGGCATGCTTCAATATTTGGTTTTGTTAAAACAACCCAATTTTTCAACCTTAATCGACTTGAATACACTTTAGAATTACTCAGCAAGTTCCCACTTCTAAAAAAAATTATTCTACCGGTACTCGTACAAATATCTAAGGGGGGATGTCTAATTGTTTAAAAATTTCAATGGTGTGCTCGATTTTCGGCACACAAACTATTATTCTCATAACTTATAACTTAATATAATAATATAAAAATACTATAACTATTACAAATTAAATTATATTAAAAAAAGTAAAATATTTTTACTAACGATACGACTTTCAATAAATAAACATAATGAAATCGGTTACAATAATCAACAAATGTGAGTAATTTGATATGATATTCAGGGTCGTTTTCACTAAGCTATAACATTTAGTTTACTAGTTGGTAGGGCATAGGTATTATAATAGCCGAAGGCAATCTACAGTCGAAAGGGAACAGGATTTTGAAGGACCAAACGGAACGATATCACTGCCGTGAACATCAATAATGAATTCAGCTCGCATTCGGTGCTCTTCTCCTCCGTAATGCTCCGCCTTAAGAAAGAAACATTTACATAATTCAAGGACCGTTCGAAATTAAGACTAAGTTGAAACTCGGGACTAATTTTCTCCTGAAATTGTGCAAAGTAACCTACAATTAACGTAAAACTTTCAACTTTCGGTTCAGAAAGGGACTGTTTAATTGGCAATTAGCCACTGATTTAAAATGTAAAGTCGGTTATCAATGCGATAGAAAGTAGCATGATAGATACTGCTCCACTTGCAACCCCCAACCGAGTTTTCTTCCTCAAATCTTCCCTTAAGTATCGACATTGAAACGAAGGGTTGCAATTTTGTTCTATTGAAATTCTATTGCAACTTATAAAAGTTCTATCTAATTTGTAATCAACGTTTCGTAATTCTTTTACAAAAGTACTTTGCCTATACGTAGAGAGATTGCCTTCATTAAAAACAATAAAAACCGGCCGTCTCAGCAGCGTGGTGGTTAGCGCGCTAGCCTACAACAAGGTGGTGCAGAGTTCGATTAACAGCTAGGTTCTGGAAATGTTCACGAGTCAAAATCCAAAACCCACTCTCCTAGATACATAATCTACCGTAGTCGCTAATAACGAAGCACTTGATGCGACTTAATAAACCAAACTGAATGTATACGAGATGTGGCTATTAAATAACGAGACTGACGTAAAAAATTTTTTTCAATTTTATACAGAATCACTTATTGTTACCTTCAATATACACTCCTTCTCTATCCCTACAACACTCCATGCAAATTTTCCATTGTTGGAAAAAGTGCTGGAAGTCATCTTTCCTCAGCTCCTTCAGGACACGTGCCGCTTTCTCTTTTACAGCTTCCACAGACTCAAATCTTGTCCCTTTTAATGCAGATTTCACTTTAGGGAACAGGCAGAAGTCACATGGAGCAAGATCTGGTGAATAAGGTTTTTAGTTTTGTTATTTCGTTTTTCTTGAAATTTTGAATTTTTTTCTACGCCAAAAATGGAGTATCCGTTTTAAGACTGTTAATGTTTGTTAAATTTTATTTTATAAAATTTTTTTAAGATATTCTTGAAAATTACATCGATCAAAATTAACGCATTTTTCCAGCAAGTTTCGAATATTTTATTATATACTTTTGTTTTGTAATTGACTTTATTTTCATCAATTATCTCAAAATTTAATATTCTAAAAGTTTTATTTAAAACCATTCATGTTATTTGTCCATTTAACAAAGTTATTGTGCGACAAACATAAAAAAACATTGGTTTTCTCACTATTTATTTCCGTTTTACTTCAGAACACACAAAAATGACTGAATATATGGTTCTGGGACTTGTTTTATTCGCTTTCTTAGATTAAAAACCATAAGAAACCACTATTTTTGACTTTTACTAATAACGCTTTAAAAATTTCATTAGAAACTTAGCTATATCAAAAGAGAAGCCTAAATCAAGGGAAAATCTTCTATTAGCTGGAACACTTTAACAAAGCATTTTCGAAACTATGTTTATACAAACATTTCCGTTATTTTTAAATGCAGATTCATATCCTAAAGTATTTCCTTTTTTTTGGTGAATTAACTGCATTAGAAATAAATTTTATTCTTAACATTATAATTTTTGGGGTAGGACTACTTGTCAGTGTTGTGTTTTTGAAGCTGTGTTAATTACTAATAAGTAAAATTACTTAATAAGGTTTCACTACGTTAAACGAAGAGTGAAGTGATTTATAGTTGTCCTCCGCAATGAGTTGAAAAATGGGACTACTTATCAATATGCCAAGCCTTCTGAAAGGCTCTTACTTTTCACTGCGCAAATGACGCAGGTCTCGATATTTAATGATATTTATTGCTGTCAAATGAGATAACTATGGTTAGTGTAACTTACTCGTATACTGTTACCTCTTTTCTTCTTCAATAGCTTCATTTAATTGAGTGATCATATGAGAAGAAGCAGAACTATTTATTGTAACCTTTAAACTCACAGCTAAGAGAGGTCATAGTTCAATTACTGACTAACTAACTACAAAAGGGATAACTGTTTTTATATCTGCTTTCTGATTGTTAATCGAGACCCTTCAAATACTTTCTCCATATCACTGGAACGTTGTTAATTAAATCAAAATAAAAACAAATGTTTTTACTAGCTTTGATTTCCGAGAATTCCTATTCAAAACATTTTATTCATTACAATCCATTATCACAGTTCAATGCTCCCCATTCCACACAATTTACAATTTCTTACAATCTGTTTCCTCAAATATTTCTAGAATATCACATTACAGTATTATGCTATTTTATTGTAATTGTTTAGTTGTTATAACTGTAATAGTTAATGTATGTGATAAATAAGTATTTACTTACTGTCGCCGACCGGAGTGATGACACGTGGCCAAGCCTCGCCTTGCAGGATGGGTGGCTCTGAAAAGGGCCATTGTAGGTGAGCGAGCACGTCGAGCCGACGTGTGCAGCCCGGTGTCTGAAGGGTGACGGCTCGGCTGCCGGGTTCAAGACTAGCCTCCCCTCAGCTGCATTTGGGTCCCCACTGCAGCGAGGCAGTGGTGGCCCCCAGAGCCCCAAAGTGTCGGGTCGGCGCGGCCGAGGCGGTACCCTCCAGGCCTGCGCTGGACTCACTCTTCACCGTGGTGTCAGCCGACACGCACGGGATTTCTTCGGCTGACCGGTGCAGGAATGTGACGTCCGCCACACTGGTAGCGTCGACCAGGGATGGCTGCGTCCGGTCTCAGCTGGGCTGTTCTTCTTCCTCTTCTTCTGGTGTTCCTTTCTGTTTGGGGCCTGGCGAGTGAACGGCTCCCGCGGTTCACTGCAGCTGTTTTTATACCCCGCCGGCGAGTCCACATCAAGTCGAAGGGAGGTTCTGCTTGCTGCGTGTCGGAAGCGCTCCCCGTGGCAGGCTCAGAGACCGTCTGTATGCAACGATATTAGTGGTGCAGTATGCGACATTACTTATAAATTTAAAATAAAATTTGTTGTTTGAAAATAATCAGATCCTAAAAGAATTTGTAATAAACGTCACACCGTTAAACACATGAATAGAATTTGATAAACAAAGATAATATAAGGGCATTATGAAACATTCAAGTTTCTAAAATGAGAATAAACACAAATAATAATAATAATAATAATAATAATAATAATAATAATAATATAAAAGAGAACAGTAAATTTAATAACAAAAATCAATATTTGTATAAGAATTTTGATTTGTAATTACAGTACTAATATAATTTTGAAAATGTAGCCATGAAAATATTTTGTTTGAAAGGAAGGAATTCCGTTTTGCCATTTATTTAATTTAAATTATATTCGAATACGATTCAGATTGTATTAAAGTCAGATTGCAATGTAATGGAGAGTAATGTGAAGGGTTACGGGAGAAAAAGTGTGTTGTTTAAACGAATATGTGTGTATGTTTGAGTAAGAAAGAGTGAGATAGTGTAGAATGGAAAGGTAACAAAGCCCTCGGCCGTTTTCAGTTACCCGTGATACAGTACGACTGCAATGAACGGAGAAGCCGTGATAAGGTTTGAAACCATAAAACAACAAAAGTGAGGGGGTTTGGCTAACTAACTGTTGGCGGATGGTGAAGTTGCCTACCTGCCCGAATTGAAATAAAATATTTGAGAGCTGAATTCACTGGAAATGTGCGTCGTGATAGTTTGTTTCATTCAATATTATTATTTTATTTTTATTTTTTTACTGTTGTTTTTAAGAGTTAACTGACTGACTTTTATGCTGTAGAAAAGTCTACAATTCACAATCGTGCCTTCTGGTAATTAAATTTGGTAACTTATCCCTCACACATACAATACTACATATATATTTTTATTCGTATACACTAAATTATCAAATTTTCGTGTAGTTGTAAAAAAAAATTATTTGAATTTATTTAATGATTTGGTCATGAATTTTTACACAACTAGTAATATCATACCCTATCTATCTAATTAGGTATTTTTTTTCACAATTCATGAACGTTTAATTTTGTTTATTAATACCAAATATGTGATAAATATTTAAATCGTAATAGCCTTATACTCAATATTGGTCATATTCTCATATTTTTTTCACTAACGCAGCTAAATATCATTTGTATTGTCACCGGATGGCGACATTAAGTGGCAAACCTTATTTGTTTGGTGGCCCTGAAAAGGGCCGTTTAAGGGGTGGTCGTCTTGGAGAAGCGTCGGTCATAGTCGTCGTGGCGGTTGAGGAGATGGACGACACGGCATGTCGTCGTCCAGCGGAGACATCTTCTTCTTCCCTCGCAGTAGGGCGTCGATGGCTTCGTCGGGTTCGGTGGGCGTAAGGATCGGTCGAGCGACCGCTGTGGGCATCGCTCGCGTTAGCGGGTGATGACGGTCCGGTCGACGGCTTACGGTTACGGGTCGGCGAGCGGAAGCATCATATTCTCTCTTGCGGGTCGTCGATTAGTCCTCGCGGGAGTCCGGCAGCCGTGTGCCGTGGTGGACGTCTTGTCGTTGTCTGGATCGGAAGCGGTG
Organism: Catonia carolina; assembly: GCA_035578175.1. NCBI lineage: Eukaryota > Metazoa > Arthropoda > Insecta > Hemiptera > Achilidae > Catonia > Catonia carolina. Next base: position 76,654,273 of record JAQMRL010000003.1, read on the forward strand.
AGCCGGCGTGGTGGAAGCTGAGCCCGAAGAGTGACGGCTCGGCTACCGGGTTCAAGCCTAGCCTTCCATCAGCGGCAGTTGGGTCCTCACTGCAGCGTGACAGTGGTGGCCCCCAGAGCCCCGCAGTGTCGGGTCGGCGTAGACCGTCTCCCGATAGCGCGGGCGAGGCGGCTCACTCCGGGCCGGCGAATGCTGACCAGTGTGGGAATGTAGCGTCCGCCACCGGTAGCGTAGACCAGCGTTTCGGCTGGGCTCGTCCTCTTCTGTCTTGATTGGAAGTGAATCCCTCGGTGTCTTGATCGGAATTGAATCTCTGCTCAGTGCAGCGCTCTTTATATAGTCGCCGAGAGCGCTGTGGTAGACAGCGGCTACTGGCTTGGGCTTGATGACAAAGGCCTCTGTCGGTGCGGAGCCGAAAGGTTTGTCGGTGCGCCGCTAAAGGGTCTACCGCGCCGACAAAGGCCGGAAGAAGTATTGAAGGCCGGCAACACAGTAAATGATTAATTAGAAGGGGTGACAGTGACAGTATCTTGGATGAAAAGTTGAGGTGTAATGAAACGAAAAATAAAGAAGAAAAACTGGAGTAGAGTCCTGCCAATTCAATCCTCCATGGTTTGAATATCCAGATTATCCGAATGAGATTTAAAATAATAAAAATAAATAGATTTATCAATTTTATTAAAAGGTGAGTATGAAAATAAATTTATGAAAGGGTTTGCAGTCCTCAGTTGGCTATTGAGAAAATGTAGACAACGAAGTCAGCGAATACATGTTATTCTCAAAGAACTGACTCCCTACAGCTGTTTTCAGAAAGTTTCTATTGTTTTCTTTTGTTTCCTACGCTTCAGTTGTCAGTCGAAACTCCTACCATATTAATCGTGAATCTGTTACGGCTATATGGTGTATTTTATTGTTTTTAAGTACCATTCAGTGCGGATGTTTGTGTTTGGAAACGACAACTAACGGAAAGAAACTGACTGTGACAATGGAGTAAAAACTCCAAGGTTTGTTTCGAATCAGATTAACTACAATTTGTATTAACTACAACCACAAATTGATTTAGGAACGGAAAAGCAAACTGTTTGTCACTGAAAAAAAATAGAATAGAATATTACTTTATTGCTATCAGAATACAACTTAGAGCACGGAGTAGGCTCATAAAAAATACAAATTTTTGAATACATATACAATATAACAATAAAAATAAAACCAAAATACAATATTTCAATTAATTATAAAATTACTTTGAATGCATATACATTAATAACTACAATCACAAATTGATTTAGGAATGGAAAAGCAAACTGTTTCTCACTGGAAAATCTGAAATTGAAGATTTTTGTGCTAAAATGATTAACTAAGACAATTTAGGCAACATAAGCATATTAAAAAAGAAACTGAAAAACGTAATATAGACGAGGCTTTATACGTCTGGTTTTGTCAACAACGTAAACTGGATGACACGCTATCAGGTGTAACGTTACAAGCATTTTACTGAAATTCAATTTAAAAATAAAAGGGGACCCTCTTTACCGCCAATATTATGTTTTTTTTTAATAGTTTTACCAATGTAAGACTTTTAATACATGCATTTTTGAGCAAATTCTAATAAAACACGATTTTTGGTGACCGGGTAGGGTTCAGTACTATTTAGACCGGATCAGTTAGAACAATAAAGTATAGAAATTTATATTTCTATAGTTAGAGAAAAGCGTAAGTGTACAAAGACGCATGAAAATCGTCTTTACCACCACCTTAGTATTGAAGAATTTTGACTGTTAGACCAAACTGACGGTTAGTAAACTGAAAATAACATTTTTTTTTAATATAGATTTGATCTGATAAAATATTACAAGACAAAGACCCATCTATTGACACTCCTAGACCTATATTCTAGGATGTTATAATGAAAACAAAACATCCACTGGTATATTTTCTTGAAATGTTCACACTTTAACATGTTCATGCGGATAATCGCTAATTTTACGCAAATATTTTGAAGACGGTGAACAAAACATGAAACAATTTATTTTTTAAATTTCTCTCACAAAGATTTGTACCTTTTTTTTGTAATCCCTAGTTTGTGTACGTTGCAATCTGTTCAATTTAGAACAATAAGCAACCCCATGACCCAATGAGATGAGGATGATGTGTATGATGTGTATGATGTGTAAATGAGGTATAGTCTTGTACAGACTCAGGTCGACCATTCCTGAGAGAGTATGGTTAATTGAATCCCAACCATCAAAGTACACCGGTAGCCACTGCCTAGCGTTCAAATCCGTATAAAAGTAACTACCTTTACTAGGATTTGAACCAGGAACCTTCGTCTCCAAAAATCAGCTGTTAAACAGCTGATTTTTTTGAGAGGTAAAGTCGTCACGAAAATCAGCTGTTAAACAGCTGATTTTGGTGACGACTTTACCTCTAGACCAACCCGGTGGGTTTTGTACCTTTAAAACATAAAAAGGTTCCGTATAATGTTGTTGCTAATAACGGAAAAGTTGATTAAGTAAATAAAAAGAAAAGTGAAATTTTTGAAACAGGGAAAATTAATTTCATTCTTACATATCTTTTAAAATCTAGAATGAAAATATGTCTAAAAATACGATCATATAGAAAAATAAAAGAGCCTACTTCAAAAAAAAAAATAATGAATGATTTTTTTTGTTCTGGAAAAAAAGAAAATGTCCGTTGTTTTTCCCAGAACAGTAAATTGAAGACGTATCTTTGTCGTTATAACTAGGTGAGGTACCTTTTTTAAAAAAAGCACCGAATATGATTGAAATAAATGAGATCCCTTAATTAAATTCTTTCATATTGAATTTGCTTTATATTACTATGATGAAAATTATTGTGTATTCTTGGTAAACATTTTTAAATTCTAAGCTATTATAAGGTAACTTCTACTATATAGTTGTTAAAAAGAAGCAAAGGGTGAATGATTTTATTTTACTAAAATATTCCTTTATAAATGGTACATGAAGAAAAAAGAAGAATTCAACAACAAAATATTGTAACACCTAAGCATAATTTTCTTCGAGATCTGGGTATAATAAATAATGAACAGATTTCCTTAAACAACGATACCAATTATTTATTAACACAATTAGTAATTTCAAATAATTATTTAACTTAGATTACTAAAAGATTACGATCAAGTAACTTACAAAAATAAATTAATAAATTAGGAATCGTAAAATTTAAATTTATTGCTATTGTTAGTTAAAGCTCTACGGTTTTGTAATAATTACAAAACTGAACTAACAATAGCAATAAATTTAAATTTTACGATTCTTCTTATTTACAACTAAATACAATATATAAATTACGCAGAGTTCTTCTTACCGCACAATGTTTACAATGTATTTACACTAATAGCACTCCGTATGACACTTGATTTGAGGAACTCAGCTCACTGACCAACGAAAGGAGCTAATGTTTCAAAACCCTTTTAATTTTCTGGAAAGGAGTAGAAAGTTTTGCCGACCGGGGCTGACGGCACGTGGTAAAACCTTGCTTGTGAGTTTGGTGGCCCTGAAAAGGACCGTTGGTGATCGGAAGCGGCGAGCCGGCTTGTTGAAAGCGCAGCCCGAAGACAGGTCAGCTACCGCGTTCAGCCCTAGTTCTCCCTCAATGGCAGTTAAGTCCTCACTGCAGCGTGACAGTGGTGACCCCCAGAGCTCGCAGTGTCAGGTCGGCGAAGGCCGTCACCCGATAGCGTGGGCGAGGCGGTTCTCTCTGGGTCGGCAAAGGCTGAGCGGTGCGGGAAAGTGCGTCCGCTACTGGTAGCGTAGACCAGGAATGGTGCATCCGGTTTCGGCTCGGCTTGGCTTTTCTTCATGCTTGCTCTCTTCTTTCGTCTTGTTCTTCGTTTGGAAGCTGAATTGCGAGAGGAACTCGCGGTCCTGTGCGGCACCTTAAATACACCTCCGGCGAGTCCACTTCATGGTGAAGGGGAGGCACTGCTGCTGCGTGTGGGTAGTGCTCCCGGCGGCAGGTTCTGGGGCCGTTTGCAGGCGCTGATATTGGTGGGGCAGTCGGTGACAAAAGACGAAGTAGTAAACAAACAATAGACATACAAAGACTTTCTTCGAAATTCTGGAAGCAATAATAAAATGTTAGATTGTACGAAAAAGAGCGAAGTAAGTGATTCTGATGAATTTTGTAAGTAAATCGTGAAAGAGTACACACAAATACAAAAATGACAAAACATTAGAAATTGTATAAAATTTAATCAAAAAAAAAAACAATACAAGAAATGACAATAAGTGTCGATTATCCTAAATGATACACCCCCATTCTTGCTTATGGGAAAATGCATGGGCTGTATTGAAAAAAACTCTGGAAAAATAAGATCGCGATACACCATGGCACCGTGTTCATGCCTCAAGGCAAATCCGTTAGTGGTGGAGGAGATGTTTTGGTTTGGGCAAGTAACCTTTAAGGCATGCGATTCGTGTCGGTCGTATTATATATATGTATTGAAACACGTTAGTCCTATTGTGTAAAATCATGCGTAAAATCTGCCACTACGATTTGTAAAAGACGTCGCATCACTTTATAAAACGCTGCGGCAAGAAAAGTCGCATAAATATAATATTTATGAAAATTAGTGTGAAATGTGTCTTCATGCTGCCAGACGAGTTTAGTAAGCCGCAGCAATGCTGCTTATTTTGCTCTTCAATAACCAGGAGATATATGAGGGCGTATTGAAAAGTAATGGCAGTATTGAAAAGTGGTTAGCCATGACTGAAACTCTTTGTAAACAAATCACCGTAGCGGCGATTTACAGCTGCAACCGGTTCACCGCAACCGAAGAAATTAAAACAATGCCTCTGCGGGAAAAGTCATGATTACCGTTTTATGAGATTGTGATGGTATGGTTCATATGGAGTTTTTGGAACGTGGCTGTACAATCAACTCCTTACAAAATGTTGCTACCCTATCAAACTCCAAGCGACGGCTGCGTAGGGTTCGTCCTAACAAATAGCCAATTCTGCATCATGACAACGTTTGTCCTCACATAAGTCTGAAAATGCGTGGAGCACTAGAGAAGCTTGGGTTTCAAAACGTTTCACCTCATCCACCTTATATCCCAGATCTTGCGCCCTATGACATTTTCCTCTTTCCGAAGCTTAAGGAACATCTCAATGGCATGAGTTTCTCTTTGGATGCAGAGGTAATGCCAGAGCTGAGGAAATGGTGCCGTACGAAAACTTCAGGCTTCTTCCATAACGGATTTTTCTAAAGCGTGGTGTTGGCGTAAATGTGCCGCTATCAACGGGAATTATCTGGAAAAGTGATTGTACAGATGAGTAGGGAAAAGTTTAATCTATAATTTCACTTTAGTAAGTAAACAATATATCCGTTACTAATAAAGTTATAGCGACGCAGGCATTACTTTTCAATACATCTTCGTAATCAGGTTTTGTCTTATTTCATTTCACATTTGGAGCCATCACAATCAGTACTGACATTGGCAATAGTGTTTCAGTTTAAACACATCTACCCAAATCTTTCTGTTGGAATGACAAAAACAAACTCGTATCAAGATTTATTTTTCGGTACAATTTATGGCCGCTTGTTTACACACGATAACAATTGCATGCATAAAAGGGTACGTAGAGTCTCACACTCTGGGCTGGGCGAGCAGTCATGCCATTATGGTTTTCTCTTCTCCAACGTAAAAAGATCTAAGTTATAACCGTATTATTACAACTCTTCCAAAATAAAGATCGGCGAGTAACGCTGGGTGGTTTATAAGAAACTCGGAAATACATGACCATCTTCGTATCGGTACCATAACAGAAGAGATAAAAGAGCTGAGCTTCCAGTACCAGCCAAGGTTAAAAAATCACCAAAACCACCTTGCATTAAATCTGCTGAACAACAGTGAGGAAACGAAGCGCCTCAAAAGACATCCAAGTGTAGATTTAGACCAACGTTTTTCATCCGTACACGAATCTAACTAAATTCACCTTTCATCTTCATCATTAAATTTTAATCTAAAATGAAATTTCAAAATTTAATTTATTTGCTTCTCTCATATTCACGTTGTTATTGCTAATTTTGTTCATATTTTTGCAACTTTTCTTTTTTTGTTATTAGTTCTATTTTATAATTTTATTTAGTCAAAGTGACAGCAAAGGCTGTCTACTTTACTCATGTCACTTTTGTTCTGTTACAATGATTTGTTTAAAGCCACATAGTAAAGTCTAATTGTGAGTAAATAAAATAAATAAAAATATAAAAATAACCGTATTAATTTATTGTAATTAATTATTCTAATAATATATACTTTTTTACATTTCAAATGAAAATTTTGTTATTTTTAATTAACCAGAATTCGATTAAACCTAAAATAAAAATGTTACAATAATAAAAAAAAGTTGTGGCAAGTATTATGATTTTAATTAATGTTTTTGGTATAACCTACTATCGAAATTGCATTTTCAACCTGTCATACCAAAAAAAATATTTTTAAACGGGTTTTCACTCAAAATTTCAAATATCAGCTAAACTTAGTGTCAAACAAAAAGTTACAGAATTTTTAAGTACTTTTTAAACTTTTTATAAGTATAAATTTTTGTTTTAAAATGTAATACTAAATAGTTGGAAAAGTCTTAAAGTAATACAATTTATCTTGATTCAAAAGAGAGTGTTGATTAAAAATAAAAATAATATGGAATAGAGTGGAATTATTGTAGATAGTCTCGGATAGTATTCTAGTATGCACAAAATAACCATTACCACTGTTAACGACACTTTGTACTTGTAACGAGAGTTTGTGTAACTACACTACTGTACTATATTGTTTTAGGAGGTTCGTTACGATCTGAGAATAACAACGATTATTACAGTATCAAAATATCCGGAGCAATATGGCATTCCACAATAGTGGTCCCTTCAATTAATATCCGACGAAAATCGTCTATTATTCGTCGTATCTTCCCTAATACTCTCAACCACTCGATATAAGACCGTATAGAACGAAATAAAATTTAAACCAAATAGATGGTGCAATGGCAAATATGTAAGACTACAAAATGGATTATGCCGGCTTCCCAGATAGTATTTAAAAATTTAAAATCTATCATAAAACAAGCATTGATAAAGCCCACTGTTCAGTAATAGTAGATTTTTAAATTTCTCGCTTTGTTCCCGATAATAAATTCGTTTTTTGTTTTTTGCATCGTGATTGGCTTGTTTTTCTGCTCCTCCAACAATTAGAAATGTGCATAATTGTATTCCTTGAATAGTTTTAAAACTTTTATGAACGTTCCATTATACAAATCTTTTATGTACTTACGTTTCAATCAATCATCCTATTTAGATACATTTTTTTAAATACAAAACTGGCTTGCCCGTTGGTGTAGGCTATTGTAAGAAGAACCCAGATAAATCAACACAGGTTACGTTCACCTTACGTTCACCTTACTTCGTGCCTGTAGTGCAGAATAACGTTCATGTGCCTCAAGCGAGAGTGGTCCAATATTTTGGCTTGAGCCTTGGCCGGCGACTAACGTGGAAGCATCATCTGCGTACAAAATGTTTAAAACTTAACCACCGCCAGAAGCTACTCTTCTGATTAATTAATCCTCGATCAAAATTAAACCTCCATTCCAAAATTTTTAATATAAAAATTCCTTTTGAGACCATTCTGGACTTATGGTGTCCAGCTCCTTGGATTAGTGGCAGAGAGTAACTTAAGTCAATCCAGGCCTTTCAATCAAAGTTTTTGAAACTTGCTTCTGGCGATCCTTTCTATGTAAGCAACAAAAAGAAAACCGTCTGCGATGATTTGAAAACTCGGACAGTAAAGGAACTAAACGTGTTCTTCTGCAGTAGATATCACAAACGACCATCCAAACTAATAAGCATATAATCTACGTACAAAGAAATTCCCAACTGTGTGACCGATAAAACGAAAATAGAGTAGAGAACTCTTGGTCTGAATACCGGACAACACCCGCAATTATAAACGGAGAATCTACCACTGGGTAATTCTTCTCCTTATAGTTAAATTCCCCACCGCCATTGACATATCATTACCTGTATACGGAAATTGTGCAGTTTAAAATAAAAACCGCAATAAAAATTACTGACAAAAACAAATGGATTTTTCAATATTGATGGGACTTAACTCTTGCAAGACATTTTCCAAATTACATTAAAAAAATATTGTATTTAATTCAATTTATATATGTTTTACGTTATTGTTAATCTCAAATGTCATATTGTGTTAATATTAAATGTGTACCATTATTACAATGAACCAATGTTCAGTCGTACATTTTTTGGTATCCACACAAAAAATTTTCGTCATCTTCAACATGAAAATAGTCATTTTCATCACTATCGCAACACTTTAATACAACTGCATCGCTAAAAGGTGTTAATACAGAATTGAATTAGTTACTAACACATAGTTTTAATTAGTGACAGTAATAAGAACACCGTAGAATTTGCATTAATGGAAAATAAACATGGATGAACTGGATCGATTTACTCATGAACACGGAACACTATAGTTGGGCAGATTAATTTTACCACCATGAATTTAATAAAAATAAATTTATAATTTAAATTATAATTAAGAAAAAATAACTTTGTAATGAAAATATTTTGTCAAATTAAATAAAAATAAACAAATGTACCTACAAAGATATCCCTGTAAAAATTTAAGTAGCAGTATTTTTTAAAATTAACATTTTTATCGAACATGATTTCAGTACTTTCTAGCAACTTCAAAATTAATCTTCAAAGACACAAGTTTCATTAAGACAATAACTTTTATTTGGTATTCTACGAAAGTCTCAAATAACTTTCAAAGTTATACTAAAAGAAAATTTCTGTTTCCAGTTTGTAAACATTAATCCGAAATTTGAATCTTATAACTTTTAAGATTATTGATCATCAGGAACCTAATATTAGTGTTAGTAATTTTTTAATTTTGAACAACAGGTGCTCAAAAATTATATGATGCGTTTATATTAGACTGTTTCTCATTAGAAAAGTAATGTTTCTTAATTTTATCATAGCATTTTTGTTTTTGGGCTGTTGTTGTTAAGTCAAAACTCAAAAGGCCTGGTTTGAATCAGGCAGAATTGAACAAATCTTTTAATTGAGTGATAGTATCATACCTATAGCATATATAAATTTTTTAATTAATTTAATTGAAGTAATATAATTGTGATTTGTCCGTAGTTTATGTTTAATAAAATAAATATAATTTATGTTAAGTAATTGTCATAAGATTAAGGCCTGCCCATAACAGACAGGTAGAGTGTCAAATTATTTACAATCAATCTGTTAGTTGTAGGGCTAAAATAAATAGTTCTGTTTCTTATCACATGGTCAGCCAATTAAATGACTGAATCATTTAAGAACAGAAGAGGTAGAGGTGTAAAAGACACTAATCAGAGTTATCTCCTCTGAAAGTAATGAATTTCATTGTACAGCCAGACCCTGTGGTGAATGAAGTGAAGGTGTCATTTACAGAGTGGAAATTGTGTGCTTTTCAGAGGGCCCGGCATGCTGATAAGCATACTTTTCCACTCAGTGAGGAAGGCAATGGTAAACCACCTCACTCCTCGTTTTACTTAGTAAAACCTCTAGAGGTTCAAACCAGCCTTTCGGCTGTTGACCTAAACAACAACAAGATTAAGGAAGTCTGTTTATTATTTATTATACCCAGATTCCTTAACGAATTTTAAATTTAGATGTCACAATACGAAAGAAAACAACAAATTTTAGTTACATTTATTTTTTCCGTTAGAAGTAAATATTCTGTTTTTAATAAAATAAGTATTGAATTATAAAAGAAACATTACCGTGGTAATGAACATGGACAACGATAGGTACTATATTAAAAGAAAATGAAAAGAAAACTTTTAGTTGTCACGATGTTAATTTATGGTTAATAAAAATATAATATAAAATATGATGCAATAATAATATTAATAATAAAATAAATTAAAAGTAGTGCACTCCGAGAAGTATATTAAATTAGGCAAGTCAATACATTATTCTTTCTTTGGAGTGTTTTTAATGCAGGTGGCTGTAAGTGCATTTGATATTACATAAAATAGTTCAGTATTTCAAAACAGTTGAACACAATCCTACACGAAAAAGCAATAAAGCTGATTTATGCCCTACCGGATATATAAAATACTGTACACCGTTCCATCAAGGGACTCTGCACTGTGCACACTCTACCGGTGTAGTTGAATCGTAGCTACATTTACAGCTGTATCTTCTTACTAAGTGAATATAGAACAGTGTACACTGCCAGTTATAGAGCACCCAAGAGAAAGACTTATGCCACTATTCATATGTATTACCATGATTAAAAATATAACTGCATTTATTAACACAATTGCGTGCATTTTGTATATATTTTAAACAATTAACGCGTCATCTCCCGTATTTATTTATTTAAGTAAATTTACATTAAACATTTGATTAATTTCATACGAATTTGGAGTAGACATAAAAATAACGGCAATCATTTAGGACACATTAACATAAACACGATGAAAAGTAAAATTTCTAGGAGTAATTTTCGAAGAGCTTGAAATTAATACTGGCGTTAAGCAGGGTGATGGACTGTCGCCTGTACTTCTTAACTGTGGGCTAAAGAAGGTTATTTGGGAATGAAAAATGAAACTTGTCAAGAATTTTTAACCAAGTACTCTGGAGAATCAAGGAACGTCATAAAGATAAACTTTCTTACTTTTGTAGACAACCTAGCAGTCGTTTATAGGAAAACGAAAACACCAATATAGCAAATCAGCTTGTTAAAAGAACAAGCAAAAAAAGCTGGACTGCAGATTTCCTTCGTAAAAACTTAATAGACTACATAACGAATATCAAAACAGCTCCGCGTCACTTGAAGTCACAATATAGAAAAATTGGAAAAGTTGATAGCTACAAGTACCTCAGGTAGATATAAAATCAAAGACTAGCGAAAAGGAAGCGAACAACAGTAGAAAAAGAAAGATGGCCGATGTACTCCGAGGAAATCACTACTTTTATAGCGAGAAAGCATTCTCTCGGCAAGCCATGATTATAATACTGTGATAAAACCTCGGTCTGTGCGAGTGACTGCCTTAGAATGACCAGGAAAGCTGGTCTTAGAGAGGCAGAGAAATTTGAGAGAAAGATTTTCTGCAAAATAATGGGTTCGAAGACAGTTGACAAATAATATAGGTTACGAGGACAAAAACAGTACAATGAAAATGAGCGATTAGAAAAAGACAAAGATTTGACGGCCACCTGTATAGAATGAACAGCAGCATTTTGACAAAACAAATTTTTAAATCACTAAACAATAGACTTAAATTGTCGGATCGACGGTTTGAAGAAATCAGAAGGATATTAAGAAAAACTAATGAATCAAACCAAATTTTAGCCACTAATTACGAACTTTAAGGACTTTCATGAAAAGCAAGATAAAACACTGGGTAGATAGAAGAAAGGTTGAAAGCGTAAGTAAATTGACCGAATACTGAGAATGGGCGCTGTAGAAAGAGCTTCCTTAAACGTCTAAAGTTATCTCGCGCGGTCTAAAATTTACCCTATACGAAACAAATAATTTGGTCATTCGTGATTGCAATTATTTATAAAGGTTGTATTTTTAAAAAGCAAGGCAGTAGGCTGTAGCTAAAAATGAGACAAATAAGATCTTCTTCCTCTAAAGGAAGTGCTATATTCCTTAATTCACTATTTTTAAAACTTCGTAACATTGTTCTCAACGTACCGCTACATGAGCTTCAGAAATAATACTGAACTACTAGTGTGATGTCCAACACACGAATCAGGTGCGGACAAAGTGAAGTCGTTCCAACCTTTAGTCGGTAGGCATTGTATTTAATTAACGTTCTTTTAAGGTGAGACTGTATGATGCTTTTAACTGAAAATTTCGGTTTTTTATGTTTTTCAATTGTTTAGACCTAGATCAACCACAAAACATTATATTACGTGAAAAAATAGTATTTTAATGGAAAAAATTAATTTTTCAGGAGGTTTACCTAAAAAAAATATCGTGTCACCAAGAACAAATATTTTTCATAATTTTAATCAGATCGTTTTAGAGCAAAGGGAATTTTAGTACTTTAAAAATATCTGCATTACTGTTTTTAATACTCTCAGCCATTGGTTCATATTTCTAACCAAATGTTGATAGGAAATTCACTTGTTTGTGTTGTACATTTTGTTTTTGATTTGAGCCTTTTTGTTTTTTCACTGTTCCCGTAAATTAAAATTTTTAACATTATGTACATTTTTCTTGGAAACCATTAAACCTACCAGGCTGAAATTTTTACTAGTTATTTATCTTGGATATGCACATATTCTGACATTTTTATGACTTCCTTAAATAATGTAAAAATTTATTAATAGGCTATGTAAAATACCAAAGAAAAAAATTTGTAAAATTCTTATATTATTCGTTATTCTGTTTTTAACTTTATAGTTCAACAGATTAAATTGAAAAAATGTCAATAGCTAGAGAAATCCGACATGTGTAAGTAAAAAAAGTTTCATTTCCCTATCGTTTACTAATCCTGTGAAAAATGTACCTAAAAATAGCAAATTTAACATTGCAGGGTACAGTTCTTAACCTATCGTCCAGTTCTTAACCTCCCCTAAGTTCCTAGCTTGGGTGGCTAATGTTCTTCCTCAACTAACATCTATTAGCTCCGCCTCTGAAGCTATCACTATCCTTATCTCATCTCTGACCTCCCTCCTTTTGTAATGCGTTTTCACATTATGTCATGGAATGGCAATGGCATCCTTCGCCAACGAAATGACCTACTACGAGTACTAACAGATTACGATATTGACGTTGCTCTGCTACAGGAAACTAAATTTTTACCTACTACTCGCTTTCGCCTATCCCCCTACGTTGTGTATCGTGCCGATCGACCTGGCGCTGTGGTCCCGGCAGGGGGGGTAGCTGTTCTAATACATAAGAGACATGTTCATAACTTCCTTGACGTGACCCATATTCCTTCGATTGAACATGTCGCTGTTACGGTGCCTCTCTTCTCACGTCTGGTTACTTTCATTACAGTTTACCGCCCCCCATCTGCTGCCCATTTCCACCCCGCAGCCCTTGCTATGCTCTTCGACCAACGTCAACCTGTGTTTGCAGCTGGCGATTGGAACAGCAAACACACGGATCTCGGCTGCCGAACAACGAACATTGCTGGTACTGAACTCCTGTCCTTCCTCGAGCAGTCTCCTTTGTCGTTAGCGCTCCATGTTCCTGACACCCCGACAAGGGTGCCCCCATTCACCTATCAACTTCCTGATATCCTTGATTACGCTATTTCTCTCGATCTTGCCTCCGTCCCTGACATCGATGTATTACCTGAATTGAATTCTGATCACTATCCAGTTCTGTTTACTTTCACGTCCTCGACTGCTCGTATCCCTGTCCCGCCTCCTTCTCTGAAGGTCTGCTGGCGTTCCTTCTATGACTCAGTTGCCTCCCTAATCCCACCTGAACCCCCTACTATTACCACTGTAACTGAGCTTGAGTCCCATCTTGATTCCCTCACTTCGATACTTTCCGATTCCATTGCCCAGAACTCACACCCACGCCCGCCTCACACTAGGTCATCACTTCCAGCTCCTATCAAAGCAGCAATCGCCGATAGGCGTCGCTTTCGAAGGCTCTGGCAGGGACACCAGAGATCCACATCATCGGGATCTGTTCAACGGTGCCGCTGCTAGGTGTAAACAGCTACTCGATGGTCACCGGTGTAGTAAGTACCTTCATCGAATAGCGGATGACGGAAGACCATGGGAGGCTACACGTCGTTTGTTGTCGACCCAGAGGAAGTCGCATCCTCTGATGACACCTAATGGTTTGACATATTCTCCGCAGGCGATTGCTGACACTTTCGCTTCGCATTTTGAACGACATTTTGTTGCCCCTCCGCCCGTTCATCATGACCAGGATGAACTCATTCATGATGAAGTCAACTCAACGCTCTCTGACCCTACGCCCTGTAACTTACAGCCCTTCACGGAGGATGATGTCACCTCTGTAATTTCCTCGATTAATCCGCGTAAGGCCCCTGGTCCTGATGTCTCTGGATACGCCATCCTGAATTCCCCGCCAGATCTAAAGCTTCATCTTTTGGCAATTTTCAATGCAGTGTTGGCGCTGCAACATTTCCCCTCTTCGTGGAAGGTTTCCAAAGTCATTACTATTCTGAAACCCCACAAACGTCCGACTGATCCCGAAAGTTATAGACCAATTTCCCTTTTGCCGATCCTGTCAAAATTATTCGAAAGGCTTCTTCTCCCGCGCCTGCGTCCTGTTGTTGAATCTGTTCTTCTCCCCCGAGCAATTTGGTTTTCGTCAAGGACACTCCACAACTACCCAACTCCTCCGCATCGTCACGGCACTTGTGGATGCCAGAAATTCTTACTGTGACACGACGGCTGTGCTGCTTGATTTTCGGGCTGCATTTGACCGCGTTTGGCATATGGGCCTCCTTTACAAACTGGCACAATTCTTTCCCCCCTCAACTGTCCGATTACTCCATTCCTATCTTACTGGAAGACAGTTCCAAGTCTCTGTCACTATTCCTCAGTTCCACATGGCCATGTCCCCACTCACCCTTTCGTCCGCGGGTGTACCTCAGGGCTCGGTCCTTGGGCCCATCCTCTATCTTATGTACACCTTCGATTTTCCTGTCCGTGATTCAATCCAATTCGGACTGTTTGCCGATGATGCTATTCTGTACCGTCACGGCAGATGCCTCCGCCTCAATTGCCGCGCGCTTCAAACTCAGCTTCTAGACATCACTAGCTGGTGTCGTGTCTGGAGACTATCACTTAACCCCACAAAATGCGAAGCAATCCACTTTACACTAAAACGCAATGTTCCTCCGCCTCTACGATTGGAAAGGGAACTCCTCCCATGGCAGAACAGCGTGAAATATCTAGGGGTTGACCTAGATAAACGATTGACACTTCGACAGCACATTGACAGCAAACTTAGCAAGGGTAGGGCCTTGTTCGCTTTACTCATCCCTTTGTTCCTCTCTCCTGCATACTCCTCAAAACTGAAACTTCTGATGTACTCCTCTATCCTACGTCCTTTCCTTTTGTACGGGTCACCGGTATGGTGGCCCTTTCTCTCCAAGTCCAACAAAAGACGTACTTCAGCATACCAGAACAAAGTCCTCCGGTGCATCACACAGTTCCACTATCTTATATCCAATCGCATCATACACGAACACCTTCTCTTCCCTTCTATGGAGGACTTTATTTACAATACCTCGAAACGGCTACACGACGCTGGGAAAACTGACGGACCCCAGATCATTCAGGACTTGTACCGACGCCCACACCCACCTGAAGTCTCTATGCCATTACCATTCCACGACTTTATCTAAATTTCGGTATGACCCACTTAACAAAATTTAGAGTTGCCACATTTTTATTCTGCCCTGTATTCCTCTTATTTGCCCATGCCCCTTCTACTTGTATGACTCACTCTCTCCAGTTGGTAGTTGTCCCCATGTTCCTATGCATAATCACTCCACTACGGTGAAAAGAGCCGCCATTTTAAATTAATAAACACTCAGAAGATAAAAAGGCCGGTGATTATGCCAAACTCTGCCCTTTCCGTCTCCCCTGAAATCATAAAGTAACCCCTACCTTTAATTATACCTTTAGTCCACGTTCAGTAAAATGCATGCCTTCCCCTCACCAAGATAATGGACTCCCACAAAACTGAAAAAAGGCCACTGAAAAATAAAATAAAATAAAAGAGCCGCTCTTAAACCCACTTGTCCCTTAATTTAAATTTTCCACAAATAACTTCTAAAAATAAATTACCTCCTTTCAAGTCCCAGTTCCAATGTCCCACGAACCAGAATCCTATTCCCTATTTAAACTATAAAATTCCCCCTAAATTTCTTGAGGTTGCAATTATTCTGTTATATTGTTCCCCGAGCGACCAGGTGTTCCTTAACACGATGTCGCCATCATAGGGCTTCTTAGCCCTCTCAACCAGGATTCAGGATTCAGGATTCAGGTACAAAGTACAGTCTTTCTTTAAGGTTTTAGTTTAAAACCGTTCTTTTCAGGACGAAACTATCGTACTAATGTGCTTTAGTTGTTACTCTCCGTTCTTTTAAGAACGGTTAAGTTTGTTGTTAACTTAAATCATTTATTTAATGTTAGGGGTTTGAAACTCAAGTACACTGTGCGAATTTATTTGCATGGGTTCATTATTGTAGTAAGATAGAAAAAATAATGTTTTGAGTAGACTTATGCCTACTATCCCTTCACATAAAAGCTGCCACTTTCCCAGAAGGCTTAATTATACGTATCGAGTACAATGGCGAGACAATGCCTCGGCCGAGAGCACTCTTTACATTGGCAAGACACAATTGTGTGAATATTTCAAACCAAATTTTTTTGTATATATCAATACAATAATGAATTTCTTGATAATAATTTTAATCTTCAAAACATTTACAAGCTCTCTGTAAGAAGAATCGTTGTACAATAACTTTCCCAAAAACGATAAAGAAAGATCACGAAATTTAACGCTATAAATACAGTAATAAAATGTAAGATATTACTTAAAATACACGTTAAAATTTTTATTAGTAATAAAGAAACCGATGATTAAATTAAGATTTAAAAGTGTTATCAAAGGGTTTGATCAGTAAAAATACAAACAATAATAATACGATTGGAAAAGGTGCCGAAAAGAAAAAGGGGCTAGACTAATTTTAAAAACATTTAACAACTTAGGTAATATAAAACTAGCTTACAACACAATCTGACCGTAACTAAAGGAAAAGTAATCGTTGAAATTAATAATTATTATTTGTAGTCTATCATTAAAATATTCGAACAGGTGATAAGTTTTCGATATGTTAATGTACGTTGTAGGCCTGAGTATAAGTAATATTTATTCATGTATTCAGAGTCAAATAAATATTTAATAAGCCGCCTCTCATCAAATATGTGTGTGTAGATATATATGCAAGAGTTATATCTAGGGTACAGAGATTACATCTTATCTTGACTTCCAACCTTTAGTAACAACTCACCAGTTCCAGTTTTCAACCTGCAATTTTACAACACCATGTACGTATGTATAGGCTACATAACGTGCGTGATCATTTTTGTATGCGTGTGTGCATGATAATTTACATGTGTAGTTGTACCATATTATATGCGTGGATGTGATTTACGTAGGTCGTAAATTTCTTTATCGATTGAGACGTTTAGTGTATTTTTATTTCTTACTAGTTCATCATGATAAAAATCTTGAATAATTTTTTTTATTTTATTGAAGGTTTCAATAACTTAATCATTTACATTTAACCTGAAATAGATTTTAATGATTTTAAAAAAAATCTTAATAATTCCCTTTCTAATCCACCGGGTTCGTCTTATGGTAATGTTTTGTTGGTTTTTTTTTTGTTTAACGTCCGATTATTCTGCAATTACTGCTAATGCAGACGATGAAAGATTTCTTTTATTACTTTATTTATTTTGCAACTGTAACAAGAAGAACAACTAGAAAAAACGTTCACAACTAAATTTTTAAAAATAAAAAAAATAATCCAACCATTTTAATAACTTTGAGGAGGACACCACCCAGCGATAGCTCTCCAGAAAACGATAAATGTGTTCGTTTAAATTATTTTTTTGAGTACATAATAATGTTACAGTTGCGTTAATGTATCATGTCTCTACTCCATCGGCGTTTCAGTCGTCCTTGTGCGATTCCTGGTAGGTTCACAGAATTCATATTGTATATTAAGGGATTGTTATGATTTTGAAGTTTGTCTCTGAACCTGCGGTACAGTTTTAGATATGTGTCGTTGACGTAAGGAACGCGTAAGTCATCGTGTAGTGTTCTATTGGATACGTAACTCGGGCAGTTAGTAATCAGTTGTAGGAATTTACTTTGAAAACGTTGTATTCGTGAAATTACTGATGGCTTTGCTGCACCATAAATTTGATTACCATACATCCAGATCGGTTGAAGCATCGCTTTGTACGTCAAGAATTTTGAAGCCATGGGTAGTTTTGACCGCTTGGATAACAGCCTGTATAACTGTTTCAGTCTGTTATAGACGGTGAAGGATAAAATGATTTTTCTTGTGATAACGTCATTTCCTCAAATCAGCTGTTTAACAGCTGGTTTTTGCAGACGTTGGTTTCGTGGTTCAAATCCTAGTACAGTTGTTTCAATTTATGAAGATAATAACTTGTTTCTCTGAGGAAAATTTTAAATTTATTTTAAACAATTTCCCAGTAAGAAATTTAACAAAATCACTATATTTTTTAATTGTATTTATTACAAGTTTTAATTTATTTTTATTGTTGTGATTCATAATATAAATGTTACATTTGACTGGTAATTACGCGTAATCTGTCTAGTCTGACCGGTTCTTTACCATCACTTGTATAAAAAAATGCGCATAAAATTTATTGTAAATGTAGTATAGACACATATCTGAAACTGTACCGTAGGTTCAAAGACGAACTCCACAATATTACAACAATCACTTAATGTACAATATGAATTCTGCGGACCTACCAGGAATCGCACAAAAACGACTGAAGCGCCGATGGAGTAGAGATATGTTACATTAACGCAACTGTAACATTAACTTATTACGTACAAAAAAATATAATTTAAACGAATTGGATTATCTGGAGAGCTATCGCTGGGAAGTGTCCTCCTCAAAGTCTTTAACGCGGTTGGATTTTTTAATTTTTTTTTCTTTTGGTAATTGTCGTGAACGTTTTTGCTAATTGTTCTTCTACGGTTGCAAAAGAAAAATTTAGTATAGGATACGGTATATATTCGAGTATATTAAACTCAGTTAATCGCTCGCGTTCTTAAATTGCCTGATCTATTTCAATTATTTTTAGCGATATTACCCAGATTCGGTAATCCAAACAAATCTGTAATCTAGCACCACCCTAGTCCCGAAAATGCCAGACTAAAGAAAGTTGCTGTAATACTCTACTGTTTTACATTCTTTTTTTGTTTAACGTCCGACTGTTCTGTAATTACTGCTAGTGCAGACGGTGAAGGATGAAATGATTTTGGTAACGTATGTAAATATGCCTTGCCTGAATGAGATTCGAACCCAAGACCGCATGATGAGAGGCGAGTACGTTACCAACTACGCCAATGGTGCCGGCTTTACATTGTATTATCTTAGTATATGATTATATGTACGGAAGGTAATTACTGTTTTCATGTCGATTTTTAAAAATCGAGTTTCCACCGGATGTACTCCACCGGATGTACTCGGCTCACCGTAAAAAATATATCTCAAGTAAACAAATAATGACGTCACTACGCATACGCATTATTTAAATATGTGTACACGCTGATTAAAATACAACAACATAATTTCAAAACTATTTAAATACAAAATACTTTTAAAAGTATTTTTGTAAATGAAACTGTTAGGCCTACATCATATATCATGTCTGACGTTTTAAGTAACTTACTGATTAATAAATGTATAAAAACGTTAGGCCTATACTTTATTTCCATTCGTTTTCATAAATAAATGTGGTTACAAATTATACGTATTACCCCTGATCTGTATGAAGAAACAAGAGAACTTTGTCTCGCATCGTTCTTACATGCATTATAATTTATTTTCAATTAGGAATTTAGTGTTGTAGTATTTTTTGGTTTTCATTTCTATTTATCGTTTAATTCTGCATAAATATGGTTAAAAGCAAGTATCAGTTATCATTGTGATGTTTTCGTTAAAAGTGTTGCACTTTTTTTTAGTCACCGCTTTATCAGCTGATTCGGTAACTGCTATTTGTTTACTCGAGATATTTTTCTTACGATGAACCGAGTATACATGTTTTCAGGGCCCCTGAACTCAGAAACCATGTTTTTACCGATTGGTTTGTGTGAACAAAATATCTCAAGAACAAAATAGCGTACGAAATTGAAACATGGAACTTAAGGAAGATTAGGCCTACTATTAGGGGACCGGAACGAACATTTTCATCAAAATCCGCCAACCGGAAGTAGTAGTTTATTCGGGCAATTTTTCATTTTTTCGGGTTTTTCTCAAAATTTATTGTTACGATTATTTTAACAATCCTCTCACTTACTGAATTTCTTATGCTGTACGTCACAGGGTAAGGACAATGTCTGCTAAAATTCTTGAGAGGATGTGCTATCGTGGTAAAAACTGTTTTGTTATTTAACTTTTGTTCTTAAGATCCATTTTACGATAAAAGTTAAACCAATTTCGTAGGAAATTAAAAAAAATCCTATTTCTTTTAT
Organism: Catonia carolina; assembly: GCA_035578175.1. Classification (NCBI taxonomy): domain Eukaryota; kingdom Metazoa; phylum Arthropoda; class Insecta; order Hemiptera; family Achilidae; genus Catonia; species Catonia carolina. The sequence goes on from JAQMRL010000003.1 coordinate 76,674,599, forward strand.
TTTAAGCGTTTTTTTTCTAAAACACCTAGCGTCAATAATTAGTGATTTTCTGTATTAAGCTCATCAAAACCGGTAAAAAATTGAATTTTTTCTTTCCAAATTTTTCTTTAAATAATCATTAAGAGTTGTACATTTTTTTTTAAAGTTCTGCAGAATTGTAAGCTCTGTTTGATTCGGCTACGTTTTATGTTACTACAAAATATATTATAGTACTTTTTCCGATAGATTTCGAACCCAAAGGCGTGCCGGACTAAAGAGAGTTACTGTGCATTGATTACACTGTATCAGCGGAGTATGAATGAACACATGATTATGTTTTTTGATGTATGAAGAATGGAGTTATGCTGTTAGCATCATTTATTTAGTATAATAAGTTTAATTATCTTTTAAGAAATGACAAATTATGTGTAGATAGGAAATTGAGTGCGAAATACTGGTTGATATGTTGATAGCAGGATAGAATATGATAGGATGATAGGAGGCACTGAGGCACTACCGTAATAAATCATTATAACAACTGCGCTATGACAAGCACATAAGCTACTTGTCAATACTACTCCTCCGTGAGGCGTAAGCTATAAGCCATGCTACTGCGTATAAGAAATCAAGGGAAACGTCGTTTTTTTGTCGCTAGAAGGCGTAAACCTTAGATCAGTGTAACAACCCTTTGTTAATATCACCTTTATAAATAATCTGTTCAGAAAATTTGACGTCAATTGATTTTATTTATGTATTTTTGTAAACAGTTCATTCAAATATTTATTTATTTAAGTAAACTGGTTTTTATAGCTCAGTTACTAGGTAATCCTTTACGTTAAACTGATACTGTATTTATGGGTTCTAATCCTGGTTATAGTTTTTAAATAACTCCATAGTTTTTTTTCTGAAAATATTTTCAGTAAAAAGAATAGTTGCTAACTAACTACGATACAACACATTTACAATTTGGAGAACAGGTAACGAATAATTTGAAGTAGATTTAAAATTCATATACGAGAACTACCTGTATTTGGATTTGAACAACAGAGTGTTCGCCTCCAAAATGTACTGCTTTACCACTAGACCAACCCGGTGGGTAAATTATTAAATGATTATAAAATACAATATATTTTGTCGATTAATAATTTTATATTTAAGAATTTAAAATAATTCAGTGAACGTTCATATCTTTACCCAAGTCAAAAGTAACAATTTGAGTGTTTCTTACCAAGTTATAGTGCTGAAAAGAATTTTATTTTTTTATTTTTTATTGTTATTTATAAAAAAATATAGAATTTTCAAAACGAAGTTTAAGAAATACTTCTTTTCAGGAAATTGCAATTAAATTTGGTAAATATTTTAGCGATAATTTTTCTATTAGTGTTTACTTTACTTGTCTTTGTCATATGTCATATCTTACTCATATAAAATTATGTGCTAAATCCCGTGATGTCTTCAAATAATTGATATTTGAAATAGTTAAAATTCTGTGACAGATTTTTTGAGTTCATATCAAATGTAAAAATTAACGAAAAGACAAAAAATTTAAAAACTTTTTTGTAGTAATAATTTTATCATACAAAAACTATAAAACATTTCAAAATAACAATTTTTTCTATTTTAAAAAATTGCGTTAGTAGTTGAAATAATACTAAGGAATCTTATCTAAAAAAATAAATAAAAAGATGATGCTGGAATGGACTAAACTAAAATTTACATTCTTAAAATTGTATTGGCTTTTATAAATTTTCTTGTTAAGTATGGAGGCACCAATCTTGACTATTTTCTTGGATAGATATTCTCGAGTGCATTTTTTACTTATTTCGCGTTATGAGCCAGAACATTTGGTTTTTCTTTTACGTATCCAACAGAAAAGGGATCTAAAATTCACCAATAAGAAATACTTTGTTGAAGCTGAGGTCCGTTTTCTCTATTTGATATACTGTCTATTTTTGGGAATTTAATCAAATTTGGAATTCAAAATACAGTAAAATAAGGATATTTTTATACACAGAAAAGAATAAATAATATTTTGAACAAAAAACATAAAATGGCATTTTTTTGTGCTCTTCTGAAAATTTTGATTAGTAAAGATAAGGTCCTTTTTCCAATGGACGGTCATTATAAATTTTGAAAATCAACTGTTTTAACGCAAAGTCTAAAATATGGTTCATCGTTTGTCGATGTAAATCAGAATGAACAAAGAATCTGCAAGGGATAGACAAGAAAAATATAAATTTTATAAATACATAATGTTGATTAGAATCTTTTTAATCAACATCTGTTGACCTTACATAAATTTGTGGTTTTATGATAATCTTAGACTTGACGTTTAGTTACACTCATTACGTTACATAGTGGGTACATTCTATATAAGATTTCGACTCATTTATGCTGCAATATCCGCTTTCCCGGAGAGGAAAGAGCTTTCCATTAGGTTCATAGCTTAGCTAGCTTAACTGACCGGCAAATCGACAGAGAACGTTGAAATCACGGTGACTGCTTATTGAAACCACTGGCTTCCTTCCATAAAATAATAGGTCCTTCCATTTTCACTCCCACTCAATGCCCTGGTCCACCAATCATAATTAAATCAGCTATATGGTAAACGTACTTATCAATTAATACAGTAATAACATTTTTACAAATAAACGTTTCCTATTTTCTACATAAGCAGTACTTCTGCCCATAACAGACAGGTGGAGTGTCAAATTATTTACACTAATCTGTTCATTGCAGGGCTAAAATAAATAGTTCTGTTTCTTATCACATGGTGAGCCAATAAAATGACTGAATCATTTAAGAACAAAAGAGGTAGAGGTGTTAAAGACACTAGTCAGAGTTACCTCCTCTGAAAGTAATGCATTTCACTATACAGCCAGACCCTGTGGTGAATGAAGTGAAGGTGTCATTTGCAGAGTGGAAAATATGTGGTTTTCAGAGGGCCCGGCATGCTGATAAGCATACTTTTATATTCAGTGAGGAAGGCAATGGTAAACCTCCTCACTCCTCGTTTTACTTAGTAAAACCTCTACAGGTTCAAACCAGCCTTTTGGCTGATGACCTAAACAACAAGCAATACTTAATTAAATTTAACTCACAGTAGCTTATGTAACACAATACGCGAGAAAAATTTTACCCAGAGAATTTTCCATTAAGTTTCAGATAGTGTGAAATATATCTAAATTAAAAAGTAAATACAACGCCAAAGTAATTTCATGAAAAAAGAATTCAACACTTAAAAGAAAAGAAAAAGAATTTAATCGAGTGCATGTAAATGATCTTATCAACTAACAAATAACACAGTAATAATATTTTCACAAATAAACGTGAAACGTAAGAAATTGTTAATTAAATTAAATCTAAAGTATCTTATGTAATAACACAATACTAGAGAATAAATAACCAGAACAATTTTCATTAATTTTTTGATATGTGTGAATTATGTATAAAATCAAAAAGTAAATATTATTCCAAAGTAACTTCTAAACAAAAGATTTTACATTTTCAAAAGAAAGGTAAAAGATCTCTTTCTACATAAGAAATTCGAATTATCGTTTGGATTTTTTTATTGGTTTATTAGCGAGTTTGAAAATTTTTAACACACATGATTTAAAAACCTAGATTACGAATTTGCATCTGATCTGCTAGTTTCAGAGCTACAAAAGTACTTATGTTTCATATCACATGTTCAGTCAATTAAATTTAAGACTGAAGCATGTAAGTACAAAAGAAGTAGAGGTGTAAAATAAACTAATTATCTGTTTTGAGAGTAATGAATTTCATTATACAGCCAGACCTTTCGATAAATGAAGTGAAGATGTAATTATCAGGGTGGGAAGTAGGTGCTTTTCAGAGAGCCCAGCATGTTGATAAGCATACTTTTCCACTCAATGAAGAAGGAAATCGTAACCACCTCACTCCTCGGATTAATTAGAAAAGCCTCTAGAGGTTTAAACCAACCTTTCAGTTGATGACCTAAATAAAAACAATAAATAAATCTTAAATAAAAACTATTAAATGTAAACTAATAATTTATGTAGAGGAATTTTAATTTGTTATCAGCTGAAATAACGAATGAACAAGCATTCATAAACAAACTAACAAAAAGAATTCTGATCTTGTTATTTAACTAACATAAAACTAAATTGAATCAATTCAATTGGAAACAATAGATTGGAAGCAACCGATGTTTTTCAAAAGCAGCCTATAAATTAGAGCAGTCAATACACAGCTAATTCAGTTCAAAATCATTATTATTGTAGTGATGTTTTATGTGCCGTAGTTCCGCACATCCGTTAACAAGGTGGAACTATCTAAATAGGAATAGGTAGGTCTATACAGAGTGCATCAGATATTCGATCCCCAATGCCCAGCCTAACGCCACGCCACGCCACTCTAATAACATATTGCACCGTAATCGTAATCGACAATGGACTTGACTGTTCATATTGCAGAACCGGTATCACTGCCACACGACTAACAACAAATTGTTATTCTAATCGTGTCTAATACGTATATAATTTTAAAAAGCTTTGTTCATATATATCATTACCGTATTCTATAAATAAAAACATCTACTGTAAAAATACTCACACGACTTTCTCTTGTCGTTGTAAATAATGAACCTATGTTTAATTAATGCTCTAAGGGGCAAATAATTTAACAACCCTGTTTGTTAGGATTAACAGGCTGGTGGAATGTTAAATTATTTTAACTCGATCTGCTAGTTCCAGAGCTACAAACAATAGTTTTCTTTCTTATCATATGGTCAGCAAATTATATTGACTGAAACATTTAAGAATAGAAGAGGTAGAGGTGTGAAAGACACTAATTCGGGTTATCTTAACTAAGAGTAATGAATTTCATCATTTTACAGCCAGTGTGGTGAATAAAGTGAAAGTGTAATTTACAGGGTGGGTAGTAGATAACTTTTAGAAGGCCTGGCTTGCTGATAAGTATACTTTTGGTCTCAGTGAGGAAGCCAATTGTAAACCACCTCGCTCCTTGTTTTACTTAGAAAAGCCTTTATAGGTTCAAACCAGTCTTTTGGCTGAAGCAACAACATGTTTAATCATGAGTAAACAATATATTATAAAAACCATTACCTATATATAATTAGTGAATGGTGGAAAATGAAAATCACCTCAATGGAACTTAAAATTTAGGAAAATTACTAATTGCAACTAAGCTAAGTAAGCTCTGTAGAAAATAATTTTTGGAATAAACATTGTAGATTTTTATATTTCCTGTAACTTTGATTGAACACTTTCGTCGTAAAATACATGGCAAGGCCACAATCTTAAAATATTTTAACAGATTTTGATGAGCAAAACATAGAAAACCACTAATCGACGCTAAACTAAGCGTTGTAGAAAAAAATATTTCATTTTACTACGATAGTACAGACCCTCCACAATTTTTAGCAAACATGCTGATCACCCTTTCTGTAGAGCACAAAAACTACTTTGTGTTTAAATTATTCTATCATATAATTATTTTTTGTATTTGTTTTTTATTTTTGTTCACTAAAATGCTGTTTAATGGACAGTTTTTAAGTTGGATTGTGAATATGAAAAGTGTTCACTACAAAGATCGATCCCAAACATTTTTATCTGTCATACTTAATGTACCGGATGGTCCATATGTCAGTTTCCCCATGAAATAGAATATTTTGCATCAATAAGTTTGTAACATTGTTATACGTTAGCAGCAACCACGTATAACATTAATTGTTCGTTATAGTGACGTGAGTCTCTAAGCCATATCGTCAATCTTTACTCAAAGCTCTTCACGAGGGTGTTCCTGATAGGCGATTGGAATTCTGTGAGTCAGTCGCTATCCGTACAAAAACCATCCAAATTTCTTGCGATCAAATTTGTGGTGTGTTGAAGCATGTTTCTAACTCGATGAACGTGTTAATCAGCGTAACTGCGAGTACTCTTCGGATACAAATCCTCATAAGGTAATCCAAGAAGAGCTTAATATGCCTGGTGTTAGACCTATAATATGGTGAGAAATTTTGAGTACTGCACTGATAGATATTACTTATTTTTTTAGGGAAATGTAAACTCAGAAAGTTGTTAACAGGTGCTGCAGGAAATAGTCTTTCCGGAACTTGAAAACAATCCTGTTTAGAAATTTCAATCGCACATCTGGGAACAAGATGGGGCCCTAGCATATTTCGATATCGAAGTTCAAAAGCTTATGAATTCCAAATTTAACGAATGGATTAGTCGCTGTGGTACAATTAATTGCCCTGCGTGTTTACCAGACTTAACCCCGTGTGATTTTCACCGTGGGGGTATTATAAAGGACTGTTTTCTTCAAAACCATAAAACATAGCCGAACTAAAAAGCATAAGAGAAAATGCATTTACACCGTCAGTGAAGAAAGATTATTATTGTTGAAAATTTGTCATTTAGTTTTAAGTCGTATAAAGTGTATAAACACTAATGGTGGATATTTTGAACAACCGTTATAACAAAGGTATTAAAGGTATTATGTAAGTACAGTTCAAATTATAAATCCGTTATCTTCCCTGTAGATTTCTTATCCGTTAACTTGTAACGCCTTAATTTTTACCTCTTCCATATGTGGGAAAACTGACATATGGGCCACCCGGTATTATTATACTGTAATGTGACACAAAATTTTATTTATTTATAAGTTACTTAGTCAGTCTTTTAGATAAGTTTTAAACAGTTAATACAATGCAAATAATATACTTATTAAGGTTTGTGAGTGCAGTTATATACATTTAAAACAATGTCATAGTCACAATATATTGCCTAAAAATTTAGGAATAAAACAGAATAATATTTGTGATAAGAAAATTAACAAAGAATTAATTACTTTACTTTAGAATGTAAGGTGAAGACAGCTGATCAAATTTGAATCACAATTTAACCTACCGACAAATATTGATTAAAAGATAATTTCAGGGAGACGATTTAGTTTGTTCCGTTAAATAGTAAAGTAAGAAGTTGTAGGAGTAAAAGAAGAAGAAGAACAAGAACAAGAAGAAGAAGAAGAAGGAGAAATAGAAATTCAAATGTTAATTATCGAGGAACATCTGAGACCTTATTCCTGTTGTACCGAACAGGACGAGAGTACTATACACTTCCATCTACCGTCCTCATTCACATCTCCATTCACAATCTCGTTTTCATCATCGTCTTACAGATTTGAACCGAGTAAAACAGAATAGTTCTCGCTAGTACAATTTACAGAGTTTCTGTTAGTATTACTGTATTAATACTAGATAGAATGAGTTGACAAATTAAACCATCATCCTCTTATCTCCTGCCTCTTTGACACTTCCTTGATTACACCCCTCTTTCTAGGAGAGTCAGGAGAAGAGCAACCCCTTACTCCTTTTTAACATCAACGTAAAATAACCTTAAGCACTACAAAACCACCCGAGTATTTTCAACCCTTTATTAACTCTATTTTATGCAGAAAGTCTTACATTAATTTTCAATGAGCATATCTTTATCCGTGCCGGACAATACGATTTATGAGTAAGAAAGTAGTTTCAGTAATTTCATCTATCTAATCAAATTACTCCGTTTTGTTTTAAGAAACTGTTGATAAATTAAAATGATTATTTATTGTATTTATGTGTAGAATTGTATTTGGGGAAAACGGTAGAAAATTAAAAATACAATAAATCAAAACCAAAGTAAAACTAATGTGGAAAATTAAAATGTATATTTGTTAATCCCTAATCTGTGTGCATTGGAGTCTGTTCAATTAAGAACAAGAAGCAATCCCATGATTCAATGAGATGAGGATGATGCGTATGACGTATATAAATGAGGTGTAATTTTGTACAAAGCCAGGCCGACCATTACTGAGAGAGTATGGTTAATTGAATGTCAACCATCAAAGTACACCGGTAACCACTGTATAGTATTCAAATCTGCATGAAAATAATTACCTTTGTAATAAATTACTAGGAGTAATTACTAGTAATTACTAGGATTTGAACCAGGAACCTTCGTCTCCGAAAATCACCTGTTAAACAGCTGATTCTTGGCAACGACTTTACCTCTAGAACAACCCGGTGGGTCAATTAAAATAATAACCCGTGTTTTGATTTAAATATCGATTCTAAATTTAAAAGTACTCTACGAATGAAACAAAACCAATCTGGATCTGAAGTAGCATCGATTATTCTCGGTTTAAGGCAGAAAGTAAGCCTCGTCTTTTGAAATTCTTGAGAAGACTTCTCTTGTAAAAAAAATTTTTTTTACGATTGCGGCCTTAATATACATATAACGTAAAAATGCATAACATAAAGGTTCTAGAGAATTTAAAATCCTACAACTTTTATTTCAAACATCTTTTTGTAAAACGCATAATTTATTTTCGTAATTTTCTGTTTTTATTCAAGCAAATCTGTAATAAATGGATTTTCTAAGAATTCGGCCTTAGAATGCATTTTATGACAAAAGTGCATAAATAAAATTTATAGATAATTAAAAGATCTACAACTTTTATTTCTAGCATTATTCTCTACAGAGTCTAGTTTAGTGTGAATGAGTGATTTTTCGTATTATTAATCCAAACTAAGGTTAGTTTTCATATTGCATCATTCTCTCAAAATTAAAATAAGGTTATGTTTTTGAGGTTAGTTTTTTGTTTATTTATAATTTTAGGTTGTATTGTTCATTATTTTCATTGGCACGAGAAAGTCATGCGAATGTTCACACCAGATTTTTATTTTTATATTGCTAACAAAGTTCCAAACTAAAAATACTACTGAATAGGGCTTATTCCAAACTGTTAACCCAATACAAACAAAAATATAATTCTTAAAGTGTGTAAGTGCTATTATACGAGCATGTAATATTAACAAATCATGACATACGTCACAGTCCCGATTGTCAAGGCCGTGTCTCAGTGTCTTGAATAACGAAAATACGAATGTTTTCCACTGATGAAAAACGTTTGCGAAGTAAATTAAAAATATCGCTTCAGTTGAGCAAACATTCTCATTGATAAACAATTTTATGTGTCCTGAATAGTAAGAAAAAGTAAAAAATGTAAGAATACCATGAAAATTATGAATTGAATCATCGAGAGGTATAAAACCGTAAAAAACCGCAGCGAAAAATAACCTAAAATATTTTTCTGTTTGTTATGAAGTATATGAAAAAATCATAGAATCTATTCATGCATATATTATCATTGTAATAAATACACAGCAAGAACAACCGGCTTTCATATTTTTATAATATAGTCAATTCATTTTTTAGGGATGAAGATTTTTAATAAACACATTAATTTTTAACTGAAACTTTTATTTGCCTCAGGCAACTTATCATAACTATTTAACATTTTTTAGATTATAAATGCACCTACACCTATCGCATATGGGGTACGATACACCGAATTAAATTTCTCGCGAACATATTAACTCTGTACCCACGAAAGAAATTTTCTAAATTACATCTAACATTTCAATCTTCCAGCGTCTGGAATCGAACATTCTTCGAATTATTACCAACTCCTCTTGGCTGATAACGAATGACATAAATCATCATGATTTGTATAGGCCTAATATAAACACGGTTTTTTTTAAATTCCTAATTTGTTTACGTCGCAATCTGTTCAATTGAGAACAAGAAACAACCCCATGACCCAATGAGATGAGGATGATGTGTGTGACGTGAAAATGAGGTGTAGTCTTGTACAGACTCAGGCTGACCATTCCTGAGAGAGTATAAGTAATTGAACTCCAACCATCAAAGTACACCGGTAACCACTGTCTAGTATTCAAATCCGAATAAAAGTAACTACCTTTACTAGGATTTGAACCGGGAACCTTCGTCTCCGAAAATCAGCTGTTAAACAGCTGATTTACCAACTACCTCTAGACCAACCCGGTGGGTTACACTGTTATTGGCAAAATTTTTATTTTATTCTAATTAGCCGACAAACTTTGTATAAAATTTGCAATAAATGGAACTACTTGTATGGTCAAAATACTAAATGTATGTTTTATCTATTTAAAATAATGTTATGTTGATATTTAACAATTTTTTCTACTTTTAAAATGGATTTAAACAATGACTTCAAGATTTTTACTGATTATAATGATTCTAATAAAATTAAATTTGAATATAAGTGAAATTTTGAACAAGTATGATGATTATTTAATATACTTGAATCACGAACTTGCATTTTATGTATGGTTGAGCTGTGAGGAAAGGAGGTGAAAATTTGACAGTGCTGCCAACCTCAACTGTGAGACACTACATTTCACTACCACGCAGTTTCTACTTAACATTTTGTAAATTGTAGTTTATCCCGAAAAAGTATTTTCTTCATAAACCTTATAAGAAAATATTTTGACCTGTAATATAGCATCATCATCATCTTCACTTCCAAGGATTAGGTTACATGAATCTGTTCCGGTACCCATCTCCCTCTCGGCCTCCCTACATCTCTTCTGCCAACTGGTTGATAATTTAAAGCTGCCACTGGCATCCTTTCGTTTGGCATTCTGTCCAGGTGACTACACCATCTTTGTCTATTTTTTATTATCTTTTCATGCAAAGACTGAACTGATAATGCGCTTCTAATATCCACGTTCCTTATTCTATCCATTCTGGTACATCCATGCACACTTCGTAAAAACTTCATTTCCGCAGCTTGAATTTTACTATCGCTTTTAGCAGTATGCACCCAAGACTCACTGCCATATAGGAGTGTTGGAACCGCAATAGTGTTGAAAAATTTGAGGCGTGTTTCCTTCCTCGTTTTATTCTTCAGATGTCTGTGAATATTTCCACAAATATTCTGAAATTTGGCCAGTTTAACTGTTATGTCTTTATCAAAATCGTATGAAACATCACTCCCAAGATATTGAAAATGTTTAACCTGTTCTATTGCCCTTCCATTCATCTCTTTTCTCGTCCTTATTGTATATTTACCTTTAAAAGCCATAGTTTTAGATTTTGTGGATGATATTTCCAGATTGTATTGTTTTGCAACTTGTTCCAACATAAATACCGATTTTTGTAACTCTTCTTCATTCTGTTGTATTACAACTTTGTCATCCGCATATAAAAGAGAGTTCATAAAGAAGCCATCCGAGATTTGTATACCTGGGTCTACATTACATTTCCACGTTCTCAACATGTCGTCCACATATATATTAAACAATGTCAACGATATACAACATCCCTGTCGAACTCCTCTATTGGTTTTAATAGGCTCTGTCACTTTCCCATCTAAATCTAGTAAAATCACAGTATCTGTAATATAGTCTATAGCTTTATTACATGACTAGAAATGTTTGATTTAATGTAATTACCAGGTACCTTATTCCATTGGAACAAAATATTCTAGGAATAAATCGCCTTCTTTGCTTTCGCTATCAAAGTCGTCTTCTTGGTATCTATGTAACACTTTCCTTTTTTTACCTGGTGTCAACAAAACTGTTGACAAAGAATAGCTTCTTCACATCTTTAATTTCCTTCTTTACATTTTAAATCGTAGAAAGAGAAACATCACAGTAGTTAGCCACTCGCTCATGGATTTTGTTAAGAGACACGAAAAGGTATTTTTGTTTAGCTTCAACTTTACAACATTTTAATACACTGCACATTAAAATTCGTTCAGCGCTGTGAATAGTCTGCCCTCGTTATCGAGAAACAAACATTTCTGTTTACGGTAACGAACAGTTATATTCGTACAGTTTATCACAAAAATATTCCACGATTACTGTATGTGCTCTGGGTATAGTATACATTGTTGTATCGCTTGTAATGAAATTAAAGCAGTCGCGCATGCGCACTATGCTTTTCCCCTCTAACGACTCAAGTAACTATAAATTTTTAAATGTTTAAATTTTAAATAATGATAGGTGTCTGTAGTCACCAAAGTCTAAGTTCATGGTCAACTTGAAATAAATTTACTATTTTCTTCAATTCCTATTTATTTTAAATTATCTCATTTATCTCATTATTTATCATTTATTTATTGAGGTGTGCAAATTGGTAGACTCGTGGAAGAAATCGAAATAATAGCACGTATTTTCTACAAAATTTTTTCAATGGTAACATGCCATTTTTTAATGGCATGTTAACTTTTAATAATTTTACTGATATCCTTTGTTATTTATAATCATTTTCGTATTGTTTGGCATGCTTGAGTGATTATGGGTGATTCACAATTTCTGTGAATTTCTTCATCCCAATGCCATATTTTTATAATTTCAGCTATGATATCAGTCTTTGTAGTGATTTCCTTTTTCGCGAGCTTTTTCTTAACAATTGCCCAATGATTCTCTATCGGGTTTGTATCAGGGCAGTTATCTGGTCAAGGAAAGGAACTCAAGTTATTTTCTCTAAGAAAATTCATAACTGATCTAGTTTTGTAATAAGAAGCCCCGTCCTGCATGAACATTAATTCTCCATCAGGAAACAAATCAACTGAATGACTGGTGCACTATTTTGATTTATTTTTCTGTATCACCAAATATGGAGTAAATGAGGAAATTTCTTTTTAATTGTAGGAGCCGTTTTTCAGAAAATTGCAAAACATTTCATGAATAAACTACTCTTTCGATTAACTAATTTTGATGAAAATATTAGTATAAGGACCCATAATGGAACCTAGATATTTTGTTAGACACACAAAGAAACATTTCTGCCACACATAGACCAATCAGTAAAAACATGTTTTTTTTTTGGTTCAGGAGACCTGGAAATCTGTATTTCCGGTAAAAACTTGATTTCAAAAAACACATGAAAACAATTATACTTCCTTATTTATATTTCATATAGGACAAGATAAAGTAAAATATTAACCGATTTTATGGAGTTTTAATCGAAAATGAACAATATCTAAATTAGCAGCTATAATTGGAGAAAAAGAATTTTTCATTTTCTTTATTGTAGGCAAAAAACCATAATGTTTATCATGCGGTCCTGGAAGAACCGATTCAAAGGAGGGATGACTTAATTAGGTTGCCTTGTTCGAAAGAAGAAGAAAGATTTGAAACGACATTCTTATATACAAACAATGAAAAGGGAAAATTTATAAAACCATGATTTAATAGGATAATATACAATTTACCCATCAATTATCAAAACCGAGGCGAGCTTAGTAATGGTAATACATAAGGATGATTCTTTAAGGACCAAACGATAGTTTAAATTGTTGGTTAACTATTTACAGCTTAAAATCTATAATAGTTTTTGAACTATTAAAGTATTATGTAGTAATAATATATTTATACGTATATTGCGTGTACATCATTATAGGTTATGTAAAACAGTTAAGGTATTTACATAATAAATTGAGAATGTAACACCGTTTCTTACAAAGTTATTTTGTGTTAAGTTAAAAACGTTTAAGATTAAAAATTGAATATTAAATTAGATAACCCACGCTTTGGTATTAGTGTGTAATTTTCATCTAATATCTAGAATACGATTAGAATTCCTCTACCACAAAATACATGTTAAAAACTGACAGACTGCTCCTTCCATTTTCAATCAATTCCAATCGTCGGAAGGGTATACATAATTTTTAAAAACAATTAAAGTAAAAAAATTAATTACTGGCATCGGGTAAAAAGTGTAAACAAACTCGATGAAAATTTAATTAAAAAATATTTTAATATTACATACTACAAACAAAATATAGGCCTATTCATTTTAAACGTAAGCTTAAATAAAAAACGTAACTGATGTAATGTATTTGAAAAAATTATATTTAAATATTTCCCATTAAAAATGTGATTAGTTCTACGTATAACAATACTAGGTAATGTAAATAATGTTAAGCTTAAATAAAGTGGGTGTTAACATGATCTCATCCTGATTGAAGAAAACGTTAAAATATGTTTTTATTATGTTTTTGAATACTGAATATTATTACCTCATTATAGTAAATTTATCAAGTATTTTAGAAAGGCTGTAGTCAGGAGTAAAAAGATATAGAGTACCGCTCAAATTAATTGGAACACCATGAAAACTTTGCTATATTTTTGTAATAGACAATATGGGATTTATGATTTTTCATAAACCAGGACAATTGGATCCAGTAGAAGGAATGATAAATTCTGGAAAATGCATGTATTTATTCCAGAGAAAAGTAGCTCCAATCTTACAAAAATTGTTTCCAGTTTGCGATCGAATTTTCCAGTATAATATTTTACCTTGCCATACATCTAAAAAATGCAAAAAACTTCTTCACTAAAAATTATATAACGTTTTTCCGTGGCCTGACAACTCACTAGATCTAAACCCGATCGATAATCTGTGGTCAATTTGTAAGGAAAAACTTCCTAAAGAAGAGTGTAATACAAAAATTTCTGTAATTTCTTAACTGATCAAAATATGGTTTCTTGATGATGAACTGCAAAAAATCAAGTGAGAAACTTATTGAATCAACATTTAATCGTTGACAGAAAGTCATAAAGTACAAAGGAACTATTAAAATATAATTTTGTGTATTTTCGTTAATAAATTGTGTACGACGTTTTTTTTACATCTGACTGTTTTGAAATTTCTGCTTATGCAGACGGTAGAGAATGATGATATGTAAAAATGAGTGACCAAAACAATGCAAGACCTAACCGGGAATCGAACCCGGGAGTGTCCCAATTAATTTAAGTGGTACTGTATTAACATCACACAAGTTTGATTTGTTATTAAAATATCAGGCCTGAATACTCACATGACTTTTATCTCTTGCTAATCGTTCTTCTCGTGCCAAATCTTTCATGCCTTTTCTTGCCAAATATAAATACATAATAACAGGGACATAATAACAGATTTTACAAATCCCTTAAGAAAATTCTATTGAATAACGTATGCTATAATAATTTCTTTCTGTAAAAAATCATTTCTACTACAGATAACACGAACTTAAACAGGAGACGATAAGTTATTATTGCTGCCACCTCCTACCATTTCTTTCTAAATTTTAAACCTAATACCTAATTCTGTAATTGTACGTATATCATAGATAGAATTAAAACGCGTATTAAAAGACACATTTTACGCATTGATTATAATAATTTTTAAAGACTTAAGAAATTACTTAAGAAAGACTTAAGAAAGTTGTAAAATCCCGGACAAGTGACCGGGAGGTCATCTTATTTCATGGCCTGTGAACACGCCCCTACCCCAAATATTTGATTTATCGAACCCTTAAGGTTTTTAATAAAGTATTGATAGAAAATTGTATAAATCTATTAAAAAATTGTATTTTTTTACCGTAAAATATAATTTTAACACAAATCACATGAAATTAGTATTGAGATCTCAAGTAGGAAAACGGGAGTTTAACTACACACACAAATAAAAAAAAATAAGTTACCGAGAGGTCATCTTGCCTTTACGGTCTGCTAACACGAGGTATCAAATACACAAGTGTTTGCTCGGAAACAAAAATAACATGTGTTTAATTATGAGTAAAGAATTTTAAATTAAAAACTTGACTTGAAACTTAAGTTATATACTACTATAGGACCCGACACGAACATTTTCATCAAAATCGGTCAACCGGAAGTGTAGTTTATTCGTGTCATTTTTCACTTTCTGTGATTTTCTCAAAAACAGCTCCTACGATTTTTTTAAAAATCGTCTCATTTACTAAATATTTATGCTCTACAAGATAGGATAGGTGCCATGTTACTGAAATTCTTGGGGAGGTTTTTTCTCGTAAAAAAATTGTATTTTTTAAGATTGCGACTTTAATATGCATTTTAGCGCAAATATGAGTAAAAGTTGTAAAGAGTTTAAAATCCTAAAACTTTTAATTCAAAGATTTATTTTTATAACGCTTGGTTTAGCGATGATTAGCGATTTTCTGTTTTTTGTTACGAAAACGTGTTAAAAAAATCGATTTTTTTAAAGATTTCAGCCTTAGTATACATTTTACGACAAAACTGTATAAAAATTTATAAGAAATTAGAAGATCTACAAATTTATTTATAGAATTTTTCTCTACAGAGCCTAGTTTAGCGTGAAAGAGTGATTTTTCCGTATTTTTAAGCCAAACTGAGGTTGATTTTCATTTTACGTCTTTCACTGATGATTAAAATAAGGTTATGTTTTATGAGGTTAGTTTTTGTTTATTTCTAATGTTTTATTACCTACTTATGTTAGTTTATATTGTTTATTATTTGCATTGACAATAGAAAGTAGTGTGATTGTTTCACACTAGATTTGTTTTTGGAAAACGATATCAATAACACATTAGAAACGAATGGATACTGGAAAAGCACTGAAGCACAAGGACATCATTTCAATTGTTACAAGCTGTTAATCTTAAATACAGTGTTTTCAACTGATATGTAGGAAAACATGAAAAAATTTACTCACGCGATATTTTTACATTATTAAATAATGTTACGGTGAATCCTTTTTGAAACACCCGTTATAAAAATGATTTATCTCCATGATAAATCAGTTAGGAGATTACTCAATTGTTTAAAGACCTGTTTAAAGAAGAGTCAGTTTTAGGATTTAATTCGTAGAGATAGCTTCAAGATAACATGATGTATTGTCCTGTTTACTGTTCACAAAGTATGATAATCGCTAATTCCTTTATCAATACAACCCTATTAAACTATTATTCAATCTAGACTCTTGTTAGCTTTTAAAAGTGCATACTAACAGAATAATTTAAAGTAGAGTTTATAAACTACTGTCTTTTAGACGCAATTAAATCATAGTTAAGGATGACGGTACAATTAAGTAAAAGGATTAGTTACTAATCCTTTTCCTTGTAATAAGGAAAGGAAGTAATTGTTAATTCACTGTGGCATGTTTCGTAATTGTTATCCTTTTATTGATTTCTAACTTACTTCATTTAATAAAGTTCAAAGGAAAGTATTGAGTAATTGAAACCAAAGACTTCATTAAATAAATTTCTAAAATCTTATAACTTTCGATTTTAATTTCTGAAATCTGTGCGTGAAGAATTTAAAAGTTATTTTAATCACAAAACAGTTAACGTCATTGTTGTTGTTTAGGTCATCAACTGAAAGCCTCGTTTGAACTTTTATTCCTCACTGAATGGAAAAGTATGTTTATCAGCTTGTCAGGCGTAGTGGTGTAGTGGTGGTGGTGGTGTAGGCCCTCCTGAAACAGGTTTCTCAATTTCATTCATTATTATGTGATTAATTTGACACCAATTCAGATAAAAAGGAAAAGCTGAAAAATTTTCAAAGTTTATGTGGGGTCATAAGGACAACTTTGGGTAATTGAGCTAGGAAAGAAACAAACTTAAGTTTTATAAAGTTATGGCAACACTTTGTCAACGTCCATCCCTCCAAACCATAAAGGAGAACAGAGAACACATAACACTGCGCCATTCGAATTCTAATTTTAAGGTTGATGTTACGGTTGCTCAGCACTGGTCTCATTCTGCAGAATGCGCTACGAGCGGTCTCTATCCTCACCCTTATCTCCTGAGACAAATCCCATTTATCATTCATCCAACACCCCAGATATTTATATTGCAATACCCTTTCTATAGTCGCATTGTTGACAAAGGTCCTGAGTAACAAGCTGGAAGCCTTCGAATTATGGGTATATAGACGGATATTGAGGATCTCATGGAGAGAAAGAGTGAGAAATACGGAAGTGTTGGAAAGAATTGGTAAACAGGCGGAAATCTTACACAAGATTAAGGTCCGTAAATTACAATACTTTGCTCATGTGATGAGGAATGAGAAGTATAGAATCCTCCAACTGGTGATGCAAGGAAAGATCGAGGGAAGGAGACAACCCGGCCGTAGGAAGACGTCTTGGATCAAGAACCTCAGAGAGTGGTATGGGAGTAGTACAAGTGAACTATTTAGAGCAGCCGTCTCCAGGGTGCAGATAGCCATGATGATTGCTAATCTTCGTTAGAAGAATGCAACTACAAGAAGAAGAATGGCAACACTTATTCATGGAATTGAGCAAAGAATTCCTGTGTGAGCGCGCGCGCAAACTCGCATCCACGCGTGCACGCGTGAACACAAACATACACACACAACACAGACCAATTGCTAAAATCATGCTCTTTCCTTTCAGGGAACCTGAAACATGTTTTCTTTTATGGTGAAAACTTGATTTAAAAAAATGCACACGAAAGTAATACCTAATTTTCTTTCTTATGATTCCCGTAGGGCAAGAGAAAGTAAAAATAGAATGATACAATGAAAACGATGTTAGGTGGTTTGTTTTATTAAATTGAAAAATTTGTGAAAGTCCAAAATGTTTTGTTTTATCGTAGATAATTTTAATTCTCCATAAACTTAACTATGATTCTGCGATGGTAAAATTTTTTAAATTAAATTACGTCATCGATGGGCTGAGAAAGGTATAATTTCTAAATAATTACATTAAAATTGCGAATTTTTATTGAAAGACAATATACATTAATAGATCATTGGGTTTACTATTACGTGGTATAGTACAGAGAAAATACTTCTAAAAAATAAAAATAACAAATAGAACAAAAGAATAATACTTAAATAAATACGAATAAATTTCATGTATGAAATGAACAGAAACGTAAAACGAAATACAAGTTAACACTGTAGTTACTTGACAACTACACAAGTGAAATAGTAGTACAATGTACCAACACTAAAACAGGATCTCAACTACCGCAGTGAATAGACAACACAAATAGGCTATGTCAAACTTGTTCACCGTACGACAGCTACGACTGTGTTCATAGTAAAATCTTTAACATGCTAGAATGTCATAAGTTATGACAGTAAATTGTTCCATACAAACTTCAACAATTCAAACGATATTTTACCAACTGCTAAAACATTGTAACACTCAATCCTAGTTTCGTTTGGATTCCGGGTATAACAAAATCGAAATAAACAAATTTCCTTTACAATTATAACAATAATTATTTATTGACACAATTAATTAATATTAGATTTAAACTATTGACTAATTTAAATTATATCACATCAATAAAGTTATTTGCAAAAGTTAGCTTTAATTAAACTTGACTATTAGTAAAATAATATCATTTAACAGATCAAAACAATGGTTAACCTGTCCACAACAACTCTAATATTAAATATTTATTAAAATTAATAGATGTTACCAATAGTATATGTTGTTAATAGATGTGTTAATAGATGTTATCTTTAGCCATTTGTTCAGTACTGGTTTTATACAAATGATTATAATATATGAAAGATATTAATAAATTTAAAAAAAATTAGAACGCAACCACAAGTTTTATGCAAATTTTGATACTTATCGCTAAGGTCCGTTTCGGGATCTAGGTAATTAAGTAATTAATACACTAAAGTTTAAAATTACAATTATTTATTACAACTAAAAGATTTACAAAATATATAATAAACTAATTATAATGAAGTAATACAATAAATAACTTAAATAATTTACTTAGTACTACTTACAAACAATTATACAGAATGCGCATACACAATGCACATACACAATAAGACAGTATAACAATAGTTTACCAATGCTCGGACACGTCGACCATTACTAACGTACCGATAGCACACGCAATAAACACTCGTCAAAGATCAAACGAATACTAACTCTCCGACTGCACTGGGGCTCTATATAGGTAGATCAGAGAGATTTCTGGAAAAACAGAAAGATTCAATGCAATAATAAAATACAAAAATCCTTTTTATGGCTCTGGAACAATCTTCCATGTGTAAACAAGTCACAATTGAATAAAAGGTATTACAGGTAACCAACCGACTCTTTCACAAATAGTTCTGCAACAAAAAATAGTTATTATACACGGCCCTATTTAAGTATTATTTTATAACTAACTCTTTTGTTACTTTGTCACTCTATTATTTACTATCAAACATTTATGAATCTCTCAGTTCTCCTAGAAACCTCTCGAACACACATTCCTCTTCCATATTGTGACAAAATGATTGAAACTACAACATCTTCGGTAAATTTTAATAAATTTTTATGTACGTACAGTTTTCAATAGTGTTTACTCTGATGATGGTGGATGCACCGAAACATGTCAGTAGAAAGTAAGATTATAAAAATGTTAAAAAAGAGATACAGCAACAGGTTAGTGACAAATTAAATATTTTTACAATAGGATTGAATATAGGATGCAGGAGGAAATATAAAGATTTATTTGTGTAAATAAAGTTTTGATTTGATAACAAGCACTCGTAAGAATCGTGTATGCGTGCCAGAAATATAGTGTGTGTTGAGTAGTAAAATAAATTTAAAAATTTTGATGAAGTTGGTGAAATACAAAAACAAAAAAAGGACTCAATGGGTCAACTTTTAAGCAGCGCGGAATGCGAAGCGAAGCAGCCGAAAGTGGTTAGTACAAACGTATTTTAAAATAAATAATAAAACTAAAGATCAGTGTCAATCCGAAATACATTTTAAAACTGAAGAAGTATAATAAAAACTATTCTCTTATAAAAAGTATTATAATTAAAAATTATTGATTTCTCTTCTTATCATCATCGTTGTAAATTTTTAAAAAAAGTTTAAAAGGGGAGTTATTTTCAAGGAACATACCCTATCCGATTTGAAAAGAAGACAAAAAAATTAAAGGCCAATATTTGAGTAACGGAATATTAAAAACGTAATAAATGTGAAAATTTGAGTGGAAGTGGAAATAGGAGAGAGGGGAAGTAGATAAGGGGTGGAAATAGAAGGAAGGGGAAGAACAGTGTGTAAGAAGTGATTAAATATAGACGTAATATCGAGGAGAGTTGAGTTGGAACTTGGTTTATTAGAAGAAGGGAACTCTTCAGAACCGACCAATATATTTCAAACTAACCTTAAGCTTCACTAACCTAAAAAGATATTTTCTTTTCTTTATTAGTTAATCTTGAAGATCTAGTACAACATTAACAAATTTTAATACCAGTAATTATGCTATAACGCTCTACTATTAAGTCGCTTTACAGTTCTTTCATTAACTTCTGTAGAATAAGTCAAGATATTTTCGCTTAAGTATGTTGGTTAATAACTCTAAAATTATATAGGAATACTGAAATATTTATTTCAGGATTCTTTCGGAATGTGGTTATAGTAATAGACTTGTTTAAATTTTATAAAAATTATTTATTAAGAAAATAATAAATAACAATTTTTACTTACTGCACTCAGACTATCTACAATGATAAACGAGCAATGATACAATAAAGATGAAATGAATGAGTAGTAATGTATTTAATAAAATGGGTCCAATTCTCATGAGCTACACTTTAATCTTGCAACAAGATGAGGCATCTAAGATGCCTCATTGTAAAATCTCGTAAAATCCTGGAACTTGGATAAAGGTATCACAAGAAAACTGGAGGTATATTAGATGTGGCTGTATAGAAGAATGTTCAGGATCCCATGGACTGCTTGGATGTCACTTGTAGAATTTTTCAGGAGAATGAGGAAAGACTTGGAAATAATTTGCACCATCAAGTATTGGAAGCTCCAATATTTGGGAGATATCATGCGAAATAAATGTAGTTATTCGTTACTACAAGCTATTCTGCAAGGGAAAATATATGAAAAAATCTGGTGTTAAACACTCACACAACTTTCTCTTGCCAATGCAAAAAATTAACAATAAACCTTAGGTAATAAAACAATAGAAATAAACAAAAAACTAACCTCAATAAACATAACCTAATTTTAATCGTATATGAAAGACGCAAAATGAAAATCGATCTCAGTTTGCCTTAAAAATACGGAAAATCACTCTTTCACGCTAAACTAGGCTCTGTAGAGAAAAATGCTCAAACTAAAGTTGTCGATCTTTTAATTTCCTATAAATTTTATTATATACACTTCTGTCGTAAAATGCATACTAAGGCCGAAATTTAAAAAAATAGATTTTTTACACGTTTTCGTGAGAAAAAAACAGAAAATTGCTAATTACTGCTAAACTAAGCGTTATACAAAAAATGTTGAAAATCAAAGTTGTAGAATTTTAAATTCTCTACAACTTATATTATATAAATTTTTGCTCTAAATTGCATATTAAAGCCGTAATCTTAAAAAACTATGTTTTTACGTGAAAACAGCCTCACCCAGAATTTCAGTAAACATGACGCCTACCCTGTCTTGTAGAGCATAAAAAATTTAGTAAACCACGCGATTTGAAAAAAAATCGTAGGACCAGTTTTTGAAAAATTCTCAAAAAAGTGAAAAATTATACGAATAAACTACTACTTCCGGTTGACCGATTTTGATGAAAATGTTCGTGTCGTGTTCGGTAGTGGTGTGTAACCACACCACTACCTTCAACAAGTGAAGGTAGTGGGTGTAAGTGTGAAGTTTCAAGTTCGTACGATGTTCTGTTCATGAGATATTCTGTTCACACACACACTCACAGACCAATCAATCCCTAAAAAATTGTTTTTGGGTTGAGGGAGGGGGTCTGAAAACGTATAGATCCGGTGAAGAGTGTATATGTTGTGATCGACATGAAAACAATACTTTCCTTCCTATATATTCATAAAGGCAAGAGAAAGTAAAAAGAGATTTGGCAAAAAAAAGACAGTGTGGCGTGCTTTCGAAATCTGATAACTTGGTTTGAAACCGCTATAATTTTGCAGTGCAGCGAACAAAGTGAAAATTGCTTTGATGATTGTCATTATGCGGAACGGATAAGGACATGAAGAAGAAAAAAAAGAAGAACACTATCTAATAATAAATTACAATTACATTATTTAGACTAGATTAATTACATAATTTTATTACAAACTTTAAGCTTACATTAAACTTAACTATAGGTAAGATAAAGTCACGTAATAATCAAAACAGTGTTTTGTCTGCCCACAACAGCTGACTACCACCCGTGTGCGCACACAAAATTATTGTAATCCACAACCTGTTCCCTAACTCGCACAACCGCTTAACACTAGGTTGTGTTTGCCTCTCATCATGCGGTCTTGGGTTTGAATCCCATTCAGGCACGGCATAGTTTCATATGTTACAAAATATAATTTCATCCTTTACCGTCTGCATTAGCAGTAATTGCAGAACAGTCGGACGTTAAACCAAAAAAAAAAAATACCATCTTATTAACTGCCCGGCAGAGGGCAGTGAATCTCAACCTTTTTTACTCCGCGACCCCCAAATAGTAAAAATAAATAAAATTAATATTTCGTGATCCCCCCCCACCGATAATAATGTTAAGCTTTATTATTAATAATTTAATTTTGACTGTAATTATAAATGTAAAAGTGTTTATTAATATTAAATAATCAAACTACATTAATTTTATGTCTTTAAAGAAATATCATTCGAGAACAATTTACTTTTATATGTTTCTAACAAAGAGCCACTATGAAGAAAATTTTAAATGAAAAACAAATGCAACCATCACATTAATAATTAATTAATTAATGATTAATTTATTTTCTTTACAAATAAGTATACTTATTGCATGTAATATTTCTATAAGTAAGTTTATAGTTAATGATTTTTCTCATACAATGATTTCATTACTGTTTCGCGACTCCTCTATAATATCACCACCACCCTCAGGTTGAGAATCACTGCTCTAAGGAATAGTCGGCTTGAGTCAGAATAAGAAAAACTTAAATTTATACGTCATACATATCATCCTAATCTCACTGGGGCATGGGGTTACTTTTTGATCTTAAAGTCAACGGATTGAAACTTACACCAATTAGAGATAAAACAAAATAAAAGAACAAAGAATGTTATTCTATATATTTTGGGAAAATATGAGAAGACAGATTACGTACACATGTTCTTAATCAATGGGTGGTTTACTTTTTCATGTCGTTCATCTTATCATTTTACCGCTATTACCATCAGCTCATTTATTATTATAATACACTGTACACACACACAAATATAATATAATATAATTAGGATAAATATATATTTTTTGAAAATATTGTATTTGAATTTTTTTAACATTTATACTGTTATAATGGTTTTTGTACATATATTTTGAAGAAGTTTATTCCTGAAAGGAAATAAAAATTTATTTATTATTACTGTAACAGGAAAAATTGTTTATCCCTTATATTGACTAGTTAATTAGATGGCCAATTGAGCAGAAGTTGGTTACCAGAACTTATACTGTAAATAACTTATGACCATATTATTCATAGACTAATTCAAACGTATTCTGAAATTTCGAAATAAACTGAAAACAGGTTAGGATTTTAGTTTCTATGTTATAAAATGAATAGTTTAGAGTAGGATTCCTTATTTGATAGGTTGGGATTTAGTTTATAATATTATGATTTTATTCATAGTCGATTGGAAATGTATCTTCGGTTTACAGTGGTGGAGTTACCAATGAAGTTTGCAACGGTGTATAAAAGTTTCTTTTGAAATACTTTGTTTGGTTTCTTCGATTTCTAGGAGAAGCGATATAGAATTTCATTTGAATGTAATATCGGATCGGATAGGAAGAGGACCATCTGGTTGTGGAGATGTGGTTATTTCTAGGTGACGGTTGCGGCGTCGGTAATGTTGTTGCGGTGATGAATACGGTAGCAGTTGCGGTGTCGGACGCCGGACCGAGGGAGTGATGAGTCCTGGAAAACGATACGAAAGGGTGGTAGGCATTATGGCTCGATTCTAAGATGAAATTAACGGACATTGAAGGCGGGCTTACAAACAGGAAGGCGGGAGGGCGGAGGACGGATGGACGGACTAGCGGTCGGGTCCATTTCTCTTGCACTACAACGGCAACAACGAGGAGGCTCTAGTAGTCAGGACCCGAGGGAAATTGATATCCGCGACCCTTTGTACTCATCGCTCATGCCGTCTTTCTCTCGCTCTCCGTTAAAATATCTCCCCTCTCCGTCTGACTTTCTCGCTCGCACTTCTATTATTCATCTCTCTGATTATGCAAAATGGTTCTGATGTTTCACCCCACCCTTCGATCTACCAGAAGAGGAAAAGTTTGTATCGTTTCCAATTGTATTTCGTTGGAAAATGGGCAAAGTTAACATCTATATCGTTCTCTCCATCACCCGCTCTCACTTCCCATCAGCTCCTCATTCCGACCATCTATCTTTTTCTAAAACGACAAAATTCCATTAATCTATTTTTAATATCGTACCGGATTAAAATTAACATTCATTCGTTCAACTGCATCCATTGAAAAGTTTAAGAGCTCCTTTAATTACAACCGAACGAAAATTAATCTTTATTACCGGATACAATATTATTAATATTATATATACTAGATCATTTAAATAAATAAATAATTTATGAAACTATATTCCTATTTCAATAGAGTTTACAACTTATAAATTTATACAGTAAATACACACACATACTACATAAATATTTTATAGAATTCGGCTAAGAACTTTTATAAAGAGAAGTTTATTTGTTTTAATTTATAATTTCATGTGTTAAAGCAAGTCATTAAAATATTAAAATCTTGCAGAGATTTTATTCAAAATTACTCAGAACAATCACATCATTACCTCGGTACGAAATAACCACATACTACTCCGAGATTTATACATTCCTACAAATTAACATGAGATTAACACATTCAAATACCAAAAACAATTAAAAATTATACACAAATCATCTCGGCGTCTCACTCTTGGATAAATAATGAAATTCTTCGAATGAAATGAAGACATTCTATAGACTTATCTTAAATTAATAAGGGAGCTCGTGAAATAATAATCTACAAAGTTCCTTTATTGCGGGAATTTTCTTGGGTCATATCAAGTTAGAAGGAAACCCATCTATTTATTATATTTTATAAAAATATTATTGTATATTTTTAATGTTTTGGGGGCCTGTAACCGGGAATTTGAGAAATGAAATTCATTTTATTCCATAAATAATTGTACAGTTTCTTCTGTGAATCGTTGTGTTTTTATTTTATATATTTTTTCTACACCGGGGTCCCGAGTTCAATTTCCGGTCACGTCTGGCATTATTTTATTACTCATTTTCATATAATCATCATTCTCTACCGTCTGCAATAGCAGAAATTGCAAAACAGTCAGACGTAAAACAAAAAAAAAATATATTTTTTTTCATACTTTTTGTTTCAAAAAGAGCACTTTTAAGTTTGTGAGTGACTTTTTTAACCCTGTTAGTGTTTCAACTTGTTACGAAGTTTTATCTTACTGTAACAAGTGAACACTTAGATGCCTAATTTTAAAAAAAAATATGTTGAAATACATAAATTTAGAGGTAATCAGGTTTTTAAAGACGTAAATGAGTGTTTCACACCAAATTGTGTGTTTTAGTTTGAATTCCTTTCCGTTTGAATCTCCTATCAAATTTTATTTGTTTTTTCCCCTAACTATTTAAAGTTTTTTTCCGTTGCTATTTTTTTAATGTTGTTTAGGTCATCAGCCGAAAGGCTGGTTTGAACCTCTAGAGGTTTTACTAAGTAAAACAAGGAGTGAGGTGGTTTACCAGGCCTTCCTCACTGAGTGAAAAATTACGCTTATCAGCATGCCAGGCCCTCTGAAAAGCACAGATTTTCCACTCTGCAAATGGCACCTTCACTTCATTCACCACAGGGTCTGGCTGTATAATGAAATTCATTACTTTCAGAGGAAACAACTCTGATTAGTGTCTTTTGCACCTCTACCTCTTCTGTTCTTAAATGATTCAGTCATTTAATTGGCAGACCATGTGATAAGAAACAGAACTATTTATTTTAGCCCTGCAACGGACAGATTGAGAGTAAATAAATTGACACTCCACCTGTCTGTTAAGGACAGATTTTTTTATTACTATCCCCTTATTTCATGTTTTTAATTTCGGTGGTTACACTATCTTTTTAACTAATTTAAATAATTCAGATTTATAAATTTTGATGATCTCATACAAAAAGCATATGTTATTATGTTTTTAATTTGAAAAAATGTACAACTGTAAAAACGGATAGAGAAAGCAGCGCGATTCTACGCAAAGTAGTGGTGCGGTTATGAGTAAAGTGTCCGTTAATGTGAATAGCGCATTTGGTAATAATTCATATGAACATTATCCAGCTCTGTAAGATAGAGTGGAACGGAGCAACGGCAAGCAAACTGTATTAGCTATTTACAAAATGTTAAAACGACTAAACCACGAAAATTTGCAACTAAATTTGTCCCATCTCATATTCACCAGATCTTTTCACTAATGCTTTTTAGAAAACGGCACAATATAATCATTATATTTCCTCTTAACAGCTTTTCCCGAGCCCTTCTTACTTTTAAAAGAAGTGAGATCCTTTTTTAAATTTAATAAAAATTTCTTTCACTTCTTTTAGTGTAAGTTATCTGGCTTAAAATGTAAAAGAAAAAACACACAGAAAAACCTACTTAAATATTTATGTTTAAGTTATGTTCATTTTAAAAGTATCTGAGTGGAATTAGTGTAAAATTAATTTTAAAATGAATGTTTTATTAAGCCATTCCACGACGTTGTTACTTTTTTATAAAACTACTGGAGAGAAAATATTGATTTCGTACCAAAAATACATACTTCAAATATTTAACGAACATAATATATCACAGGTCATTTAGGCATGCACACACAAACATGCAAAAGACTGGGAGCTGACAAAATTAAAATATAAATTACATAATTACATAATATAACCTACATGTATTATATATGTATTGTGACGATATCTAAAAGGAACGTGTGTTCGAATGGTTTCTAGTTAAGATTTTTCCAGAGCCATAAAAAGGATTTTTGTATTATATCATTAAATTGAATCTCTCTGTCTTTCCAGAAACCTCGCTGATTCACCTATATAAAAAAAGCCCCAAGTGCGGTCGGAGAGTTAGTATTCGTTTGATCTTTGACGAGTGTTTATTGCGTGTGCTATCGGCACGTTGGAAAAGTCGACGTGTCCGGGTATTAGTCAACTATTGTTATTCTGTCTTATTGTGTATGTGCATTTTGTATAATTGTTTGTAAGTAGTACTAAGTAAATTATTTAAGTTAATTTTTGTATTTACTTCATTATTATTAGTTTATTATTTATTATGTAAATCTTTTAGTTGTAATAAATACTTGTAATTTTAAACTTTAGTGTATTAATTATTTAATTAGGTCTACTTAGATCCCGAAACGGACCTTAGCGATAAGTGTCACAGTATTATCTTACAGCAAAAGAAACTCACTGCAAGCTTAAACAAATAGGAGCGCAAAATGTAACGGGAATAGTATGAATCGAAATAAATATTTTTATATCACCCAAATTTATTTGCAATCAGATTAAATAAGTAAACTACAAAAATACTTTTTTTTGGTTTTACGTCTGACTGTTTTACAATTTCTGCTAATGCAGACGATAAATTAATAAAAAAATTAACAAAGATAAATAATTAAGCTAAAATATTTTGAGGATAAAATTCAATAAATTTATCCTCTTAGAAAAGTAAGCCAACTATATGTCCAGAAGTGAACAGTTGTTCTTCATTAGCAAATAATAAAGTACTTGGGAATAAAATTTGGCTGCCTTCTTAAATTGACTGATCAAATTCAAGGTATTTGTCAGCGTTTAAGGAAATTGATATTTACATTTAATAAACTTAGAGGAGTCCTGAACGGGGATACATTAAATATTGTTTGCTTATCTATTGTGCAGTCGGTACTAATGTACGGTATGGGGTGGTATGGGGTGGTACCAATTTGTCTTTGGACTCCTTGCAGAAAGTACAGAAGTTGATCTTACGAATAATCAATAAAAGACAACCAAGGTATCCATCGGAGCAGATTTTTCAAGAATTCAACGTACTTGATATCCGCCAAATATCTGCAAGAGAAGCTCTTATTTATGCGTACAAAAATATAAACTATTTTACTACAAGAGCACACCATCATAATACCAGAAACAAGGATCTCTTTCTTTTACACAAATCCTCTAAAGTTTTATACCAAAGGCATTTCTACTATTTAGCGCTTAAACTGCTCAATCTGCACCCCTTAAAAATTAAAAATATGCCGGACATCTTAAGGTATAAAAAATTAGTTGCCATTTGGCTATTGGAAATAGGGAGAGAAGCCATAGAAATAATAGTTACTTCAGGAAACGTACAATTTTCTGAGCTCGTCTACTGGTTTCGATAATTAGTTTTCTATTTTTACATAAATGCTTTTGTTTTGGATATTTTATTGTATTTTTTTCAATTTTACATATTATTGGCATACTTTCTTACATAATTTGTATATAATAGCATATTTTAAAAAACAGTCTTAGTAGTTTAATTAGTAGGCTATTTAAGTAACTAATAAGTAGTTTTAATTACTAACACACTAATAGATTACCGTAGTAGTTACAGTAGTTTAATTAACAAAGAAGCACTGAATTGATCTACCCTTAAACATGGAAAACTATAGTTGGGTAGATTAATTTTTCCCACCACGAAATAAAATATTAAATTTTCAAATTATTGTTAAGAAAATTAACATTTATAATGTAATGATATTTATTTTAAGTAATTGGAAAATAAATATATGATAAAAACATACGGAAATTGATAATTAAATTTTTCAAAAATTTTGACAAAAATAATAAAAATAACAGAGAGAAAAAAGACTGATAAACTTATTGGTTTTTTTTTTGTATGATTCCTAATGAGTATACCTTTTAATTGGTTTAATTTATGAGTAATACGCAACACCATGACGCAATGAGATGAGAATGGTATTTATGACGTGGTAATGAGTCTTGTACAGACTCAGACTGACAACTCCTAAGAAAGAGCTTGGTTAATTGGACCCCAACCATCAAAGAACATCGGGTCTGATATTGAAATCCTTTTAAAAGTAATGACCTTTACTGGGACTTGAACCACGGAATACGTGGAGCGTGAAAACCAGTATTTTCGAAGAAAGATCTATTTCAAAAAATCGACATAAAAACAATACTATCCTTCTAACGAGTGATTCAAAAAGAGCGCCGGTTTTAAACGGCTGGTAAATTTTTGTTTATCGGTTGGCAACATTGTTAGACCTCATTTCTATTTCGGAGAACATTCCGATTGACGATTCAGTTGTAGTTTCTCTTGTTCGCAGTGTAGTACTCTCGCAGTCTGTATCTAACCATGGAGAAGTTTACTATTGCACAACGAGTGTTAATCGTCAAAACGGTTTACCAGAGTGGAGAGAGTTATGCGGCTACTGTCAGGCGACTTCGCGGTACTCTAGGACGTAATGAAGCACCGAATGAATCAACAGTTCGCAGGCTCATGAAAAAGTTTTTTGAGACGGGTTCAACAGTCGACCTTAAAAGTTCTGGACGTCGTCGTTCTGGCCGAACTGAGCAGAACGTTGCGTTGGTTCGTGACAGTGTGGCTGTTAGCCCAGCAAAATCAATACGTCGCCGTTCTCAACAATTGGGTTTACGATGTTCTTCTGTACGGAGAATTCTTCGGTACGGTCTCCAATATCACCCGTATAAAATTCAGTTGCTGCAC
This sequence comes from Catonia carolina, assembly GCA_035578175.1. Lineage (NCBI taxonomy): Eukaryota > Metazoa > Arthropoda > Insecta > Hemiptera > Achilidae > Catonia > Catonia carolina. The sequence goes on from JAQMRL010000003.1 coordinate 76,704,984, forward strand.
GAGAAACAATGTTGTTGCTCCGTGAACGGTTCCAGGATCGCATCATTTCTCGTAATTCCGACCATCAATGGCCACCAAGGTCGTGTGACTTGACGCCTTGTGACTTTCATCTTTGGGGTCATCTGAAGTCATTGGTGTATGCCAATAAACCCCGAAACATCAATGACTTGAAGGAGGAAATTCGACGGGTTATCGGGCAAATGGAAGTCGAAACTTGTCGTGCAGTAATATCCAATTTCATGGACAGAGTTGATGCGTGCCAGCGCAGTAGAGGAGGACACATGCATGACATCATTTTTCATACATGAAATCGGAAGGTAAGATGAACTTGTTGATGTATTTATTTTCAGTTTTTCAATAAAATAAATCTCTTAATTTGATATACTATCAAAACCGGCGCTCTTTTTGAATCACCCTATATATAATTCGTATAGAGCAACAGAAGGTTAAAAAATGCATTTTGACATTTAGAATATCTATTATTTACTGGGTTATCATATATAATAATCATTATGTTGCTTTAATTATAAAACTAAAGGTGCTTCTACACGGCTGAGCTTAAAAAACATTTCCGCAATTGATTCTCTATTAGTGGGTAAATTAATTAGCGGTTTGTTTTGTAGTTATTAGTATTTATTATTTTCGTCTATACTTAATTTTATATGTTTTTAGAGATTTTATTAAGTTGAGATTAATAAAATTTAATTCAAGAAACTTTCAGGGTTATTTTTCTGGTTTTATTTGGAAACCATGAAAATTTATTTCCGTGTAATTTTCTTTTCTCCATTAAACATTTTTACTATAAATTTCAAAAGACGATTTTTAGGTTTTTGGAAGAATTTTATAAAAACTATTCAAGAAATTTAATTGTGCTATCTTATTCTCTAGCTTTATAAGGTAGAATAAAGACATTTCTCATTTATTTTTAGTAACAAAGGTTTGTGACAAAATATTCAACATTTAAAAAAATTGAAATTCATATAAAATTTTAAAATTGAATAAAACAAAAATCAGTCTAGTGCCTTAAAGAAAGTTTTAACTAAATTACTTGGAGTTTTTTATAAATATCTACTTTGTTAGTTTATTTGATGCCGCATCATAAGCTTGGTCATTAGTGACTACGTTAGAGTTGGGTTCTGAAGTAGTAATAATTTTCTAGACCTTAGCTAAAAATTGAATTCGAGATCTTTTGCTGTGCAGCGTAACACACTAACCAGTGTACGATGGAGGTGGTCGAAGAAACTCTATCTTCTTCTTCTTCTTAAAGTGCCATGCAGATTCCTGCGTAGGCGTCCATCCTCACTCACATCATATTACTCTATCAATTGCAGCCTCCTGCAAAAAACTCTATCTTAAACAGCTGCAAATACCTAAATATAAACGGTACCTATTAATATACACCCTCCTCATTACTTTTCATGAAATACAAAAATATCATAAAAATATTACAGAATGGTTGGTCTGGGATATGAACTGTTCAAACATTTTCCCAATTATTCTGAAATTGTTTGCTCATAATTTTACAAAAGTCATAAAAGTAAAGATTAAGCCGATTATAAAGTTCCCTTACAGTTTAGGACAAGTGTAATTAACATAAGGGTATGTTAGACAAATTAAGATGTTCATATCAAAACTTGTTAGATTTTCCCCAAAGGAGAGAGTTTACGTTCAAGAAGGCAATCTATGCCAATGCAAGGGGCGCTAACGGCAAATACTCTATTCTGGCACGGCAATAAAATCCTTTGGCTTCAGGCATTAATGCGCTGTGTGCTATCTCAATGCAAACATGAGTCATACCGTTTCCCTTGAGAGTACCTCCCTTAACTGACCATCTCGAAATTGCTAGTTGGAGCATCAACCCCCTCCCAACTACTAACGAATCCCTGACTCACACTCACTCAGAACTACATCAACTGTAACTACATCGTACTATTCTATTCGATACAAGTTGGACATTTATGGAACTGACCTTATTCGTTTGTGACCCCGTCTTCTATAAAGCCAGCATCAACTAACTACGCCTCGTACCTATTACAGTAAAACTCCCCTTATAATGACACTTTCTCTAACAAAAATGTCTCTATAACAAAAACATTTGCTAATCGTGACACACATTTATATAAACAAATATACGAGTATTTACACCTTATGAAATAAAACAGAAATCGTTAGACTTTCAAATTTAAGGGGGTAGTCAACTCAAGATGATTTTTTTTAATTTTGATTGTTTTTTGCATTTATTTGACGTTTAAAATTTTCTGAACTACATCATTTGTTTACTTTGTGCGTTGACAAATAGTTATAAAAAAGGCTGTTTTAAATAAAGCTCACTAACAAAGCGAGTGAAATTATTCCTTTAACTTTAAGTTTTCCGGAAATGTGGTTTTTGCACGATTGTACATTCTTGGGAATTAAATATTTTGGTTTGTATTGGAGATATTTGGACAATGTTTTTTTTTCAAATGTTCATATTTTTTTGCTTTATTATCTCTTGAATGATTATTACAAAAACCTTAATAGGAATTTAGTTAAAAAATAATTTGTAAATACATAAAATAAATATTTTTGAAAATATGGTTTTTCTACAATAAATTTCTTGTAAGAAAAACTACATACAAGCCCATATAACAAATAATAGGCAGCAATTTTCTGTATTTTGAAGCATAAGAATCATGTTGATATCTTTCTTGGTTCCTGAGATATTTGATTCCCCGTAAAAGCCCGCTTTTTCAACCTCACCCTTATATTTGGAGCTGTAATTAATTTTTTGGCTTAATTGAAATGGTAAATCATTACTAGTAAATTACTCTTCCATTTAAAATAAATAATGATAAATTATAGCCAGAAGTTTTGATTTTCATTTTCTGGGTTGACTACCCCCTTAACGGAAGAAAAATTAAATTATTTGTAAAATTAAGTAAGTATTTCTTCAATCATACAAAACAGGAACCAAAATACTTTACATAAAACTTCTTTTATTTTTTAACTTCGTTAATTTTATTTATACTTTATTATTATTATTGTTTATACCTAATGTGTGTACGTTGCAATCTGTTCAATTCACAACAATAAGCAGCCCCATGACCCAATGAGATGAGGATAATGTGTATGACGTGTAAATAAGGTTTAGCCTTGTACAGACTCAGGCCGACCATTCCTGACATGGTAATGGTTAGTTGAAACCCAACCATCAAAGTACACTGATAACCTTTGTCTAGTATTCACATTATAAAAGTACAACTTATAGAAGTATTAAAGTATAGGCCTAACTTGTAACTTGAAACCTTCGTCTCCGAAAATCAGCTGTAAAACATAGGCATCCTTTTATAGCCACCCTATTGTTACTTTTCCACTCTATTATCTACTCTTTACCATTTTACCATTTTCCTAGAAATTTCTCGAACCATGCCCTTCTTCGATATTGTCACAATACTTTTGTCGTAAAGTAGCTACTAAGGCCACAATCTTAAAAAAATAAATTTTATCTTGAGAGCACAGCCCCCCACGAATTTTAGTAGAGATGCCGCTTACTTTATTCTGTTGAGCTTGAGAAAGTAGTAAATGAGGGGATTTGACCCTAGAGCCGGCAATCGTCGATTTTGAGACGATGTTACCGCTTCTTGAACCGGTTGCGTCGCACAATCGGATTTGCTTCATTGCATTGCGATGTTGTCGTTTTAGTTTTAATTTCATCTACAGACAGCGTTGCTGTTTTGTACAATAGCTTAGTAATGTATAAATTATTACGTATAATACAACAGTTTTAGTTGCATATTCTGCTTGTGTTTCTCAGTTGAAACCACGCTGTCCTAGAGCTAAATTTTGTTATTTCTTTGTTTAGATAATGTGGTTTTGTATATATTTTCTTCAGTTTTTAACATAGATTGGTTTTATTTTTAAATAAACATTAAAAGTAACGATTCGAATATAATGAATTTTGAAAATGAGCATAAGAAAATTTTAAATAGTAGTGTCATCTGAAATTTAAAAAAAATATTTTTGTTTAAAAATTATTTTCAAATAGTTTTAGCATTTCTTACTGTCAGATTAAAATTTCAGTAATTTATTTATTCTATTTTCCTAAGTTTTCTTGTTATTTTGATGTCACGTGACAAGGTTTGTGATTTATAGCAAAGTTTAATGATTTCTTTACGTTTCGGTGACTTGAAATTCTCTGCCGGTCTAGAAAAATGTTATTGCCGGCTGTAGGGTTAAAAAATCGTAGGAGGCGTTTTTTAAATTTTACGAATAATCTACTACTACCGATTGACCAATTTTGGTAGAAATTTTCGTGTCGCGTCCCTTCATGGTGCCTAACTTAAGTTTTAAATTAGTAAGTTAATATAGTTACTAATGAACTAACTATAAAAGTTATCATTACAAATAAATAAATTTAAAATGATACGGAAAATATTTTAAATAGAAAATCAATTTTAAAATATTGACAATAGGTTGGGGCTGAAGGAGTAATATAAAAATCCTCAGGGAAATGATGAGGAAGTGAAAAGTTTCGTTTCATATTTTCCGTATAAGCCAACATATGAATAGTAGTTTCTCCCGTAGGATAAACAACAGACTTTATTCGTGGATATTCTAAAAGAAGCTAATTTTCTTTTGTATAGGTTATGGAAATTTAAGATAAGAGATAAATTAGGAATGATTTTTTTTGTTGTTACAGTATTATTTCTTCTTTTATCGTGAATTCCTACAAGTTAAGAATTTTAATTTACAGTTAAATGAAATGGTTAACCATCATTTATTAGGGTATTCGTAGAAGTCTTTAATAAGTTTGCATTTAACAGCCGTACATTCGTAGAATAGTGTACAAAAGGAATAAAGATTCAGAGCACATACCGTGACGTGCTTAGATCAACGACACAAAAGCTGATGTCCATCTGAATGCGTATGCAAATGAGGACTGAACCACATTTAGAGTTCATGAAATATCCACCCAGCAAGCACACTTGTACCGCTAAGTTGAGCCAACTTACTACAACCGCAGAAGGTACCGGTAACAATGTCTAAACTTACCCTAAAGTTTGTTCTTTGTGTTCAAAAGTTTATACAGCTAAAGCATTGTGGACTAAGTTGCCAGGCTAGAAAACTAATTTTACAAGTTTTGGTCAAGTCTGAAATCTGATACATTATGCACAATTCTGTCATTGTGTTAATATATAGCTCGTAATAATATACCTCTGTAAACATACATATTCGTACGTACATATTTCAGCGTAATAATTTATCCAGCATTTAACTTTATAGAACTTTTGATTCATAAATAACTTTATATGTACGGGTTGGTAAAAATTGATTACGTTATCACTTGCTTGAAAACACTTTTAAAGAAATGCTATTTCAAAAAAGGCTTTTCTGACTTACAATAAAGCTTTAAAATATACAATTATTTGTTATTTGTAATAAGTTTCGTTGATGGGAAAAAACGAATTCAATAGTTACTTGATATCTGAGAATCTGTGGTAGAAGAAATAAATTATTTTCTTTTAAATTTTGGTCAGATGATTTTTAATAAAATTTGTACGTATTTCAATAATTACCTTTGAATTTAACATTACGTTTATCTCACCAAGGTCTCTTTGGTCTTCTTGGAGGCTTATGCGGTAAAAGAAACTGAGCTAACGTCCTCATTCGATTTTCTCTTTCTCTTGCCCTGCGTGAATATATAGGGAAAGAAACTGCTTTCATGTCGGTTTTTCGAAATCGAGTCATGAGATCTACAACTTTTATTTATACAGAACCCAGTTTAGCGTCAATTAGCGATTTTTCGTATTTTGAAGTCCTACAAAAGTTGATATTACAGCTCGGGCGGTCTAAGATTGAAAATCTGATTAATTTGGGTATTTGAATTACTGTACACGCTCTATAGTAACTACATAGGCTACCGTAAGAATAGACTGGTATAAACGGGTTATACCATGGTTTATAAACGGCCAGGGTTTGAGAACTGTTTTTTTTTTTTTTTTAATTTACGCCCCAATTGGAGCACTCAAGTCACTCATGGACATGCGTTCCTTGAGGAGTTAGTTGTGGCACCACACTGTTGTTTTCTTCGTTCCCACATCAATTTCATAATATATCAAAAGATTTTTTAAAATAATAATTTTAATTTTTGTCCGGATAGCCAGGTACGGGTAGTGACCTAATTAGACGGTTTTAATCATTTCATCATTTTATATTTTACAAGAAAATATGCATACATTGAATGTTAGTGCACAGAAATAAAGCGAGAGTGCTCTTTTATTTTTATTAAATTATATTTTACTGGATTTTTCATAAATTCCATAGAGTATAATACTGAAATTATAATGGATCATAAAAAAATATTTCTTATCCACTAACTATAAACTGGAAAAAATACAATTTTGCAACGGCACATAAACTGCTGCATCTATTATCGAAGTCAGTACATCCTAAAAGGACATTACATTTTATATCGATACTTTTGCTACACCCTCATTTTCTAGTCCCCCCTTAAATTTCAATGCCACTTCAATCTAACCCGAACGTCCGTCCCTTCATTTATCGACAGTATGTTCTTGAGCAATTTGCTATACAATCAATAGGCAGACCATTTGTAAAATCAATTGACCCGGAAAACTGCAAACTGCACACTCGAACGGTTAAAACTCTTTCATACGACAAACAACCCCTAAATATTGACATAACCTTTGCTCTCCATTCACCGTAGACCTATATGAAATAAACTGACCAAAATGAATCAGCGACCCTAAAAATAAATGTCTATCCGTATTGCAGATTACAAAGCAAAGTAATCGGCCATTTATAGGTCAGTGTAAAGTCGCTTAAAAAAAGTAAATGATACGAAAAACCACACTCAATTTTTGATAAATATTTAAGCATTCTTCTTCTTCTTTTTCCTGCTCCTCCTCCTCTTTTTCTTCTTCCTCCTCCCCCTCTTTCTTTTCTTCCTCTGTTTCTTTTTTGTTTTCTTCTTCTTTATAAGTTTATAAGTGTATTTTTGTCGATTATTGAACTTTTAAGGCAATTTATGTTTCTGAGAACTATGGAAGTCTGTTTTTGAGAATTTTGCTTAAAATTTATTATTAAAAATGTGGTTCGATAACATTAAACGTTAATTATTAAATGACAGATTTAAGCAACTGTACAGACTTCTTTCTAGACGATCTAACTTACCATTAGGCTCTAAATTGCTAACATACAAGAATTAACTGAAACCAATTTGGTCATACGGCAGGCAAAGAATTCCATTACACTACGAATAAGAAGGTTTGAATCCAAATTTCTAAGGTTTATTACTAACGCTTCACGCTACGTATCAAACAAAATTCTTCATGATGACTTAAATGTCCTTTACGTTAACAAACCAGTTTTCAAATTTTATCGGCGGTTTAGAGATAAATTAGACTCAAACGAAAATCCACTTGTTCGGGAGTTAAGATCTAATCACCTACCAGGAAATCCACCACGAAGTCTGAAACGCCGCTGGAGTAGGGACATGATATAGTCCTTAAACTATCCATTTAAAATACTACGAGAAAATTTTTATTGTTAGCTTAGTAATTGTAAAACAAGTAATTTATCGTAAACAACTTTTTTTTTCTTTTTGAAACACTCCTATTGAGTGGTGGTCTCCTATAAGTAATTTATTTTATTTTTTTATTTAGTTAAATATACATTACAATTTATTACTATACTAAGCTGTAAACAATATTTTTAACTAAATATAGCCCTACTTATACGCAAAAACTCTTCTTCAAAGAATAGTTCTGTCCGCGATAGAGTATACGAAAAACAATTATTTAAAAAAAATCATAAAAAGAAATAGCTACTATAATAAAATTTAAAAAGGGTACAAGAATTACGTTAAACGGTTTTTTTTAAAAAAAACATTGAATATACTCTTGTTAAATACGATTAAATTTATGTAAATATTAATAATAGTAATAATACTGTTAATATCAATAAAAATTACCTTAAGATTATGTTTAGGTACTTTTTGTAATGTTCAGGAAAAAAATTATTTAATAACTAAAACTGCTTTACAATATTTTTAGTCAATACAATGTGGATATTTTTGCTTTGTTGTTCTTTAGATCAACAGCCAAAGGGCTGGTTTGAACCTCTAGAGGTTTTACTAAGTAAAAACAAGAAGTGAGGTGGTTTACTGTTACCTTCCTTACTGAGTTCAAAGAGTATGCTTATCAACATGCCAGGCCCTCCGAGAAGCAACCCACTTTTCACCTTGAGAATGACACCTTCACTTCATTCACCACAAGGTCTGGCTGTGTAGTGAAATTCATTACTCCCAGAGGAGATAACACTGACTAAGGATCTTTTACACCTTACCTCTTCTGTTCTTAAATATTTCAGTCATATAATTGGCTGACACGTGATAAGAAACAGAACTAATTTTTGTAGCCCTGGAACCAAAAGGTCGAGTGCAATTAATTTAACACCCCACCTGCCTGTTATGGACAAATTTTTACTTTATGGGAATTATATTTTTAATTATTAATTCAATTAATAAGCACAGAAAAACTAACGCAAAGAGGAAAGTAAAAACTAACCAGAGAACAGTTATTTTAAAACTTGGTAAAGTATCTAAAGTTCTTGGTCTTATATTGATAGGATATGACATTTAAATTTATGTTTCAATAGATTATTTAATTTAAGATATTAATTTTTAAGACATTGTTTTTGTAATTTTGCTATCTACTTCACTGGTTGTAGTCACAGTTGTGAAATAAAATAAAAGAGTTAAAAAATATGGCTTATTACGTAATTTGATTATTTATCTAACAGTCCACCCGGTATGATCGGTTTTTGAAGTTAGAATATATTATTTCAGATAATAAATTAATGTTATTTAGAGTTGATTTATTAAGTTTATTAAGTTTGTATTCAAGTTTTTTGTTGCGCAAAGCTGAGTAATTTAAAAACTATTCAAGCATTCCAGTCTAATTTTCTCCGTATGATTACCGGTTCACCATAATATGTCTCAAATTATACATTACCCACCAATTTAAAAACACCATTCATTTCCGACATCGTCAAAAATAATTGTATTATATTTTACTCAAAACTACCAATCCATAATATTCCACTTATCAGTGATATGGCAAATCCGCCAGGCTTAATTAGAAGATTACAAAGAAGATGGAGCAAAGATCTTCTTTAATTCTTTCTGCATGTTCACGTATGTCGAAAAAGATAAAATAATGTGAAATATTAGATGTAATTTTGTTTTGTTGTAAATATGTTTTATTACTATTGGTAATAACTTTTCTGTGACAATATGAACTATTTTGTTTTTCTTTTCATACTTTTGTATATTTTACGTTCATTGTTATTCCAAATTTAACATTGCTGAATTTTGAATTTTATATCATGTCTGTTCTTGTTATTTGTAATTTAATATCAATGTTTTCTCATCTTTTGGTTGTTCTATATAGTACAGTTAAAGATTCAAAATAAAGGATAAAAAAATATTTAGAGTTGAATTACACATCAACTTGTTGAATTTTTTATTTATAATTCAGATTATAATAATATATCAATAGGGTGATAGAAAATTTATGGTACTTGGTTGCGTTAGTTTGGTAATAAAACAAAAGTTTCCATTAACTTTGCTTTTCTTTTTTTTGTAAATAGTTGAAAGAGATAAAAAATCAATGAATCTAAGTAGCAGGTATATAAACGGAGTTAAAATGAGTTACTTTTGGTTTTTTTAAAAGTATTTTAGTTGGTGATGTTGAGTGGGTGGTTGAGGGGTTTATACAGGGAGAAACGTTAAAATTAAGCATACTGAGGGTTACCTAAACAGTCTTTGGCGTCGGTGAATTTAATGGAAGCGTGAGACTCGATAGTAAATTAGGGTGAAGAAAAGTTCAACAGTTCAAAAGGGGCAGTAAATCACGTTTAGCCCAACTACCCTATAATTAAACACTATTACTAACACCTTAGACACCAGGCATCTGATTCAATTTACACGTTAATACGTTCCCTCTTTTATAATGCTATTAGAATATGGAGTCCGTATGATTGTGTATATGTGCCTTTATGTATTTAGTAACATTAATTGTATGATCAGGAAGAGGCATATTCGAGGATTGTAGTCGTAATGGCATCATGTAATAGTATTGCTATTATTATTATTATTAAAATAATCTACCGTTTGATGTATATTCGTGATTGTAAATAATTTATCATCAAAATAGACCTATAAACATCCGCGTGTCCATTACACGTGTCTTTTAATATCCGATATAAGTTAGAACAGTATACAGCCAGAAAACTGCACTTGTATCGTAGTAGCCTGTATACAGGGGCAAAGATCGCGTGTATAACATATATCCTTACTTCATTGAATTAATTAAAAAGTCACGCTAGATTTTTATATCGTGATTATGTACTTTTTACGGTCTTTCATAAAATTATATCGTAGTGGGAGGAGGGAGAGAAATGTTAGAAAAAAAGAAGAATAAGGTTAATAATAAGAAATGAAGAAGGGAATGAGAAAATGCTACAGGATTTGCATCAGCATGTTAATAATGGCATGCAAATTAGTGTTAACGTTAGACTCATTCCCGAATGAGTGGGAGAGAGTTTTAAAGGAGTGATAGAAGGAGAGTTTAGGGAGAGAGATAGATTTATATATATATATTTTGAGAGAGAGAAGGAAGGAGAGATGTATTCCGCTGTTAGGTATAATACAGAGCAACATAGCTCGGTCGGTTTCTATAGTAAAACGGCACGGCGTACACACTGTTGTACGTAATGCGTAGTTTAACACATTAAACTTGTTCGTTAAACGAAATACTTTGCAAGTAAATCGTTTGCTCCTTTATGAACCAAATTAAGGGCTTGCGGCTGGCTCTACCACCTCCTACCTTCCTGCTCACAGTTCACAAATGCGGTGCGTTACCCAAATCCAATTCTTCTCCATTTTCTCTGACAATAAACGAAAGCCTTAACCACCCTCTGGAGTTCATCATAAGAGATCTCCATCATTTAATATGCCATATAAATTACTAAATTATTGGCACAATTTTGAATAAAGAATTTTCCAAATAATTTAACAGAAGTTTATTATTTTATTATTGTCACTTTTTACTTTCTCTGACCCTTATAAAGTACTACTATATGACAGAAAAATTTTCGTCTGCTTGTTGATTTTTCAAAATCGACTTTTTTCTGAAATATACATTTTTAGGTCCCATGAATCCCAAAAACATGTCGTTACCGATTGATGTGTGTGTGCGAACAAAATATCTCAAAACGGAATATTGTACGAAGTTGAAATTTGGAATTTAAGTTAGAAACCGTAAGTAAACACGACACAAACATTTAAATAAAAGTCAGTCAACTGAAAATACTGGTTTATTCGTACAAATCCTCACTTTTTGAAAATATCTCAAAAAACTTGTTCGTTACGATTTTTCTACGAGTTTCTACGATTTTTTTTAAAATCACTTTATTTACTATATTCTTAATGGGTTACCAGATGAGGTAAGCGGAATTTCTGCTGAAGTTTGAGTTACCACTGCGCTCTAGTGATAAAATATGTTTTTTTTTAAATGCGTTATTATACTAGTAACCATGAAATTTAGAGCCTGGATGTAGTTAGACAGTATTGCAGTGGTAGCGCCATTGCAGCCCCGTCAATTAATTCTTGTATTCACGTATACGCATTTTGAATGTACGCACCGAGGCTACCTTATTCTGGTTTATAATTCAATTTTATGCGATGTCATGCTTGCCTTCTGTATTATAATGTATCGTTACTCAATCCATGCGTCCTCCCCACCCACGTTACATATTTCCGATTCCTAGTAACTCACTTGTGCATTGACGTTTGCCACGGACACACCGTTTCACTTGAGGTTTTTATTCGGCCACGCGTCTGACGGGACGCGTTGACAATTGCTGTATTCTGTTTCCTAAATCAAGTTTAATTGTATTCATGTGTGTAAATATTTGTGCAATAAAAAATTTGTGTAAAATGTTTCTTTTAAAATTTTAAAATTAAATATTTTTTTAAAATTTTTCTTTTAATTTGTCTGGGTTTATTTAAATGTGTCGTATTCGCTAAAGTATTTTTGCAACGAAACGAACTTCACGTGTACTCTTCAACTGGACTCTATCCTGCAGTATTCAATAAGAAGTAAATGGACGCCTTTGTTTGTGGTTTTAAGCTTAATTGTACAAGTGACTGTTTCCTTCCGTATTTGTTCCTTTGTCATTCCATTCTTTCGTTCTGGTCTTAGACAGGACCCCAATAAACTGTCTTGATCCTCTTTGGGTTGTTTTGGTGTAAAACGCGAGCTGCAACTTGATAATTCTAATGTAAAGGCTTTAAATCAGGGAACCGGGCTGCGGTACCCTGACATGCAGTTGTTGCCGTATTTTGCAGAGTGGGAAAGAACTTTTTATTTTTTATTATTTCATAAAATTTATAAATTTAATTTTGTTGTTGCTTCAGGGTTGTTAGCTAAATTTTGAAAAAAACTTTTAAACATTACTACTGATTATTTCTTTTCTTTGTTTTGTAAGGTTTTTCTTTCGATAACAACGGTCGCTGTTCGGAGTTGATTTACCGGGTTGTTTGTTAAAAACACTGAATTTATTGATATTTAGAACTGAAAATATATTTAATACACTGAAAAATAATAAATTTAATTTTTATTTTTTTTAGCGAAAGACTATATTAAACAATTAAACAACAGGAGGCCTATAAAATAAACAAATTTTTATAACGAATATGACTTAAAAACAGCCTGCAAATGTTACGAAACGTTGTGTATGTCACGCTTGTAAAGAACTGACTGAGTGAAGCAATCCCGATGCTACGTGCAGGGTGTGTGGAGTGGCAACACTGTAAGGCAGGACCGGTGTAGTTACACAACTGCTTGGTTCTTTAGGAAGCTCGCAATTTCGTGGTTAATAGTGTAGTAAGTATTTTATGGCAAAAATATAATTATATATTTAAGTTATGGAATATTGAAAAAACTACAAATTTTATTTCAATTATTTTGTTTTTACAGAGCTAAGGTTAATAACACCAAAATTTAATTCTTTGTGATTTTACTAGGATTAGGTAACAGATTGTCCAAACGTTGATTGTATAATTCAAATAGATTAAAATAAAGAGATTCAAAACGGTTACCCGAACTATTATGCGCATTAAAACGAATCTTAAGTCAGTAGGAGGCACTATCTCCCGGCATCTTGCGTAGGGTCTTTCATTGAAATTTCTCTTAAGCTGGCTGAACACGGTCATTTTAAATTTGCGTTTGTAATGAGTAACGTCAGATATGAAGAGAAAAATTAACTGTATCCATGTCACGTGTGCATTTCACTCATGCATATAGTCATGTTTTAACATGAGCAATGTAGCCGACATTCACACATTTTGAAAGTGAATTTCACTCATTTCCTCATTTTTCTATTCATGTAAATGCACATTTTATTGTCAAATCTTGTTTGTATGTAGGTGAACTTGTTGATTGTCAGTTGTTTTTTTTAGTGCAATTATTATAGTTACTTGAGTCACGAGTTTGCCAACAAACGAAAGGCTGGTTTGAACCCCTAAAGGTTTTACTAAGTAAAAACGAGAAGTGAGGGAGTTTACTGTTGCCTTCCTCACTGAGTTCAAAGAGTATGCTTAACAGCATGCCAGGCCTTCAGAGAAGCACCCACTTTCCGCCCTGAAAATGACACCTTCACTTCATTCACCACATGGTCTGGCTGTGTAGTGAAATGTATTACTCTCAGAGAAGATAACTCTGACTAGAAGTGCCTTTTACACCTCTACCTCTTCTGTTCTTAAATAGTTAAGTCATATTATTGGTTGACTATGTGATAAGAAACATTTTTTGTAGCCCTGGAACCAACATATCGAGTGCAATTAATTTAACACTCCATCTGCCCGTTATGTACACTGTTAGTTAATTAATGCAGTGAAGTGATTAAACATATAAATGTGATTATGTTGCTTATGTTTAAAAGTTTTTGTTAATTATGGGAGAAAATTTCAAGTTTTACAACATCAGTTTATATTATAACATTAAAAAATTAACGTAGGTAGTGTAGTTTATTTATTTCTTATTTAAATTAAAATGATGCCGCCGATATGTTGTGTACCGGATTATGAAAGTAATTATTAATCTGACAAGTGTAATGCTAGTTATGACTCAGTTTTTAAGTTTCTGAAGGAAACAGACCTCGCAGAGAAAGGGAATAGATTAATCCCTCAACAGAATTTAATAATTATTGAAAATACTGTTGTTGTTATAAAACATTTTAAGAAAGACTATTTTAACCAGTTCTACGTATTAAAATAGTTATTATGAAGCAATAACATTTTATTGAGACCAAAATTAAAGTACCACTGTTGGCCACCTATTGGCCACTGTTGCCTACCTCCCTTTATATTTAAATAAGCCACAACCAGTAAAATGAAAAACTGAACAGTGCATTAAGAAGATACCTATTTAAAGAAACGAATAAAGGGGAAGAAAACGCTGCAGAATCAAGAAAAGTACGATTTCCGTTTATACCGACTTTACGTAAGGAGTTTGTTAGTATTGAGTCAAAGAGATTAACATATGAGTATATTTACAATTTTTAATGAAACGCGTGCTTGTAAATTACTAAAATATTATCATTTAAAAAAATTGTGTGTGATATTTTATTGTCTAATTAAGAAACAATGAAAAATGATGAAATAATTGTAAATAAAAACATTAGGCAATAAAAGTTTCTGAATTAAATAACGTCGGTAGTTACAAAAACACAAAATTAACAACACTGCAGTAAACTGATAGAAATTAAGTTTTCTCAAATATTTACTTTTTAATAGGCATTAAAATAATGTAAAAGGTCAACATTATTAATTTATTTGTAATACATTAAAATCTTTACGATCAATAAAATATTATTTTCATAATTTGAAATTGTCTTTAGATCATCAGCCGAAAGGCTGGCTTGAACCTCTAGAGGTTTTACTAACTGAAATGAGGAGTACGGTGGTTTACTATGCCTTCCTCAATGAGTTGAAGAGTTTACTGTCTGTCTATAACTTGATGGCCTGCCGCAGAGAGGAGCATAATTGGCCCGCTACTAGCCTTCTCAATAACACTTCATTATGTACCAATTCCAGTGTACTAGTTAGTAGTAGTAGGCTACATAATGAAATGTTATTGAAAAGGCTAGTAGCGGGCAGATTCTGCTCCGCTCTGCGGCAGGCCATCAAGTTATAGACAAAGAGTACTTATCAGCATGCAAGGCTATCAGAAAAGCATCTACGTCCCACCCTCCAAATGATACCTGCACATAATTTACCACAGGGTCTGCCTGTATAATGAAATTCTTGACTTTCGGAGGAGATAACTCTGATTAGTATCTTTTATACCTCTACCTCTTTTGTTGCTAAATGCTTCAGTCATATAATTGGCTGACCATGTGATAAGAAACATAACTGTTTTTTATAGCCCTGGAACGAGCAGTTCTAGTGCCAATAATTTAATACTCCACCTGCCTGTTACGGGAAATTTATTTTTTAATAGGTGGTAAAAAAATTTAAAAGATTATCGTTATTTATATTAAAGCATTTTTATTTATTATACTTAAATCTGTGCCACAAAGTGACCTCACATGAACATTTTCATCATGAGAATTGGTCGATCGGAAGTAGTAGGTAATTCGCGCAATTTTTCACTTTTTTAATAAAAATTCCTCCTGTTTAAAATCACCTCAGTTACTAAATATTTTGTGCTCTACAAGATTACAGTAAATATGCTGTTAAATGTAAGCTGATTCCTGGGACCGTGCTCTCAGTGTAAATTTAGGAAACCAACATCCTTTTAAGCGTTTTTTAAAATTACCGTCAATAGCGATTTTTCGTGTTTTAATTTTTGTTTGAGACCAATTGGGCGCTTTTGAAACCAATCTGGACTTATGGTGTCCAGCTCTTTGAAGTAGCGGCAGAGTAATTTGAAGCCGATCCAAGATTTTCAATCAAAATTCCTAAGACTTGCTTCTGGCGCTCCTTTTTTTGTAAGCAATAAAACCCTCCACAACGATTTCAAAATTCCGACTGTAAAGGAGCTAACCGCGTCCTTGTACAGCAAATTTCACGAACGACTAGATGACCATCCAAACCAACTTGCCCGTGATCTAGCTACAAGGAACTTCCCACATTTGCGATGTCTCAAGCGAAAATGGAGTAGAGTAGCTGGAGTTCAGTGAAACAGTGTGTGACTTTGCGAAGGGGCAACCTCACATCCGACCTTGGCTGCTATTGGCTAGATCTCATCTGTAGTCGTTTTTTAGTTTAGTTTAGTCGATTTAGTTCGTTGGAATATAACACGTAGTACACATTAGAATACGTCACTTTACTTTTCACTGACGAGATTTAAGTTATACCTCTTCCCAACATTCATCAATTTATTAAAAGATTGTTATTTATTTTTCCGAAGTTCTGATTAAATATCCAAAGAAAGATATTGTTTTATTATTCTTCAAACATATGCTTAATATTGATTATATTTTTCTTTGTAAATTATTTCGTTTGAAGCGATTTTCCGATAACTATTAGTTATAAATAGTGTTTTTCAGTTAATATAGTTAATTTTTCAGTTGTTAGTGTTTTAGTGTTTTTTAGTTATAAATAGTGTTTTCTATGGGTATTCCGAAATACCCATAGTAAACGGAGAATGTACCAGTAAATCCCTCTTCTCCTTAAAGCGAATCTACCTACAGCCATTTAAATATCATATACGGAAATTGCGCAGCTCAATGTATAGTACCGTAATAAAATTGAAGACAAAAATAATTTGTTTTTATATATTGTTTTTAAATTTTATGTGTTTTGTTATTGGGAGTTGTGTAATATGTTCATAGTTTAATTCCTGACCCAATAAAATAAAAATTAATCTGTTATAGCAACGTCCATACGGTTTTTTTATTTTTAATTCTTGTGTACAAAAAGTGGTTGATTTGTATGGAAGAAGAAAGCATTAGAGTTAGAGGAAGAGAGAAAGAAAGGTAGCAGATTCGTTGGTTTCTTGTGTTTACTACATACGCCAGTTGCCATGAAATAATGGAGTTTTTATCTGAGTAAAGCGGCCCACAAGATTTACGGCTAGGTACTGCATGGTTTTAAAAGGGGAAAGCAAAAACGGGAAGGAGTAACAGAGCAATCTATTGACCGCAGAGGAGTCGTGTTTTTCATTTTGTGCTTATTACAGATATTAAAATTATGCATTTGTTTTTTTTTAGTTTTTGTTTCCCCTAAGCTACTAACTTCCCTCGCATATTATAAAAGAAATTAACTGCTCTGAAATAGGTACGAGTAATTATAAACGTCAAATCTTTTTTAATTAATTTAATAATTTGATATAGTGCTGTTTTATAAGTTTATGACTATAAATTACTTCGGGTTCAAATACAGTACATGCTAATTTATTATATTATAATTATTATCATTAAATTATTTATTAACTTATATTAAGCGTACGCTTAGCGCTGAAAAACTATCTTTATCAGTGGGGTACCCAAAGAAATAAATTCATTAATATTTACACAGTTTATTTTACGACGGATTATTGTAGTCATTATCCAGTTTAAATTTATAAAAACTAATGAAATAAATATTAACAAACTCTCGAAAGCGCTAACCAAAAATAGGCTACATTACATAAATGAAACGTTTATCAATTGCCGAAAAATTGTTAAATTATTAAACTGTTACATATCTATAGTTCAGCCGTTCTTAGTTTGCCGGCCGCAGTGGCGCAGTTGGTAACGTGCTCGCCTTTCATCATGCGGTCTTGGGTTCGAATCCCATTCAGGCACGGCATATTTTCATACGTTACAAGAAAATCATTTCATCCTTCACCGTCTGCATTAGCAGTAATTGCAGAACAGTCGGACGTTAAACAAAAAAAAAAACAAAAAAAAAGTTCTTAGTATGCTCCTACTGTCAACAAACAAAAGCTACCTACTGTAATAGATTATGAGACAAGTATATAAACATCATTCCTTACACACAATTACAATAAACACACACGTAGATTATGAGACAAGATATAAACATCATTCCTTACACACAATTACAATAAACACACACGTAAACACATACCCTCTACACAATTGACACAACTGATATAACCAAGACATGTCAACATTTACATTTGTTACATTTACATCTCAACATAAATACAGATGATTTCCAGCTTCCAGATGTAAGTAAGATAAATAAAACAAAAAAAAAAAAAAAGAAAAAAGAAAATTTAAAATTCCAAAAAGTTAAAAAAAAAGGATTGTTGAAAGTTGAGTCTATTTTAAATCTTTGAAAAGGAGAGAAGCATTTACAGTTTTTTTATAAAAAAAAGACTAAATAATTAATATACAATTATTTTAATAAGGAAGTTTTCAAGTTAAGATTTTAAAAGTTTTAATTTTTTTTTTAAAAGGTTTTAATTGAAATTTTAAAATATACATATATTTTAAAATGAAAGAAAGTTGTTAAACTTATTTATTTGTTTATAAATATCATTTATGAACTTCACCACTGGACATCGATAGCAAATGGTGCATCGACCGGGAAAGCTAAAAATATAAGGGAAATTTCAACAGGAGACAGGAAAAACGGAAAACTGAAAGGAGAAATCTAACAAAAATAATCAGAAATTTAAAAGGAAATCAACAACAGAAATCAAAGACATCATAGAACGTCAGCAGAAACAGACTTCAACATAAAACTTCCGAACACAATATTATCATCGTAAACGCCTATCTTTCACTAATCTTTCAACAATCCTCCAACTTCAAATCAACTCCAATTTCGGCCAAAAAGACAACGTCCTTACATCTGGAAAAAGGTATACATCAGTTATCTGGTAAGTCGTCTTACACACATTTGTCAAACACACAATTACTGAATATAAATTATGGAACAACAAGTAACACCACTTATTGACCCTAATAGACTGGATGACAACAACCTTAACTTTCAACTGAGACTACGAAAAAGCGTAACAACCGGACATATAGGACAGAGAAAACAACGATTACAAAAATTGATAGATAACGGACGACAAACTGACATTAATGCAATACGTAGATTTGACCTCAATAAACAATTAACTGAGTGTCAAAATTATTTTGTGCGGTTACAAAACACAGAAAATTTAAACGATCTAGAGAAATATAATGCTGAAGTTTTTGACGACCGTCTTAATAAACTCTTACTGTTTATATTAGCGAATAAACCAGATAAGGTTGTAGATTTTCAAAATTTAAAACAGGAATTTGATAATTGGAAGGCTAATGAGTTACACAATATCGAAATTAGACCTAATCTTGACCAAAATTTAAATTTCGAAGAGGTACGTTTAAATAACAACCCAGTACCTAACCAAAGGCAAGAAATTGTTAATGATGATCAAATTAGCTTGATACATCATCGAGTAATACAAAGTCCCGTTTTTAGGAATGATGTTCATGATATATTAATACCAAATGCGATAGGTCACAATAACCCTGTGTGTGTCCAACGTGAATTAAATTTTAATTGGACAAAAATCGCAAACCCAATTGAAAACGAGTTAAAACAATTAACTATCACAGATGGACGTGATATTGATACGTTGGTTAGAAATATCAAAATTATTAAACAAATCCAGAAACGTTATGCAGTAGATCTACCCTTGGTGTTATTAACTCCATTTATGACCGGTTTTACGGAACAAATTTTTGAAAATTCCATTAGAAATAACCACAATTTTGATCAGTTTCATCGAGATTTGGTGAATAAACTGATCACACCAAAAATGAAGGAGATATTAAAATTAAAATTATTATACAGAAATCAGTCACAAACGGAAACCTTGACAGAATACATAAGAGAAATCTTAGAAAATCATGATGTATTACGACTTAACCTCACCGAAGGTGAGTTGATTAATATAATATTAACTGGTTTAAATGAAATATATGCTACACATTTAGGCATAATTGGTAGACCCAATAACTTACATGATTTTAATAAATTGGATGCTTATGTATATGAGAGGGTTTATGCTAGAACTCTTCATGAGATAGGTTCATCAAAAATGAACGATACAAGCGCACTAAACTCTATAAATAACACAATGCCTCTTCAAGGTAAACAAATCATATCACAAAATACGACATCCGATAACATTGGATCACAAATATCAAAAACAATATTAAAATGTTTTTATTGTAATAAACCAGGTCACATTAAACGAAATTGTAGACTTTGGCAACAGAAAAACAATAAAAACATGTCAAAAAACTAAACGGATACAAACACGCGCAGCATACTCATATGGTTCGTGTTTGTAAACATGAGATGGGTAAATCTTTAAAGATAGGAAAACAAAGGTTGACTTATAAAAATACATTGAAAGGTTTAAAAATAAAAATTAAAAATAATATATTTAACGCGCTTATTGATTCAGGTTCTACACATAATATTATTAACCAAAAAATGTATGTACTTTTGAAAAATAACAATGCAATCATAAAAGAGGAAAAACTTAACGCAATCTGCCTCACAGCTGACAAATTCCCTTTGGAAATTACTAAACAAGTGTGGGTTCGAATTAACCTACACAATCTATCATGGAAAATAAATTTCAAAGTGTTAAAAAAGATACACCATGAAATAATACTTGGTATGCACTTTTCACATAAAACACGTGCTATTTTTAATGCTATAAAATCAGAAATAACCTTTGAATGGTTAAAGAATCAAAAATTTTATTTAATAAATATATTTCCAGATCAAATTAATAATATAGAGCAATCTGAATACATTAAAAATAAAATAAATAATTTGTGTAAAGAATTTCCGGATGTACTTACGGCTAAATTAGGTTGTACTCATGAACTAACCTATGATATCAAACTTAAAAATAATGAAATTATAAAATCTAGGCCCTATCCTTTAAATCCAATAAAAACATTCCAAATGAAAAAACAAATCGATAAACTATTAAAAGATAAGGTAATTAGAGAGAGTGTTTCTCCTTATTCATCTCCGGCCTTTTTGATCCCGAAACCAAATGGTTCAAGTCGTTTGGTTGTAGATTATCGTTCGGTCAACTTAATAATTGACTCGGAAGCACAACCCTTACCAAATATAAATCACGCTTTCCAATGGTTTTCCAAAGCACGATGGTTCAGTACATTAGATTTGGCACAAGCATATCATCAAATCCCATTGACAGAGAGATCTCGTCAAATTACTGCATTCTGTACTACAGATGGATTGTATGAATATGAAAGATTACCTTTTGGTTTGTCGACCGGAGCACAAGTTCTAACTCGCCTTATGAATAAAATATTTAAAAATATTAAATATAAATTTGTGTTTAATTATATGGATGATATTTTAATATATTCCAAAAGTTTTACAGAACACTTAAAACATATCAAAATAGTGTTGTCGATCTTGAGAAAAGCTGGTATCACCATTAATCCTGATAAGGTGACATTTGCTGTAAATGAAATACCATTTCTTGGACACACGTTGTCATACAAGGGTGTCTCTATAGATTCAACGAGGACACAAAAAATTTTAGAATATCCGGAACCTACATCAGTAAAACAAGTACATCGGTATTGTGGTATGATTAATTATTTTTCCAAATTTATTAAAAATTATGCTGACAGGATCGAACTCCTGAATAGATTAAGACGTAAAAATACTCAGTTTGTTTGGGGAGACTCACAAAGAAAAGCGTTCGAAGATCTTAAACAAGCAATTGCTAATCCTCCAGTTCTCTCCATACCAGACTTTTCTAAAGAATTCATTTTACAAACAGATGCGTCAGATACAGGTATAGGGGCGGTGTTACTCCAAGAACATGAAGGGTCCAGAAGAGCTATAGCATACGCCTCTAAAACATTGACAGAAGCAGAAAGAAAATTTTCTGCATATGAACGTGAATGTCTGGCAGTTGTTTTCGCGACAGATCACTTTAGAACTTATCTAACGCACCGTGAATTTTTTTTAGAAACGGATAACCAAGCTTTAGCCTGGCTTCTTTCACGACCAAAACAATTAGGTCGGTTGGCTAGATGGTTATTACGCTTATCCGTCTTTAAATTTAAAATTAATCACATTCGTGGTTCAAATAATAATGTGGCTGATGCATTATCGAGAATGTATGAATTAAATAATGAAGATACAGCAAAAGAGATATCGTATATCAATGCTTTATTATCACAGTTTCCCCTTTCCTTTACAGATATAAAACAACATCAAAAACAGGATACCTTTATCCTTAAACAAAAACAACAAATGAACAATAAATTTTGTTTATCAAAAGGGATCCTCTGTCTACAAGACAAAAATCATAATCCGACCAAAATTGTTCTCCCCAATTCTTTAAAAGATTTAGTCTTTAAATATTTTCATCATTCGGAAATAGGAGGACATTTAGGTATTGACAAAACTATACATAAAATAACAAGGCATTTTTATTGGCCTGACATATATAAGGAAATTCCTTTAAAGGTGAATGCTTGCATGATCTGTCAACGCAGCAAACCTGGCATGAATTATAAATGGGGGAATCTTAGTTCAAGAGTTCCAACAATACCATTTGATACGTTATTTATTGACACCGTTGGTAGTCTTCCAAAAACTAACCAAGGTTATAAATATATTCTGGTGGTGGTGGATAGTTTTTCAAAATTTACTTGGTTAGCTCCATTAAAAAATACTAATACATCCTCTATTATAGATGAATTAAAACGTATCTTTCAGAACTACTCCATTTTGAGGTTAATTGTCACGGATAATGCCAAAACATTTAACTCCACAATGTTTAAAAACTTTTGTTTTACCTTAGGAATTAAAAGAACCACTCTATCTCCTTACCACCCACGCCCATCTCATGCTGAAAGACTGAATAGAAATCTTAGGTCTATTCTTATCGCGTACCACGCAACTGCCCAAACGACATGGGATAAATCCCTCTTTTGGTTTCAATTAGCCTTTAATATGGCACAACATACCGCCCACGGTGCATGTCCTTTTGACATATTACATAATTTTCAAGCCCAAACGCCCTTGGATAGAGCGTGGAATATTCAGGATATCCTTCATCGGAATCCCGTACGATCGAGCAACATGATGAGTACAATTAGACGGCAACTAATTAAGTCTCATCATGATATGGCACGTAGATATAATGCTACACGCCATCCAAATCCATTTTCGGTGGGAGATAAAGTTTTACTTAAAACTCATCCCGTAAGTTCAAAAAAGAAAAATATTTGTGCAAAAATGGCATACCGGTGGTCGGAACCATTTTATATAATTGGATTCTCTACACCTGTTACAGCCTTACTCCGTAAGACTGTCGGGGGAGAAATATCCAAAGAACATATCTCTAATCTTAAAAAGGTATCATAAATTACCAAGGTTAGTAATATTATTAGGTGAGGTACGTCGCGACTCTCGAGCTTGTGATGTTGGTATTAAAGGTGTATCCGATGTTACTTGATGTGTGAATGTGTTATGAAAGGGGCCCCGAATGATCGTAACTTACCGTCTCAAGCCGACAACTGCTCCGTACTTATCTTTTTTGTTTTCGACTTTTAAGCATCCACCCCTTATTCCTCTTGCTTGTGTATGTTTCCCAGGGGGGGGGGAAGATTGTAATAGATTATGAGACAAGTATATAAACATCATTCCTTACACACAATTACAATAAACACACACGTAGATTATGAGACAAGATATAAACATCATTCCTTACACACAATTACAATAAACACACACGTAAACACATACCCTCTACACAATTGACACAACTGATATAACCAAGACATGTCAACATTTACATTTGTTACATTTACATCTCAACATAAATACAGATGATTTCCAGCTTCCAGATGTAAGTAAGATAAATAAAACAAAAAAAAAAAAAGAAAAAAGAAAATTTAAAATTCCAAAAAGTTAAAAAAAAAGGATTGTTGAAAGTTGAGTCTATTTTAAATCTTTGAAAAGGAGAGAAGCATTTACAGTTTTTTATAAAAAAAAGACTAAATAATTAATATACAATTATTTTAATAAGGAAGTTTTCAAGTTAAGATTTTAAAAGTTTTAATTTTTTTTTTAAAAGGTTTTAATTGAAATTTTAAAATATACATATATTTTAAAATGAAAGAAAGTTGTTAAACTTATTTATTTGTTTATAAATATCATTTATGAACTTCACCACTGGACATCGATAGCACTACTACAGGGTGCACGCTTGAGTCCGCGACTTTACGGATGTCATATTCCTATTAAGTTAACTATTTTTTAAATTATAAGCACTTAAAGTACTAAAAACATCAGTCATGATATGATGTAGGCCTAACTATTTCATTTATAAAAATACGTTTAAAAGTATTGTTATAATGAAGTGGCGAAAATAAAATCAGCTGGTCAAATAAAATCAGCTTCTCATGAACAGCTGACTTGTTAAATATAAAAACGAAGGTTTCCTTTGTTGGGACGCGGCCGCGGTTTGAATAACTGACGTGTTAGTGGTCTAAATTGTACGGGATTCTTCGTTACGGTGAAGTTTGTTATTTTGTCATGAGACATTGTATTTTATGTTTAATTAGGTAAGGGATATTATTTTATTTTGTTTTATTGTTAATAAATTGCGTGAATTTCATTGTTTTAATTGTTTAAGAACTTGTTTTCATAAACTCATTATATCGTTGGTTGTCGTTAGTAAAGGTTAGTTTTTTTAGTTGTCAAATAATTTGTGTTAAATAACTATATGTGAATTAATTAAATTAAAGTTTACAATTTTACTTCACTATAACGAGTTGTAACATTGGTGTCAGAAGCGGGATAAATTTCTAATAATTCGCTGTCAGTAATTTTGTAAACGAATTACGTATTGGTAAACAAACATTTGTTTTGATTTACGGAGACGCGAACAAAACTGAGAGAAATGGAAGAATTAAAAGTTCTTATTGCTAGTTTAAACGAAAATCTAAATTTAAAAACAGACAAATTAAATTCTAAATTTGAAGAACAAAATATTAAACTTAAAAATTTTACGGACAGCTTAAATCAAAATTTTGATCATTTAAAAGGAAAAGTGGAACAGTTTGAAGGACGAATGGACAAAATAAGTGAAAAAATTGTAACAGTCGAAGAAGAATCTTGTAAGTTCAGGGAAAATATTAGAAAGGAAATAGAAGAAGAATTTAGGAAGTTTAAGGAGGAGATCGGAAGGGATTTACGGAAAGGAATTCCGGAATTTAACGAAGTAAATGCAACTGCTACGGATGTTGTTATGCCCGTAGATGTTACCGAGCGCAGTTTCAGAAATTCATCATCGTTTGAAAAATCGGTAAATAGAGTAAAAGTACCGATATTTGATGGGAGTATGTCGTGGTATGTTTATCAGTTACAGTTCGAAGCAGCTGCAAAATTTAATAACTGGTCCGAGTCGGAGAAGGCAGCCAACCTTATGTTATCGTTACGGGGATCTGCAGCGGACTTGCTGCGAACTTTTCCCGCGGGAAACGCCAGCTACCAGTGTATTGTAACAGCTCTGGAGCAGCGGTACGGTGACAGTCATTTACAAAACTTGTACCGCTGCCAACTGAAACATCGGATCCAGAAACCAGGCGAGTCTGTTCAACAATTTGCTGCGGAAGTGGAAAGGTTAGGCCAGCTGGCTTATCACTCGGCACCGGTAGATATCCAACAACAACTTGCTACGCAGGCATTTGTGGACGGTCTACGGGATCAAGAGATGAAGAAGCTGCTCCTGCTAAGTGACCATCGGACTATGGCTGCAGCTATAGTGCAGGCTTTGACGCTGGAGGCGGCCACGATAGCGTCATGTTCGATACCAGTTCGCGAGCTTACTGCTCAACAGAAAGCGACCCGTGGAAGATCAGGAACTTGGAGCCAGGAAATCAAATGCTGGAATTGTGGAGAGGCCGGCCATGTTAGATCAACCTGTCCGAAAAGGAGCCCGAAAGCAGACTATAAGTGTTGGACCTGCGGCAAGTCTGGCCATTTAAGACGGGACTGCCAAGAGAAAAAGCCGGCTGAGGGAGGTCGTCAGGTTTCAGTAAGTACGCAGTCGGAAAACTAAGACGAGCTGACACGGCGGGGCGTATGTCAGCTGAAGTGAAACCAAATGCCCCAGACTCTGTTGTAAGCGTTACTCTATTGAAAAGTAATGGTGATAGTCTTATGATGCCCGCCCGCGTAAACGAACAATCATGTGTTTTAACTATCGACACCGGTGCAACATCATCCGTCATCAGGCCAGATGTGGTGGCAGCAGACGTTGTTAGACAGGCATCAAGAAGTTTCGTCCTTCAGACAGCATGTGGGGAGACCGTACCAATACAAGGTGAAGCGGAGGTCGACATCGCTTTCGGCCGTCGTAGAATTAGGGCTGTAGTGTTTGTCGCACCGATCTCTGATGAGTTTATTGTTGGACTAGATATCATGAGAGTTTATAATTTTGTTATTGACGTTAAAAGACAGTTAGTTAATATCGGAAACGAGAGTGTATGTCTACAACCTAATCGGCATGCTCGTGAATTTACGAATAAACTGGTTCGGCTGTTGGTTAGAAGTGAAGAAGTAGTACCACCTATGACTGAGCGTATAATTGAAACGTTTCCGGAAGAGCAAGTCACGTCATCACTTCTTATCACGGAGCTGGATAATTTGGAAAAATGTGACGGATTGTTGGTTGGTCGAAGTCTCGTCCAGGAGACTACCTGCATTCCGGTACGGTTCGCGAATGTGATTAGTGAAAGTAAAGTGATGAAGCCGGAGCAAGTAATAGGACGTTGCGAACCAGTTGAATGGATAGCCGAAAACGACGAGGGACCCGTTATTCAACCAAGACTGAACGAGGAGAAAAGAAAAATCCTTGATGTACTGCTGGAAGGAGCTGGTGAACTGACGGAAAAGGAACGACAGAAGGCTCGGCAGTTGTTGGTAAAGTATATGGACATCTTTTCTACAAGTGAAACGGATATAGGGAGAACAAATTATACTTATCACAAAAATGAAGATTTTTTTTTTTTTTTTTTTTTTTTTTTTTTTTTTTTTTTTTACGTCCGACTGTTCTGCAATTACTGCTAATGCAGACGGTGTAACGTATATATTTTGTAACGTATGAAAAAATGCCATGCCTGAATGGGATTCGAACCCAAGACCGCATGATGAGAGGCGAGCACGTTACCAACTGCGCCAATGCGGCCGGCACAAAAATGAAGAGTTGTTACGATCTAGCAGCAACATCATTGCGGTATTGCGTTGGAGACAAGGTGTGGTTATACAATCCTGCACGGAAGAAGGGAATTAGTCCGAAGTTAAAGGCTCCGTGGGAAGGCCCCTACGTCGTAGTGAAGCGGATTAATGATGTTGTGTATCGAGTGCAATGCGTTGGCAAACGCTCCAAGCCGAAGGTGGTTCATTTAGATCGCCTTACACCGTAGAAAGGAGAGCTGGAAAGTGTTGGGGACCAACACCCTTGAGAGGGAGGTGGTGTTATAATGAAGTGGCGAAAATAAAATCAGCTGGTCAAATAAAATCAGCTTCTCATGAACAGCTGACTTGTTAAATATAAAAACGAAGGTTTCCATTGTTGGGACGCGGCCGCGGTTTGAATGGCTGACGTGTTAGTGGTCTAAATTGTACGGGATTCTTTGTTACGGTGAAGTTTGTTATTTTGTCATGAGACATTGTATTTTATGTTTAATTTGGTAAGGGATATTATTTTATTTTGTTTTATTGCTAATAAATTGCGTGAATTTCATTGTTTTAATTGTTTAAGAACTTGTTTTCATAAACTCATTATATCGTTGTTGTCGTTAGTAAAGATTAATTTTTTTAGTTGTCAAATAATTTGTGTTAAATAACTATATGTGAATTAATTAAATTAAAGTTTACAATTTTACTTAACTATAACGAGTTGTAACAGTATTTTGTATTTAAATACTTTTGAAAGTATTTTGTTGTTACTTTTCAATCAGCGTGTACACATTTTGATATAATGCGCATGCTCAGTGACGTCATTATTTGTTTACATTAGAAGCAAACTTAGAGAGGCTGGACTGTAGTAATCTCATTAGCTAGCAAAACAGGATTTAACCTAAACGCAGTGCAGAAACCGATAAAATTTCAAAATTAGAGAAAATGATAATCAAAACGTGTATAAATAAAAGAATACAAGAAAATTGTTATCGGAAAATCGCTTCAAACGTAATAATTTACAAAGAAAAATATATAACCAATATTAAGCATATGTTTGAAGAATAATTTTTTTTTCTTTTTTTTTAATTCCTAAGGTGTACGTTGCAATCTGTTCAGTTCAGAACAATAAGCAACCCCATGACCCAATGAGATGACGATGATGTGTATGACGTGTAAATGAGGTGTAGTCTTGTACAGACTTAGGTCGACCATTCCTGAGAGAGTGTGGTTAATTGAACCCCAACCATCAAAGTACACCGGTAACCACTGTCTAGTATTCAAATCCGTATAAAAGTAACTACCTTTACTAGGATTTGAACCAGGAACCTTCGTCTCCGAAAATCAGCTGTTAAACAGCTGATTTTGGCGACGACTTTACCTTTAGACCAACCCGGTGGGTCTAAGAATAATAAAACAACATCTTTCTTTGGATATTTAATCAGAACTTCGGAAAAATAAATAGCAATCTTTTAATAAAATTGATGAATGTTGGGAAGAGGTATGACTTAAATCTCGTCAGTGAAAAGTAAAGTGACGGATTCTAATGTGTACTACCTGTTATATTCCAACGAACTAAATCGACTAAACTAAACTAAAAACGACTGCAGATTAGATCTAGCCAATAGCAGCCAAGGTCGGATGTGAGGTTGCCCCTTCGCAAAGTCACACTATGTTCCACTGAACTCCAGCTGACTTTTTGTTAGGCTATCTTCCACAGCGGGGCCACAACCTGACAACGCAGGATACGATTAACGAAAGCCAATTGGCTCTGTACTGTGATCTAAGTCATCATGTTCCGCCTTCATCAGCAGTCAATAGTTCGTTAAGGTATAGATCGAAAATATTCATCGATAAGCAACCAATTGAGCGAGTCAGCTTGAATGCAATAACTCTTATAAAATATTTTAACAAAACAATTTCCAATATCTCATGTCGGTAATAATAATTGTATTAACATTTTTGTCAAAAATTTTTAAGATTTATTTATTTATTTATTTAAGGTCGCATCGACTACAAGGTCATTAGCGACCACGTTACATATAAATACATGTAGTATAAAATTTCCAACGAAGACAAACAAACACAATTAGGTCATATAAAAACATTATGAAAAATTAGTTAGGTTCAATTGAAATTTAGACAACACAAAAATAAAAATAGAATGACACAATGAAAAATTTAATATGCAATTTTGCAAATGTGAATTATATCAAATGTGAAATTTTGTGAAATTTAAAAAAAATTATTGTGTTTTGAACCGCTACTTTGTCTACTAAATTAGGTGTTAAAACGTTATTAATTCTAAATAGTGTTCGTGTGGGTTGTGTAGTTTGGCAGTCTGTGATGATGTGTTTGATTGTAAGTGGCGTGTTGCAATGTGTACAATGTTGTGGTTCTTCTTTCTTCAGTAAGTGTTTGTGTGTAAGTGTGGAGTGTCCAATGCGTAATTATGTAAGTAGAACTTGATGCCTTCGAAGCTCCATGTGAGGTTGAGGGTTTTCAAAAATGTGTTTTCTGATGTGGCTTTTTAAGATTATAAAATATATTTAAGATTTATTATTTTAAATAACAAATTTGAAATAAAATATATGTTTATTTGCATAAACTTGTAGATGTTTTTACCGCTGCAACATTTACAGTATTACGGCTAGAATAATATGTCTCCTAGCCATCTGCGCTTCAGTATAAACTAAAATTTGAATTTCACTGTACAATAACAGCTAAAATTACTATAGGTTTACTAAATATATGTTATTTTAGGGATCATGAAAATGTATTTATTGCTGTTATATTCTAGTTAATTAATATATAAACTTACTATTTGTCAAGTTTCAAAATAGTTAGTGATTGGATACATATTACTAAGTTTGGTCGAAAATTATTCATGTTGGATGATCTTAATACTGTGTTGGTCACAGCTTTCAGTAATTAAATAACATTAACAGATCCCCTCAGGTGACATAATTTTAATTTAGTTCTAATTTTTTGAAAGAAGCAAAAACAGCCTGATAAATTAACAAAATTTAAAGATCGAAAGTTTATCGTTTCTCATGAAAACGTTTGTGCGATGGACTAGTAAGGTTTCTAGAATTTACAATTAAATTAACGAAAACATGTTTAAATGTTTACATTTTTTTACAATACCTAGTTAGTTAAACTTCAGCCAAAATAATTTTTGTAGAAAATATCGAAAGAATATCGAATGAAAATATCGAAAGGAAAACGTTGTTGTACATTATTGTTGTTATAAATTGTTGTAAAACGTTATTATGTACGAGTACATTGAAAGTGTAATGGTTGTAAAGGGAAGAATTATGCTAGGACAATTGGTTCAGTATGAGTTTTAAAGGTGCCATTTATTGCTTTTTATTAAATTTATTTTTCGATATTAGATCTTTCCTGTTTTTCTGTATGGAATAAAGGCGTGGACCCTTAAAACCGAGATATAGACAAACTGCAAGCATTTGAACTATGGATATACCTACGTATGGTGCAATTGACATGGACTGAAAGGGTAGCGAATGAGGTGGTCTCACATCGGATGCACAAAGAGGGAGAGATTATGGATATAATAAAGATGTGCAAGCTTGAATAATTCGGACATGTTATGCGTGGTACAAAGAGGCCTACCGAGCGTAGGGTAAAATAGCTGATCGAGAAGCGTAAGGAGAAGGAAAATTATGATAGCTGAGAAAACTGTGTGATTGGTACCACTGCTCATCTGTGAAATTGTTTAGGTGTGCGGTATGAAAAATCGAAATAGCCTCCATGATCGCCAACCTCCGTTAGAAGACGGCACCCAAAGAGAACGATTTAAAATTTATGTTTATCTGGATAATGGCTAAATTCTATTATTATTTTTATTCTTTATTATTTTATGTTCGTTTTAATATTGTTTAGATCTTTCTAGAAAAATTTAGGAGTAAAATTTTTTTCCGATTCTCTTGTTAACAATGATACCTTATTATTCTAGAAATTATCTGACTAGTTTATATTAACGAGATGCATTCCATTGAGTCAGTTGAGTATTTGAAAAAATGTGGAATCAGAGCAGTTGTTGACGTGTTGAAAACAAGTTTCACCCCAACAAGAAAATAAAATGTTATTGTTTCTTATCATTGTGTACGATGTAGATAAGATTTCATGTATAATTTGTTTTATTATAAATAGTTTTCTTTCTTTGCAGTGGTATGCCTGTATGTACCAAAACGTTGGAGTAAAAAAGTGAGAGATACCACTAAAAGATATGGTTTGAAAATTAAATTTTTAGTCATTTTTTGTTTATAGATGTTCCTACTATTAATGGGAATCAGTGAATAATGCTTGTCTGTCAAGCCTACTTCCAAACTTCCAAGAGACAGTGTTTTCTTTCTTTTTTTTTCTTTTTTTTTATTTAACGTCGCATCAACTACAACGGTCATTAGCGACGACGTTGGGGTGGAACTGTTTACAATGGAGGATGAAATGATTTTTTGTAACGAATGAAAATATGCCGTGCCTGAGTGGGATTCGAACCCAGGACCGCATGATGAGAGACAGTGTTGATTATCAGTGTACCCATAAATTTAAATAATATTTGTCTGTCAAGCCGACGTCCAAACTTCCTTCTTTTCTGAAATTTTTCTTGTTATTAGTCTTTTAAAATGAAGTAATTGTACTTTATTTTTTTGTTTTACTTGCATTTTATTTTTTTGACCTTGTTATAGATTAATAATTTTTAGTTTTACTGCTTAAATCTTACATTTTTGATAACATTAGTAATGGATGTATTCAACTAATTAATTTTTTTTCTTCTTCACTTCATAGTTCAGTGATTTCCTTCACGAGCATCTCCTTTTTGGAGATCCCCATCATGCATTCAACTCTTAAGTGTGGTTTTGTACTCTTGGGCTAAACGGGTCAAATCTGTTCCAAATGGCTGCACCAGATCTTCTTATGAATTTTCATTCTCTCGTCTATGCCTATTTCATCCCATGTATTCGCATTCCTTAGATTATCTTCCCAGGTTCAGTCTTTCACTGGTCTCAAAAACTTCATTTCCACCCTGTGCGACTTACCTGCTTCACTCTTCAAAAGTGCCCACACCTCACTTCTATAATGCACCACAAGCATCACCATAGTTTTTTCATACAACTTTAAACGTGTTCTTTCCTAATCTCGTTAGTTTTAGTCAGATTACTCGTCACTTCCTGCTTGTTTGCAAAGAACGAGTGACATCTCAAATATTTAATAATGGATACTTACTCGAAAATGGTTCCATTAATTTGTATTTTTGACGTGACCGGGAATTTCCCTATAAACGGCATTACTATTACAGTCTTTTGAAGAGATATTGTCAAATTGTAATCAGCATAATTATTTTTAGCTTAAACACCACTAATCGTAACATATCCTCAGGTTCCTAAATAATAGAAATGTCAATAATTCATTTAATTTAAATTTATTTTTAATTAACAGTAGTAATGTATGAATTTCCCATAACAGGAAGGTGGAGTGTTAAATTATTTGCATTCGATCTGCTAGTTCCAGAGCTACAAAAAATAGTTCTGTTAATTATCTCTTGTGGTCAGCCAATCATTGTGTGCCCGAATCATTTAAGAACAAAAGATGTAGAGGTGTAAAAGAAACTAGAGTCAGAGCTTTCTCCTCTAAGATTAATGAATTTTATTATACAGCCAGACCCTGTGGTGAATAAAGTAAAGATGTAATTAGCAGGGTGAAAAGTAGATGTTTTTAGAGGCCCTGGCATACTGATAAGCATATTTTTCCACTCAGTGAGAAAGGCGTGGTAAACCATCTCGTTTTACTTAGTAAAGTCTCTAGAGGTTCAAACCAGCATTTCGGCTGACGAAATAAATAAACAACAAAACAATTTATGAATTCCAACTGAAATAAGTGTTATAATATAATAATTATAAAGAATGAAGTAGAATCCTTATGTTACTGGTTGTATAGTACAATGGCATTGAGTTTTCAATGTAAAATATGTTACATGTGTGAGAGAGTACGTAAAACAATGAATACTGTGAAAACGATAAAAAGGGTCGTTCGGTCAAATAATCAAATTTCAATCTCTTTAATTCAGTATAAATCACAGCACATCCAGTCCACTCACGATTGTGAAACAGAAAGGCAGATCGATTTTTAACATTAGTTTATTAAAAACAACGGCAATTGAAAAGAAAATTTGTTGACCAATTTTTTACAATGTTTTATTCATTTTTCAAAGGCTATTAAAATTTTTAATTAATTTGAAATTGAATTATCTTTTGTAATATGTAATTGACAGTTACAAATTTGTAAAAGTTCAGTCAGAAGTGAATTTATATACAATATTTTAACTGTTGTTTAAAACAAAAAAAATATTTATTTTAACATGTGATGTTATTACAGTTCTAGTAATAATTAGTTTTTATAACACTTAGAGATAACTTAGAGATCTAAACTTTGGGACCACTTAGGACTATTTCATAGAGACCGATACTTTATACTTGATACACGCAACATGGTAGAAACCGGTATTAAATACTTAGAAGAACTATTTGGTACAATTTGCATCAGTAACAAATTGTCGATCATACTTGTATTTTAGTTGGTAGTGGTGTTCTACGCTCATAACAGGCAGGTGGAGTGTTAAATTGTTTGCACTCGATCTGCTAGCTCCAGGGCTACAAAAAATAGTTCGATTTTTTATCACATGGTCACCCAATTATATGACTGAAGCATTTAAGAACAGAAGAGGTAGAGGTGGAAAATAAACTAGTAAGC
Organism: Catonia carolina; assembly: GCA_035578175.1. Classification (NCBI taxonomy): domain Eukaryota; kingdom Metazoa; phylum Arthropoda; class Insecta; order Hemiptera; family Achilidae; genus Catonia; species Catonia carolina. Next base: position 76,739,032 of record JAQMRL010000003.1, read on the forward strand.
GTTATCTCCTCTGAGAGTAATGAATTTCATAATACAGCTGGGTAGGATACCTGGGGTGAAAATATCGTTTGCAAGGTGGAAAGTAGATGCTTTTCAGAGGCTCTGGCATGCTGATAAGCGTACTTTTCCCTCAGTGAGTTGTGGCAATGTTAAACCTCCTTATTTCTCGTTTTTACTCAGTAAAGCCTGTAAAGGTCTAAGCCGGCCGTTCGGCTATGACCTTAACAACAACAGTGGTGGCCTAGGATAGGAAAAACAATTTTAGATTTTATATTTTTTTATTTATTATTCCATATTTAAGAAAGAGCAAAGAGTAAGCTTACATTATAACAATAATAATTACAGAAAAATAATAATTCAAACTAAAAGCTTCTTTATGAAAAACGAAAACGTGGTGAAAATCCGAATGTTAACTTTGCAGTTATCTGTTGTGAGGCCAATCAAAAGGAGAATAGAATAAGTTGGTATGACAATCAGAAAAATGGTTAGAATCTACTGTTCCAGAGACCTCAAAATTTCATTACGTCACTGCTATGTGTTTTCAATTTTGATTTATTGTGTTGAGGCTTGGAATTTCAACAGTAATGACATGAAACGAATTACCGAGGTGTAAAAAATGTGTTGATACAGAAGGATGTTAAAAGTTTCCCGAATGAAAAAGTCAGCAACACCATTGTTTAGATAAAAGCATTGAAATTATGGGCACAATTAAAAAATAAAATCGGATACTTTGGGTATGTTTTGAGATAAGAAAATACTGTTGATTTTCGTTGATTGATGAAATGCGAAATGATATGTATATCATACGTTCACCTACGTTACAGGGCCGTGGTGTAGTTACAAAAGAGCTTTTTAGATTGACTGCAAATCAATTTAAAATTTCAGTGGTTTATTAACTTTCTAAAAGGACATGGCACAAAAGGAAGAAAATCAAGGAGAAGAAGAAGGAAGAGAAGAAAAATGAGGAGAAAGAGTAGAAGGAGGAGGTGAAGGAGAAGGAAAGAAGAAGAAGAATGACAAGGAGTCGGTGACGGCGAAGGGGTGAAGGCGGAGGAAAAACGATAACGAGAAGGATGGAAAGAGGAGAAATAAAACCAGAAGAAGGAGAAGGAGGAGAAGAAGGAAAATAAGAATAAGAAGGAGGAGGAGGAGGAGTGTAAGGAGGAGGAGAAGAGAAGAAGACTATTACAAATCTATTATTATTTTTTTAATGGGTGAAGAAGCTTACATAAGAAATGGCTTGTGCATAGGTAATGACATTAGATGATTATAGGCTAAATTTAAACAAATACCAAACCTGACCGGTAATCCAACCCGGTACCACTGGGTATAAATTAATATAAGTTACAGCATATTTAGTAAAACTTGTTTTTTTACTCTCTGAAAATAAAATGTGCCTACTCGAATTGTTATTTCCCATGACCCTTCAAATGTTTGCCATAATATTGTTCTTTTTTTGAAAAATTAAATATAAAAAATATATTCGTTATTTCTAGTATTATTACATGATGCAACAGATTTTAATTAATTTTAACAAGTACAATAAATTTTTAATTTGATTAAATCCTACTAAAAATAAATTGTTTGAATACATTCGTCAGCGTAATAAGCTCTTTATATATTTGTTTTTTTTTTAATTTCGGGGAAAAACCTATTGTCAGAATTTTAAAAAGTTGTTATTAATTGTTAAGTAACACCGATTGGGTGAATTACTTGTTATAGCGATCATCTGACATTTATAGATGATAAAATAAATACTGATGCGTGTCCTGTTGTAAATCACAGCAAGCGGTAATAGTGTTCGAAATAAGAGAAAAATTCCCGAAAAAAAACATTACGTCTAATGAAATTTAAAAGAACTATTACTTTTCTCGGGTTATGCAACATAAATATTTATTAGGAAAAAACCTTTTATGGTAACACTTCTAATTAAGTAATAATAAGGGTAAAAATGAGAAAGGATAAAAAATAGACGTTTGTGGGTTTCCTTATTTCTTTTAACGTGTCACAATGTAAACAGTTTTCATCAGAGACATGAAGGTATATAAGTGTGTGAGGGAGATAAACTGATGGGAATTTTAGAAGGAAGGAAAGAGAAAGAAGATGATAAAGGTCGGAGTGGCGGTGCGGTGACAATCTGAGGTGGAGAAGAGCAATTTCCTTTATGAACTGCCCCGGGCTGGGTCCGGGTCGGGCTGAGACTAGTTAATTCACAACTCACTAGAGTTCGCCACCGACCGGATATCCTCAGTTTACACTGGGCGTTCTGATTTATAGTCCGATCCACGCAAATGAACGAATATCTGAGCTCGAATTAACTTCTTGTATTCCCTCCGCTCTTCTTCGTTCTTCTCCTGGTCTGGTGGGTATTCCGTTATTCGACTGTATGTTTCCTGAACCAATATTTAATTTGGTATCGAACGGTGAACATTGAACCGGCGTTATTCTAACTGAGGAAACGTATCTTAATTAAATTCTACACCTCTATCATTCTGACAATGTCCCAAATCTCAACCAGTCGACGTCGTCTACTGATCCCCGCACCGACCGACCTATCCTAAACCAAAACCGTATCACTGCTTTTACTATTCCAGTATTTACAATTAGAATTACTGTGACAAATCCGAAACCCACTAGAATTAAATCAAAATAAGTTTCTATTTAAATTCATTTCATTTCACTTCACACCCAAGCTACAATACCGTATTAATTTAATAAATAATACTATACTAAGCTGCATTGACTCTTGTTCTTCTTCTTAGAAACCTATAGAATCCAAATAATAATTATTATTAATAATGAAATTCATGATTAAATATAAAAGATACACTACGGTTATTTTAATCACAAAATGAAATTTTATAGTAAACCTAAAGTATAATATAATATATCTGTATGTATTTATTGAAGTATATTTACCCTTGCAAATAAATTCTTTTAGCACATATTACTTTCTCATCATAAATAAAAAATATAAAACCCGTGTGGTTAAAATTATTTTCGTTTGTATTTTTAAACACCTCATTATATTTATATTCTCTTGAAAAAACGAAATGAATATAGGTAAGAAAGTATTATTATTTATACTTTATTATTATTATATTTATACTTTATTATTATTATACTTATATGAGTTGTCACCGGAAATACACGTTTTTTAACTCCCATGCGACCTAGAAACTAGTTTTCACCAATTGGTGTGTGTGTTTTGAAAACAAAATATATCAAAAACCGAATTATTTTACGAAATTGAAACTTGAAATTTATGTTACGTAATACTAGCAAAAGGGACCCGACAGGAAAGTTTTCGTATAAATTGTTAAACCGAAAACAATAGTTTATTCATTAGATGAAATTTTCTTAAAACAGCTCCTACGATTTTGTTTAAAATGACCTCATTTACTGTTTTTTTCTTTTTGCTCTACAAAATGTAGTAAATGGTATGTTTGCTGACATTCGTAGATGGCTGTGTTTTCGTAATAAAATATGTTTCTTTAAGGCTGCTGCAAAATTTTATACAAATTTTAAGGCAAAATTTTTTATAATAAAAAAATATAAATTAAGAAAATAAATAAACTTACTTTTATTTCAAGCATCTTTTTGTATAAAACGTAGTTTAGCGTCAATTAGTGATTTTTTATATTTTCCTCATGAAATCTATCAGAGATTGATTTTCATATTACTTCAACCACTCATGATTAAAATTAGGTTATGTTTCTCATTATTTACATTAGCCTGGGAAAGTCGTGTGATGGTTTCACACTAGAAAATATTTGGTCAGTAGTTAAACAGCTAATTATTATTTTTACATTCTCTTTCTCTATACGAATATAATAGGGAAGGAAAGTATTATTTTTATGTCGATTTTTCCAAATTGATTTTTCACCAAAAATACACGTTTCAGGCCTCCTTCAGGCCAAAACATTTTTTTTAACAATTAGTCTGTGTTTGTATGAACAAAATATCTCAAGAATAGAATGTCATAAAAAGTTCAAACGTAAAGCTTTTGGTACCACTAGGTACCAAAGAACTAGGGGACCCGACAAGAATATTTTCTTCAAAATCAGTCAACCGAAAGTAGTACTAGTTAATTTGTGTGATTTCTCACCCTTTCCCATTTTCTCAAAAGCGGCTCCTACCATTTTTTCTTTAAATTGGCTCTTTAACTACATTATTTTATGCTCTACAAGATATGGTTAGTGCCAAGTCTGCTGAACTTTTTTTGGGGAGCCTGTGCAATCATGGTAATTTTTTTTTAAAGATTCCGACCTTAATACCCATTTTAGGAAAAATTTGTTTAATTTAAAATTGTAGAAAATTAAAACACCTCCAACTTTTGTTTTCAAAACTTTTTTCTATAACGCTTAGGTTAGGGTTAATTACAGATTTTTTGTATTTTTCCCATTAACCCTTTATAGGGCAAAATTGCTCTATAGGGCTACTGGGGGAAATATGCCCGTTATAATATTAAATTTTGTTTTATAGGGACTTGAATAATGTATTTCTAGTGCCAGAACAATAAGATATTTCTTTTTTTTATTTTAATCCTGGTAAGTATACTTACCAAGGAACGTTTATTGAAATGGGAATCACGTGATAATTTTTATTGGTAAATATGCTTATAAAAACAAATTGTAGTCCCATATAACAGAAAAATGTGTAAAATACCTTATCTTAACTTGATATTAGCATGAATGCTTACTTTCCCGTAAAAAACTCAAATTTTCTAAGCTTTGTACAAAAGTAACAACAAAACAACATAGTTGCGTACGCTGGTATGAATACTTACCACATTCGTGTAACTCATGAAGAAATGGTCGGTGCGCACTAATTTTAAATTTTCATAGTCTACTTACCAGAGAACATCTTCTATAAAACCATAAAATTCCAATAGAGGGTTCAACTGCATAGCTTATTCTTAACAAAAAAATCAACCTTATTGCCAGTGGTATGTATACTTGCCAAAGACCTATAAAGGGTTAACATAGGTGAAAAACCAGATTTTTAAAAGATTGTAGCCTTCGTATGCATTTAATGAGAAAAGTGTATGTAATCAAAGTTACAGAAAATTAAAAAATCTACCACTTTTATTTTAAGCATATTTTTCTACAGAGGTTAGTTGAGCATCAATTAGTAATTTTCTGTACGTTTAAGTCCTACAGAGGTTGATTTTCATTCAGTGTCATTCATTCAAGACTAAAATTAGGTTATGTTTTTAATTGTACAATGTTTATTAATTATTTAACTGATTTTATAGTTTTCATTATTTACATTGACAAGAGAAAGTTTTGTGAGTTTTTCAGACCAGATTTTTACGTTTAGTTACATGTAGTGCTATATTTATGCTTACAGACCTCATTGCAGAGACAGCTTACCCCATAGTGAACGCTCATTTTTCAAAACTATAAAGTTCCACCAATCTCGAGATACGAATATTATCATAAACCTACCTACCAATAAATCCAAACATATGAATACTATCACAAACCCACCTACCGCTGAATCCACAAAAATGACTGAAGAGTTTTTGGAATAAGGATCTCAGGTATATCAAGGTTAGTATTTTCCATCAGCTGTTTTCCGGAATCAATCCAAAAACAGAACAACACAACATGTTTAAGTTAACATAATTACAGCTGATTCTATTATTTTACAGTCGGTTTTCGTGAATAGAGACAAAAAAGTTATTGTGGTGAGAAAATAATGCCGATATAAATTTTACTTTATATAACATTTTATAAAAATAGCAGGGAGCTCAAATAGCCAACACAAGATGAAAAAATAAGCCCTAGATAATGTCCAATCTGGTGGGTCAAGTGTGAACTAAAAGTTTAGCAAAGAACAACCTGAAGGGCTGAAAGAAAGTAGGATATCTTGAGTAGAAACGGAAGGAAGAGAGTATTGGGGATATCGGTTCAATTCTCCTTCCACCTCTCTAGTGTTTTCCCACTAACCGCCCGACACCATTCTGTAGGCTTTCAGAAGAAGATATACAAGGAAAAAAGGGAAGAATAAAGAGAAGAAACTTTAAATCCTTTTTCTCGGCCGTGAAAATGGACCTTGTAAGCTAGCGGCGCATTCGGCCGACTTATTTTCCCCCTGGTCGCATCTGAAAGACTACCGTTTTCTCTCCCCAATCAGTTCTTAAAGGCGAGAACGTTTGTGGTTATTTGGCTCTCATCTCATTTCATCTTCGTCTTTAAAAATAATCTCATATTGCTTTCTTTTATGATTTAAACTATTATTAAAATATTACCCAACAAGGATAACAAGATTACAGCATGGATAGGAAAGAACCAATTAAGGAATCTATTCCGAATTCGGAAGACTAACTACATGTGTTAGAAAATGAAGATTAAAATTTTACAGAAACTTCAAAAGAATGAATAATAAAAATATACGCAAAAATTACACAAATTACAATACGTTGAGAGCATTGTTAAATGCTTCATCATGAATCAAATTATTATTTAAGAAGATGTACCCTATTCACTACCACCACTTTTCAAATATACCATTCAGATTTAACCGTTTGGGAAGACATTTCATGTACACTTCTTTCGAAATTAAATAATGTTGCCCTAAGCAAATTTATTTATTCTAATATAAATATAACACTTTGTAAGGACTTTGTCAAATGAATCCGTTCAGGTAATATATTAGAAATATTTTTTTAAGGAAACATGAATGGTGTACCAATCAATTCTATGAGAACGTTTACACATCTTATTTTTTTTTGAAATAACAGTAATTACATTTATTTATTTTTTAGATGTTTAGAGAATCAAAAACTCAGTCCTCACGATGGTTCATAACTGATTTTAGAACCTATGATATTTATTTCTACTTATCTGTTAAATACATTCATTAAAATGTGATTGAAAATTAAAATATAATTAAAATATTAGTTAATAGACCTGCGCACGGGCCTTCTTTGCTAGCATTGTTTTTAGTGTAATTTAAGGATAAAAAGTTACCGTTAATTGTTTGTGTATTTATATTTGTTTTAAATATAATAATATAAATTTTATATATTAAACAAAAAAATATTTATTGAAATAGTCATTGAATTAATAATTAATCATTAATCTATAGTTTTTACTTGATATACAGAGTGGTTATAAATTAAATTGACAGTTTCGATAGCTTACAGACAAATTAATTTTTGAAAAGTTAAGGTAATTACTTACATTATTATATAGAAGAATTCATTAAGGTTTTATTGAAAATATTTACATAATGTTCAATGTGTTCACCATTGATTTGTAACACGACAGAATGATATCAACACGGCAGTCGAATTCTTCCCACCCACGATTAAGCATATGACGGTCAACTGTGGCAAGAGCATTTGCGATACGTTGTTTAAGATCATCGATATCTACACGAAGCGGTGGTACAAAACCTTTGTCTTTTACATAACCCCATAATGTGTATACCAGTCATAGATTGGTTGCCTTGTTGGTGGTGGTTTACCGTATCTTGTTCTGAAATGACGTTGCACAACCGTAACCGAGTTCATTTTGGCTAACTCAAGAACACAATAAGCTTTCTTCACTTGAGTAGCAGCCATTTTGCTAGACTGGCCGTTGTAACAGCAGCCAACAACAAAATGCTAGCAGCAGTTGTACTAACATAAACTTTAAAAAATTCCCTACAAACCTATATCATTTACTATATTCAAATACACCAGTTTGATGTTTAAGAAGCTGTCGAAAGTGTCTATTTCATTTATAATCACCCTGTATATTATTTTATTATAAATTATTGGTGAAATTAACGTAGTAAGCAAAATATTATTAATTTTTACATACAAAATAATTATTATATTATTTTGAAGAATGATCATCGTTTCCAAATCAAGATAATATCAAGATATGTTAAAATAGAAAAATATTGAGAAGAATTTCAATACATTTCAGCATAAATGATATAAGACGAGGTAAGATGTGACGGCTGGTGTTTTCATAAATTCAGCTATCAAGGCTGATGTTGAGACACGTGTTGAATCCTTCAGTGAACGGAAATATAAAAAAAAATGGTCGAGTGAGTGACTTGAGTTACTCTTCCTTGATTGTTTTCCCAATGCTGCGAGACAGAAAAGGGGGCAATTTATTCCCCGAATTGAAGAAGATTTTGTAAAGATGTTGTAATGGTAGGAGTAGGTTAGATGGTATGGACCACCCAAGAAGAAGTTGAAAATGTTCAACAAATCCATTATCTACTGACTGACACAACTGCATTTTAGACTACTGTAATTTAATAGGTTTTTAAACGTCTTTTTTTAACGCTAAATAATTCAATCAAACCCTTATTCTACCTAAACAATTTAGAGCTAATGTCTGCAATCTTTAATTTTTCATGTTTTTCTTTATCCGTTTTTGAGTGACCAGAAAACGATCCTCTGACACTAATAAATTGATCACTGATTGTTAAAATAGTATAAAACGAATATTTGTACAAATCAAACAAAATCTTTAAGATAACCGCAGTTAAAAAAAATACAAAGTAAAAATATGGTTGTTGTTTAAAAAAAATGTAAAATGTAATATAGTAGTTGAAAAATCAGGTAAACACTCACATGACTTTCTCTTGACAATTTAAATAATTAAATCTTGAAACTATGTTTTTCATTAGTAAAAAGTGTAAAATGAAAAACATAACCTAATTTTAATCATGAGTGATTGACGCAAATCACTGTAAAACGTAAAAATACGGATAATTACTACGGTCATAGCATAAATTCTTGGATTAGTTTTGGAAATCTTCTTGGATTAGTTCTGTTCTTTCAGATAGTTCTTCCTAGTTCCAAACTAGTTCTTCCTAGTTCTTATAGTAGTAGTTGTTATAGTAAATCCTAGTTCTTCTATACTGATTAGCAACGGTTAAAGGGAGAGTATAAGGATTTTGGTTTGGGTTTTTAAATCCTTACATCTGTTATTGAGATTTAGACTGGTTCAATTGATTACGTTGTAAGCTATGCTTTTGAAAAAAAAACAAAAGGTGAAGTAATCATTATATAATATCTCACAGAAGACCATACAGGATCAGGAATGAAGATATAAGGCAAGAATTGAAAATTTTTCCACTTAACGAACAAATAAAATTATACCGTGCCCAATAAATCACTCATGTCATGTAGGCTAAACAGAATAACAGAACGTCGCCTGGTTTAGGAAGAAGGTACAACCAAGAGCAGATTTGTATAACCTGTGAGGAGAAGAAGAAAAATCAAATTTTACTGGAATGTTCTTCAAGTACAGACGGATAGTTCTTGATTTTCTGTCTATTATTTTTAGCGTCAATATTATTTCGATAACATTCAAATTTTAAGTAAAAATAAATTTAATGTAGGGCCTACCTAGGATATCTGTACAGTTGATTTGTATAATAGTATTCTTTTTTGAAATGTTTGTTATTTACTTCAAGAAGTACAGCGAAAAGCGACTTTTAACCTTTTTAGTGTCGAAAGAATATTTAAAAGTTTGATCTAAAGTGCCATTTAATTTTAATGAGGATGTAAAAAAAGTGCCAGCCCTTATTTCGAAAACTTGCAGGCTTAGCCTGTTATTGCCGACAAAATTTCAACGTTATAAAATAAATAAAATTTTCTGTAAAAATTAATTTTTATTGTTTTTAATAAAAAAGAAAGCGTTCGAACACTAAAAATATTCAAAATAGTGGTTTTTAGTTTATTTAATGTCGCATCGACAGCTTGGTAATTAGCAACTTCTGTGGGTTTTGGTACCATAACGGTGTTTTTAACGTGTTAAAATTTTCAGACCCTAGCCGGGTAATGAACACGGGACCATTAGCTTTGTAGACTAGCGCGTTAGTCACAATTTTTGTTTAAAAGTTTTTTTGAAAATGTTTGGTTTTCCCGACGTTAAAACTTTACGCAAACTTATAGAAGTCCGGTAAAACGGCTGTTATCAATACGTAAAATATATCGACTTTCTGTTTTCCGGACGTTGGCACTGAAAGGATTAAAGATAGATGACTGAATTGTTAGAGAAGGTTACCAAGCAGAGGGGATAAAAAATAACTGAAGTACAAAATTAAAAGGTGTATTAAGCATGAGAGTGCATAGGTTCAATATTTAGTGATTAAACTCAAGAGGGAAAGAACAAGTGGAAGAAAAATTAACAGTACAACGACTGTAAGGGAATTGTGTAGTAAAAACGTAACGATGAAAACAAAGAGGCATTTTTCCCATGTTGCAGAAAATTGCTTTTAACGGCTGAGAAGTTTGGGCAATAAATGGAAGATAATTATCAAATAAAGAGGCAGAATGGATGCACTTAGATGTAGCTATTTCTCCATTTGTAGGGAGCAGCTACTGTTATTGTTATTTTTTGAGCTAATCCCCAGTCGGGAAGTAAGGGAAGTAATGAACACAATGGACGGTATTGCGAAATGAACAGAGGGTGGAATTCTGACACCTGCTGCGAGAAATTCAAGCGCAATCAATTTTATATTAAAATCGAAATTTGGTGTCTAGAAAAGTGAAATATTAAAAGTACGAGGTGATTATAGTCGACAAGTGTATCTTACCGCACAAAAAGCAAAAAGAAACTTAATGGGGAAATAATAGAGAGATAAATCAATTGTGTTACTGAATTATAATTCGACTTATGCCGAATCAATCAGATTATATTTTTGTGTCAAATACATAATACTTTCAAAGAGTCCAGGCTAAATAGTCCCAACCGAGTATTGTTAATTGAAAACCCAATAATCTAGACACGATCAAATTAAAATTTTAATTAAAATTGAAATGGTCTACAATTTAAATTACAGATCCAAGTTTTATGTAGGTTACCAATAAGTAATTAATTAGTAAGGAAAATTATTATAGTTTATAATAATACATTATCGATTAAGAATGTTTTTTTGGTTGTTTAATTTTTTTTAAATATGTAACCAGTTGACGAAAAAAGTGTTATGAAACTAAACAATAGACCTAAGATGTTTGATAAATGTTGCAATATGTCAAAAATCATATTGAGAAAATTTAATAAACCGAGAAAACATAAAATATATCTAAAACCAAATTAAGATACTTGATTTCTGATTTTAAGAACTTAACCAAGATTAAAAGCAGAATAACAGATTGACAGAAGAAAAGAAGAGAAACCTACAGTAAAAACTTAATAGTGTGAGTTGCAAAAATAGGTTTCAGAAATACCTAAAGTTACGTTAATTGATATGAAAATGGCTTACACCAAAAACATTTATACAGGTTTTTTTAAAATAACTTTCTTAACTTTTTGTTATAGCATTAGAATCTTTAGCGGGAACAGCAGAGTAAGTATCTGTTTACCAAAATGTTTTTAAACTCTATTGACCGATTTTAAAACTTTATCTTGTAATGTTTCTACATATTTTCTGATGATGTAATTTAGGAGGCAAGGACATTTAAAACTCACCAAAATTCCCAAACCCGCCACTGACTCTCACAGTTACATCTACAGCTTGGTCATTGCCAACTACATTGAGTTATTTAGGCCTGTAGGATGAGTGAGTGTTAGTGACATAATTTTCCAGATCTCAAATCGAAAATCACCCAGATTTAAACTAGAGCATTTTATGATTTAAATCATTGAACATTGGAAGGCTCTTTCTAATATTTCATTTTTCTAAAAAATCATTTGATATAACCTTCTGATTTCTTTGGAAAAAACAAAGGTGATGGGTTTTAGGAATACTGATCATCTCAGATGCAAATCAGTTCTGATGACAAGACTTTACAACAGGCGCATTCTTTTCTTTATTTGAGATGTTAGGTATATTTTGTGCAATCACAAGATTCAGGAACAAAATTGGAAAGTGTCAAAAGAATTATACAAACTTTGAGGAAAACACTGGTCAGTAACTACGGAAAGAGACGGTTTTAAAATTTTTTTTAACACTTGCATTTTTAACTGAACGGTTCCGAATGTTGAATCCTGGCAGCTTAGCAGATATTAAGAATAGAGTTTGTTGAGATAAGATCGTTAACACTTTTAGCGAGGTATTATTTGTTGCACAAAACAGAATTGAGATATTAAGCATTAACTTGGTGTAAATGGATTTATATTAACTATTCGAAAATACAGGTAAGAGTGACATAATCATTTGTTAAGGATCTCAGATGATCAAACACCGAGAAAGGTGTTTATTTACAAGCCAATCGAACAATGTGGTATTGGAAGACCTCAGAAGAGATGGGCATCTCAACTTCTTCATGAAATAGTAGAGCATTAAGTTTGAAGCTGGAAGAGGCCAGAAGGCCTAATCAGTATTGTTTATGATGATCAAAAGAGCAAAAAATGCAACTACAAATGTGTCTTTATATTTATACAAAGAATTCTTTATCAGTCGGTCATGGGTTTATTTTTTAACGCTACTACCAATACATTGTCTTTTATTATTTTATTTAAAGTCGCGTCGACAGCTGGGTAGTACTACTGTAGGTTTTTATACTATAACTGTGGGTTTTAACTTGTAAGAATTTCCAAACCCTAGGCAGGAATCGAACCCGGGACCCTCTGCTTTGCAGGCGGGCGCACTAATCACTACGCCATTTGATTGCAGCGTCTTTTAATTTTTATGATTCTTTTCTTCCCTCGTATAGGGTCAATTATAGACTACGTGAGGTGGGTTTAGAATTTAGTTGAAGCGATTTTTACAGCTTACTTTCATTCACTGTAGGCTTTTCTTTTTCTTTTTTTGTTCATTGAGTGTTCTGTCTTTGCTCTTCATGGAAACCCTTTAAAGTCCGTAATTAGTTATCTGAATTTGGTTCAAATCGTTACGTTTTCTCGGGGTTTTCCGGTTTTATGAATATCTTTGCTGACCTCTTTAAACCGGTTTAAACCTCTTAAACTACAATCACCAAAATCTTGATGAGTCATGTCAAATAGAGTTCTTAAAATCAAATTTTTGTTACCTATTCATAAAATTTCCTTTGCGTATTCCACGTTATTTGATAAAGAAAAAATGAAATAAAAATATAAAACTGAATAAATTATCATTTTTAATCATACATTTGACATGAGCCTCATGACCGAATAAAACAGTAACCAGCCAATATGTTGAAAAGCAATATAAATTCGTTTAATAGAAAACAGCAACAGTTTTGTTTGGTGGTTGGGGAGAAGGGATTCATTCAAAATTTGTAAGAGTGTATAACGTGAAAATATGCCTACGCGTATAAATCATTTTGAACAGATAAATTAAAAATAATAATCGTTTTCCGATAGGCTATTCGTAAATGATTTTTAAGCTACGGGAATCAGAGATTGTTTTGTAATTACCAGACAAAAACATTGGAACAAATAACAATCAGATATCCTTAGCGTTGTAAATTTATTAATGTTGTATTCTTATTACAACTTATTGCATTTCGTGTATTGTTACACTATTCAGGTTATTTCAGTATCTGGTTGCATTTCAACTTATTTCATTTGGTTCTTATTTCATTTCTGGTTTCACAACTTATTGCATTTCGTGTATAGTTACACTATTCAGGTTATTTCAGTATCTGGTTGCATTGCAACTTATTTCATTTGGTTCTCATTTCATTTCTGGTTTCACAACTTATTGTATTTCGTGTATTGTTACACTCTCCAGGTTATTTCAGTATCTGGTTGCATTGCAACTTATTTCATTTGGTTCTCATTTCATTTCTGGTTTCACAACTTATTGCATTTCGTGTATAGTTACACTATTCAGGTTATTTCAGTATCTGGTTGCATTGCAACTTATTTCATTTGGTTCTCATTTCATTTCTGGTTTCACAACTTATTGTATTTCGTGTATTGTTACACTCTCCAGGTTATTTCAGTATCTGGTTGCATTGCAACTTATTTCATTTGGTTCTCATTTCATTTCTGGTTTCACAACTTATTGCATTTCGTGTATTTTTACACTATTCAGGTTATTTCAGTATCTGGTTGCATTGCAACTTATTTCATTTGGTTCTCATTTCATTTCTGGTTTCACAACTTATTGCATTTCGTGTATTTTTACACTATTCAGGTTATTTCAGTATCTGGTTGCATTTCAACTTATTTCATTTCTGGTTTCACAACTTATTTCTTTTCATGTATTGTTACACTATTCAGGTTTTTCAGTATCTGGTTGGATTTCAACTTGTTTCATTTGGTTCTTATGTCATTTCTGATTACACAACTTATTGCATTTCGTGTATTGTTACACTATTCAGGTTATTTCACTATCTTGTTGCATTTCAACTTATTTCATTTGGTTCTCATTTCATTTCTGGTTTCACAACTTATTGCATTTCGTGTATTGTTACTTTATCCAGGTTATTTTAGTATCTGGTTGCATTGCAACTTATTTCATTTGGTTCTCATTTCATTTCTGGTTTCACAACTAATTGCGGTCTTTCTCGTCATGCGGTCTTGGGTTCAAATCCCATTCAGGCACAACATATTTTCATACGTTACAAAAAATCATTTCATTCTTCACCGCCTGCATTAGCAGTAATTGCAGAACAGTCGGACGTTAAACAAAAAAAAACTTATTGGATTTTGTGTATTGTTACACTATCCAGGTTATTTCAGTATCTGGTTATAACAAGTAGTAAACCAATCTCTTATAAACTTATAACAACTATTAATTAACAAAATAACAAATTACTACTCGCATTACTACTGTAAATTGCAATAAATTACTTACTAGATTAATACAAAAAAGATATACTACAAACTTAAAGCTTAAACTAAAATTAACTAAAAATAAAAGATGGTTACTTACACTTAATAAAAAAACAACTGTTACAACCAATTGTATACAATGTTTTCCGTACATAGACCTAGTTTTCTTAATGTCCTTGTTACAATGCATAAGCTGGATAATAAAACTAACACTTCATAACATCATTCACAATCCAAGTTACACGTGGAACTAACCGGCAAAATAACTAGTTGTTTTTACACCGATGCTAGGAATTTTTATAATTTCTAGCAATAACAAGAAATAAATAAAATAAATATAATTTTAGAATTATCAAGAAGTAATAGAATTTAAAAGAATGCAACACTAGATGTATACAGTTAACGAAAGAATACAAAACGATAAAAAATTAAATGACGATAAAGAGGTCAATAACAGTAAAGATGGACATATTCTCGAGGACCCAAAAATTTAATAACCAGGAAAGTTTAAAAATATAAGTGGCTAGCAGAGGAGAGCCAGATCTGAGAATATGAAGAAGATGTGGGATAGAAAAAACAAGTCAAACCATCGCTAAAGACTGAAAGTTAATTATAGTGCTTCAATTGGGGCTTAATAAAAACTCAAAAGTACAACTCTACAGTAAGGAATCAGGTAACAAAACGACACTAAATTTATTTTATTTCCATCATTATTAAATTCCCTCCTTCTTCTGAAAGTGTCCATGATTTTTTCTGTGAGGGTACATTTCTGATAATGTTCATTTACTCCACATTCTATATTTGTTGATTGGTCCAAATTATTTCCTAAGGGTTTTTCTTTCTTGTTTCTAATTTTTTAATTTTATTTTGCCGACACATTAGTGTGATTTCTTCTGTGAATTCCTGCAGGAGTATAAATGGGGCTCAAGTTTTAATTTTTAATAATCATGGTATTTGTTTTTGTTTCATTGTTTGTTATAAAAATTTTTTATTACGCACTGAATTTTCACAGTTACAAATAAAGAATTCAGTCAAAACATTTTTGCGTTTAGTATTTTCTTAAATATTAAATATAGGTAATAAAATGAGTACATGCCCATAACGGGCAGGTGGAGTGTTAAATTAATTGCACTCGATCTGTTGGTTACAGGGCTACAAAATATAGTTCTGTTTCTTATCACATATTCAGCCAATTATATGACTGAACTATTTAAGAACAGAAGAGGTAGAGTTGTAAAAGACACTAGTTAGAGTTATCTCCTCTAAAAGTAATGAATTTCACTACACAGCCAGACCCTGTGGTGATGGACGTGTAGGTGTCATTTGCATGGTGGAAAGTAGATTTTTTTCAAAAGGCCTGGCATGCTAATAAGCATATTCTTTCAACTCGGTGAGGAAGGCAATAGTAAACCACCGCACTTCTCGGTTTTACTTAGTAAAACGTTCAAAGGTTCAAACCAGCCTTTCAGCTGTTAACCTAAACAACAAAATGAATACAAAAAATGCACTGGTGTCAATATATTTCTATAAAAACCAATAAAAATCAGGAAGAAAGGAAATTGATGTATTTTTTATTTTCCACTTATAATGTATTCATAAGATGTAGAAGAACTAGGAAAGTAAACTTTTAACGCTGTTCGTACACCTCCATTATTTTCGGTACATTTATTATTTATAAAAAAATTGGCGATCAGCACTCTTTAACTTTTTGATATTATTTATTATTTTTTTCAATCCTCAAACATCAAATATTTGTGTGTTTGTAGTAAAGGAAACTTAGTTTTTCAAAAGTGCATATTCCAGTGCATAAATGCCTATACTTCTTTAAACAAAGTATAAAAATGATTGTTTCGCAATCAATTTTTTTGAATGTAATTATTATAAACTTCAACCAAAGATGATTAATGTCTGAATAATAATTTTCTTAGAATTAAAATATACATTACACTCATTAGTGTGTTTCAAAAAAGAAGACTAAACTGTGAATGAAAAATGAAACTAAACTTGACTCTGAACAGTGCATTTAATATCTTGAACATGAAGTAGTTTAAGCTGAAGATGACGATGACCATGATATTGAGATGATAATGATATTGATTATGAGTTGACGATGGATTGGTAGTATAAGTAGAAAAAATTAAATGAGTATTTTTTTTTTTTTTTTTTTTTTAACAGTAAGAATTATTTACAAACAGTTTAACAAAAACTTTCAGTAAATGTGTTGATGATGAATAAAACTTGAAGAAGACAGCACTCAGCAGCGTTGCTTCCAAGTCATCGTTTGGTTATAGTTGATGAAGGGTTTCTTCTTGGTCCTGGTGATGTACAATTTTTTTCTTTTTTTTATACGGATGAAGTCAATGAAGGTGTGAAAAGAAGCGAATGAAGACGTGATACTGATGATCTGTGTAACTGATGATAGAAAATTTATTAGATGATTAATTTTAGATTAATGAGAGTTAGCAAGATTTAGATTATTAATAAATAATAGTTGACAACCGTAATATCATTTTGTGCTTTTGATCTTAAAAGAATGGTTAAACATTTTAGATCAGGTGAAACGGAATGGAAGATCTAATATTCTCACCTTCTTGAGTCTTTGATGTTCAATATTGTCATCGAGAAGATTTATAGCCAAATGATTGGAATGAGTGTTCAACTTGGTTATATACTTTTCACTCCGACTGCTAATTTCTTCTCCCACCGTAGGTATGCCCAGGTCATGATGGAGTACTTCATTAGGCACATACCAAGGTGCACAGCATATAAGTCGAAGAAACTTCGATTGGAATCTCTGTAATATTTCTACATTAGATGTACTTGCTGTGCCCCAGAGTTCAATTCCATAACTCCAAACTGGTTTTATCATCACCTTGTACAGTGTCAATTTATTTTCCAAAGACAACTGTGATCGCCTCCCAACAAGCCAATATAGTTGTCGTAATTTGAGTCCAAGTTGTTTCCGTTTGGTCCATATATGTTTTCTCCACGTCAATCGCCTGTCTAGATAGATGCCCAAGTATCTCACATCATCTGAATGTGGAATTACGTTGTTGCGAAACGTTACTGGTGAACATGATTCTCGTTTCATCGTAAAGGTTACGTGTGCAGACTTCTGTTCATTTACTTTGATCCTCCATTTTTGGCACCAGTCTTGAATGTCATTTAGATGTTGCTGAAGTTTTTCAGAAGCGTGGACTGGGGAGGCATCAGATGCAATAATAGCAGTGTCATCGGCAAAAGTTGCTGTTGTTACATGTTCATTTACAGGAATATCTGCTGTAAATAGCGTGTATAGAAAAGGACTTAAAATGCTACCTTGAGGTACACCTGAACGAATTAGGTGCAAGGTCGATAACTCATCATCAAATTTCACTTGGAAAAAACGATCGGTTAAGAATGATTTTAGAATAGGAAAAACATTATGATCCAGGTTTAATTTAATTTTGTGTAGAAGAGCTAAATGCCATACCTTGTCAAAGGCCTGAGCTACGTCTAAGAAGACGGCTGAGCAAAATTCCTTTTTTTCTAAGGTATATCGAATTTGGTTAACTATCCGATGTACCTGTTCTATCGTAGAATGTTTTTCACGGAAACCGAATTGATGATCCGGGTAAACACTTTCTTCCAAAAAAGGTTTTAGACGATCAAGTAGTAATTTTTCAAAAACTTTTGATGTGACGGATAGAAGACTGATCGGTCTATATGACGTAATTTCGGTAGGTTCTTTGCCAGGTTTGAGAATCATGACTATTTGGGCAACTTTCCATTGAGATGGAAAGCAACCCGTCCTTAGAATTGCGTTCAAATGAGTATTTAACTCATTTAATTTTAAATGATTAACAAAATTGTAAATTTAAGACCAATGTTTTAAAATGTTTCAGTCTGTGAGTATCTTCGCTGTTGTCTAGGAGGTTAATTCTGAAAGAATTTTGATGCTCTTCTAGCTTTCTTTAATGTTTCTTCCTATAACATAATTTTTATTCAATTGTTTTAACATATAAACAGGGATAAATTTATTTGACAAGTAATTTGTAAATAAAATTGTCATATTATAAGCTACAATATAGACTACAAATTACTTTGTACAAATTTACAATTAAGAATATTCAGATTTTCTGTGATAATTTGATGGATAATTCAGTGTGATTAGTTTCTTAAATTGAATGAACCCGCTAACATTTAATCATTGCTAGTATTCTGTCTCAGCATCTTAAAATTGTGTAATTTTTTCTCACTTTATTTTTTAAGTCTTAATTGTTTGCACACACATGCTATTGCAGACGATTAAGGGTGATAGATGAATGAAAGGGTGAAATGAGTGATGAAAAATGCGAGACCTGACTAGTAATCTAAGCAGGGATCCTTGGCATTGTTACAGATAATACAAAACAGTAATTAAGCTCAATATGTATTTATTATTATGTAATAATAATTAATTTCAATTTATTTCTTCTGTTTTAAGGTTGGGACTTACGTTTCCCGTTTAGTATATCTGAATATTTACTAAAACCAAGTTCAGTATAACCAGAATTAACATTATATAATTATAATGTTATATACTATGGATAATTCGAACTGGCACAACTCTTGCTCTACGTGTGCACACATTTCCGCATGAAGTATATCCATAACCTATTCTTTCAACAACCTCTACACATTTTAATGTACGCAAATGCTTATAACCATATATCAATGTACAAACATACAAATAATTATTTCATTTTAAAATATGTATTTAATTTGTCCCAGTAAAAATTTGAATTATAAATTACAAAAACTAAACTGCAAAAACTCACTAAAATATACTCTACAGACGCACGCAACTAACTAAACAAATTGGTCTGAATATACAACGAACAGAAATCGTATGTATATTAACTATCATTTCGTTTAAGTAAAATCAATTTCGTGCCATTTTATATGTTGAAAAAGTTAAGTTATCCGTGTGAAATCAATCATTTTTTATACTATCTATGATTAAAGGAATATCGGGCCTATAATTTTCTCCTTCCATTTATTTTGGAGGAGAAGGATTAAATAGAGAACAAATGAAAAGGAGGAGATACAAATTAAAATCATTATTATTATTATTTTCATAATAAATCGTGTATTTGAACAGTCGTGATGTTTATACTGTTGTAGTGTATAAAACCAACCAACAATCAATGTTTGTAATGTTTGTAAATCGTGATAAGGTACACCGTTTAATATTTGATATATTGTATTACCAGAAGAGAAAGATAAAGAGAGAGAAATACTAAAAATAAAAGTGTTATTTTTTAACGTTGGTTATATTATTACCAATCGTATTATTTGAATTAGCAGATTGTTATACCGTGACTTAGTTATTGTTACCTTCTATTATTAGTATTAGTGGAGGTGTGAGATAGGAGATAAAGAAACAACGAAGAGCGAAAAAGATTAGAGTGAAACATAAAATGAGAAGAATCAGGGAATGTAAATAAAGGAGAGAACAATTTAAAAGCACCGGCAGCAGAAGCAGCGTTCAGTTCAGCTGCTCCATCAAGGGTAATGAGAAAAGATAACCTAGGAACAATGTAGGCGGCGCGGCGGTTAAATAAATACGCAGTCTTTCAAAAAAAATCTCTATCAAAAAATAAATCATAATTTATAAATTGAGGAATTATTCTAAAAATGAATAATTCTTCTACTGCTTCTTCTTTTAAGATTATCCCTTCCAGTTAAAATACAAAACCGGCCGTATTTCTTATCCAAAAATACAAGCATCTTATGTAAAATTCTATTTTGTTTATTAAGCCTTCTGCTAATTCTGTAAACTGTTTTCAAATACATGTACAATTATTTATTACGTACAATAAAAAGTATTTAAGTAAATAATAATTATTAAATCCATTCTCTTGTGTTTTTTCTTTTGTAAATTGTATCTAAGTGTGATAACTGATACAACGGAAGATAAACTTTTGTCACCTAATTTATTGTCGTTGTTGTTGTTCAGGTCATCAACTAAAAGGCTGGTTTGAAGTTCTAGAGGATTTACTTATTTAACGAGGAGTGAGATGGGTTACAGCTGAATTCCTCACAGAGTGGAAAAGTATGCTCATCAGCATGCCAGAACTTTTGAAATGCATCTATTTTCCACCTTGCAAATGACACCTTTAGTTCATTCACCACAGGGTCTCTGTAATGAAATTCATTACTCTCAGAGGAGATAACTCTAGTTTCTTTTACACCTCTAAAGCCTGATTTTCGTAAGGAGGGCGCTGGGCAAAACATGCCTCTGCAACAGTACAGTCTTGTATGTACTGCCATAGTGCAGCGTATGTAATTAATAGTGGATGCCTACAAAATACAATGGGTGTTGTCAATTTTCAACAACACTCTGACTGTACATCTTACTGATGGTTGGAGGGGTATGCAGGGTCAAAGTCAAATATGCACATGCGTAGCACAGCGCTCACAGCAATTGGCTTGGCCTTTACCTATTCTGTTCTTAAATGCTTTAGTCATATAATTGGCTGACCATATGATAAGAAACAGAACTATTTATTGTAGTTCTGGAACTAGCATATCGAGTGCAAATAATTAAATACTCCACCTACCGGTTACAGGCGAAATCTATTATCATCGAAACAAATCATCAAAATCTTTATCAACCATGACGGTTTGTTAGAAAAAAAATCTGGTGTGAAACACTCACACAACTTTCTCTTGCCAATGCAAGTAATTAACAATAAACCTAACATTAGTATTAAAACATTAGAAATGAACAAAAACTAACCTCAAAAACATAACCTTATTTTAATCATGAGTGAATGACGCAAAATGACAATCGAACTCAGTTTGGCTTAAAAATACGGAAAATCACGCTTTCACGCTAAACTAGGCTCTGTAGAGAAAAATGCTTTAAACAAAAGTTGTAGATCTTTTAATTTTCTATAAATTTAATTATATACACTTTTGTCGTAAAATGCATACTAAGACCGAAATGTTAAAAAAATCGATTTTTCTCACGTTTTCGTGAGAAAAAAAACAGAAAATCGCAAATTACCGCTAAACTAAGCGTTATACAAAAAAATGTTTGAAACAGAAGTTGTAGGTTTTTAAATTTTCTACAACTTTTATTATATAAGTTTTTGCGCTAAAATTTATATTAAAGCCGTAATCTTAAAAAACAACGTTTTTACGTGAAAACAGCCTCACCGAGAATTTCAGCAAACATGGCGCCTACCCTATCTTGTAGAGAATAAAAAATTGAGTAAAATAGGCGATTTTAAAAAAAATCGTAGGACTAGTTTTTGAGAAAATCGCAAAAAACTGAAAGATTATACGAATAAACTACTACTTCCGGTTGACCGGTTTTGATGAAAATGTTCGTGTCGCGTCCGGTAGTGTTATGTAACTTAAGTTTCAAGTTTCAAGTTCGTACGATGTTCCGTTCTTGAGATATTCTGTTCACACACAGACACACACACACACACACACGCACACACACACACACACACACACAGACCAATCGCTAAAAACATGTTTTTTGGGTTCAGGGGGTCTGAAAACGTATAGATCCGGTGAAAACTCGATTTCGAAAAATCGACATGAAAACAATACTTTCCTTCCTATATATTCATATAGGCAAGAGAAAGTAAAAACAATTTCAAACAAATAAAAAATGGAATATTTTGTTTAATAATTTTAATTGGATTAAATTTGCCTCAATATCTTTAGCGTCGTCGAATTTGCAAAAAATTACGTAGGCTATACATTTAAAACAAAAATAAAATAACTTTTAATTCCTAATACATTATTTAACATCGAAATTAATTTAGGGTGATAACCCTACAATTATATTAGGATTGGTCTAGTGGTAAAGTCATCCCGGGTCAGCTGTTTAAAAGCTCATTTTTAGAGACGGAGGTATCTGGTTCGAATCCTAGTAAAGAATACTAATGAATATCCTGAAACATTGACCACATTCTTTTATTTGTTATTTCAACTAAAGTAATAATATACATACAAATAAAACGAAAACTGTGTGTAGCCTATTTTCGTTTAATAATATAGTTGCAATGTGAGTTAAGTACTTTTATTAATGTATTGTGTTTTTATATATATATATATATATATATAAAGCTTTTTATATTGTTACTTTTTACTGCTTCTTGTCTTCTTTTTCTACAAGTTTTTTCACTTCTTATTTTTTATAAATACATTAATATGGATTCTGCTGATATGATGCTAACTTGTAAATATACTTGTTTGTAATTATAACGATAGTTTATTAATTATTTATTTTACCCAGATTCCGGAACGGACCTTGGCGATAAATGCCACTAGTTATATATCTGATTTTTCAATACATCACAGTAGTATGAAATTTCGATATACGAGTATTTTGTCATTTTAATTAAATTTGATAACAAAACGATTCAGATGTAATTGGAAATCATTTAAGTGAACTTTATTTTTAAAGATAGAAAATATGGAAAACATTCTTGACTGCATAACGTATTCTTTTTGGTTACAAGTAAATCAAAACAAAGATAGAAAAATCAAAGTAATATATATACACAGAGGGTAGGTAATATTTGGAATATAAGTTTGGATACAATAGAGTAAATTTGAAGGATCCAGAAAATGAGAAATGATAAGTTTTCTTCATACATAGAATGCAAGAAGAAAAACGATCACAGATTGTATCAAGAAAATAAAAAGAAATTGGATAGGGGATTTTCCAAGAAGAACTGTATTATCAGGAATGCCATTCTAGGATTGATTGAACGAAAAGGAAGTGCACGTGGAAAAGAGGAAGAAAAAATGAAAAATATTGAAAAGCATAACGCATAACTATTCCAAAATACTATACGAAGCATTGGACGAACCGAGTTAAATGGTCGATGAGGAATCAACGGATAGATTGGTAATAGTAAAAGTATATTTTTTAACAAAATTATCAATGGTAACACTGATGACGGGTTCTTTTAGGAACAAGTTATTAAATAAATAACAATGCATACTTTTAAATTTAAAACAAAACTATTTATTAAAAAATTATTCAATTAAGCTTACAATAAACTCTTACGCAAACAATAAATTGGTAAATTACAATTAACCTAACGGGTGTTCCAAAAATAAAGGAACAGTAACATTAAGAAGAAGGTTGAAGTACGTACTATACATTAATTTTATATCTTCTTACACGTCATATGGCAAAACTGTATTCAAGGTTGACAATTGAAATGATGTTTTTGTGTAACATTGCTATTCCAGTATTCATTCGTTTTTATTGTGACAACGATGTCGCTTTCCAAAAACCAACGTTTGTTTACTCTTGAGACCTGTTTCGCATATAAATCTTACGAACGAGTAAAAAACGAGTCTCAGTTAAAATTTTCAAATTCTACTTTCCCAAATAAGTCTACAATTTTGTGTTTGTTAAATACATTTTATAGGACTGGAAATGTACAATTCCTCTAAAGCAAATATCTTGGAGTCGTGTAATATGGTCTTTATTTTTTGTCAAATCTGTGATTGGTATGGTTCATCACCAAACCATACATTTGGTTTGTTTGTATCCGAGTCAGTGAAAAAAAACTCATGTTGACTCCCTCGCGATGGGGGAAGTAGTGTTGGCTTCAATTGAGGCGTCCTCGTCCAGTCCCAAGGAGGTCGCCACCGCATACCAACCAAAATGCAAAATACCTAATGCTTGGTCACTAGATCCGACAACTGCAAAAATCCTCACCTCCCTCGGAACTTTTAATATAATACGACTTGGGAAAGATCGGATTAAAATGACACACTGTCAGCGGGGCGTGGAAGGGAACCATAGCCTAATTCCCCCAATGGTGTCACTGACCGAAACTCACTCTCTCACTTTCATTCACCTCTTCCATCACGAGCTCAGAAGATAAGTGAGTTAGTTTTATATGACTGGGTCAGGATTCATTTACGGTGAGAGACGGTAATTCTGCTGGTCACCAGATGTCTCCTTCTTCCGCAGTTTCTCGATCACCCTTTCTGCAAACTGAACAACCAACTTTCAGCTCTACTCATCTCGCAGCATCACTGCCCTTTTCTCACTCACTCTCTCTCTCTCTCTCTCTTTCTCTATCTCTCTCTCTTTCTGGGATCCTCCTATCTTCTCAGATGTCTCCATTCTTTCGAGGCCAAGATAGTCACACCTTTCAAAGATATGCACCACTTAATCTATTAGTTTATTGCAATTTTAGATTCACAACATCGAGAAACTTGTATACTGCCGATTTTAACTATTCAGTTTAGATGAATAACGTACTGTATAATAATTAGATAGATCAAAAATGTTTATAATAATAATAATAAATTGATTAGTAAATAAAAATCGGGTAACTTACAAGTTACCTTTGTTTAATTTTGTATCCAATCTTATAATATGATCCCGAGTAATGATAACTCTATGAAATATGTTGTAATAATCAGTTTAATAGTACGTATTCAATCATATTTTTCCCTTAGGGAAATTCGAATACAAACAAACTATGCTCTTTAAGCACTGGATCTAAATTCACCCTACAAAGTTCACCTTTTTCATTAATAAACAATTTTAAACAATTCTTATTTTCTGAAAAAATGAATTGAAATTTTATAAAAATTATAAATCCAAAAATTTAATAAAATTAACAAATTAATCAAAAAATACAATTTAAATAAATATTAATGAAATTTGGTTAAAATAATCGTACATAAAAATTAATTAATAAATGTTTAATAGGCTACATAAAATTTAGTTGTACCACTACACGATTACACAATAGACATATTTTGGGACTTTTCGGCCATCGTTTGATATCGAATGGTTGTGGCCTTCAAGATCCCCAGATTTTACACCTAGAGATTTTTAATGATTTTTCAGCATTTATTTTTATTTTCCATTTTTGAACCTGACTGATTTCTGTAACCAGAGAAATTGCTTCATCCACGTATTTAGATGAGATTAAAACAACTGTGTCTTCCGCATACGTTGCAACAGTAGTATTTTGAGTCTGTAGAAAATTTCCGGTGTATATTGAAAATAAGAATAGAGACAAAATGGTCTTTTCTGATACTCCGGCTTTGATCCCTTTAAAATTAGAATGTAAAGATCCCTGTCTTGTAAGGAAATGTCTTAAAACATATTTAATGAAATTAAAAAGCAACTGAAAGAACAAATATTTTACAGTTTTACTCCATACAATTATTAGTACTCTACTAACTGTAATTCCTTTTTATCGTAGTAAACTGGAAAATTTAACAATTAAAATTATTAATAAAGATATTACACTGTTAATGAATAAAACAATGAAAATAAAGTTAGCATTGTAAAACAATCGTGTATAATTAAAAAATAAAATAGGTCTAAATTAGAATAAGGTGGGGGCGGGTTTGAAATTTATACATTGTAAAAATCTGCCCCACATAGCTCATTAATCCAGTTTTAAGTTTTCTTTTTGTGTCGTTATTACGAATAAAAACTAAAGGGAGTGAGGATAAAAAGAAGTTCATTTTATTACTCCCGGTTCAGTAGCTTTTTGAACAATTATTATTCTTTCTGTTTTGAATTAAATTATGGAAAACTTGCCATCTGATATATTGTAGTCTATTGTTACTAACAAAATATTAAATAATTTACACTATAAATTTTAATATATACTCTAATATAAAGAATAGTGCTTCACCAATAACAGATAGTTTGATTGTTAAATTATTTGCACTCGATCTGCTGGTTCCAAGGTTTTAAATAATAGTTCTGTTTATTTTCACTTTATCAGCCAATTATTTCACTGAAGTATTTAAGAACAGAAAAGGTAGAGGTGTAAAAGACATCAGTCATAGTTATCTTCCCTGACAGTAATGAATTTCATTATACAGACCCTGTGGTGAATAAAGTGATGGTGTTATTTGCAAGTTAGAAAGTGGATACTTTTTAAAGAGTCTGGCATGCTGATAAGTGTACTTTTCTGCTCAGGGCGTAAGAGCATGGTAAACCACATCACTTCTCATTTTACTTAGTAAAACCTCTAGAGGTTCAAACCAGCTTTACATCTGATGACCTAAATAACACAAACAGCAGTACATCAAACCATATCAACTCTCAAAAATTGCCAAGCATTTATATCAGTGGCGTTTTAAGAATTTCTGATGACCAGGAAACTAGTAAATAAGACAACTTAAATCATGACTGGTGGAATAAATCATTTATTCAAAAAGTAGACAAGTCTGACAATTAAATTATTTAAACATTTTTATTGTTTTTCAGGTTTAAATAATTTACGATTTTGTCAGTTCAAAAATTAAATGAATTCAAAAGAACGATAACTAAGAGTTATTGGAAAAGAAATTTTTGTATAGGCACATCGTAAAAAAAATTCCCTTTTAGTTAGTAGCTACATCTTAGCTAAAGTATTAAGTAAATTGAAGGATTTAAATAGGAAATTGTAGTAGAAAATAGCAAACGAAAGCTGACATTGAATGCTATAATGTTGTTTCTTTTTAACAGGTTTTGAAAAACGAGTTGTAATTTTGTTAGTAATAAAATGCTTGATACTTATAAGTTAACATTAAAGAAACACTACTGCGGATATATTTTATATGTTTAAATTACAAATGCCGCCATTTTAAAATCTTAGTTGTAATGGTTATTTTAATTTATTGGTTTTGTGAAGCATGAACTATGCTAAATTTTATTTTAATATCGTAATTGGTTCATGATTTAGGCGATTTTATTGAACCAAATTACAAAACGGAACTAGAAGGAAAACTAAGAATTTTTGAGCATAACTTTTTTTCACATTATTTCTTCCAATTAACAAAACAGATCATGTCTCGAAATTTAGTTCCTGTGTAAAGGAGCTTTAAATTAAAATCACATAAATAAATTAAGTTTACTATAACGCATTAATAATTTTAATAATTTGAACTTTAAAAGTTCACGTTCGTAAACAGTTGGTTAGTGACAAATGTTAATTCAAGGACGGATAGTTGAAGCTTACTGAGTAAGCGAGTGCCCTAACAAGTGAAAATGTCTGATAGTAAACTTTAGAGACATGACCGAACAAAGCAAGAGAAAGAGAGTAAGTGAGGGCCTATTATTGCAGTCAAATAATTTGTTCCCAAGGGAACACGTTTGGTCACGTCCCAGTAACGACCAGCGTTAAGTGTACGTACGTCCTCTCCCTCAACTTGTTCCATCCAAAAACTGCCAACTATTATCCCAACTTTTATTCCCACCTGACGTTAAACTTTTTAAATATTTTTATTTCATATAATAATATACTTTTTATGTGGTCTAACTTATTCAAATTTTTTTCTTCAAACATTTTGTATTTGTTTTATTAAAAAAATTTTTTTTTGTAAAATAATTATATGTTTGAGTGATCAGAATTTTAAGTATCATTATAAATTTATTTTAAACTCATAAAAATAGAGATGAAAATTTTATTTTTTATTAACCTGGAATACGCTATTTTGATTTTACGGTAAATGTTCTAGTATCTCGTCGTTGTTTCTGAAAAACCTGCTATGTGCAAATTTTGACCAATTGGCGATATTGGTATCATTTTGTTCAGAATTTTAAGCTCTACACATCGGTAAAAGCTGCTAAGTGAAAAAATTATGGTGTTCATTTTATTCAGAAAAAACCATAACCTGTTATGTGCAACATCTAATTTTTAGAACAGTAATACCTGCTATGTGAAATTACTGCACATAGCAGGTTTTTCCGTTGTCCCCTTTCAAAATGGCGATACAAGACAAAACCTGCTATGTGTATTAGTTGTACATAGCAGGTATTTCAAGGAATCTTTTTCTCTTCTGGTGTTGAATTGTGGAACTAGATGTGTAAGTAGCAGCCTCAAGAAACAAAATCTATCTCAACGTGAACAAGTAAAATTTTTAATAAGTTTAGTAAAAATTTAAGACAAACAGTGTATTACATCGTGTGAAATACAAGGTCCGTTATATTTTCTAGTACCTAAATTGTTATTATCAGTTTGTTATTAAGTACTACACTAACAGTTATATCCATACTGGTTAAGTTTTCAAATGAATCACTGTTAATTTATCCAGTAACAAAATATTTTAGAATTTTGCCTAATAAGTATTTAGTCATTTTTTAACATGTAGCCTATACAGTGGAATTCGGTTAAATTGGACATCGGTTTATTGGGACATCAGTATAAACGAGCCAAATCTTCTAGAACGAAAAGGAAACTCTTAGGACAATGAATGTTATTTTCTAATTCTAAAGAATTATTTTTATATTCAGAACAAATTTAGAATAATCTAGAAAGAATAATTTAGAAGAACGGAAGCATTGTATTTTGCATTAAGACGTTACATATGTGTAAGAACAACCATATTGTTTTTGTTTTTACTAATTCGTAAAAGCGAGCCTGATACAGAATGTCTTTAGAGGAACCCTTACTCAGGGCAGCGTTTGTATTGGTAGATAAATATAGAAAAAAGGTTATTTAACATAGGTCCGAAAACGTTTCGTTAGTGACTTACGGCAGACAAAATATTTCGCTCGGAATTCATTTACCCAAATGAAATGAGGCCATACTGAAATTTTAAATGTTTTAATTGGGACAAACCTAATGGCATCTTATGGGTTTTAACTTGACAAATTCAATAAAACAGGTCTCAGAAGTATAACTCCCACAAAATAAAACGATTAGCGGTCAAAAAGAGAACTTTTTAGGTTTAACGTAAAATAACTTTTTTAAATGCTTATATCATAGATTTTTTGAATTCACCACATAAAACATTTAAATCTCAGAAAATTGATGTAAATTAAGTAAATAAAAAAGTAAATAAAGGATACTGAAAATGAATTTTTATTGATAATAATAAATAGATATTAATATTAATTATCAAAAACAAAACCAGACTGAATTGTTGCTGAAAAAAATACTGTCTCCACCAAAATGAGATTTTAAAAAAAAGCACTTTACAAAGTTATTTTACTAAAACTATTATTTGCATTACTAACGATAATTATTGCTTACTAAGCAATTATTTATTGATTACCAACTATCAATTATTGATAGTTATAACTTCTAGAAAACTACAACAAACTACTTACCTTATTAATAGACTAAATTGGTTACAAAATGTTTTAAAAACTTAAGATTTAAACTAAAAATTAACATGGTCATTATAATCAGTTAATTAACGATTTAATTCTTACAGTGTACACAATGGTATTTACATTACAAAAATTCTCCTTACTAGGATCTATTTCAATACCTTAAATATAACCGGTTTCTTACAACAAACACTGACTTTTTTCGTACCGACTAGCTTTATAAATGTTTGCTCCCGAACATAAGAGTCAGATGCTTATGTACGAGCAAATAGATTAATCCAGATAAAAAATTATCGAGAAATAAATAACTACCTAGAAATAATTGAAAAAAACATAAATATGGTTGATAGAACTGAAAACTTCCATTTCATAGTAAAATATAGAATATACCAGATAAACTATTAAATAGAGACTATCAGGTTGGCAGACAAAAACTTACACCTGCCATACCAAACACACTGTAACACCATAAACAAACACAATAGCTGTCTAGCGGGCAAAGTGATACAGTATTGTAATGAAAGTTATAAGTTTATTTTCTTGTATCTCACTTATAATTTTGGAAATATGTCTGAAATTAAAATGAAATTCTTGTAAAGTTTACAAAACAATATTAACTTTTAGGCTACGATTTAAACGAAATTCGTTGAATATTATTACCTAGCATATTAAAATAAATAGCTTTACAATGCCATACACACAAGTATTTTATTTACGTATTTTAAAATTCATACCAACTTTACCATCATAAAACCTATTTAAAATACCCATAACATATTTACAGGATGATTCAAAAATTTTAAAATCATAATTTTTTCACTTCAATCAAATTAAATATAAATTAAATAAATTTGTTTAAATACTTTTCTTTCATCGATAGAATGAACTAGGTAAACAAATAACATTCGAATCTACCGTGTTCTTCCATATTTTAAACAGCCAATATGCGAAGGAAGTTTAACTGTTGTTTTATACGAACATGCTACAGTTTTGGCAGTCTTTCGCATTCCATTTATTACCACGCTCTATCCATCAATTCATCCACTAAAAGTTCTAGTGTACATTATGAGACTGTACCATGATTCTGAAGGTCTACCCTTATAGATTTCTACGTATTATTTTCTATGGTCATCTTTCGTTTTCCATCCTTTGTGCATGCCACAATTATTTCAGAGTTTACTTTATTATTTTATTCAATTTTTCTATGATCTGTTATATTGCTGCATTCCTGACTCGCTTCATCCTAGAGATTTGATTACTCCTACGTATGTGTCTATTTCCACTACAATTATTTTTTATCCATTTTCTTGGTCACCTCCCACGTCTCCGACCTATACAGCAGAATGCCCTGAACCACTTTTTTGCTATTTCTGATACCTCTTGACCAGAGAAAGAAATTTAGTCCCTTTACCACTTAGGCCTATCTGGTCTGTGTAATCCTGTTGGAGATTTTTTTCCTTGAATTTCCCTCAGTTTTACCAATTTTCCCAGATGTATGTTTAAAATTTCTTGACCAAATTTACTCCTGTTCACAAATCCCTTACCTCACCCACCCACAGCCACCAGATATTTTTTCAAAATATTGTTACACATTATTGGTCCTTTCGGTATTTAGTTATAATAAATGATAAACTTTTTTTAAACTTATGACAATTATGTATTTAAAAAAATCACAATAAATTACTATGCCTTTACTTTAATTAAAAGAACATGGTCATTTACAATAAACTTAAATAATCGACTTTTATTAACAACCAATGTGTACAACGTTTCCCGTTTGTACAACTGTTTTCCCAATATGCACGTGTTAAAGTGTATAAACTTATTTTAAAAAAAACTAATAGTTTACAGTCGCACTGGTTTCATCTACGTCCTAGTTACTACTAAACTGAAACAATGTTGGGTTACATTCTTTTATATAATATTTGGTCATTTAACTTTCAGAACAATAAGGAACCATTGACAATAAAATCGAATTTTCAACTTCTCAACTTAATTTTTTGCTAAAATAATCTAAAAAAATAATAGAAATAACACAAATAAATCCAAAATCCAAATAAAAATTAGTAACAATGAAAAGTAAAAGAACCGAATAGCGTAATGAATAGAATATAACTGTAATTTTGGCGCCAGGTAACAATAAACTGTTATTTCATACAATAACCAATTTTAATGTAATAACTAATAATATTTTACACATAAAATATCACAAACATTAGACACATCTAATAATTTTCTGGAAAAAATTCATACTACATTAATCACCTTTCTGATTTATATACCTTTTTATCTTTTTGTCACCATATTCAAAGTTAGGGAGCATATTTTTTGGATCACCCTATATTATTTGTACATTATGATACATACATTTGCTTCTTTATAATCTTCGGTTGTTGTTTTTATTACGTTCCAGTTATTTACATTTACTGTAATTTTGTTTTTCGTTATTCTTTCCAAGAATATAAAATTATTTATTAATATTTGCATTTCATTCATATCCTTCGTTCGTACACATGTTTGATACAAATTTTCAAAAACAACGAAAATTTGAAATATTTTTACAAACTCACTCAAACAATCTGGAGTTTCAGTAGACTTATCTTACCCTGTAATTATAACGTAGCATGGAAATTTATTGTTATGGGAAAATTGTTTACATTGATTTCAACTGATCTTCATATTTTATAAATCCTTGAAGCCAAAAAGGGGTTTGTAGCGTGATATTTTAAACTTATTAATTACTTCGAACAAATAAAAAATTCAACTGCACTGACCGGTAACCAGCTACCGACAAACCAAATTTTTATTCATCTTTCTTTTTTAAACTTTTAATTGTTATAATTTTTTTTTAATTTATTTAACATAAGTGTTTTTTTTCTTAATTTAGGAAATTCACAATCTGTTGGAAACAATCAGTGAATGTGATGTCACAAAATTTGGGAAAAAATAACATGGTACACAAACGTGAGTGGAGACACAATCCAGTGACAGAACAAATCTAACATAAATGTTAGATTTAAATTTAGAATAATAAATAACATTTATTTTTAATAATTTAATAATATTTTAATTTCAATAACATACATTTTGAAAATGTTTTAATTATTTTTATGCTAGAAAAATGACAACGTACCTTCAAAACTGGGTGATACAGGTTATTATATTCAAAATCGCAGGAATTTAGAATCTGGATTTTCTCGATTGCGTTGACTGTCAGATTTGTCTCTTCACCCAAAAATTAATTTTATATATTTTGGATTAACGGGGGAAAATAACTAGACTATATTTTGTAAAATAACTAATATTTTGGAACATATTAGAATAACAATATTTCGGAAAATAACTAATATTTTGGAAAAAATAACAACGGTGATGAACAATTTACTTGTGGTGAGCTACCTTTTTAAAAAAGGTTGACTTGAATCAGTCCAATGGGAGATGAGATCAAACTGGACCAAACCTTTATCCTCTTAAATATAGAGATCAAATTAACTTAGTTGTAATGAAAATTAAGGTTTTCCGTAGCAAATTTAAAAAAAAACTACAATATCTTGTAAGTGGTTTTCTTGTAGGTGTAAACAATGTAAAATTAGTAAACACAACACTACTAATGTATTTGACCTACATTGTAAAGTATAAATTAATGAGAATCGTAGGAAGCTTACTGTGAATGCAAATTGTATGAACCAACCAAAAATTAAATTATTTAATATTCCAAAAACAACAAAATGAAAACTATAATATACTTTTAGTAGTTATTACTATTATTAGTTATAATTATGTTATAACAAAGAAAATATTCGTAGATTAAAATAGGGGTGAGTAGGGACCAAGGGAGGAGGAGGAGGAACGAGTAACTGTTCTCGATGAATAGCAAGCACAGAGAACTGTGGACTATAACATGGAGCTCAGTTTTCATGATTTACAGCCCAATCGAGCAGCTTTTAATTAAATTCACTCAGCCAACCCCCGCCGCTTCAATGAAGGAGAACGGATCGGTGGCGGTAGTGATGGTGGAGTACGGCCAACTCGGGGGGTTGAGTTCGTTCCCTGCACGGAGTGAAACATAAAAGGGGTATGGGGGATCTCTGCGGTCGGATGAGATTTGCAGGTCCAACACATTTGCATACTTGGGGTGTCTTCGACGATGTCTTCAATCACTCGCCTTACATTTCCTTCTTCCCCTTACCTTCACTTATTCTACCGACTCATCGTTCACTGTAACCCCGAGGAGTTTCCACCCCATTGTTCCTCCTATTTAGGTAATAATTACTCAAATTATTTCTTTGTCGAAAATACTTTATCCCGAATCCCTCGGCGATATCATGTCTGATCACAATAACCCCTTTATTTAAACTTTTATATCATCTGCCATAATATACGCATATTCTTACATTATACATCACTTTATACCATCCATTTTACCGACCAATTTTACTACAGTTTATTCCCCTTCTTCTTATTAACAATATTAAAGATATTAATCTAACCTCAAACATTCTTAGGATTGTTCTCAATAAATTCTACTAACTTTCAAAGTCACATTACTTTATACCACTTCCTTATTATATAATCTTCTAAGATATTCCAATAAAGATACAAAATAAAACTCCCAATCGCTACTTAATAATTTTTTTTAACTTTGATTCTTTATTTTAAAACTATACAATACAGAACAACATCCAAAAGCTTAACAAAATTTAGAATAAACAAATGATGTGAAAAATAAATAGAAAATAGTTTTTTAAAGAATATATCCCAGTGGATAATTCAAAGTTGAACAGTAAAAAGAAATTAAGAAAAAAAGAAAACAAACACAGAAAAATCAAATAATATACACATTACAAGAATAACATAGAATGAAAAGTACTTAGAATAAGAAGTAGCGTAGAAAGTAACAAAAAATACCAAGTAAAAATAAAGTACTGTACGATAAACAAAATGAGATAAGAAACGAAACATATTTAGGGTAAATGAGTAATAAAGATCTGAACAACACATAATAAATTATAATTACAAAAATGAAATTTTTTTTTTTTTCTCTTTAATTATTTATTTGCAACTGTAAAATTTTACAATAAGCAAATGAGCTGGTTTTAACATAGGAAAATTTACAATAACAAAGATTAGACCCAGTGGCTAATCATGAAATGTTAAAAAATTATGAAATTTGTAAAATAATATGTATATTTTTTAAGCATTTTATTTACATATATTATTATTCGATCAGTAGATCTTTACTCCATTTCCTCATAGGCGTCGGTGGGTTAAGTTTTGTCATGACATTTGCTGTATTAGGGGATTAATGTGGTCTGTTAACTTTCTGTTAAATTTTGAGTATTTGATTTAAGGAGTTTCTGATACAAAAGGAATTTTTAAGGAATTTTTAAGTCGGAATGCAATTTAACTTTAATTTAGTCGGAATGCAGTTTTAGGTTTGTTATGGGGCGTTCGTTATCATGCGAAGTATTTTTGACTGATGGGTTTGAATTTTTTGAATGTGAGTTTTCTTTGCCGTCCAAAAATTTCTATACCGTAATTCTAAATTGGTCGTAGATAGGCCTTATATGTGTCCCAGAAGTTCGTAATAAGAAAAAATATTTAAATTATTTTTTGATTTCTTCAACAATTCAAGGTTCTTTATTAAAATGTTTGGTAAATATTATAAATTCTTAAAATTATTAAAATTATTAAAATTATTTAAAATCCTTTAAAATGTATTAAAAGTCCTTGAAAATCTTATTCAAACCAATCCTCTAAAATTATTTTTTTTTTTATTTCTCAATAAAGTTGTTAATGATCAAAAATGCTTTCTATTTTAAAAAATGTAAATCTGTACCTCTCTCGTTAAGATTTTTAAAATAGAATGAGGTAACAATCCATTTTAATTTCAGAAAAATAAAATGTTCTTTTTATTTTCCTTTAAATAATTTTGGTATTATTATTCTTGTCTTTCACATCTGAAGGTGGTAAATCATCTGGTGTTTATATTGAGTGTATGAATCTGTATGTTTATGTTATGCATGAACGTATTTAGTTTGTCATGTGAATGTACGTATGTGTGGTTTTTCGTGTGTAAGTGTCTTATATTACAATCTTCCCCTCCACTGGGGGAAATGTAAGAGCAAAAGGAGAAGGGGTGGGTGCTGAAACGGTAAAAAGGTAAAGGCGGGTATATAGCAATTGTCGGCTTGAGGTGGTATATTACGTTCATCCGGGGCCCCTTTCACAACACATTCATACAGCATGCAAACATCAGATACATTTTTTTTTATTACAATCATCTCAAGCTCGAGTGTCGCGACATACATCACCTAAAAAAATATTATTATTTGTAGCGGATTATGTAACCTTTTTAAGATTAGAAATGTGTTCTTTTGTTATTTCTCCCCCAACCGTCTTACGTATTAAGGCTGTAACTGGTGTGGAGAAACCTATGATATAAAATGGTTCCGACCATCGGTAGGCCATTTTCGCACAAATATTTTTCCGTTTCGAACTTACGGGATGAGTTTTAAGTAAAACTTGATCTCCCACCGAAAACGGATTAGGATGACGCGTAGCGTTGTATCTACGTGCCATATCATGATGAGACTTAATTAGTTGCCGCCTAATTGTACTCATCATGTTGCTTGAACGTACGGGATTCTGATGAAGGATGTCTTGGATGTTCCACGCTCTATCCAAGGGCGTTTGAGCTGGAAAATTATGTAATATGTCGAACGGACATCCACCATGAGCTGTATGTTGAGCCATATTAAAAGCTAACTGAAACCAAAAAAGAGATTTATCCCAGGTTGTTTGTGTAGTTGCGTGGTACGCAATAAGAATAGACCTGAGATTTCTGTTTAACCGTTCGGCGTGAGATGGTTGTGGGTGATAAGGAGATAGTGTGGTCCTTTTAATACCTAGATTGAAACAAAAGTTTTTAAAAATTACTGAATTAAATGTTTTGGCGTTATCCGTGACGATTAGTCTTGGGATGGAATAATTTTGAAAAATTCGTTTTAATTCTTCTATAATGGATGACGTATTGGTATTTTGTAATGGAGCTAACCATGTGAATTTTGAAAAACTGTCTACCACCACTAGTATATATTTGTATCCTTGGTTAGTTTTTGGTAGACTACCTACTGTATCAATAAACAGTGTATCAAATGGTGTTGTTGGAACTCTAGAACTAAGATTCCCCCATTTGTAATTCATTCCAGGTTTTCTTCGTTGGCAAGTTGCACAAGCATTCACTTTGAAAGGAATCTCTTTATATATATCTTGCCAATAAAAATGTCTTGTTATTTTGTGGATAGTTTTAGCAACACCTAAGTGTCCACCTATTTCAGAATGATGGAAATATTTAAACACTAAGTCCTTTAAAGAATTGGGGAGAACAATTTTGACCGGATTATTGTTTTTGTCTTTTAAACATAGCACTCCTTTTGATAAACAAAATTTGTTATCCATCTTTTGTTTTTGTTTAAGGATAAAGGTATCCTGTTCTTGATGTTTCCGTATATCGGTAAAAGATAGAGGAAACTGTGATAATAAAGCATTGATATAAGATATACCTTGTACGTTGTTTTCACTATTAGAACTATACATCCTCGATAACGCATCAGCAACATTATTATCGGAACCACGGATGTGATTAATTTTGAATTTAAAGACAGATAATCGGAGTAACCACCTAGCTAATCTACCTAACTGTTTAGGTCTGGAAAGAAGCCAGGCTAAAGCTTGATTATCGGTTTCTAAAAGGAATTCACGATGTGCCAGATAGGTCCTAAAACGATCTGTTGCAAAAACAACTGCAAGACACTCTCGCTCGTATGCAGAAAACTTCCTTTCTGCCTGTGTCAATGTTTTGGAAGCGTACGCTATGGGTCGTCTAGACCCTTCTTGTTCTTGAAGCAGTACGGCTCCTAGACCTGTATCTGATGCATCTGTTTGTAAAATAAAATTTTTGGAAAAGTCTGGTATGGCTAGTACCGGGGGATTAGCAATTGCTTGTTTAAGATCTTCAAACGCTGTTTTTTGTGAGTCTCCCCAGATAAACTGAGTATTTTTACGACGTAATTTATTTAGAGGTTCGATTCTATCAGCATAATTTTTAATAAATTTTGAAAAATAATTAATCATACCACAGTACCGATGTACTTGTTTCACTGACTTGGGTTCAGGATACTCCAATATTTTTTGTGTCCTAGTTGAATCTATAGAGACTCCTTTGTATGATAATGTGTGTCCAAGGAATGGTATTTCGTTCACTGCGAATGTTACCTTATCAGGGTTAACGGTAATACCAGCTTTTCGTAGAATCGACAACACTATTCTAATGTGTTTCATGTGTTCTGGAAAACTTTTGGAATATATTAATATATCATCTATATAATTAAATACAAATTTATATTTAACGTTCTTAAATATGTTATTCATAAGACGTGTTAGAACTTGCGCCCCAGTTGATAAACCGAAAGGTAATCTTTCGTACTCATATAAGCCATCCGGAGTACAAAATGCGGTGATTTGACGAGATTTTTCTGTCAAAGGTATTTGATGGTACGCTTGGGCTAAATCTAATGTGCTAAACCATCGCGCACCTGAAAACCATTGAAAAGCATGATTTATGTTAGGTAAAGGTTGTGCCTCGGAGTCAATTACCAAGTTGACTGAACGATAGTCCACGACCAAACGACTCGTACCATTTGGTTTTGGAATTAGAAACGCCGGAGATGAATAAGGTGAAACACTCTCTCTTATCACCTTGTCTTTTAATAATTTATCAATTTGATGTTTCATTTGAAGTGTTTTTATTGGATTTAATGGATAGGGTTTCGATTTTATAATTTCATTATTTTTAAGTTTAATATCATACATCAATACATCAGTACACCCTAATTTAGTAGTGAGTACATCCGGAAATTCTTTACATAAGTTAGTAATTTTATTTTTAATATACTC
This sequence comes from Catonia carolina, assembly GCA_035578175.1. Classification (NCBI taxonomy): domain Eukaryota; kingdom Metazoa; phylum Arthropoda; class Insecta; order Hemiptera; family Achilidae; genus Catonia; species Catonia carolina. The sequence goes on from JAQMRL010000003.1 coordinate 76,777,738, forward strand.
AGATTGTTCTACATTATTAATCTGCTCTGGGTATGCATTTGTTAGATGAAATTTTTGATCTTTTAACCATTCAAAAGTTATTATTGACTTTGTTGCATTGAATATCGCACGTGTTGTTTGTAAAAAATGCATTCCTAGTATAATATTATGGTGAATTTTTGTTAAAACTTTAAAATTTATTTTCCACGATATATTTTGTAAATTAATTTTAACCCAGACCTGTTTATTAATTTCTAAAGGAAACTTATCAGCTGTAAGACAAATGGCGTTAAAGTTTTCCTCATTTATGACCGCTTTATTAGTTTTTTAAAAGTTTATACATTTTTTGATTAATAATGTTATGTGTTGAACCGGAATCAATAAGAGCATTAAATGTATCATTTTTAATTTTTATTGTTAAGGCTTTCAAAGTGTGGTTATAGTTTAAGCTTTGTTCACCTATCTTTAAATGTTTATTTACATTATTTTTACAAATACGTACCATATGTTTATGCTGTCCGTATTTGTATTCATTCAGTTTTTTGAAACATGGTTATTTCTTTTTTGTCGCCAAAGTTTACAGTTTCTTTTAATGTGACCTAATTTATTACAATAAAAACACTTCAGTGTTGTGGATGATGTTTGTGATCTGATGTTATTAAATGTTGTATCTTTTAATGTATTTTGTTTACCTTGAATAGATACTGTGTTATTTATTGTATTTAGGGTGCCTGTATTATTCATATTTGATAAACCAAGATCATTAAGAGTTCTGGCATAAACTCTTTCGTAAACATAAGCATCTAGCTTATTGAAATCTTGTAAATTATTGGGTTTACCAATTATACCTATGTGCGTGGCATATATTTCATTTAAACCTGTTAAAATTACATTAATTAACTCACCTTCTGTTAAATTTAGTCTCAATACATCATGATTCTCTAAAATTTCCTTCATGTATTCCGCGAGAGTTTCCGATTGTGACTGATTTCGGTATAACAATTTTAATTTTAAGATTTCTTTCATTTTGGGTGTAATTAATTTATTTACTAAATTTTGATGAAACTGATCAAAATTATGATTATTCCTAATGGAGTTTTCAAAAATTTGTTCTGTGAAACCAGTCATAAACGGAGTTAACAAAACCAGAGGTAAATCAACTGCATAACGTTTCTGAATCTGTTTGATAGTTTTAATGTTTCTTACTAATGTATCAATGTCCCGTCCATCAGTAATAGTTAATTGTTTTAACTCTTGTTCAATTGGGTTTGCAATTTTTGTCCAATTGAAATTTAACTCACGTTGGAAGCATAAGGGATTATTGTTACCTACTGCATTCGGTATGCAAATGTCAGGGACTTCATTTCGAGGAACGGAGTTTAATATTTCTGGATAAGGTACAAAGTTAATTTGGTCACAATTAGGGATTTCTTGCCTTTGATCAGGCAAGAAGTTATCCTCTAAATGTGCCCTTTCAGGATTTAGATTTTGTTCACAATTATGTCTAACTTCAAAATTATGCCCTTCATTTGCTTTCCAAACATCAAACCTTTCTTTTAAATTCTGAAAATCTACAACTTTATCTGGTTTGTTGGGCAATATAAATGTTAAAATTTTGTTAAGCCTATCATCAAAGATTTTAGCATTATATTTTTCTAATTCATTTAAATTTTCGGTATTTCTTAACTTTGCAAAATAGTTTTGACACTCTGTCAGTTGTTTGTCAAAATCAAATCTATGTAATGTATCTAAGTTAATTTGTCGCCCGTTCTCTAAGAGTTTTTGTAGTCTTTGGCGTTTTTGTCTTATATTTCCTGTTGTCGTACTTTTCCGTATCCTAAGTTGGAAGTTAATGTTTGTTTCGTCTAGTTTATTAGTTTCAAGAATCTGTCCTACTTGTTCCTCCATGTTTATTTTTTGTTTTGTTCGTTGATTGTGATAATTTATTAATGTGAAACAGATGACTTACCAGTCGGAGTCAGTATACCTGTCAGATGTGATTTGTTTATGATTTAGCTTTTATAAATTTTAGAAGATTCGTTGTTTTATTTTCGATCTTTCTTCTTATTTTCTTCCTGGCCTTCGATTGCTTTTGTTATCCTTGTTTGATTATTTTCGGTTGATGAAATTTTTCCACTAGTTTATCCTTTTTGTTTATTATTTTAATTTCCCAAATATTATTTTATTAAATTTATTTATTGAAATTTCTTATGTGGTATCCTGGTCACGGCACCATTTTTGTCCCAGAAGTTCGTAATAAGAAAAAATATTTAAATTATTTTTTGATTTCTTCAACAATTCAAGGTTCTTTATTAAAATGTTTGGTAAATATTATAAATTCTTAAAATTATTAAAATTATTAAAATTATTTAAAATCCTTTAAAATGTATTAAAAGTCCTTGAAAATCTTATTCAAAACAATCCTCTAAAATTATTTTTTTTTTATTTCTCAATAAAGTTGTTAATGATCAAAAATGCTTTCTATTTTAAAAAATGTAAATCTGTACCTCTCTCGTTAAGATTTTTAAAATAGAATGAGGTAACAATCCATTTTAATTTCAGAAAAATAAAATGTTCTTTTTATTTTCCTTTAAATAATTTTGGTATTATTATTCTTTTCTTTCACATCTGAAGGTGGTAAATCATCTGGTGTTTATATTGAGTGTATGAATCTGTATGTTTATGTTATGCATGAACGTATTTAGTTTGTCATGTGAATGTACGTATGTGTGGTTTTTCGTGTGTAAGTGTCTTATATTACATTTATGTTAATAATTTAAATTTTAATGGTAGAGTTGATTTTCTGTTGATGAATTTTGAGAGTGATTTTGTACGGTTATTTAATTACAAACGTTATGTTTTGATATGATATCCCCAAGTCAACCTACGATCTAAATGAAGGCCCAAATATCGAACTTTATTCTGTGGTATCTCACTGTTATACAGGTATACAGGTGGAAAAGTTCTTCTTAACGTAAATGTCACCTGCACGGATTTCACTGGGTTAACTTTCATTCTCCAGTTTTTGAGCCATGTAGAAACCTCGTACATGTGGTTTTGAATATTCAGCGACGTTTCTTCTGGAGATTCACCGCTGCATAAGTGTCGAATCAGTTATTTTAAGTGTAGCCTATTTATTAAATTTAAGCAACCACGATAAAACCCTGAATATTAATGTTTTATGAATGAAAATATAAAACACACCATGTAGTGTGTTTAAAAAAATTGGTGTGAAACACTCACACAACTTTCACTTGCCAATGTAAATAATGAAATAAATAACCTATATTTAATTACAAGAAAACACTTTGAAATGATGAACATAACCTAATTTTTACCATGAGTGAATCAAAATGAAAATCAACTTCTTTGGAACTTCTAAATACGGAAAATCACTAATTGACAAAATTAAGCTCTGTATAAAAACAATTGCTCGAATTATAACGTGTAAGTTTTGTAACTCTATATTTTTGATTATGTAGATATAATGCTAACGGACTTTGGAATGCTAACGGTCTGACGAAACGCAAAACTGAGTTAGACATATATTTACATTCTCACCGTATTGACGTAGCCCTAATCTCAGAGACACATCTTACAGCTAGGTCTCGATTTTATATTCGCGACTATAGCATCTATCGGACTGATCATCCGGATGGTACAAGCCATGGAGGTACGGCCATACTAGTCAAATCCTCCATCAAACACAATGTTTTAACACCTTTTTCCACTCCTCATGTCCAAGCGACTCTGATAAATTTGCAATGCAAGAACATAAGTTTTACCATAGGTCCAGTGTATTGTCCTCCTAGACACATCATAAATTCCCAAATGTTTAGATATTTCTTTAATAGTCTAGGTAATCAGTTTCTTATTGGAGTAGACTGGAACGGTAAGCACATACAGTGGGGATCCCGTGTATGTTCTCCCAGGGGCAGAAATTTACTAAAAGCTATAACAGAAAATCATCTGCATTATATTTCTCCAGATAGTCCAACGTACTGGCCCTCCGCGCGTACCAAATTACCAGACCTCCTTGACTTTTTTGTTTGTAAGAATCTATCACACCTTCCTATCGAAATAACCACAGTAAATTACCTCTCATCAGATCATTCCCCCATGCTTTTAACGGTTTTAGCCCTACCCCTCTCATGCCTATCATGTCATTTACATTATTGTCATAATCATCACATTTGCTTGTTGTAAATTTTACAGTTGTAAATAAAGAATTAAAGAGAAAAAAAAATTCATAGGCCTACTAAATTTTTTCAGTGTAGGCTATAATGTTTATTACAATAATATATTATAGACACCATTTCTATAGACATTTTTCGGTACCCGTACGAACATCTTATACCCAACTAGCCGTGTCTGAGTGTTTCCTTCACTAGGACACACATATAGTTATAGACGTTATGTTTACAAAACGGTGTTTTTTTGGAATATACGGGTAGTAGCACTTCCAACTCTCTCCCTGTAATTTCATTGCATTGAACTTGATTCTAAAGATAAACAAAGATTTTTATGAGTTACGTTGTGAATTTTCAAATGTAACAGTAAAAAATTTAATTTATACTTTAAACAAATTTTAAGATGTGTTATGATATATATAAAAACTCTAAGTTGTGCAAATTCCTTTTTTAAATTTTACACCTAAAATTTATTTATATTGCTATTTTACAAAAGTATTATACTACTGTAAATTTGAAAAAGCTACTTCAATTTTGAAGAAGATTAGTATTAAACTCTTTAAGTACTTGTGTCCTAAACTCATAAAATGACCTTCAAATATTGTTAAATTTTTAAAATATTTTTTTAACAGATATAATATGAAAGATTAAAAAATATACTACATAAATATATTAGAAACGTCACTACAATACACTGATAAATTCTGAAGTGTGTGAGCGTATTATGAATATTCTTCTTTCATCAGAAGAACAATCTTTTTAATACTACTGCAATAAAGTCTGGGACTTGTAAATCCACTCTAAGTAAAAAAATAAAATAAAGTAGAGAAAACAAAAATAAAATCACAAATTCAATACCCAATTATACTTAGCTATTTCCTTGTTGATATTTCAGTGATATCTAAAAATTATAAATAATTTCATCAGAGTTTCGCTTATAATAATTATTTAAATTTTTATAAAATATAGGTTTTGCCTCAGCATAATTTATAATCAATTACACCTAGATATGTTTAACATCGTCCTTCCATAATATTCCAAAATAATGTATAGGTATCATTACAAAATTCTTCCATTATATACAAAATTTTTACTACTAATAAATTTTAGTTCTTATAATAAAAATTAAATAATATAATATTGTCTTGAACGACATTTAAAAGATAATACAATTATAATTAAAAATATTGATCTCAATAATGAAAATATATAAATTAAACTAAAAATACGACAGCTGATGGAAAATACATATGTAATAACAAACAGTAATAACCAAAATTAAATTAATTAACGGACCTAATGTTGTGCAGACTAATGAGTAATAGTTAAATCCTAGTAAAAGTAGTTATTTTTATACGGTTTTCAAAAATATATAGTTGTTACTGGTGTACTTTGACGTTTTGAGTTCAATTAACCATACTCTGTCTGTAATGGTTGGCCTGAGTCTGTACAAGACTACACCTTATTTACTCGTCATACACATCATTCTCATATCATTGGGTCATAGGGTTGTTTATTTTTCTTAAATTGAAGAGATTGTACAATTTATTTATTTTGACATACACGTCATTAGGGATTAAAAAAACAGTAGTAATAGTTCTAACCTAAATTGCTAAAAAAATATTTTTAAAATCCACCTCTGTAGCGTAGTGGTATCGCACTAGCTTACGACGTGGACGTCCCGGGTTTGATTCCCGGCTAGGGTCTGGAAATTTTCACTTGTTAAAACCTACCGTTACTTACCCCACAGTAGTCGCTAATAACCTAGCTGTTGATGTGACCTTAAATAAACTAAAAACAAGTTCTTAAAAACCAACTATTTCAAATATAAACTATTGTTCTGATCCCAATAAATGTAGCCTACACTTTTATATTCTGCACTACACTATTTTTTTACTATAATACAACACTAATTCAAAGGGTGTCTTTCTTTTGAGTCGCCAAACTACACCTGAGTAATCTTCCACATTTGTATATCTTCCACATTCACAGGCTTATAGAGCCTTGGTTCATCTGCATAATGTCCTAAATTCATTTGAAACTAATTCTATAGATACTGAAGTCACGAGATTACCTTTTGGGTATGGATGGGCTGTGAGGAAGGGAAGTGAAAATTTGACAGTGCTGCCAACCTCAACAGTGCGACACTACTCGTACATTTCACTACCATGCAGTTTCTACATACATTTTGTAAGCTGTGGTTTAATCCTAGAAAATTTTCTTCATAATCCATGTACGAAATAAATCTGACCTGTAATACTGCCTATAGATTAATTACATGACTAGAAATGTTTGATTTTCTGTCATTACCAGCTACCTTATTCCATTCGAACAAAATTTTCTACGAATGAATCGCTTTCTTTACGATCGCTGTCACTGGCGTCTTCACTATAAGTCTCGCTAGTCTACCTAACCGCTTCGTTTTTTACCAGGTGTCAACTAAACTGTTAAAGAACAGCTTCTTTTACGTCTTAATTTCCTTCTTTATTTTTCGAATTGTGTAAAGAGAAACATTACAGTAGTTAGCCACTCGCTCATGGCTTTTGTTAAGATGCATTGAAAGGCATTTTCGTTTAGTTTCAACTTTACAGCATTTCATTACACTGCATATTAGATTTCGTTCAGCACTGTAAATAGTCTGCACACATTTTTGAGAAACTAACATTTCTGCTTACGGTAACAAACAGTTATATTCTTACCGTTAACCTATAAAAGGTTCCGCGATGTACTGTATAGGCTTTGCTCTGGGTATAGTATAAGTTATTATATTTGTCGTACTAAAATTAAAGCAGTCGCGCATGCGCACTGATGCTGTTCCCCCTTTACCCCTCGTTGCAAATAAAGGCAAATTCGTGACTCAAGTGACTGTACCTTTAGCTCTTTATAAGATCTACGTTTTTGACTTACCATTAAAAAGTAAAGTAAAAACGAAAAAGAGAAACCCCAAAAAACAGATGGTTTAAAGAAAAATTTAAACTTGAAGAGGGAAAATATGCGGAAACGGAAAAATAGAAAAAAATAACGTTAGATTTATCACTTTGTTAATAAATAGCTGTTATAAGTTTAAATGAAGTTTGTTTCTAATTTATTACAACCAGATACCGAACGAACCTTGATTATGTGTTATATTAGGAGAATTAGAAAAGCGATATCGTTAAATACAGTAGAACAATAATTTAATATAATATTTTATCAGTTAAAGAGCTTCAAATTCTGTTTGCCGATCGGCATTGAAATTTAACGTCAGCTGTTAGAGAAATAGTTGAATGGGTAGGACATTATAAAGTAGAACACAGCAGCAGCAAGCGGTACAAAACATACAAGAACATTATATTGTACATAACACAGTAGCAAATTTCAGCCTACTTTTGTGTCATACGCTGATCCGATTAATTTTAACACGCCATAAATTCATGCGATATGCTACGGCTCTTTATAGAATTAAGCTGATACAGCGATTATTAATGTACAACTAACAAACTGATTACAGATATGTAATAACGTACCTACTCCGTTCGGTTTAATTCATTTCTTCATTCCAATTCTAATATTAAACGTATGTTATTACTATCAATTGCATCCGTACGATATGCGGCCTTAATTCACATGCTTGTAAATGTTCCATATATTTAGAAAGGTAATAAATTTATCTGTTAACAAAACTATGACTAAAAAATCTTGTTGGAAACACCTACAATAGTTTCTGTTGAAAAGTAAATTATGGAAACAATAACCTAAATATCTGCCCATAACAGACTGGTATAGTGTCAAATTATTTACAATCTGTTCGTTGCAGTGCTAAAATAAATGGTTCTGTTTCTTATCACATAGTCAGCCAATTAAATAACTGAATAATTTAAGAACAGAAGAGGTAAAGATGTAAAAGACACTAATCAGAGTTATCTTCTCTGAAAGTAATGAATTTCATTAAACAGTCAGACCCTGAAGTGAATTCAGAGGAGATATTTCTGATTAGTGTCTGTTACATTTTTACCTCTTCTGTTCTTAAATGATTCAGTCATTTGATTGGCTGACTATGTGATAAGAAACAGAACCATTTATTTTAGCTCTGCAACGAACAGATTGAGTGTAAATAATTTGACTCTCCAACTGCCTGTTATTGGCGGTATTTATGAAGTAGGTAATGTAAAAGTTTAAGTCTAGAGTTTAGTAGAAAAAGTTTTTGTTTAGTATATATGCTCCAAGTCAATCTTTTATCGAAAGTCAGACTAAGCTAATACAGTAGATAATTATAAAATACTTAGTTTATAAAGAAACCTTTGTATTTTATATAAATCTAGATAAGTCAACATTTAAATCGATTATCGTATACAAAATAATTTATAGAACAAAATTCGATCAATCAATTACTTGGGGAATCCGAAATAACGATCTAAAATACAAAACTAAATTAAAAATTTTTGAGAACAATACCGGTTTTGAACGGTTGGATGGTTGTAGCATGTAATTAAGCAACGAAAGCCGGGTATGTTACAAAGTAAATCACATCCGTATAATGTTGAATTATTAACTTGTAATATAAGTTAAGAGATATACCTTGTTCTGTCTGCTTCTCTTCGTCTCCTTCGTCTCTTCTTACTTCTTTATCATCTGTTAGAAGTCACATTTTGTATTATTCGTGGTAGAAGAGAAAGGCCCTTGAGGATTTTATTCAAATAATAATTATATTTCTTCATCTCACTAAATTTGTCTTGTTATAACAGTTCATGTTGAACATTGTGTGGTTAAGGTTTATGTAGCTTAGATGACGATGATGATGATGATGGAGAAGACAAACTACCATACCGTACCATTGTTTCGTCATCATCATTCTAATAATCTTCATCTTTTTATTTAGCGTTATTTCTTGTGCTTGTTTTAATTTTAACTTTACATTTAGCTTAACACAATGTGTACCAGTTAATTTTCTATTGTCTTGTTTTATGGGACCCACCCGATATAATTATCCAAGAAACACGGAACTAATTAAACTTTGTTTTATAGAGCCGTAAAAACATTTTATAGGTAAATAAAGTATTTTTTTCTATTTTATATACTGCTACGTTGTAATCTTAATTTTCTTTGAATAGTAAATTACTCATCTGGCACACATTTGAAAAACCGAAGGAAGTCAAATATCCATAGATATCTGTCAAATTATGTTTATATTTCAAAATAAATATGTGCAAATTTAAAAAAATTAATTTATCATATTTTAATTAGTTTGTTACGTATTAATAAAAATATGTAATATATATGTATTTTCTAGAAATTTTAAAGAAATTCATAAATATTACTTTAAATCGCTAATGTGTGTAAGTTGCATTCTGTTCAATTTAAGAACAATACCCAACCCTAAAACACAATGAGATGACGTGTAAACAACATTTAGTCTTTTGCAGGCTCAGGTCGACCATTCCTGAGAGATTATTTTTAATTGAACCCCAATGATCAATATTCACGGGTAATATCTAGTATTTAAATTTGTATAAAAGTAACCTTTACTAGGATTTGAACCACGGGACCTCGTCTACGAAAATCATTAATTCATATAAGGGAAGAGTAAATATAAAATGTAAACGAGACTAATTATATTGGATAATACGTGTGTTTAGCTTCTTTAAAATTGCACAAAGATTTTATTAAAATTAAACCTAAATTCTCTTATAAGAATATCACATAGGTATACGAGAATCAACGTTTTTTTAAATGATCTTATCAAATTCACTAGTTCTGAAAATAAAGAAAACAGTTTTCTTTCCCTTTAAAAAGTCGTTCTCAGGATCTGCTATAAGTGTTATTTCGGCTTCTTACCAGTGTACTGAGTTCTTTATGCCTATCATAAATAACTCATTTTCTGGAAGGCTTCTTTTGGAAAGGCATTCAGCTGCTACATCTTGGCCCTCTCAATGCCGGAAATAGAGTTAAAATGTTTTACTATTAGCACGATTTTATTTTTGAGGAAAGATAGAAGTTGCATTTTGCTAAATCTGGGGAGTAAAAGCCCGTGGACTGACAGAAATCTTTTATTTGGCCTAAAACTCGCGGATGAAAAGCGATATAAATGGCACGAGGCAATATTCCTTCAGCTCGCTAGTCAAACGTTTGGGAATAAACGTTGCACTCACTCATTTTATTAACAAATTTTCGACTAAAATGGTTTACACCAACCCGTACGAAATTTTCAGTTCTTTGGTAAGCTCTGAATAGTCAATCATCTGTTTGAACAAACTATTTTCGCACTTTTTGCATGTTTTTGAGGTCGAAAGATGTCTTCACCGTTCTTGTCTTCAATTGACTCATTTCCGCTTTTAAATCCTTCACACCACTTATAATATTCTTCATAGTCACTAAATTATCTTAAAACACTGATTTTAACATTTCATTAATTTTTTGGCAGTTTTTTGCTAAATGAAACAAAACTTGTTGCCAACGCATTGTTGGAAATCACAACATATGCGGTAAGCACGAGCTCAATCTTCCAGCTCTGGAAGCTAAGTGGCATATCGTAACTTGTTTAAACTTGAAATTGACTACCTTAAAGTATCAGGCTATTGGACTTATTACTTAAAATTAATCTAGTATAAGCGGTGTGTTCTTCATCAAATTATTCATTGTATTTTTTTATCACATTTTGTATTACAAAAATATTTGTCGTCGTCTATCATGAATAAGGCTGTAATTGAGCTTGTTCCGGCGTCCATCTCTTCTTCGGTTCGGTCTACCCACTCATATTGTACCCTTCGGTTCATGAAGCCATGCATTCAAAGAAAGTCATTTCTTGGGCGTTAATTTATTAACGCTTAGCTGTTTAGCGGTAATTAACGATTTCTGTTTTTTCTCACGAAAACGTGTGAAAAATCGATTATTTTAAGGTTTCGGCCTTAGTATAAATTATTTGTTCAATGTCCTTAATATTTCGGGATGATCTGATTTAGTGGTTCAGTTCCACAGCCTCTCTTATCACCTCATTCCTGATGTGGTCTTGTTTCTTACAGCCTTTGACATGTTTAAGGAACCTTATTTCTGCTTCTTGAATCATTGACTTTTATTTCTTGTTAAGCACCCAAGTTTCACTTTCATACATCAATGTCGGAGTGACCATCACCTTATAAAACGTAATATGTGTGTCCTTTCTTGCTTTATCTGAACGACAAAGCAAGAAATAATACAAACAATAAAGGATACGAAAGTAATAACGATAATACTTCCGTGGCTTTATCTCGTATTCATACTTACTTACTTACTTAAGCGAGGTCTCTTACAGCATCATCAGGCCGTTTCTCGCATCCCAACCTCCATTTGCCCCTATCCAGTGCATCTTCAGGAGTCAGTTGCCTCAAGTTGTATCTCGTATTCATCTGATTTAAAAATATTATTATTTACGAACTAAATTTAACATATCTATTTTTTATATTCGAGATTTTTATAATACTTTATTTGGGGTTGTACACGAATTCTGAAAGGCAAAGCAGGTATTACAAAAATCTCTGACATATATGTTATAAAGTATTAAGTTTGTAAATTACAAAATTTTTGAATCATATGATTATGAGGTTTAGCTCATAACAGGCAGGTGGAGTGTTAAATTAATTGCACTCGATTTGCTAGTTCAAGGGCTACAATAAATAAATTATTTTTCTTATCGCATGTTCAACCAATGATATGGGTGAATCATTTAAGAACAGAAGAGGTGTAAAAGTAACAAGTAATTTCTATGTTAAATGATGAATTGGGAATTGAAAGTTTTTTGTTTAGTTTTAAATATTTAGTTTTAAATTCAGCGTTTCCAATCAAAGTTTTTACGGAGGATAGTTAACGCCCCATATTATGTAACCAATAGAACGCTACACTCAGACCTAAACGTACCCTACATAAATGACGTTTTCTTAAAACTCAATACAAAATTTAGGAAAAACCTCGTGAACCACCATAACCCATTGTTCTCAAATCTGGCTACGCAGACTCTCCCAAACAATCCAATAAGACGTCCGAAACGTCGATAGAGCCGGGACCTCATCTATTAACGTAGTACTGTAATTGAATATCCATTAAAATGTTATAAATGCTGCAATTAATGCCACACTTGTCTATTCACATCACTGTCACTGGACTGTGTCTCCACTCACGTTTGTATACCATGTTCATTTTTCTCAAATTTTGTGATATCACATTCACTGATTGTTTCCAACAGATTGTGAATTTCCTAAATAGAAATAAAAAAATTAAAAAGAGTTTTAAATATATACCTAATTTGTAGCTAATTCGATGATTCTCAAGATATTGAAGTAAACTAAAAAATATAAAGTTTTAAACAAAATATCCCATTCTGTTTATTTTTGTTAAGTTGTTTTTTCTTAATATATCCCATGTTAATAAAGATCTTGATGTTTTTTTTTTTTTTTTTTTTTTTTTTTTAATTTTAATAACTTTATTTGCAACTATATACTACGATACAACGAGCAAATTAGATGACAGTAAACAAAGGATGACAAGGAAAAAAAAATAAAAAAAAAAATAAATAAAAATAAATAAATGAAAAAGAACAGTGATACCCATTGGTATATGTTCTATGAAATAAAGTTCATGATACATGAATGATAAATAACAACAGAAGAAAAAAAAGAAGAAAGAAAAATAAAATAAATCACTTTATAGAAGATCTCTGGCCCATTGACGTTTCAACCTGCGCTGCGGATTTCCTGGTAGTGATGCATCCGATAGTTTGGTGATTAATTCGTTGGGGTGATCATGCAATTTTCTGTGAAAAACACTGTAGCTGGACTTAACTACTTAACTTATGAACGGAATATTAAGGTCGTCATGTAGAATTTTGTTGTTGACATAAAAAGGTGCGCAGGTGATTAAACGTAGGCATTTTGACTGAAAGGCTTGTAATTTTTGTAGATTTTTGCGATTAATGAATTTTTCCCATAACCGGCAGTGTTTAATTATTTGCACTCTATCTGCTATTTCCAGGGCAAAAAACCGTAGTTCTGTATTATCACATAATCAGCCAGTTATATGACTGAAGCATTTAAGAACAGAAAAGGTAGAGGCATAAATAACACTAATCACAGTTATATCTCCCCTGAGAGTAATTAATTTCATTATACACCCAGACCCTGTGGTAAATGAAGTGAAGCTGTCATTTGCTAGTTGGGAAGGAGATACTTTTCAGAGGGTTTGGAATAGTAATAAGCATACTTTTACATTCAGTGAGAAATGCAATTGTAAATAAACCACCTCACTCCTTTTTTTCTCTTGCCTATATGATTAATATATAGGAACGAAAGTATTGTTTTCATGTCGATTTTTCGAATAAAATTTTCACCGCATTTACACGTTTTCAGACCCCCTGAACCCCAAAAACATGTTTTTAGTGATTGGTCTGTGTGTGTCTTTGTGTGTGTGTGTGTGTGTGTGCGTGAACAGAATATCTCAAGAACGGAACATCGTACGAACTTGAAACTTGAAACTTAAGTTACATACCACTACCGGACCCGACATAAACATTTTTATCAAAATCGGTCAACCGAAAGTAGTAGTTTATTTGTGTAATTTTTCACTTTTTGCGATTTTCTCAAAAACTGGTCCCACGAATTTTTTAAAATCGCCTCGTTTACTAAATTTTTTATGCTCTACAAGATAAGGTAGGCGCCATGTTTGCTGAAATTCTTGGTGAGGCTGTTTTTACGTAAAAAAATTGGTTTTTTAATACTACGGCTTTAATATGCATTTTAGCGCAAAAATTTATATACAATAAAAAATGAAAATGTAAAGAATTTAATATTCTACAACTTTTATTCCAAACATTTTTTTGTATAACGCTTAGTTTAGCGGTAATTAACGATTTCTGTTTTTCTCACGAAAACGTGTGAAAATCGATTTTTTTAAGATTTCGGCCTTAGTATGCATTTTACGACAAAAGTGTATATAATCAAATTTATAGGATAATAAAAGATCTATAATTGTGTTTGGAGCATTTTTTTCTACAGAACCTAGTTTAGCGTGAAAGAGTGATTTCCGTATTTTTAACCCAAACTGAGGTTAATTTTCATTTTGCATCTTTCACTCATGATTAAAATAAGATTATATTATTTATTGAGGTATTATTTTGTTTATTTCTAATGTTTTATTACTATTGTTAGGTTATATTGTTCAATATTTGCATTGGTAAGCGAAAGTTGTGTGAGTGCTTCACACCAGATTTTTTACCTAGTAAAGCCTCTATAGGTTCAAATCAGCCTTTTGTCTGATGACCTAAACAACAACAATGATTATGCTCTGAGGTAAAGCCACGGAGTATCTTTATTTGGTAATAGCTCTTACTATTATTCATGTTGTTGTTGTTGTTTAGGTCATCAGCCAAAAGGCTGGTTTGAACCTGTAGAGGTTTTACTAAGTAAAACTAGGAGTGAGGTGATTTACCATTGCCTTCCTCACCGAGTGGAAAAGTACGCTTATCAGCATGCCGGGCTCTCTGAAAAGCACATATTTTCCACTCTGCAAATGACACTTTCACTTCATTCACCACAGGGTCTGGCTGTATAATAAAATTCATTACTTTCAGAGGAAATAACTCTGATTAGTGTCTTTTACACCTCTACCTCTTCTGTTCTTAAATGATTCAGTCATTTAATTGGCTGACCATGTGATAAGAAACAGAACTATTTATTTTAGCCCTGCAACGAACAGATTGAGTGTAAATAATTTGACACTCTACCTGTCTGTTATGGGCAGCTATTATTCATACCTATTTATAATTAATAAATTTAATAATAACAGTAACATTTATCTAAGCTATTATTTGCATAATATTTCTCTTCAAAATCCACGCCTTTTAATGTTAACCCGTTCCATCTCCACTTTTCTCAATGATTTAATAAATGTATGTACAGTTACTAAGTGTACATAAAAAGATAAACAATTCTCATAACAGTGAACAATCCGCACTGTTTTTATTACAACACTTTTATATAACCAGATAAGGAATTGTAATTATTTCACTCAACTGAGTTCCGGAACAATGTAATAATAATAATAATAATAATAATAATAATAGTAATACAAAAGGAGGGTACTGTACAATATATTCAATAACAAGTTCGTGTAATGTTTTGTATAAATGTACGTCGTGTTTACTGAACACACAAATAAGAACGAGATCCATTGAATTGGGGTCGGTTATTTGTATAAATCTTGTACTTACTATTCAATGAAACTTCCCAAAGTGTAGTCTAACTTATTGAATACATTACTACACATAACCAAACTTATTATACTGTGTAGTTAGGCGTACTATTGCTGTTACTAGCTTGTTACTTTCCTCTCCTCTATATATACTGTATATTGTAACACCTAAGTCTCCGTTCGTTCGGGATCTGGGTTTACTAAAAATAATAAACAAACTTATAACAACTTACTAGAATTATTTACTGATAAAATTATTAAATACAACTAATGATTAACTAAGCCTACTAAGAAATACAATATTACACAAATGAAATATGTCCATAACAGGCAGGTGTAGTGTTAAATTATTATTTGCACTCGATCTGCATGTTGCAGGGCTACAAAAATAGTTCTGTTTCTTATCACATGATCAGTTATTATGACTATCATTTAATAATAGAAGAGGTAGAGGTGTAAAAGACACTAGTCAAAATGTATCTTCTCTAAGAGTAATGAATTTCATTCCACAGCAAGACCCTATGGTGAATGAAGTGAAGGTGCCTTTTAAAGAGTGGAAGGTAGATGATTTTTAGAGGATGTGACATGCTAATAAGCATAGGTTTCTTTATGATTCAGTGAGGAAGGCAATAGTTAAATTAACATCACTCCTCGTTTTACATATTAAAGCCTCTAGAGCAGTGGTGTCAAACTCAATTTTGAAGAGGGCCATATATTAAATTTAGAATGTGTAGGCGGGCCAGATTCAAAAAACAAAAATTGTACTGAATTATTATAACATTTTATTTATTTAATTGTACAGTATATAATATACGGTTGTTAAAAATCATATCAAAGTTATAAAAGATGGTAGTAATTATTTTGAGCTCGAGGATCCAGATACCTGACTTCTCTTGTTTTTGACAAGCTCATTGATATCAGGTAGAGATGGCGTTACTGTCTATCTCTCTCACTTGTCTAGGCACGCACTGCCCTTAAAATTACTTATAAATGTAGTGTGCGCATTTTAAAACTTCCGTAGAGGAATCGAGTGAAGTCTTAAAGCTCTAAAAAAACATGATTCTTCTTTCTGTGACACATTGCGATCGCGGGCCGTATTGATACAGCCTGGGGGCCGGATGCGGCCCGCGGGCCGTATCTTTGACATGACTGCTCTAGAGGTTCAAACCAGTCTTCTAGCTAATGACCTAAGCAATAAAGTAAACAAATTAAGTCAATTAAATAACTTAAGCTTGAATCAACTTGACTAACAATAGATTATTGTTATTAAAAACCAAAATGATTACCATTCCACTAACAATTGCTATTTCCGAAGGCCTGATAACAACTCTTCATTCAAGGATTTAGCTATAGACTACCGACTACAAAGGCGCTAACTCTTTTATACCTACAGTCTAAAGTTTTAGACCCTTCGATGAATTTCTCAATTTTAATGGAATATTGAGAAGGAATAAAAATAAAAACAAACTTTTCTACTAGATTTGATTTCTTAGAATTCCTTTTTAAAACATTTCATTCATTGCAATTCACAATCCTTTTTCAACACACTCCACCCCATACAATATACAATTTTTAAGAAATGAAGGCTATCTTTACAAAAATAAACAACATATAACATTTATTAGTTCTAGACGAATCAAGAACTATGTTACGATATTGTAACCCCTAAGCTTAAATACAAATGAATACAGTATAATTAAAATTATAAGTGTTTTCGCATTACCTATATTTAACTAACTGACAGAGTTGAGTTCTCTCATTAGTTTAACTTTATTATATTTTTTATGTTCATGACCTGATCATTCTTAAATTCAGCTTCCCATTGAGTTACTTACAAAATGAATAATATTTTTACTCTCTCTTGCCTATATGAATAGTATAAGGATATAAAAGGAATATAAAAGGAAAGTATTAGTTTCATGTCGATTTTTCGAAATCGAGTTTGTGCGCGCGCGCGTGTGGGTGTGTGTGTCTCCTCCTATTCTTTCCTACGATTCTTTTAAAAATTCTTTTAAAAATCCCCTCAATTTGTATATTTTTTATACTCTACAAGATAAAGTAATTATCATGTCTATGGATTCTTGTAGACAATTTAAAACTCTACAACTTTTATTTCAAACATTTCTTTGTATAACGCTAAGTTTAGCGGCAATTAGTGATTGTCTCTTTTTCATGAAAATGTGTAACAAAAATCGATTTTTTAAGATTTCGACCGTTCGACAAAAGTGCATATAACTAAATTCATAGTAAATTAAAAGATACACAGCTTTCATTCCAAGCATTTTTTCTGCAGTGCCTATTTTAGCGCCAAAAATTGATTCGCCGTATTATTAACCCAAACTAAGGTTGGTTTTCATTTTGCATCATTCACCTGTAATTAAATTAAGGTTATCTATTTTGAGGTTAGTTTTTTGTTTATTTCTAATCTTTTATTACAAATGTTAGGTTACATGGTTCATTATTCGCATTGGCAGGAGAAAGTTATGTGATTGGCTCACACCCGATTTTTCCCAATGTGATACAATTAAATTACAGGAAACTTTCGCTTAATTCAGTTATTTTTACACATTTTATGCAACTATTTGATAAAGTTATTACAACACTTGTGTATTATTGCCCATGATGAGATTATTCTTAAATTGAGGTCTCCATAAAGTACAAAATAACAATGTTTTTCACAATGAGACACTATTGCAGTAACATTTCACTTAATACAGTGTTACGTATTATTTTTACATTTTATATAACTATCTAAAATTTATCTTTATATAACTATTTTAGTTAAGAGTACTTCCAACAATTTAAATTTATATATAATTGCCCATGACTTTGATCATTCGTAAATCCAGCTCCTCACACTTTACAAATAATCGTTATTCTTCTCCTACCCTGAGCAACTCCCGACCAAGTTACATCTGCACAAATCTTCTTGATTTCTTCATTTTATCCGTTCTTGGACGTCCTTTTTCTCTTTTCCATTCACGAGCTCTCCAGTCCATGATCTTCCTTACCTATCCGTCTCCTCTGATTATGTAACCTCCCCATTTTCATTTTCTTTTTACTACTCTTGTTACTTACTATAGCAGTATCTTGTTTCCTATCTGATCCACTAATTTATTTTCATGTCTTTCCTGGTGATTCCAATCATGCATTTCTCTTATCATTGTGCTAACCTATAAAATAACATTCTATTAATCCAGTAATCTTTGCCAACCAAAATTTAACACACCTCTCCTGAAGCTTCAGCCCTTTAATTACGCACGTGCTGAGCGCAGGAGCGATAATTTTTATCTCTAATGAGTTACCTAATTATATTTTCAATCAAAGTGGGTGGGCTGTTATACAATATTTTATCTAATACAATTAGAATTTATTTATTAGAAAACCCGATTACTTGAAAAATAAATACAAAAGATAATATAAATAATTATATGTTAGAAAAGAAAGTGATAATAACTACTGTATTGTTTGATGTAAGAATTTCTTTCTAATCTTTTAGTATTATTTTTGTAGGTTGGTAGGTAGGAATATTATAATAATCTTAGGTAAATTGGTGTATTATTCTTTTGAATAATGTTTGATAATAATTGTATAAGGGAATGGGGATGGGGGAAAACGAATATAAAAGAAATATTGAAGGAAGTTGAAAATAAAGAAAAAAAATGGAGTTAGAAGTATAAAAAGGTAATGGGGATAATGTAATAAGATCGTAATGTAGTATTAGAAATAACAGTATATACATTTTAATAACACACATTATAATTAGTTTAAATTGGGCCGTTTCACATCGTAAGTATATTCTACCTTAATTCTATCTAAACGTAGTATAAAAGGTACTCGCTTACACTGTTTTAAAGGCCCTTTACCTAAGCCTAATCGCTGTCATCCACGAAACCCACCCGCTCTTTTGTTGTTGTTGTTGACTACGGTTCAGCCCGGTGTTTTCCATCTTAGAATTACCGTTCGTTATTGCTGCATATAATTTCACTTAACTTAGTTTAGTCTTACATTTCTTATACCATTACCCTATTACTTAGTTTAGGTACCTACCTATTTACTTAATACAGTGCCCTAATGCCTTCTTGTTTCTATTTTTATATTTAAAAAAAACACGAAACGTATAGGATTATATAATAGCATTGTACTTTAAAGTAGAATAAGTTTTAGAAAAGATTCAGCCATACTAAAACTAAAAAAAGCAAAAGGATTTTCAAATAATATTTTTACTAATTTTTATAGTTATACAAAAATATAGTTAATTGTGTTTCTTATCACATGGTCAGCCAATTTATATGACTGAACTATTTAAAAAGTGAAGAGGTGGAGGTATAAAAATACTCTAATTAAAGTATCTCCTCTGAAAGTGATGAACTTCAATATACAGCCAGACTTGTGGTGAATGAAGTGAAGGTGTCATTTGCAGGATGGAAAGCAGGTAATTTTTGGTGGGCCTGCCATACTGATAAGCATATTCATTCAAGGTAGTGAGGAAGACATTTGTAAACCACTTCATGCCTTGTTTTACTTAGTAAAGCATCTAGAGATTCAAATCAGCTTTTCAACTATTGACTTAAATAACAAGAAGAGGATACAAAACAATGACTTACACACTCGATAGAAATTCTGCCGATCCAGAGCACTTCGAATTATACCCATAAGAGTTATACCGGACTCGGTACGTAAGAAACGAGACTATTCATAATTACCTACAAATTCCTTACGTATTCGACCTAATAAAACAGTCCAATCTGTGTTTTACAGAAAATTAGCAAGACATAATATGTAATTAATTAGGGTGATTAGCTCTGTTATTTTACCGGACAACCCTCCTTAACAGCTACAGAGAGTTTGGAACAGAGATTTATTGCTACCTTAAAAATCCGGTTTACTTACATATACCTAAAAATGTTGATGCAAAAAGCTTCATCGATGGGCGATCTGCTTTCTCATGTCGTTCATGTTATCATGACTTTGTCGACCCCATTAGTTCGTTTGTTATTTTCATGCACTGTACAGGCACAAATAAGATAAAATAACTTTTAGGTAGGGTATTTACAATTAATTACTTGTTTAATTTCCGTGAATGGTTTAACAAGTTAAAATAAATTTTGATAGAGACAACCATCGGTGTGTTTACATTATAAAAATTAGGCGTCCCTTGTCGATCAGATCAATTTTCAATTGTCGTTAAGGTATGCAAAAAATCAAAGTTGACATCTCACTAAATGAAATTAAATTTTTTTTGTCGCTTCTTCTTCACCTTCTCCTCCTACTCCTCTTCCTCCATACATTTTTACTTCTCCTCCTTCTATTCTTATCTTCTTTAGCCTTGAACATCTCTTCCCCCATCTAATTCTCTTCTTCCTCGTTCTTCTTCTTTCCTTTTGCTTCCTCTTTTTCTTCTTATACTTCCTCTCTTTCTCCTCCTCTTCATTCTTATTTTTTTCTGCTTTTCTACTTCTTCTTTTCCTTATTATTATTTATTTTTCTGTTAATGCTGTATTCTCTAAGAAGGTTGATAATCATCTTGGCAATAATGATATTGAATGCTTTAGCTCTAAAAAAAATCAGACAAGCTGCAACTAAACCATGTTCTCAATTTCTTAAGAACAAAAATTTATTTACAGGATAATTAAATATAATATAAAAATTCGACTGTTGGAATTGAAATCCAAATACAAAGAAATGTGACAAATAAATAACATATTATAACTAATTGATCTCTGAGACAGTGATTGATTTTTCTTTTGCAGAAGAATAATATGTTAATTAATATTCATTTTGATTTAAAGTTTAAAGTGAGACACAATATATAAATTAATTAAAATATTAATTATAAAAGTGTCAGATTGAATTTTAGTTTTAATAAATAAGGAAATAAGAAGACAACAAATAAATTAACATATAACGAATGAATCCATGAGTCAGTTGATATAAAGTCGATAATTTCAAAGTTGTTGGGTTAGGGGTTGAAGGGGAAGAGGAAAAGTGTTAGTTATTGTTAATATAGGGAACGATACGGTGGAGCAGTGTTTAGTTCATTGATGTCTGTCCTAGTTAATTTTAGATAGATTTGAAAAGCGAAATGAAATATATAAGTTGCGAAGTAGGAACTTAAGTCACGGCATAACGATATAAAGTTGTAGTAGTGATATTAGGCTTACAGTTCGTATATGGAGGTGGCATCAACTTAAATAAGTTGCAGTAGGCACTGCCAAACTTGTTATAATTTAATTAAATAAATGAGAAAAAGTTGTAACTTGTAAACGCCCAAGTCGACTCGACTTGACTCAACGTGAAGTATACAAGATCGATATTGTACTGATTAAAGTTACTAAGATTTAATTATTAGAAAGCGAAAATGAGATAGAAGCAGATAGAAAATGTCAGAGAAAGATAGACATATAACGTGGTATAGTGTAATATTATATAACACAAAGGTTTTAATACAAATTATTCCTGACTAATTTAAATCGAATTATCACGGTTAAGGTTATTTTCTAACCCTACAATTTAACGCAAAGTGCCATCAGAAGGGACATTTTAAAGTCAAAAGGATAACGGGAGTGATTTTCAGTGATCACCACCAGTAATGAAGTGTCACTCAATCCGTCATTAACTGTCAAAAAGTGCCACGTAGTCTGTTGGTTGTTTGTCCCAGCCCCAAAATGAGAGAGAGTCGTTTCTCACCTCTACTTCTTGCTTGCCTAGCAACTCAGTAATTTATTTCTCTCACTGTGTTCAAAGCAATTCCCTGACTCCCAGATTATACATTTTTTATATGATTTTCTATTGGAATTTCAATATAATACAACTCGACTTGGAAAGTTTGTAGGTGAAATGAAAATGAAACTTATTTTTTATATTCTCTTTTTTTATTTTTATATTCACAAAACATGAGCTTTTAAGTTCATTAGAAATGTTAATTTGTGGTACAGATCTGACTAATTAAGGAGTTGTTTTGTTCTAAATAAAATGCTTAAATATTGGAACAGTTACTCCAGGTATTTTTTGGATCTAGTAAACTTATATCAGCTATTTATTATCAAATTAATGAATTATTACGCTTTAAATTAATTGTATATTACAATTAAATTATACTGTAGTACCAATATTATTGTTGTATACAGCAATATTGTAGAAGGAATCAAAATAAAAAAACACATTTCTACTATTTTCGATTTCTGAGAATTTCTATTCAAAAAATCCATCCATGTTCAATTTGTTTCTCCATACATTACACAATTCTTTACAACTTATTCCCTTAGCCACTTCTAAAATATCACTGTACTATGTTTCAATACCATAAGCCTGGAGAAAGAATACAAATAGTGTGGATTTCCAGAATTTTTTAAAATCACTGAATTTTGTTGGTCAAAAATGGCCTCAAATAAAAAAACACATTTACGCTCAAGTTAATTACTTAATTAATTATACATATAGTATAAATATAAAGCTTGTTTTTTTTGTGCAGGCTAATTTCCAAAACTGCTGAATGGATTTTCATCAAATTTTGACAGCATATTCGTGTTTATATTCACAACAAAGTTTTATTTTTAAACTTTCAAAGGCCTTCGGGCCAGCCCAGTCAGTCAGCTGGTAGTAAGTCGCTATTATTCGTTAAGTAACACCGGTTGGGCAAGCGACTTTGTATGCTGACCAGCTGACAGCCATCCATGAACAAACTCTATTGGGGGTCCCTATTCAAACTCATGCCTTATTCACGTCAAATAATACAGCAAAAGCAGCGAACAAATTGGGTAGTTGTCAATAATGTACAGTTCCCGATAACAAATAATAGCTAAAACAAAAAAAACTTTCAAAACTGATAAAACTAAGGACCCTAATGAAGATTTTCATAAATATGTAATCTATGTGTGTACATGTGAATACTTATTAATGTTGAAATAAATGAAGGGGTTTTATGATAGTGAAAGACGTACCCGGAGGAAATTATCAAAACGTCGTTTTGTGTGCGTGCGTGTGTGTAGTATTATTGAAGA
This sequence comes from Catonia carolina, assembly GCA_035578175.1. NCBI lineage: Eukaryota > Metazoa > Arthropoda > Insecta > Hemiptera > Achilidae > Catonia > Catonia carolina. The sequence continues at coordinate 76,801,103 of JAQMRL010000003.1, forward strand.
CAGTACTACGTATAAAGACTATCAAGAAACGTACGCAAAGGAATTTATCAAAACGTTGTGTTGCGCGCACGCGCGTTGGAGTTTACAGTAAATCTTCTAGCAACTACACAATTTTTAGATATTTAAAAAAAATTGTTACACATGTTTCACGTGCGAAGCCATGCGGGGCATGTTAGTAAATTATAACTTTATAACATTTTTTTCGAATTCCAAAAGTACTACCTAAGAGATAAATAATAATTATATAAAAAATGTTATATGTTGCTGTTATGTATTCTGGACCGCAAAAAGTTACATAATATACAAATTTAACTTATTTTTTCAGGTGGGTGGTGATCAAAGAAATGTCAGATAAAGCGTATGTGGCTGACACAAGTCATGTGAATTAGCTACATAAACGCATTTGTTTAGTTTAATATACTTGTGTACATTAATTAGATGATATACATTTGTCTCATATGACATTTGCTTAAATTGTACATGTCACAAAGGAAAAAAGCCTGCACTCCAAAATTTTTTATTTTCTATGAAGATAAAAAGACGTAATCTAGTTACAGTTTTTAAAACTCTAAAATGAAATAAAGAAAAAAATCACTTATGTGATTGATGTAAATATAATACTGAAACATTTACGTACACCCAAAGGGCGCGTAGTTAATTAAAGTGGTTTATAGCTTTTCCCGGTTCCACTTTACATTTTACTTTTTCTTTGTATCACTTTAGGAATATTGTTTTTAGGTCATCAGCCGAAAGTTTGGTTTGAATTCTCGAGGCTTTATTAATTAAAACGAAGAGTAAGGTGGTTTACCAACGCCTTTTTTACCGAATGGATAAATATGCTTATCAGTAAGCTAGGCCCTCTGAAAATCATCTACTTTCCACCCTGCAAATGACAACTTCAGGGTCTGAGTGTATAATAAAACTCATTACTCTCAGAGGAGATAACAACGCTGACTAATGTCTTTTACACCTCTACCTCTTCGGTTGTTAATTGCTTAGTCATATAATTGTCTGACTTTGTGATAAGAAACAGAATATGGTTTTGTAGCCCTGGAACTAGCAAATCGAGTAAAATTAATTTAATACTCCACCTGATTGTTATCGGCAAACTTTAAGAATACTAACTAGCAAAAAGTTTTGCTAGTCTCAGAGTGATTCGAATAAGCTCATGGTTGCAAACATCACTAACGCTGACTACATCATTGCATGTATTACGGAAAATATTTTAAAATATAACAATAACAAAGGTTACCTTCGAAATAATAATAAAATTTAAAAAAGTAATCGAGAGGTTGCTTTTCAGTAAATACAACGACAGTTATACTTAATGATTCAGTCATTTAATTTGCTGATCGTGTGTTAAGAAACAGAACTATGTTTTGTAGCCCTGGAACCTGCAAATCGAGTGTAATTATTTTAACACTCCACCTGCCTGTTATAAGCATTTGACGTAAATGTTCGTGCCGAAATTTGTCATGGTACCTAACTTAGATTTTTCAAGTTTTAAATTCGTACGCTATTCCGTTCTTGAGATATTTTTTTTAAACACAGGCACAGACACAAACTTAGACCAATCTCTAAAAAACATTTTTTTTGTGTTCAAGGAGCCTGCAAACAATATTTCCGGTGAAAATTTGGAAAAATCTACAGTTTCAAAACAATCATTCCTTCCCTACATATTCATTTAGGGCAAGAGAAAATAAAAGTATCGCTGAAACTAATGAACGCAGAAAATAAAAAGCTCTTAGTTTGGTGTATCATTCAATATTAACCGTTGATTTCGTTTTTTTATTAACCAGAACCTAAGGTCAATAATTCTATCAGAAATTGATAAAGGAGAAAATAAATTTTAGTCTTAACAGCTTTATTACAAAGCATACATCATTTGGGTTATAATCCGAACTATTGCGTACAAATACTTAAGTAAACAGATGAAAAGAAATTGTTCCAGTTGGCTAACCGAGGCCATTTTTCATCCATTTAAATGGAGAAAATAATAAAATTTATTGCTTAAAATTGCGTATACCAACGTTGATCATCTAACAAAGAATAAATACACTGTCTTTATTTACACTGAATATAATCGTTTTCTAACATAATTATCGTTAATTTTAGAAAATACATCTACTTAACAAAACCGAAACATAAAAAAAAGTACTAAATTTATTATTGTATTTGAAAAAACTAAATTTATAATGAAAGTATTTCACTATTAACAAATGAGTGGCAAACCGAATTAATTCTCTTGTAAATCATTAATCAGTTGGTCTTTTACATTTCTCCTCCTCCTCCTCCTTCTCCTTCTCTTTCTCCTTCTCCTTCTTCTCCTTCTCCTTCTCCTTCTTCTTCTCCTTCTCCTTCTCTTTCTCCTTCTCCTTCTTCTTCTTCTTCTTCATCTTCTTCTTCATCTTCTTCTTCTTCTTCTTCTTCTTCTTCTTCTTCTTCTTCTTCTTCTTCTTCTTCTTCTTCTACTTCTTCTACTTCTTCTTCTTCTTCTCTTCACGGGTTAGGTATTTCCACCTGCTCCGGTACTCAACTTTTCTTCGACCACTTCTACTTCTACATTTCTACTTCCACTGGTTTGTATCTCCTCGCTACACCAGGCAAGCGGCTTTCTGCTATTCTATTTAAATCATAGACACATTGGGCACGATATATTTTATTTTTTTGTTGAATGGAAAAATTTCCAATTCATGCCTTATATTTTCATTTCTGATCCTGTCTAGTATTGTGCAACCCTTGACAGACCATAAGAATTTAATTTCTGCAGTATGGATGTTTCTTTTCTCCTTTTTCCTTATCACCCATGCTTCACCGCCATTATGTCAAGGCTGGAACTGGCACCGGGATATAAAACTTTAACCTTGTTTCGGGTCTTGTCGTTTTCCCTCAGTGTTCTGTGAATCGTCCCACTTATTTGATTAAATTTATGTACTAGTTTATTTATCACATCATAGTCATCTTCACATGAGACATCATTTCCAAGGTATTTATAGTGGCTCATTTGCCGCAGTATGTGTCCATTTATGACTATTTTGGATTTTACTGGGGTCTTTCCATAGAATGCCATGAAATGTTATTAATAAATAATACAAAAGTCAAAGCATTATTCTACATTTCATTCACTTTAATTCCTGTTTTTTTTTTTTATTTAACGTCGCATCAACTGCAATGGTTATTAGCGACGACGTTGGGGTGGAACTTTATGCAATGAAGGATGAAATGATTTTTTGTAACGTATAAAAATATGCCGTGCCTGAGTGGGATTCGAACCCAGGACCGCATGATGAGAGGCGAGCACGTTACCAACTGCGCCAATGAGGCCGGCAAATTCCTGTTTTATTTTCATTTTTTAAGTTTGTTTCACTTCTTAAGAAGTACTAAATACTTCTTAACAACTTAACATAACATTCGCTGACGATTCTGTCATTTTTTCAGATTCGGCAGAGGGGCTTCAGCGCTTGATTTGAGATGAATTAAGGTGATGGTGATCAGTAAGGTTCCTCATACTTGATATCACTTAATTATTGGAGATTAACTCTTTGAGCAGGTTAAGAAATTTAAGTATTTAGGAAATTGAATTACAGCAGGTCTGGAGCCAGCAATAGAATGAGAGCTCGTTTTTAAAAGGCTAGACTGGCGCCTCTTAAGATGGAGCGTTTTCTTGTTAACAATATAATTTCACTTCCTGTAAGATATAGGTTTGTAAAGACCCTACATCTACTCTATCCTGATTTACGGTGTGGAATCATGGACTTTGAGTATATAGTCCATGCATCACTTTTTAGAATCTTTCGACAAGTGGACGTTTTGAAGAATGCTCCGGATTTCGTAGACCGATCATATTACCAACGTTGACGTTTTGAGACGTATGGGTTTATGCACCGTGAGTATAATAATGTAAAGTTAATATGATCTGGACGTTATTGTAAAGTTAATATCTGGACGTTATTGTAAACAGCCACTTAAAATGGAACGAATATATCGATCATTTGTGCTTTAAATTAAAACATTTGATATTTCTGTTATATAAAATAAATAACTTACAAGTTATAAAACCGATTTACTATGCTTTGTGTCAGTCGATCTTGTCATATGGCTTAATTGTCTAGGGTGCGTCTCTTGATTCTCATATGAAAAAAATTATTTCTTATCCAAAAATTAATGGTGAAAGCGGCATTAAATAAGGATATATTTTATCCACGCAGATTGCTGTTCAGTAAATCTAAAATTCCTACCATTAGACAACTGTACGACAAAAGATTATTAATTTATATGTACAATAATATACACGATTTTGAAACCCGTAACAATGAACACCAACTTCGCGATATTTCATTCTGCAGATATAAACCGCCTCAAAAACTTTAACGTTAACTACTAGATATTATGAATACGCTGTTTTTCAATTATGTTGAATTTAACACTGCCCATAACAGACAGGCGGAAATCAAATTATTTACTCTCAATCTGTTCGTTGCAGGGCTAAAATAAATAGTTCTGTTTCTTATCACATGGTCAGCCTATTAAATGACTGAATCATTTAAGAACAGAAGAGGTAGAGGTGTACTGTGACACTAATCAGCGTTATCTCCTCTAAAAGTAATGAATTTCATTATACAGCCAGACCCTGTGGTGAATGAAGTGAAGGTATCATTTGCAGAGTGGAAAATATGTGCTTTTCAGAGAGCCTGGCATGCTGATAAGCATACTTTTCCATTCAGTGAGGAAGGCAATGGTAAACCACCTCACTCCTCGTTTTACTTAGTAAAATATCTAAAGGTTCAAACCAGCTTTTCGGCTGATGACCTAAACAACAACAAATTTAACAACGTGAGTATCATTAAATTAAAATAAATAAGTAAATCAATATAAGAAAGACTGCCTACTTTGGTCAATTATACGGGGTGATAAGTAGACTATGAATTTTTCAGATGGATTCTCGAGGGTAAAGTTGAGGCAAGCTTAGGCCTGGTTGAAGCTCTCCCTACAAATGTTAGCTGACACGATTCTTACCCGATGTTTTAAGGCACAAAAAAATAAAACGGTTTTATAAAAAATTGTTAGAGCAGGTTTTCATACAATTATAAAAACGGGAAAACTTCACGAATAACTTCTACTTCCGATTCACCGATTTTGATTAAAATTTTCGTGTCAGATTATTCTCTGATACCAAACTTAACTTCGAAGTTTCAACATTATACGCTATTCCGTTTTTGAGATATTTTGTTCACACACACCTAGACCAATCGGTAAAAACACGTTTGGGGGGGAGTTTCAGGAGGTCTACAAATGTGTATTCCCGGTGAAAATCGACATATAAACAATACTTTTCTTCCCTATAAATTAATATAGGGCGAGAGAAAGTAATATTATGTAGGTATACAAAAAAATTGAAAAGAATTTGACAAAGGAAAACAATTGAACCGGAAGTATATGATAGGAAAGAAGATCACAGTGACATTAAATCAATTTTATAATTGTATTATATGGGTGGGGGGGAGCTCAATAGCACCATAATTTATATATTTATCTCAAACTTGTGGAGCGGTGGAACAAAAACTACTAGATTAGAAAGAAGAAGGTTCAATTAGAGACATAGTACAAAAGAAATACTAGAATGAAATTACGAAAAGTGTACACAGTGGTTCTTACTGAAAGTAAGGTGGTAAAGTTGTTTTGGTAGTGTAGTTTTCGGTGGGGGGATTAAAGGGAGGGTACAGATAGGGGTCTGAGGTATATAAGATTGATGACTGTCCCACAGCGACCCTAGACATCTTCATTAAGAACACTCTCATCTCGATTCTTCTTCAACAATTCATTTTTCCTCATTACTGTGGTCGTCGTAACACACACTACTTACATCTCACTAACAACCATTACGCAGGTGTTTAGATAAACTTGTTAGATAAACTTGCTTCTTTCAAATTGCAACTATTTCTCTTGTAATTTTACTGTCAGAATATATTTTAATGAAATTTAGAAGAAATAAAAAACTAAATTGTAATAGTTAACAAAAGACGAAATTATATTTTAATTATATTAGGACGTTTATTCCGATTCTTTCGGGATCTGGTTGTTTATAAATAACATTTTTTCGTACAAAAAAATTCATGAAAATAATTTATTATAGAATAATTACTTATATTAAATTATTACTGGAAAGAGAAAGTAATGTGAGTGTTCCTCACAAGATTTTTGTATTTGTGTTAACTTGAATACATGCACCTATTTATTAGTTTCACAGGGTTAGAAAACAATTCCTATTCAAACTATACTATTTGAAAGGCGCAAAAAATTACCCCAAAGGCTTTACATAAGGCCCCAAAAAGATTACCCCAAAGGCCCCAAAAAGCTTTAAGGTGAGAGTGTATGATGGTTTTGACTAAAAATTTTGATTTTCAGTTTTTTATGCTTTTTGTTATCTTACAGAAAAACCTTGATGATGTCAAAAAATTTATTTTAATGAAAAATTAAGTTTTTAGCAGGTTTACACAGAAAAATTATCGCGTCATAAACAATGAATATTTTTCATAATTTAAACTGATCGTTTTAGAGCAAAGGGAATTTTAGTTTTTAAAAATATCTGCATTACTGTTTTTAACATTCTAAGTTGTTGGTTCAGCTTTCTAACCAACTTCTGATAAGATATTTACTTGTTTGTGTAGTATATTTTGTTTTTGATTTGTGTCTTTTTCTTTTTTGCCTGTTCCCTTAAATTTTGATTTTTAACATTTAGGTACAATTTTCTCGAAAGCCATTAAACCTACCAGGCTGAAATTCTTACCAGTTATTCGTCTTGTACGTGCACATATACCGACATTTTTATGACTTCCTCAGATGCTCAAAAAATTAGTAATATGTAAAATACATAGACACTTATTTGTAAAAATTATGTATTATTCGTTACTTTCTTTTTAATTTTATGGTCAAACAATTTAAATTAAAAAAATGTCAGTAGCTAGAAACCCGACAACTATAAGTGTGTAAAATTTCATTTCCCTATCTTTTACCAATTCTATGAAAAAATGTACTTAAAAATAGCAAATTTAACTTTGGCGGAATACAAGGTACAGTCTCCCCTTAAGTAATCAGTAGGTAGTATAAAATAACAAAAAAAATTATCTTTCCGTTAGCACACTTAAATGTAATCTTAATGATGTTAATCATAAATAAGTTAGAAACTTGTATGATATTAGCATTAATACAATTACAATTAGATTAATTTAGAGGTAATGATAGAGATTATGATTATGTATGCTGAATTTATGTAGTAGGTTAACTACGGACATGATTTGAATACTTATTAGAGAGAGGGGCCACTATCTAATTAGATGGGTATTTATAATCCAATATAGAGTCTGTACTTCCGTTCGTCTGATACACTTATAATACTGCATTACAATTCCAGAATAACTTTAAATAGTTTGTATTATAAATTATTTACACTCACTCTGTTCGTTGCAGGGCTAAAATAAATAGTTCTGTTTCTTATCACATGGTCAGCCAATTAAATGACTGAATCATTTAAGAACAGAAGAGGTAGAGGTGTAAAAGACACTAATCAGAGTTATCTCCTCTGAAAGTAATGAATTTCATTATACAGCCAGGACCTGTGGTGAATGAAGTGAAGGTGTCATTTGCAGAGTGGAAAATATGTGCTTTTCAGAGGGCCCGGCATGCTGATAAGTGTACTTTTCCATTCAGTGAGGAAGGCAATGGTAAACCACCTCATTCCTCGTTTTACTTAGTAAAACCTCTACAGGTTCAAACCAGCCTTTCGGCTGATGACCTAAACAACAACACTTCGGTTCGTCTGATACACTTATAATACTGCATTACAATTCCAGAATAACTAATAACTAATTCCAGAATAATAGTTTGTATTATCGTTCCTAAATTACTTACTATTGTACTAGACGTTTTGTTAGATCAAAATTGTACTTTGTTAAATAATACTTCATAAATTCAAGTTTATTAATTTTGGAAAAATAATTTAAAATGTAAAAATATAATAAAGATGAATTAGAGACCGGAATTTAATTTTGAAATTGAAATTATTTTTTATCCAAATAAAATCATTTGAATTTTCGATTCACCCCTCCACATAGTCTGGCTGGATAGCTTACAGAACTGGAAAATATTTAAAAGTGAACTAAATTGGAATTCCTCTATGGATAACACCCAAAGAGTTGTAACTCGGGGCTTCCGCACCCAAGACTGACTACCTTCTGCAGCCAAATATGGAAAAGTCTTTTGGAAATATTACACAATCTCATTCCATGAGAGAGCGAGTAAAGGTTATGTCAGATTCGGTGGGTAGCCAACCAAGAGATAATAACGAATCTAAGGGTTTGGAAACACCTTTAAAACATAGACTCAAACGCTACGGAAAGGGTGTTTTCAGACAAGGAAAGAAAAGCAACGTCCGATATAATGAAGTAATACTGAGAACAAAAACTTCAAAAGAGATCTAAGAAGTAGAGTGGACGCCAAAGAAGCTTGCCGGCTTTCTGAAGTGCGCAGAAGATTTATTTTGGTAATGGTGCGCTCGCTTGCCTCAGCGAGTGGTGAGCGTCAGTGCTATACTAGCTGTGATTTGAATCACGTCACTCTCGTAACGTTAAATATCAGCTGACCTGAAAACATTCATCTGTAATATGTTGTACGTGGTAGGCGTTAATAATTGTTGTATTCAATGTTGCCAAAATCAGCTGTTTAACAGCTGATTTTCGGAGACGAATGTTTCTGGTTCAAATCCTAGTATAAGTAGTTACTTTTACACGGATTTGAATGCCAGACAGTAGCTACCGGTGTACTTTGATAATTGGGGTTCAATTAACCATACTCTCTCAGGAATGGTTGACCTGAGTCTGTACAAGACTACACCTCATTTACACGTCATACACATCATTCTCATCTCATTGGGTCACACATAAAATTTAATTTAAAACCTCTATTGGTGCCAGATGACATCAAAGTTAAAGTAAGTGAACAAATCACAGATTTTGTTTCTATAATAAACGGGGTACGGCAGGGTTGTGTTCTATATATTTATTTTATTATCATTTTTTTATTTATATTTTTCTTAGAAGGAAAGACTTTCAGTCTGAACTTAAGCTCAGTCAAAACTAAGCTGATGGTTGTCAGTAAGGTTCTTCACATTCGATGTGACTTAATTATGGAAGCTCAACGTATTGAGTAGGTTAAGAACTTTAAACGTAAAAACGTTGAAAAAGGTTGGTTTTAAAAAGCTAAATTTAAAAGTAGAATCCATTTTTGATAAATCACAAAAAAGTAAAATATTACACAAATTGTCCTCTTATGGAGTCTCTAATGTTCTCTTTCCTTTTACACACACACACACAAACTAAAAACATGTTTTTTGATTTTAGGGGACCTGATAAGGCGTATTTCCGATGTAAACTCGATTTTGAAAATTTGTCATGAAAACAATATATATTTTTTTCCTTGTATTTTTTTCATAAAGACTACGAGAAAAAACCTGTACCCTGGGTTTAAGGCTTATGTTAAATTACACAACTGCTTACTTGAAGGTAAGCTATAACATTATTGAGAGTTGGTTACTTGTTTTACCTTTGATGGAGCATAAAAACCATATTTGTTATCTACGATACTTATAAGTCTAGACAAACAATATATAAAATATTACTGCCAAAACATGTAATAAAACGAAGATGAAATCAAAATAGTGCTGATGATCAAGTATTGACGAGGGAAGAGAGAGTCAGAGGAGTTTGTGAAGTCTGATGCTCGAGTAAAGGTTAAATGAAAGAAGGATGGGTGAATATGGACGGGTACGTGCATGATGCAGAGACCTAAGTTAGGTAGATAGACGGAGAAAGTGAGCGAATATGAGAGAAATAGGAAAAGAAAGAATGAACGATAGATAAGGAGAGTAAAAGAGCAGCAGATGCTGCAGTACAGCAAGGCACACACTGGTATGGAGCTGGCTGGCTTTTCCAAATCCTCCCATCTGACGGCCGGTCACGACTACATCCCCAAAGACGGAGACCTACATTTTGGATTAAAGCCAATTTATCTTAGAAAATATGATTTTTACCACCTAACATCAGCAACTACATACAAATCAAATAAAATACCGTTTTAAAATTACTACCTAATAACCACTTTAAGATAATACCCTGTAATATATTACCTCATTATTGCCAACATTATGTTGTTTACGTCAAAGTATTATTTTATCAAAACACGGTTTTTTTATACCAAATACCCTAATACATCTCAGAAAATATATCTTTAATCTTGATACCTAAATGTACATCTAAGGTACCAAAGTATCTGACAATACCTAAAAAGTAATAAATCCTCAAGACCAAAGTTACAGATGTCCAAAACCAACAATAATAGTGTCTGTAGATAGATTCTACCAAATGATGTTTTTCTAATGAAGAATTTCAGATTATTGACAACAACACAAGTTGTTCACCATTTTTTGCTGGTACAGTATTCTTGAATTCGTTTTTACTTGTATTTCAAGAGATACCCAGTGGTTTGTGCTCATATTTGGTTATCAGTTTGTGGTCATATTAGTGTGTTGTTTAGATAATCGGCCGAATAGCTGGTTTGAACCTCTAGAGGTTTTTTTAAATAAAACGAGGAGTCAGGTGGTTTACAATTGCCATCCTCACTGAGTAGAAAAGTAGCTTATACTTATCAGCATGCTAGGCCCTCCGGAAAGCATCTACATTCCACCCTGTAAATAACACCTTCACTTCATTCACCACAGGGTCTGGCTGTATAATGAAATTCATTACTCTCAGAGAAGATAACTGTGACTAGTGTTTTTTACACCTCCTCGTCCTCTTCTGTTAAAAGCCTTCTGTTTAAAAGAAGACATCTTTATAAAATGGATGACAAACGGTCAAGAAAAACTTTTTAAGACTTAAACAATATACTTAAAGTGCCGGATAAATGGTTTAAGAAAGTCAAAAGGGATATTGATAAAACTGGAATAAACCAAGAAATTATAATAAATCAAACCAAATTCAGACATAGAATTACTAACTTGAATGGCTTCCATATATAGCTAAAACAGAAAACCGGGTGAACGGAAGAAATAAGAAAAGCTTGTGAACAATGTAGTGCTGAGAATGTGGACTGAAAAAAGAAATTTTAAAAACGTGTAAAGACACCTTACGGGATACAGGTGTCAAAAACCAACAATAATAGTATCCGTAGATAGTTTCTATCAAATGATGTTTTTTGTAGCATTTATTTGTCATTGAAAATTGCACATATTGACAACTGCACAACTTCTCCTCAGTTTTTTGCTGGGGTTCTTGAATTTTGTTTAACTTGTATTTCAATAGACACCCAATGGTTTGTGTTTATATTTGATCATTAGTTAGAGATCATATTAAGTTGCTTATATCCAGCCAGTTTTATTTAAATCTACGACCTTTTTTACTTTGATGTTCTGACAATAGCTTTTGTTGGGCTTCTGTTGTTGAACGTGTCATTAATTTGAACAAAAAATTAAACGTATTAGAATGAAGAAACGAGAAAATATAAAGTAACTTTTGATTTTCGTATTAAGAGCAAAGTAATAAAAATAAGCCTGTGTTGTACTGAAAATTGAAATAGTGTAAGTGTATTATGAACGTATCAAGTTGGAGGCTTATCAAGTTCGATAGGCTTATAGAGAAACTCTGACGTTGATGAATTAACTTAAATCAGTTCAGCTTCAATTTTACACGGCACGAAACATTCAAGTACTTTTACACGGTGCGTTATAAGTCAGGGAGCGGTTTAAATTTTACCAAAATTAGAAATCAAATTATTAATTCTGAAGATAGGAAGCTGAAGAAATGTTGTCATGGTAACTTATATACAAACCCCCTTCACTTGTTACATGTGTGTATAAATTTATAATATACCCGTAATACTTATTCATCAGGAGTAACGTATAAAACCAAATTTCTAGTACATAATAGTAATATTAAAATTTAAATTCTGCGCAAATTAACATTTCTTGTTAGAGTTCTAACCATACGTTTTTTACCTGAAATTTTAACTACTGTATTCGTGATTTAATGTAATTTTAAATAAATAATTCATATATACTGATCTTCTTATGAGCAAGTTAATTTTGATTTTGTTTTGTCATCAGTCTCTCGACTGGTATGATACAATTATCCAAACTATTACATTTTGCACAAAACTTCTGATATCTACATGCCTACAATACCCTACATCTTTTGTAATTTATTTAAATATTCTAACCCTTGCCTCTCCCGATAATTCATTTCGTCAATATTACCTTCGATTATTGATATTCCAAATTCTGGATGACTAAAAAAAATGTCCCACAGCCTATCCCTTCTTCTGGTAAAATGTTTATATATACTTCTTCTGTTCATCCATTCGTCTAAAAACCTCTGAACAACTTATTTTAACTACCCACCTACTTTGTAACATGAAGTTAAAAATTAGGTAAGATTACCTACTTTTGATTAACAAAACCTTAGAACAGTTCCATTCATTTTTATTTATTTACTTATTTATTTATTTATTTTATTTATTTAAACATAACAATTATTGCTATACTAACCTATTTTCAAAATTTTTAACTAAATAGCTATACTTACACGCAAAAACTTTTCTTCACGAAGAGTTCTGTCCGCGCATAGGAGTAAACAAAAAAAAATTATTTAGACAAATTTATATATACTAATAACTACTATAAAAAATACTATTATAAAATCTAAAAAGGGTACAAGAAATACGTTAAACATTTTTTGTTATAAGCATTAAAATAAATGATAAATACCTTTAAATTTATATAAAAATAATAATAATAAAATTTTTAAACATTACCTTAGATTATGTACAATTGTATTAATAGAGAAAAAACTTCTTTTTTCAATAACTAAAACTACTTTACAATAATTTTAAGGAATACATGTGGATATTTTTACTTATGAAAAATAATTCAATTAATTAGCACAGAAACAAACAAAAAAAAACTACTGCAAGGAGGAAAGCAAAAAATAATCAGAAAACAGTTATTTTAAAACTAGGAAAAGTTTCTCAAGTTCTTGCTCGTATATCGATAGGATACGATATTTAAGTTTAAGTTTCATACGATGTGGTGATATAATACTGTGTAAATACGATGGAAGTGCGTTGACGAACCACAGTACAGAATGAGATCGTTTTATAGTTTTGTCACACATTGGTTCTGAGTGTAAAACACAGAGTATAAATATATCAGGAATAGAGGCAGCCTAAATGATATTAGTATGATAAAAATTGCATATTCGGAAACACATGCAAGAGTGTTGCAGTCGTTTTTTGAGAATACCAGAAGATCGAACACCAAAACAGGTTTCTACGTACATACCAATTTTAAAACGTGGTATTGGACAACTTTATAACAAAATATACATCCTAACTTATTTATGAAATATCAGATTAATAAGTTTGAAATTGAAACATGCCTGAAATTCTAATCCGTATTTTATGATTGTTGTTAATTAGGTCTTTAGTTGAAGGGCTGGTTTGAACCTCTAGAGGTTTTACTAAGTAAAACGAGGATTGAGATGGTTTACAACAATTGCCTACCTTAGTGAGTTAAAAGTATGATTATCAGCGTGTCAGGATATTTTAAAAGCACATGACACCTTCCCTTCATTCACCACGAGGTCTGGTTTTATAATGAAATTCATTACTTTCAGAGGAGATAAATCATATTCTTTTATACCTCTACCTCTTCTGTTCTTAAATAATACAATCATTTAATTTGCTGATCATGTTATGAGAAACAGAAAAATTTTTTGTAGTCTTGGAACTAACAGATTGAATGAAAATAATTTAACACTCCACCTGTTTGTTATGTGCAGATTTTATGAATACGATAAATTTAAGATAGACCCAAGTAGTGAAAGACAGCAGACAAGGAAAGATGACCGGTACACTTTGTGGAACTCTCCACTTGTAAAGGAAGAAAGCACTCCTAAGACAATCTAAGATCAGATATTATAAAACTGTGATAAAACCTGCGTGTCTTTACGCGAGTGAGTGCGTTAGAATGATTGGGAAGGCTGGTCTAAGAGAAGCAAATAAATTGAGAGAAAAATCCTGTAAAATATTGGGTCCAAAGATAGTAGGTAGGCAATATAAGTTTCCAGGACGAGAAGAATTTTACGGAAGAAAATGAACGATTAATAAAAGTAGACTATAGTAATTCTACCGACATCTGTATAAAATGGATGACAAATGGTCGAAAAATAACTTTTTAAGACACAAAACAATAGATTTAAGATGTCGGATAAATGGTTCAAGAAAATCAGAAGGGGTATTAGGAAAACTGGAATAAACTGAGAAAACTAATAAATCGAACCAAATTCAGACAAATAATTACTAACTTGAATGGCTTCCATATAGAGCAAAAACAGAAAATCGGGTGGACAGAAGAAAGGGGAAAAGCTTGTGAAAATATATACTGCTGAGAATATAAACTGCAAAAAGAAATTTTTAAAACGTGTTAAGTCACCTCACGTGGTCTAAAATTGACCATGTACGAATAACAAGTATAATTTAGACATCAAATTTTATCTTGATATATCCTATAATCCCTTTTTGAGTTTCCTAGATGAAATTACCAACAAAAAAATATATAAATATTAAAAATAATAAAACAAAATAAACTTTAATTTGACTTTTATTTTAATTAATTTTCGTAGATGTAAATAACTTGAAATCTGTCATGAATGCGTTTAATTTAAATATTTAGAACAGTTCGCTTTTTGACTTGCCCAAGTAGTAAGTTGCGTTCTAGAGAAACTTGGCGTGCGGTACCTGGTCGGTATTAACGTAGTGGTCACATACAGTAACACGTAGGAACGGAATTGAAACTAATTAAACATCGGTCCAGCGCCCTAATCAGCCTTTACTACATTAACCTTAGTTACCGGCCTCTGGGAGTAACGTTGTAACGTGTAACAGAGACACCATGTTTACTGCTAATACTAAAAGTTTACCTTTTCAAGAATTAGATAAATTTGATTTGAAATTTAATCAATACATCTGAGCCTTGAATAAAACAGCTTCCAATTCGAAAATATAGGCCAACCAAAGGTTTCTGCCCGTTTACTTTACCATTTAATAATCAGTGAGAGAAATTCAAGCGTTTTACCCGCAACCTTTACAGTATTTTAGATTATTAAAAATATCTAAGTATCATCAGCCTACGTTATTAAAAAAAATTTACATCTTAAACGTTTTTATATATACTACAGTTTTTATATAAAGCTTATTGAAAATATTGCATTTTATAATTTCAGAAAGTTTTTTCTCTCTTTATTTAGCAAATTCACAATCTGTTGGAAACAATCAGTGAATGTGATAAACAAAACTTGGAAAAATTAACATGATAAAAATAAATGTGAGTGGAGACTCAGTCCAGTAACAGAACTCCGACGTGAATAGATAAGTGTACAATATAGCATTAAGTGCAGCATTTAGAACCCTGTAATGAATAGTCAATTACTGTATTACGTTAATTGATGAGATCCCGGCTCCATCGACGTTTTAGTCATCTTATTTGATTGTTTGGGAGAGTCTGCGTAGCCAGACTTGAGATCAATGGGTTATAGTCGTTCACGAGTTTCTTCCAAAATTTTATATAACATTTTAAGAAAACTTCATTTATGTAGGGTACGTTTAGGTCTGAGTGTAGCGTTTTATTGGTTACATAATAGGAGGCGTTAACTATCCTCCACAAAAGCTTTAATTGAAAACGCTGAATTTTGCTAACGCCGATGGTTTTGCACAGCAGTTAAGCTGACTGGCATAGCTCCTTATTGGTCAAAGGTAGGAGCTGTAAATGGTTAATTTAGATGTAGTTGGTAACTTGGATTTGCGTGAAAGAAGTCTTTACAACTGTTTAAACCTGTTCTGGAGGGCCTTTCTCTTTTTATCCATGTGTTCATTCTACGTGAGCCTCTTATCTAGATATAAACCTAGATAACGGATAGATTCATAAGTGTGAAATTGAGTGTCATAAAGACACAAAGGAGTACAAACTCGTTTACGCAGGGTACGTTTTTGATACGGTTTTGTAGTGTTGACTTTGATCCGCCATTTGATAAGCCATGATTCTAGGCGAGAAATGTGCTGTTGAAAAACATACGATACTTGAGCGGGGTTATCGGCGGAGTACAATATTATAGAATCATCCGCGTACGAACCAAGGAGTGTATGTGGATGGGACGGTACATCGGAAGTGTAAATAGAGTACAAAAGTGGTGACACGATAGATCCCTGAGGTACACCAGCTAGTGTGGGCAGTAATGAGAATCACCATTTTTTCAGAGACACAGAAGAAACGTTCCATCAAAAAGGACTGAATTATTAAGTAGTAATGGGAAGAAAGAACTCTTAATTTAGTGAGCAGACCGCTAAGTCAAACCCGATCAAAGGCTTAGCTTATATCGAAAAGAATACCTGCGGCATACTCTTAACGTTCGAGAGTTTCAGCAACGTAATCCACCACTCTATGCAGTTGGTGAATATTGTAGAATGGTTCGAACGGAAGCCAAACTGATGATTTGGAATTATATGTTCAGTTAATGCAGCAGTAGTTTCAGAAGTAGTTTTTCGAAAATTTTGTTACAAAACGGCAATAGGCTAATAATTAACTTTTAAAAATTATAAGTAAAAAACTGTCCCGTTATCCGTCTGACCATCGTTTTACAGAGTTTTAAGTGATGAATGTCAGGCAATTGTTTGTAAGGGAGATGTTGTAAAGACTACTTAAGATTAAATCGAACGCACAAAATAGATCCCATAACTACAACATAACAAACCAACACATACTCCTTCCAGTCAAAGAGAGAAACGCGCTGTATGAGCGATACTTCTATCACACGGCCTCAAATTTCATAAACTGCTTGTTGCGTTTTAATTAACCGCCTAAGTAATAGGGTTGTAAAAGGAAAACAAGAGTGGACTGTATGGTTTTGGTAAAAAAATAGATATAGAAACAAATTAAAGTTGGAATGACAGAACCTTGGCCTTCGGTGAACTAATTCTGCGGTATCTGCTGGGGACGGCCGTCCTGGAGAAATATTTTCGAAAATAAAGAGTATTCATTTTATTTTTGATATTACTAATTTTATTAATTGTTACCAAAGAATTAATTTAGTCCAAACCTGTAAGATCTTAAGTTTAGCTGCCATACAAAAAGTGTCGAACTACCATTATGTTATAATATCTCATTAAAATACATTTGTGAGCTCTTTATTGTCCGAAAATTCTTTGGAAACGATGTATTTTCACGTCAACATCAAGCTTCCCGTCAAAACCAATATGGCAGTCCAAGTAATTAAATGTTCTGACTTCCTCAGGAAGGCAATTAACGAACACAATCTGGGACCGTACAGTTCTTTCCTACATAAACCATTACTTTAGTATTTATGCACAGGTTTACGCACTGTATAGATTCTGGAAAAGAAAATGGCACTTTGGAGCTTGTTTTCTGACTCAGCTATTAAAATTTGATCGTCAGCACATAAAATGTTGTTCAGGCAGATATAATTTAAGTAAGTTTCCTACTTAATTTGTAAATTAGTATTTTTTAGTTTATTTTTTTAAATCCCGAAAGAACCCGAAATAAACGTTATAGTATATTTTTTTACGAAACAATCAATTTTATTTATTTAGAGCAACGATAGAAGTCTGCGGACTTAATATAAATTAAATAAATCTTTATTTATGTAGAAACCCGTAGAAGTCTGTAGACCACTAAGCCAGAAATTGAACCTGTAGACCACCCCTGAATTGGTTGGTGGGGCAAGCTTTCCGGTGGGTATGTTGGTACGGAATACTCCTTCCCCCGGCAAGAGAAAGAAATACAGAAACGACTAAGAATATAAATTTTAATTCAATACCTAATAATCATGGGACATTTTCAAAAGGAAAAGACCATGTTCAGCCCATCAGGCTTCTCCAGTTAGCGTCTATTAACACTATATTTTTTCAAACTATTTCACAAAAAAATGTGGACGCATAAAACAACAAAAATCATTGACTTTTTTTGAAAATTTGTGTGCTTTTGTATTGTGCATTCTTTCCAAACAAACTGTACTCTATTTTAATAAATTATGCACTGTAATAAAGTGTTATTTTAGTTTAATTGAATACGTAGGCCTACTGTAATGAGTCAGGAAAAAAATACATAAAAATTGGGTGTACAGTACAGTATTTTTTTTAGCTACACACATTAAAATTTACTTAAATTTACCTTAATTTTTAAGTTGTACGCAGTACTTATTTTAAGGTTTTCTATTTATAATTTGATGATAATTAGCTGCTGTACCACTCATAGGTGCAAAGTACGTGTGTAGTAAGTACAACAATTCCTGACTTCGTTAGTACAGCAGTAAGTGATATAACGCGGTTCAATGAATGACTTCCCATACCCGCGTTATAACCGGGGACCGTTGTACCATATTCATATTCTTCAATGTTCTTGTCTCGTTAAATTTGTGTTACTCTATTTTTAAACTTAACTTACACTGATTTTACTCTAACCTTTCTACATATAAAAACAAAGCAAACTAAATTTCAATTATTTAATATTCATAAGAAACTTCAAAACAATCGAAGACGTAATTAAAAATACTCCAATTTATATTATTAGAATAATTTTAAACCAATTAAAAGGTTTTTAATTAAATAAAATATTTAATGACCATTCATTTCAAATTTATTTTTCAATTTAGTTTGATTGAAATTGAAAATATTAAATATAAAAGTTTTAAATTAATAATTTTAACCTCAATAATATGATAAATGCTAAAATAAAATTAAAAAATACATAGAAAAGTGTTACAAAAATTTAAACAGAAATTGAATATTTATTACGTTATTTTAAAATATTAAATGTTAGAATATTGACAATGAATAATAAAAGTGAATATAAATTACGAATACGAAATTAAAACAAAAAAAAACGACAAAAATGAAAAGTGAATAGAAAGTTATTTTTTATCTTTATAAATTATTATTACTCTAGTATTTTGTTGTCAGTCTTACATAACGTGTAATGCACGTTAGTTTGATTGCAATTTCAAACAAAGATATACTAAAATATAAAATATACTTTCAAAACAATATTAGGTTTTATTTTCTCATACTTCTTGTTTTGTGGATCCTTCCTTTATTCCTTCACTTCCTGCTGCTTCTTACACTCGTACTTAACTTCTTATGTGTCCTTATATTCGTCGATGGTCTCCTACTTCATCTTCTGATCGTCTTCCTCTACCTTTTCCTCCTTCTCCTACTTTTTTAAATTTTCCTTTATATTTTTATTTGAGTCAATAAAATGCAAAGTAAATATTGAAATCGAAAGAACCTGACTAGCATAAGGAGGACATGAAATCAGACGACCAACCGCCATACAATCCACGAAGGCTTTATCAGTGGATAAAATCGAAGCCCAGTCAGTGGATCACCTAAAAAATCCAGTGGATAACCTGGGAAACTACTACCCCTGAGAGACCAAATCCAAAGAGTGGGTGAGGTGTGAGCCACAGGGCGGATTCCTCCAGCCACGTTGGATGAGACACCGTCGAACAAGTACATTCTCTGCAATAGACAGAGGGTAGCAACACCGCTCATTTTTTCAGGTACGTTCTGTATGGTCTGGGATGTACCTGCGTTTCTTCCCAGTGTTGTGCCAGATTGCTCCGGCACTCCGTTGGACTGGTAGCCGGCCGAGCCGAAGGTCTCCCCATGTCGTCCGAGTTTCGTTAGCCACTTTGATGGGTGGCGGCCGGGACATGTTCATTCCCACACACAGAAGAGACCCGATGCACTTAGTGTGGTCTAAGGTACACCATACCATGTATTACGACGTAATATTACATGGTTGAACCCAACCCGATTTACGGGCATAGTTATGAAAGCCGTAGTCGGCAATTGCTCAGTTCCTCGGGTGATTACTCGCGCCTGCCATCTTGAAACCACTCGGGTATTGTGGACTCCACTTGTCATGTATATCACATTTCACGTAAGGTGTGGCTCCGTTTCACAGCTCTATCAGTTACGGACTGGTCGCCGTTGTAGCATATGGACAACGGTTGCTGAAGTGTGTTTAGTTCTTGGCAGCTTCGATAACTCTTAGTCCAGCGGAAATGTAGTCTTCTCATGCGGAGTCACCGATGAATCCTTACAATTGGATGTATACTTTAAATTATGAATAATTATTTACTTTTACAATTATTACTATTTTCATTTATATTATAAAATTTTCTTATTGTTCTAGACAGCATATTTATGAAAATGTTAATGTTAAATTCCATTTCTACAAAAACATTTTAGAAAAGAACGCCAAATAATAATTTTTTGGATTTAATTTTGAATTTAGAACTTTACACCATAACAAAATCACTAAAATGAATAAAATGACGGGGAGCTTGATGTTGACAGGAAAATAGCCTACATAGTTTTTAAAGAGAGGAGAAATATCAGTTACAGTTCGCATACTACACAGTGCACAGAAGATACATCCAGAGAATAGTATATTAACATTTTATGAAGAAATAAACTGAAAATTGATGGGTATTAACGTTAGTATACAAAATAAACTTCATTGAATTTGTGGTTGACGAAATATAAATTGGATGAGATATCATTAAAACTATTTATAAAAGTTGAGGATGAACAACCGTTAAAGTGCGTGATTTAATTTGATATATTTACGAATGTAAAACTGTGACAAAATATATTGTAGAAATAAGAGGAAGTTGTTTTGTGTGTTTCTAAATGTACCAGCATATATTATAATGTAGGCAAGAGAAATCCTATACGTAGATATGACCGAGAGATCCCGTATTCAAATAGGAAAGGAACGGTGTTTGAAACGGCCCCCGGCCGCAAAATGGGCATTTGACCACATCTATCGTTACAGAGAGATACGAGTATTTTAGTATATATTCATACAGAGAAGTATGTTAAGTTGTAATAACCGGCAGAATTAAATCTCATTGGATCTCATGTTAAATGTTTCTCATATTGTTCAAGAGCATGTTTAAGTAGTTCTGTACCGACCAACATTTTGTCACAATGAAAACAAGAAGGATCAAGTCCTTTTGTCATCCGTTGTTAAGCTTTTAACTGAGCTTTGTACAATATTATAATATAACGTTTGTCAATAATATTCCGAATACATGAATGAGATGCTATGTTCATTTAATGTTCTACTTTAATATTAACAATGCAAATTTATCATAAATCCCAACAACATTCCACTGCCATTTATATATTATGGATTTATTAGTCACCGCATTAAATAATTTAAATTACCATTAATATAATACATGTTTACTAACATTACAAGTGAATTATGCTGATGGTTTTTTGAGTAACAATAATTACTTTCTTTTCTCTAACTATCAAGCATTTCGCTTGAAATGCGCCCGGTAAGAGTTTTCGCAGCCGGCGCAAGCGAACTGCTTATTTAGCGCTAACAACTTTGATCGAATTTCACATTTATCTATATTCTTTTAATTATTGATCAAAACATGTTTCCAATGCTTTAGTATAACATTGTTTCACTTTAAACGACATTTAGTCTTAATTTCAGTATTAAAAACAAACTGCAAACATTTATTTTCAATAATTTTAATGCCGCGGGACCCGATTTAGTACATTTTCATCTATCTCGGATCTCGGAAAATGTCCTCCTCCTCCGATTGACGTTAGGCGGCAGCACCGTATACATATTACATGTGTGTATGTGTAGTGGATTATTACTTAATATTTCGAATTTGTGTTTGGGTAGGTTCGATTTTAAAATTATAATAAAAAAAATATGTAAAATTATAAAAAGAAATTATAAAAAATTACCAAAATTATATAAAATTGTACAAATTATTATAATAGAAAACGGTAGCTGTACTCAGGTAGTTTCAGTAAAATCCAATAGATAGCGTTTTTGTTTACTAAGATAGTTTTGAAAAAATCCGATAGAGTGCGGTAGTTGAATTAAGGTAGTTTCAATAAAATTTGATCCTCACAAAATTACAATAAAATTGTAAACTGACCGGTAAGAGTTTTGCAGAAACGGTCGCATCAATAGTCAATTTATTTTTAGAAATTATATAATATATTCAACAAAACGTTATGATATCCTCTCAAAATTACAATGAAATTGTAAAATGACCGGTAAGAGTTTTGCAGAAACTGCGTTGTACTAACAATTCAAAGGTGTAACAAAAGGTTAAGAATATCTGGAGTAGGTAAGAGTTTGAAAATATGGCACAAACATCACAAAAACGTATAAATTAAAAATCTATATATAAACTTAATTAAATTAACTTAATTAACTTAATTAAATAATTAAGTTTATATATAGATTTTTAATTTATACGTTTTTGTGATGTTTGTGCCATATTTTCAAACTCTTACCTACTCCAGATATTCTTAACCTTTTGTTACACCTTTGAATTGTTAGTACAACGCAGTTTCTGCAAAACTCTTACCGGTCATTTTACAATTTCATTGTAATTTTGAGAGGATATCATAACGTTTTGTTGAATATATTATATAATTATTCTTTATTCAGAAACTAGAATCTATTGTACAACCATTCAAAAATTTAACCTAAGTTTTGAATAAAAAAATTACATGAAATATAAACAGATAATTTTTTTAAGAATACACCCCATTAGATAGATAATAAAAGATTTGAACAATAAAAATAAATTAACAAAATTATTATTATACAGATGAAAAGTTAAATAATGGGTACATATAACAAGAATTAGCATAGAAATAAATTAATAAACAATACTGTGTGATAAACAAAATTAAATATTTTTTAACAAGTATAATTACTTGTGTTGTTTAGGTTATCAGCCAAAAAAGCTGGTTTGAACCTCTAGAGGTTTTACTAAGTAAAACTAGGAGTGAAGTGGTTTATCATGGTTTACTCACTGAATGAAAAAGTATGCTTATCAGCATTCCAGGCCCTCTGTAAAGCATCTACTTTCCAAAATGACAACAACAATGACAACTTTCACTTCATTTACCACAGGGTCTGGCTGTATAATGAAATTTATTACTCTCATAGGAGATAACTCTGACTATAGATTTGGTTTTCTGTTGGTGAATTTTGAGAGTAAGTCTGTAGTATGTTTGTTTAGTGTTAAACGTTTTGTTTAATACTATATGTCCCGGTCAGTCAGGCCTCCAAGGAGTCCAGACCTAACACTTTGCGATTCTTTCTTGTGAGATTACATCAAAAACTTGTTTATTCAAAAAATATTCGCGACATAAATCACTTAAACCACTACAAATATCTGGACACAATAATAAAAGACTGGAACAGTACGCAAGAAATAATGTCCCGCATCAGAAAAGCTCGATACACTTTTAGTCGGATGAGTATCTTTTTCAAAAGCCATAATCTCTCTTTTGATTTAAAGATAAGGCTCCTGAGATGGAACAACTTCTCCGTCCTCTTTAATTGGATAGAGTCTTGGACCTTAAACGAGGCTGTTACAAAGAAATTCCATGCGTTCGACATGTGGTTGTATCGAAGAGATCTTAAAATTCCCTGGACGGTGCGAGTGACCAATACTGCAGTCTGCGAAGGATGAGAAAGGAACTGGAGGTTGCGGTAACTATCAAAGCATGTAATCTGCAGTACCTGGGTCATATTATGCGGAACGAAGCCAGATAAGCCTTACTTCAGTGTATTTTGCAGGTGAAGATCTTTAGAGGAAGATACCCAGGAAGAAGAAGGATATCGTGGTTGAAAAAAATCTTAGGATCTTGTTCAACAAAACCTCCTCAAAACTCTTTCGTATTGCTGTTGACAAAATGAGAATTTTCATGATGATCACCAACATTCGCAAGGGATAGGTACTGTAAAAAGAAGAAAAAAATCACAAAAAACTATTGAAATATTGACAATCGTTACAGAAGGTATGTTAACTAACGTTTGGTCAGAAACTGAATATCGTTGGACATTTGTTGGTGCACATATTGAAATTTATTAGTTATGTAGAAAAACTGTTTGGACGACAAATTTGATAAATAAACGTCAACTTTTATTTGAGTATTTCTGTTTTTATTTAATCCATGTTCAAAACCCCATCACTCTTATAACGTGTATAACGTACAATGTAGCCTATTAATAAAAGAGGGGTTTGCCTAATATGCGTTTGATATTTAATAATAAAGCTAATATTATTATGAACTAAGTTTGTATGGTCGGGTGGTCGGTTTATGGCCAGTCAGACGGATATGTAGAGCGGTTAGTAACTTAACTCTTGTGATTGGATTAACATGGCCCAACCATGCCATACAACCCTGTACAGCGCTCTCCTCTAACATTCCATTATGTATTACGGTATGCTTATTTGTTAGAAGATTATTCACATGAACACACACACACCCACACATTTACATCACAACCATTATATTAATAAAATTAATAGGCTGTATATAACTTACAAATTTTAACAAAATTAATTTTGGAACCGGAAGTAAAATTTGTAATCTATTATATTAATAGAAATTTTAAAAGAATTAATTTTTTTGATCATCCTCACCTCTTATACTTAGTACTACAAAATTTTATCTTCTCGTTTGGAAAAGCGGAAGGTTTCAAGTTTCATTCCCAGCTGCTAGGGTCTGGTAGTATTTTTCCGTGCGAAGATTTACAGCCTCAGCCGTATCTCGCTTCCTAAGCACCACCTCTCTCTGTCTTGCCAGTCTCCATCCGAGGGCCGCCGCAAAGACTCCTGCGCTTCATCCAACCATGTCACTTCCGGCCTACCCCTCCTTCTTCTACCGGCTGGCGTCCACTCAAATACCCTCTTTGGCCACCTACCATCCTCTGCAAATGGCCAAACCAATTCAACTATTTCCGGAATATGATATCCAAAATATTTTCTTGAACACCGTTTCTTCTCCTAATTTTGGAATTCGATTGATCCGCGACACACCACAGCTCCTCCTCTAGAAATACATCTCCACCGCTTTTAGGTGATTCTTCTGTCTCTTTGTCAATACCCACACTTCCGCAGCATAGGTACACTTTCTCCAGGAGAACACGATAAATATTTATCTTTGTCTCCTTCCATATTTTATCATTCCAAAGGACAGAATTAACTGCCCGATAACCCAACGTCCTTGCAAAATCTTTCTGTTTACTTCCTCTGCACTATTGTTCCGCTCCTATCAGAGATGGCTAGGTATTTAAAACTTTCACAGTTCTTCACTACACCCGTACCTAGCTGAATATCATTTTCTGGCTCACTAAGTAAAGTCTGGTAATTACTTTTTGTAATCCAGCTGCAAATCAATGGATGAAGACAGACTACCCAGAATTTGTTGTTTGAGGCTGATATAGATGGATGGTGAGTTAAGGTTACCTTTTAACAGTTATGCTTGTTTAAAACAGAATTCATGTTTGATTGGATCTGAATATCTTCTAACTTGCAATACTATTTGTTTTAAAAGACAAAAAGCAAGTTTAATACTGTCATGAGAATCATCCGTTTAGTAAGGACGTAAATTCTATTATGAATTCTTTGTTTAGTTCGCGTTTTAGATTGTTGTCTAGTTATAACAGCTCTGGAGAGCTATATATTCATATTAATTGTCACATAGAAAAATCAGAACTTTAGCCCAAATCCGTCTTTCCTCATGTGCAAAGAGGTTTAGACTTGTTTCCAAATGTGACAAACATGAATTCGATCCAGAAAGTGTTTGCAAGATATGTGACTGTAGAGAAAAGATGATCTATGTAATTTTTTTTTGGAATGCAGAGATTTTGAAGAGTTTAGGCAGAGGTTCCTACCTAGTTATGTAGATGGGCATTTTTACTCGTTGGAGAATATTTTGGTTGTAAATGGTGAACTACCAAAAGTTGAACAATGTAGTTTTGTACGTTAATTCAAGTTTGAAATTGAGAAGCGTATTATTTAATTTGTATTTTGGTATAGGGAATGCATTGAAATAGGCTTTCACATACTGTTCATCTAATTTTATATATTACTGATGGAACCTCCAAACAGGCATTGCCTTGGAGGTTCTATTTTTCCTAGTTGTTTTTTATTTAGAATTAGGTATTATTGTTTTATTGTTTACTGGTAGAATATCTTTTATTATTTTTATGTTCTAGGTTATATTTTTGTGTTAATGTATCTGCCTACAACATGGAAATAAATTATTTTCTTACTCTTCTTTCTTAATTGTAATTTTTGTTTGTATTCGTATATTTTAATTGAAATATTGTATTTTGTTTTTTATTAATATTGTAATTGTATATGTATTCAAGTGTAATCTTACATTTAATTGAAATATTGTATTTTGTTTTTGTTTATATTGTAATTGTATAATGTATTTAAATGTAATCTTATATTTAATTGAAATATTGTATTTTGTTTTTATTTATATTGCAATTGTATAAATGTGTATTCAAGTGTAATATTATATTTTATTTAAATATTGTATGTTGTTTTTTATTTATATTTTATTTGTGTGTTGTTTAGGTCATCAGCCAAAAGGCTGGTTTGAACCTCTGGAGGTTTTACTAAGTAAAACGAGGAGTGAGGTGGTTTACCATTACCTTCCTCACTGAGTGGAAAAGTACGCTTATCAGCATGCCGAGCCCTCTGAAAAGCACATATTTTCCACTCTGCAAATGACACCTTCACTTCATTCACCACAGGGTCTGGCTGTGTAATGAAATTCATTACTTTCAGATAAGATAACTCTGATTAGTGTCTTTTGCACCTCCACCTCTTCTGTTCTTAAATGATTCAGTCATTTAATTGGCTGACCATGTGATAAGAAACAGAACTATTTATTTTAGCCCTGCAACTAACAGATTGAGTGTAAATAATTTGACACTCCACCTGTCTGTTATGGGCAGATTTTAATTGTATATGAATTTAAAACTTTGTATTTTTTTATGAGCCGACTCTGTGCTCTAAGTTTTATTGTTATACCAATAAAGTAATTCTATTCTATTCTACTTTTTGAAATCCACCATTCTATAATAACCTACAGTAGTCGTTGTTGGGGTGGTTAGTGCAACTGTTTTCAATGTCAGGCGTCCTTGGGTTTGATTCCTTCATCACTAATTTTCCTCTGCCACCGTCCAACCTCTGCATTACTCTTAATGTGTATAACATTAGAACGTAAACCCAAAAAGTACAACATAGTGGTATCATGCTAGAGTATAAATCACTAGGCCTCAGGTTTGATCCACAGTTAAGGTTTGAACATTTACCACTCACACTTTCCAAAAATGCACTTCAAAACCAAATGACAATATTGTGATTCTACTTAAAAAATTCTGGTATGAAATACTCATACGACTATTTCTTTGCAATTTAAATAATGAAAAATATAAATTATGTTTAATAACTAGTAAACAGGATAAAATTAAAAACATAATCTATTTTAACCATGAATGAATGATGAAAAAATGAAATTAAACTCTGTAGAGCTAAGATATACGAGAAATTAGTTAATAATTGACGCTAAAATAGGTTCAGAGATTCAGAACTCAAAGAGATGGGTATAGGTTTTGAATAATTTCTGCAAGAAATATAATTCAAAATTTTTGTAAAAAGTCATAAATTTTAGCATTTACTAGTAAATGTCCCATCAGGTAAAAAATTATGGTATATGATGTGGCACTGGAACAAGTACCGTAATGCAATTAGTTTGGTTATGACATCGGCTTTGATCAAGATTCTCGTGGGTTAATACAAAACAAAATGAGAATAAAGTACTGGCGGTAGAGATGCAGTTCTAGCAAAGAACAAAGGGTTACAATCGTAGGGAACAACTGAGTAATGGGGGATATAAGAACGGAACTGAATGTTTACAAGTTATTTAAGTTATTAAATACATTAAGTTATTAAGTTATACAAGTTATTTAATATGTTATAATGTTTACAACTGCCCATAACAGACAGGTGGAGTGTCAAATTGTTTACACTCAATCTGTTCGTTGCAGGGCTAAAATAAATAGTTATGTTTCTTATCACATGGTCAGCCAATTAAATGACTGGACCATTTAAGAACAGAAGAGGTAGAGGTGTAAAATAAACTAGTAAGCGTTATCTCCTCTGAGAGAGTAGTAGCTGCTGCTCTGAGAGCCTTGATTGTGAGAAGACTAGGATTTAATTTAATGATATTTTTAAAAATTCTACATTTAACAAGAAGTAAATTGATTATGACTTTAGCTCTTGATGATGTACGAAATCTAAAAAACCAATTATTGCTAAAAATAGAATACACTGAGTATTTTTATAAACAAAATATTTGAAAAACTATAGCATAATTCGGAAAATTCTAAATGTGTTTGACGATTTATCATTAACAAAAGTTTTTGTAAAGAAATATAAAAAACAATTACATTAAAACCGGTAAATTTATTAATTGCACCATAAAATATTAAAAACAATTCATATTTTTCAGATGGAAGTTCTTTTCTATAGATTTAAATCTGATAGAAAACTGAAAAGTGCTTAAGGCTACAATTTTTTTTTTAAAGCAAAAAAAGCTGAGACGGCTTTCTAACAAATCGATGCAGTTGTGTACGTTCCAGTCTCAACTTTATTTATTTCAGTAGAACATCTGCTGTGTCTGACATTCGCTTTTGCTGTGTTTTCAAACTTGTTAATAAAGTTTAAGCAAAAGGGATTCTAAGCAAAATTTCATTACATACCTTATACTATTACGTACCATATATATGAAAGAGATTTCAAGGTTGTAAATACTTTATAAGATACAAAACTTATTTAAAATCTTTAAACCAACCATTAATGAAATGTGTATTTTCATTTTGTCTTAATAATCGTCCACATACTTTAATTTTGAGTAAATAGATTGATATAAAATAATCTATTACATGAATAGTGATAATGAGCTGCGATTGTCTTCCCGATGTGCAGAAGGAAAACAACCGTTGTTTAACAGTAGTGCGTCGGGACTATAATATTGGTCGCACTCACATTGCAGCGCTAGAAAATTTGCGCATAAACTAGTTTTGATGAGTATAGATTGTGTAAAATGTGTTTGAAATTTTTACACTGTTAAAAATACATAAAAAATTCTGGTGTAAAACACTCACTTAACTTTCTCTTGCTAATGCAAATAATTAACAATATAACCTAACATCAGTAATAAAACATTAGAAATAAACAAAAAACAAACCTCTAAAACGTGTAGATCCGGTGAAAACTCGATTTCGAAAAATGGACATGAAAACAATACTTTCTTTCCTAAATAATATTCATATAGGCAAGAGAAATTAAAAAACAGTTATAATAATAAAAACTGTTAAATAAATTTAAAAAAAAATTGGTAAGAAACACTCACACGACTTGCTCTTGCAAATGCAAATAATTACCAATAAAACCTAATATTAGTAATAAAACATTAGAAATAAACAAAAAACTAACCTTAAATAACATAACATAATTTTAATCATGAGTGAAAAACGCAAACTGAAAATCAACCTCAGTTTGGCTTAAAAATACGGAAAAATCACTTTCACGCTTACCTAGGCTCTGTAGAGAACAATGTTCTAGATAAAAGTAGATCGTTTAATTTCCTATAAATTTGATTATATACACTTTCGTCGTAAAATGCATACTAATGGTGAAATCTTAAAAAATCGATTTGTTTTACACATTTCCGTGAAAAGAAAAATTGGAAGCACTAGAAGAATCGGTTTATGTTGTAAATACTATTGGTCCCGGATTTTCCGCAGGAAACGCAGATATTTATTTACACTACAGGATGTATCCGGATATTTTATTTCCAACACTTTTATGGAAAAATAAATCGAGACTAAACATGTAGAGGAAAGCTTAGATCTAAAGTTTACATTTAAAATTAAAGTAGGACAGTATCAAAGAAGAAGAAACTAGAAAACTTGGTGTTTATCTTGCAGGAGAAAAATAAATAAAATAATTTTAAAGAAAAATTAACTTTAAAATACATAACCTTAACACTTACATTTACAATCTACAACCAGTTGGTGGATTCTTCTGGATCTTTTTCTTCTAGATACTGTGCAAATTCTCCAGGAGAAAATTCCCAAAATTCTTTTTCGCCTTGTTGTATTAATTTTGTAGATTCGTGCTTTGTGAATGCACAGCCACGGGCTGTACGTCTGTGTAGATTAATTATCTAAGTTTAAACCAGAATTATAAATATTTATCTTCAGAAGATTTGGTTCTGTATCTCGAGCTTGAAGATCTCAATGAAAGGGAGCAGTAAATGCTTAACTGCAAGTGCAAAAATTAATTAAACCTTGACATTTTTAAGGTATGCCCAAAACGGGCAGGTGGAGTGTTATTTTAATTGCAGTCTATCTGTTTGGTCCAGGGCTAAAAAAAATAGTTCTGTTTCTTATCACATAGTCACCACTTTGTAACATCTGGTTGCCAGATTGTTACTTTTATTTGTGTTTGATCTGCTTTGTTTATTGTAGTCATTTGTCATATCTGTATTTACCGATAATTGCTTTTGTTTGCCGTTAGCTGGCGCGCCCTGTTGTTTTTTTCTGGAACTATTTCTGTCCCTCGCGCTGGCTGCGACGTGCTGCCTGCCTGTGTGTTTTTCGGCGTAGTTCTATCTAGCCACGTTTACTGTTGTAATGTAATTTCTTTACGTTAAACTTTTGATTGTTTTAATACTTTTTAGCAAAGTATTTTTCTTCTGCCCATTGAAATGGTAAGCAAAATTTACTTTATTAGCATCCCAGGAACTGAGAACATTATTGCGAGCTGTTTTATTTTATTTGCTGAAGCTAAACTATGCTTAGCTTTAAGCCTATTTCAAACTATTAGCTACTGTTGTATCAAACTAAAATCTATTGTAACTGCACTGCTTTTGTAAAGTTATTATTTTTCTGTATAAGAAATTTATTTTCTAAAAGATTAGTTAATGGCATTTGCGCCAAGTTGTTTTAAGGTTAATTTTTATACACTCGTAATTCTGTGCTTATTTCCTTCTATTACTTAACCTTATCTTTTACCTTAATGGTATTGTGAGAAATTGCTGTTGTTAAATTCGCTTTTAAATTATTGACACTCGTACGATCTTTTGTACAGGGCTCGAGTGTGGGGCTCATGTGTGATACTCGAGTGTGGGGCTCTTGTGTGATACTCGAGTGTATGATTTGGAGTATCGTTTGGATGTAACCTGTTCCGATTGATGCAAAACTGCAAGTTGGGTATTCGATTCCCGAAATAAATGTTTATCAGCTTGTTAAGAAGTACATCTTGATGGGTTTTTCCTGCTGAATTAAAAATGTTTGAAACCTTCGAGGCATATGTATCTATCCGCTCTCGAAAACAAGTGTACTAGGAGCCGTGAGTGTTTTACGAAATCTGTGTTTTTTTTAAGAGGTATGTGTCAATTATATTTTATTTTTGTGAAACCACCAGCTTTAATCAACTATGTATCGGCGTAACCGAATTTTTACATCTTGCTTGAAAGACTCTATCTCCGAATCCTTATTTAATTCAGAACTGATCCAACAGGAAAATCTTGGTTAGGATGTTACCCAAAGTATATGAATTTTCTTGCATTTTCGTCATTTGTAACTGTAACTGCTATATTAAAATTAATATATTTTTTTGGAAAAACCTAATGTAACATGAAAACTAAAATCTTATACTCAAATTAAAACAGCAATCCGAGTTCTTTTGTTTTCTGCAAATTTTGAATAATTCTTTAAATCACTTTTCTGTTAAACTTACAGTAAATATGAAAGTAACAAGGAACTTTAATCATTTAATTAATATTAATGTGATATTATTGAAAACCTAATTTATTAGTTATATAAATAAAAAAATATAGTAAAACCATTTATAAAATACATACATAATGTTGGCCAACAAAAGCTATAGTTTCTAGTATAAAAGCATTATTTTTTTTGAATTATCTACTTGGCATTCATCCTTTTGATCTTTCGGTCTACACCGATTTAATATATTGTTACTTAAGCATTTAAGGGTTAATGTATTATATACCAGTCTTATTTGATATAAATTAAAATTTGTATAACCTATTTTGTGAATAATTTATTTGGCTCATGCAACGTTTCCTCTGTTTGTTCAGCGCTTCCTAAATTTTTTATTTTGTTTACACCCTTACCGACCTGTCGCTTATGTTTTGGGCCGTGGGTGTTCACGGTGGCGACAAGGGTGTAGTTACAACTTATATGACTGAACTATTTAAGAACAGAAGAGCTAGAGGTGTAAAAGACACTAGTCAGAGTTATCTCCTCTAAGAGTAATGAATTTCACTATGCAGCCAGACCCTATGGTGAATGAAGTGAAGGTGTCATTTGTAGGGTGGAAAGTGAGTGCTTTTCGGAGGGCCTTGCATGCTGATAAGCATACTCTTTCAAATCGGTGAGGAAGGCAATGGCAAACCACTTTACCCCTCGTTTTTACTTAGTAAAACCTCTAGAGGTTCAAACCAGCCTTTTGGCTGTTGACCTAAACAACAACAACATTTTTAAGGCAATTTTCTTTACAATTAATAACCTTCTATATTGTTACTGCTAAATATAATTTAGTCGTACCATACTTCGTTTTTTTATCGTTAGTCTCTCTAATTTGATTTTTAAAAAACCGTTTAAATAACGTCAAATTATACTTTTAACCATGAGCAGGTAGCTTCTATATAGCAGACAACAGAATATGATGAAATAATATGCTTGTTATGCAGCTGTATTACCAGCTACACTATTTTTTTACACTAGTTTAGACTGTGAATAATTTTAACGTTAATTTATTCTGCTTTTTACCTTAATTTTTATCCTGTCACATCTACTTCGGCCATCATCACAGAATTGTCACACCAGCTTTTGCATTTATCCTTTTCACAGTTTCGTAAATAAGAACTATTTAATAAATATTCGTGTTCTAAATAAGCCATACGTATAGACATACGAAATTGTGTGGTAGCATTACCGTAACTTTTAATGTTACCTCCTGCAAAATTTTTATGCAATACAGGGTGTTTTCCAAAATTATTATTGAAAAATGGTTCGTCAGCTTTAAAAATATTAAGTGATTTGAACAGATTGTAAATAAGTGTATTATTAACTGATTTTAAAGAAAAAAAATGATTTTAGCCTATTTAAATTGGTAGATTTACCAAACCTTCTCGGTGCGGTAACAAGTATCGCTTTGTTCGCGGTCATAAATTGCTTTAATCAGATTTGTCTTATCGACAAAATCTGGTGATTTTGATACGATAACAAAGTCCGATGAAGTGGTAAAGTGTATAGATCCCTAAAACAAATGCATAAATTTCAATACTGTGACTGACAGAACAGTATTTTCAGATAATTAAATTAATGTGTATTATAATTTGCCAACAGTGTTAACAATGTAATGAATGCATCGAACCTGACTAATAACTATAACTAGTGAAAAAAGTTAGAATAAACTACAAAAAATCCTACGTTAAACGAAAATGTTCGTTTCGTAAATACTAAATTTTTATTCCCCAACTTTTAAAAAAAGCAGTAAAAAGCCATAAAAATTATATTATTTCAGCATCTTGCTAAAAATTACCTGGGAATTTTCCTAAATATCTGAATTAATAAAGGATTTAAGGTATGCTGTTGAAAAAAATTCGATTACAAAAATCAGTAACGTCATTTTAAAAAATATAGAAAACCTTACCTTAACTAAACTGATGCGGAAAAAAGCACGTAATAGAGTAACAACATTTTAAAATTTTGTAATCCTGATTTTAATCTGTTGCACAACTGACTTAACAGTTACAACTGAGTAATGAGAAAAAATATCCTTTTAATTAAATAACAACTCTTATCGACGTTAAAAACAATTATTAGAATGCGATAATTTCGATGTTAAATAAGACTAACCGGCTTAAAGCTTTAGTAGATAACTAGATCTATTAAATTTTAAAAATTCTAAAAAAAATTATGATATTGTTATAATTACATATTTTATGTAGACTAGGCTACTGAATTTTTGTCAGTTATATAGGGCTCTCGTCCTACGTAAATAGAGAGGAAAGGTATTGCGTTATCATATAGAATTTTTCAAAATCTAGTTTTCATCGGAAATACACGTTTTCAGGACCTATGAAACCAAAAATGTGTTTTTTTGTAGATTGATGTTTGTGTGTGTGTGTGTGTGTGTGTGTGTTTATGTGAACAAAATATCTCAAGAACGGATTACCACACAGTTTAAACTTGGAACTGAAATTAAGTACCACAAGGGGACTCGATACCAATAATTTTTATTAACATCAGTTAACTGGAATTAATAGTTTATTTGTGGCAATTTTTTAACTTTATTGTAATCTTCTCAGAACGGCTTCTACGATCTTTTTTTAAAAATCACTTCATTTACTATATTTTTGTACTTTACAAGATAAGGTAAGCTACTATTCGCTAAAGTTCGTGGTGGGGGTTGTGCTCTGAGTAATATATTTTTTTTTAAAGATTTTGGTCTTAATATGAATTTTAATACAAAAAAAGTGAATAACCCAAAATTTTAGAAAATTATAAAACCTACAGTTTTTATTAATAGCGTTCTTAACTACAGGACTCAGTTTAGTGTCAATTAGTGATTTTCCGTATTTTTTAAGCCACATAGGTTGATTTTCATTTAGCGTCATTTCTTCTTCTTATTGTGACCTGTCCAACGGGAGAGGTTGGCAATCATGACGGCTATTCAGGCCCTGAACACCTTTTCTGGGTTACAATGAAACTAGTCAAGAAGATTCTTCAACAAATAAATTCTTCTCCTTCCTAACATCTCTCTTCCACAGAATCTTGCCTTGTCTTTTAGTAAGCGAAGCATTTCATATGGTCCACGCATAATATGACCCAGATCCCTTTCCTTTTTCGGATGGTGTAAGTTCCTTTTCTGTTTCCATTCTCCACAAGGACTGTTTCGTTGTTTACTTTATCCGTGTAGGGTATTTTTTGCATGTCCCCTGTACAACGAAGGCTAAAACGTCATTTACTCATATTAAGCGCTCATTTGCTCATGATTAAAATTAGGGATAGTATTTATAGTTTATGAAAATGAACATGGGATAGTTAATTGCAAAAAAATTAGATTTAATGACTAAATTATTAATTCTAGAAATAACATTGTAAAATTTGGTTTTGCAATTAAAAAAGCCGGGAATATAGTTGTAATTGATTTAAGCGAGGTAATAGTAAATTGTATGGAAGTGTAGTTTTCTGCGTCCGTTTATTAATATAGCTTAAATAAATAAAACAGGACAAAGTTTAGTTTTAGCTCAGTATATGTATAAAAACATGCGAAATAGTACGGTATAACTGCGACGACGATGTCATTATGTACTAATAAATAACAATAAACCCAACATGTTTCTTGTACCAGATTAAGACTAATATGGCAGGTCCCGCTAAAACCCTCGGTCGAGTGTGCAGAGTGTTTTAAATGGAGTTTGCATGTTTCCACGGTGGGAAAGGGGGTTAAATAATACAGCAAACCTCTCAACAGAACACGAGGAAAATTAAGAATTATGACACCCTCAACGCGCACGCACTTTAGCGCACCTGCCAAAATGGTTGGCTGGAGAGAGACGGATGTAAAGAGTGAATAGAGAAGGTAAAATGTTTAGAAAAAGAGGCGGGGAGAGAGGGTTTGCGTATAACGAAATCAACCAAGTCATAGGGACTCCTGATTAAGACTGTTTTTGTTTAGTTTTATCTTTCCCCTTTTAACTCGCCCACCCCCTTGTGTTTTCCGCTCACTATTTACAGGGCAAATTTGATTTCAAACCCCGGGGTAAAAAGTTACGCGCTCCTGTTTTGCCGTTTTACTTGTTTTGTTCCTTTTTCGTTTCTTCACTTAATACATAAAACAATTCTACTTTTAACTCGCCTCTTAATCCCAAATTTAAAAACAATATTTGTACGTACTTTCAAGAAAAAACACAGCTTTAATTCATTTATTCCTTGATACTAAAACACGATTTACTCGCACTACAAATAAAATTGCGCATTATTTTTTTTCAGTTTTACTTATTTTATACAAAACTGTACAAATCTAACGAATAGTGAAAACAGATGAAGAAATTGAGAATTCTAATTGGCAATATGGCTTGGGGGAGAGAACATCACTCAGGAGTAGAATTCCGGAGGTACTTTGCCAATAGACATTTAATTAACATTGAGCCATATAGAGGATCTTAGACGAATGGATGATAGAAGAAGTATGTGGAAACATCTTACTAGAAGACAGAATAGGTTAGTGGGACATATCTTAAGACTTACAGATATTGGTTCATTAAAATAATTGGAGGGGGTAATATTAAGAGGGTGAATTGCAGGGGGAGGCAAAGGTTAGAATATTTAAAGCAAATTACAAAAAATGTAGGGTACAGGTATATACGTATTACTATATATCTATAGTATACCTATAACAGATACATATAAAAGACATGTACCTATAAAAGATCTACATCTTTTGCACAGGCATGTAGATATGAAACGAGACGCAAGATAGAACAGCTTGGAGAACTACATCAAACCAGTCGAGAGACTGATTAGCAACAAAAAAAAATAAAATTTATATGATTAGAAAAATTTTCGATTGAATCCCTTCACCAGGAAAGTAGCAAATGCAGAACTGCGATTACCAGGTAGATTAATAGATAATAATTTATAATATTAGTCTGTAAGTGTTTAATAATAACTTCTTACTGAAAAGTTTTGTACAATTGTAGGAAAAGTGTCCACATGGTGATACTTATGCTCACGAAAACATACTGTTATTTGCTTTTTATATTTTATGATATGATAGCTAAAACTATAATATTGATACGACCCATAATAAAACTGATTACAAAAATAATTTAGAATTCAAAATATCTAACATTTTTTTGGCAGAATAAATAGAAAATCGAATAAAATATATTATAAAATCTGGAACAAAAGAGGAAAAGAACTTTACAAATATATTGAATATAGAATAAAAACGAAAAGATTTTCAACAACAAACAGAACAAGTTAAATAAGAAAAAAGTTTAAAGATCTGGTCCAGGAGAAACATTGAAACTACCTTATTATATTCATATAGATATTACGTTATATAAATCCGTCGATTTAGGGACGTGCTTCAAATTTGAAATGAGCATTGCGGTTTTATGTAAACAAAAAAAAATAAACTAAAGAAACACTGATCACGAATACGACAAATTTTCCAATAAAAACATAGTATCATTTAATTTTATAAAGAAATAAGCATTAGTTTTATTTGAAAATAATAATAATAATAATAATAATACAAATAATGTGTACTAATTTATGTAAATCAAGAAAAAAATCAAGTAGGCATAGAAGTTTAAACATATTGGTGGGTGAGATGTTGACCCAGTATCTCCGAACAAAAGAAGCCTGAAGAAGAAGGTGTCTACAACAAAAAATCTATACCTTTAAATACCAAGATGAGGCACTGTTGTGCGACCAGAGCCCCTATATGGAGCGGAATATCATGCAATGGAATAAGAAATGCTTCGTCGAGTACTCAAAGATCAAGTAAAGAAGGACTTTGAAGAAAATTTTTGATTCCTGTTAAGGACAGTCGAGTGAATAGAAAATGGTTATAACCATGATCGAATGAGCCCAGCGAGATTGTCCAATAAAATCCTGAAGTACTTTTAATTTAAGAAAACAAAGGGGGCATGTTCATTGAGGTTGGAGAGATATTTTGAGGAGTATGGGGTTATATATCAGGAAATCCAGGAACGTGGTGCACTTAAGAAGAAACTACAAAAGCACCAAGTTTTCAAGAAAACCTAAAGCTGAAAACACTGGAGTGAGGAGAAGAACAAGAGGTACACAGGACAACGTATGAGGGAGTACTGGACAATAATATTAAAGCCCAAGGAAAGATATAGTTGACATGCCATGGTCCTTAGTTGGCCGAATAGAAAAAATTTCTGCTTCTATTTAC
This sequence comes from Catonia carolina, assembly GCA_035578175.1. NCBI lineage: Eukaryota > Metazoa > Arthropoda > Insecta > Hemiptera > Achilidae > Catonia > Catonia carolina. The sequence goes on from JAQMRL010000003.1 coordinate 76,839,121, forward strand.
AAAATTTATGTTGAAAAAAATACAAATTATATATAAAACCATACATAATAAATTAGCTTAACCTAATGGTCATCTACTAGCGTTACCAACCAATCTCCTTAGATCACTCTTGTTATACATTTTATACTACATGCATGCACACACATACAGCCATTATTTAATTTTTTGAAAAACAATTTTCTTTCGAATATGTTTAAAAAATAAACAAAAAAAGCTCACAACTTTTTTCCCCTTGACAAGTTTACTATGAGTCCATGAATGATGTGCCCGATTCCTTAAGCGCAAAATCAATGTAGCATATAACAAAAAAAACATTTCAAAAAAATTGAACTCTCTTACCGCTGTTTCTATAACTATTAAGTATGTACACATAATTGAAAACGACCAGTTCTTCCCATTCAAAATTAATCTTTAATCTCATCTTTCTCCCCATCCGACTTTTTGAACCATATTTTTCTATACTCTGATGGGACAACGACCCACAAAATTGTTCAAATTTCTCTAGGATTTGGCAAACTAATTTTTAAATATTAAAAACAATTGAATGAAACAGCTTATGGTTTGGATAGTGTTTTTTTTTGTTTTTTGTTTAATACTGTGACCGTTTTTGGCATTAGGGTTTTTTTTTAATTTATTTATTTAAAATCGCGCCAACTGCTTGCGCCATTAATGACTACGGTGGATTATGTAATATTAACTGTGGGATTTGTCACGAAAAAATGTCCAGAATCCTGGCCGGGAATCGAACCCGGGACCTCCGCGTGGCAGGGCCAATGCGCTAACCACTACCCTACGGAGACGGCTATTAGGTTTTTTCTAACATCTGAGATTATTTTACAATCAGTTTAAAAACAAAAACTATAAGTAAATAACATGAAAGTGTTCACATGACGAAGATAATATCCAATGGTATTGCTTCCAAAAGAAAAACAAAATTATTTATAGTTTTTCGAAAACAATAAGAAGATGAAAGATGAATAACAGTAATAGAAAAGGTGACAAAATTAATAGCGGGGGATAGTCAAATGCGTAGAGGAAGAAGATGATGTTGATATGGACTTCAATAATTATTTAAAATGTAGTTTAGTTGGTAAATATAAACGGAAGGTCAATCAATTTTATACTTTTTAATCGTATTACGTCTTCGCTATTATCAAATAAATTAAGCGCCAAAGAATTTTTGTGATCTGCTAGTTGTTTTTGATATTTAGAACTTAGCTACGTAATTTCTTCTTTCACGGTGTTGAAACGTAAGTCTTTATGCAACGCATCATTTTGTTACATATCGTAGAGCATTTGTTATAATCCGTAAAACTTTTGACTGGAATCATTTGATGATAGCAAGATTTGATTTTGCGGCTGATCCTCTAAGCGGTAACCCACAAATCCACAGTGGTTTCAATATGGTTTTGTACAGTAGAAGCTTGTTCTCTAATGACAGCTGTGCAGGTTTTTTCATCATCCAATTAGGTTTTAATATTCAAATAGTGATTTGGAATCTTGAGAAAGTTGACAGATGTGTTGGTTACGTCGTTCGTTTATTTGTGGAACCAATCTGGATGGATGTACAGAAGTCGAACGTATAAATATACCAAACTATTTTTCATACAAAAATTACAATGAAAGTACACAGGAAGAAAATCAAGAGTTTATTGATTGTTGTAACGTAGTAAGCTTGATAATAATCTATTACTTTTTGACACTAGGAATTATTCTATAATTGATTTTAAATTACTGCTTGAATAATATTGATGAAAAACATTGCTTACAAAAAGATAATATTAAAAAAATAAATATTCAGAGAAAAAATATTTCTTTATAAAAAAAGAGAAAATTTATTTTAAGCTACTTTACAAAAGAGGAATGCATTTTCTTTCGTTTTGTCACAGACAGAGTGAGTTGCCCAATTCAAAATTCAGTTCCAGTGCCCATTAAGGCAACAGTAAAGTGGTCATAAAACCTTTCTGCATATTTTATAACGAGTGCTAGGCTCAGGAGTGAAAGAGTGTCACGTATGGAAACAGTGTGTGTACATATTTGTGCGCTTGTGTGCGTCCCCAGTTAGTGTGTGTGTTATGTATGTATGTACCACCAGTTGGGGCGTCTTCCAAGTTTATCGCCTGAAAACGGACGGAATTTCACTACTTACGTTTCTGAAATTTTTATTTAACCAATTGTTTTTGTTAGTGAATTTTTTACTTAAAATATACTTAAAATATTATAAGTTAATGAAAACATAAAATATGTATTCATTTCCTCGTACCTCTTCTCCTTCCTTTTCCTTTTAGAACTAACAACGCTTGGCAGTTTGTTCCCTGTAACCCACCCCATAATATATTTTAAAATACAAACAAAACTTACCATAATTAATAAAAAAAAGGTTATTTTTATAATAATCAATAAACAAATGGAAAATTAATATTTAACAAAAATTAAAAATCAACAAACAATTTGCACCCGAGCTTTACGGTGGCTTATCACAAACTTCGATTGTATGGCTAAATTACATTATATATGTGAAGACAATATTTATATAATAGGTACAATTTAAGGGGGTAATTTACAAAATAATCGTTATCATTCCCAACAGATTATATGGATCTCTTTATTTACTTATTTATTACATCATTTACATCTTTTATAACAAGTCTCAGATGTCTCTTTAACAAAAACAATATTACGTACCATAAACAGTATTACTACCCATTATCAATTACATAATTATTTCAAAAAGGACGGAACTTGTCTGTAGATGACATGATGTAGTACTACAAAAATATTAAATAAATTAAAATTTTATTATAATTTTATGCAACAATAATCACATTACAATAAAACTTGCCTTTAATTAATAACTTTATAATTAATACTGAAAATTATTCCCTGTGACCCGAATGCAGGTTCATACTTTTTTTGTAACATTTGTAGCCACTTTTCGTAATACTTGCTAGTTATTTGTTGTTTAGGTCAACACGCGAAAGGCTGGTTTGAACTTCTAAAAGTTTTTCTGAGTAATATGAGGAGTAAGTAGTTTACATTTGCCTTCCTCACTGAGTTGAAAGAATATACTTATTAGCATGTCAGGCTCACCGAAAAGCACCTACTTTCTGCCCTGCAAATGACACATCTTTACTTTATTCACAACATGGTCTGGCGGTACAGTAAAATTTATCACTTTCAGAGAAGATAACTCTGACTAGTGCCTTTTACACCTCTATCTCTTCTGCTCTCAGGTACTTCAGTCATACACTAATTGGCTGACCATGTGAGTCAATTATAGCCTGTTATAGGCTATAACAGGTATAACAGGCCTGTTATGGGCCTAAGGTTTGCTCATCAATTTTTAAAATCTCACATTCATTTTTTGCCTTTAGTTCGTGAAGTGTATGATAATTGTTTTTAAAAACGATACTTTTGTAAATACCGGAAAAAGAAAAAGTATGCTGATGTAAGATCTGATGATCTTGGAGGCCACAACCCTTTCAATATTACATGATGTCCAATAAAATTTCGTAACATATTTAGTGTGTCATCAGCAGTATCACAAGTTGTGTTATCATGCTGGAACCAACATTTTCGTTCGTGTAAATCTAACAAATCTAACTTTTTATGTTTATAGAGCCTATAAACGTGCATTTCCGGCAAAAAATTGACATGAAAACTATATGTTCCTTTCTAAGAAATATATTTACATAATGCAAGATATAGTAACAAGTTCAAATGTACGTAATTGAAATCTGGTGATAACCAAGTTCACCCGAAATATTGTAATCTTCGTCTGCAATACAATCGAAGATCCTTCGAATATTACCAACGCCTCTTGGCTGATAATGACTGACATAATTTATTATGACTTTCATAAAAACCTTATTACAGATGACATACAACGAAATAAAAACTACCAAGACAAATTTGAACGTCATATAAACCCTTCAGCAATTAACATTTTTGACGTTAGTGACCGCTACTACAGTTTCAAACGTTTCAAAATTTTAAGCTTACAATAGTACCTATATATAATTATATTCATAACAAAATACCATTGAGGAAATATTTAGTATTTTATTACTTTATTTTAGTTAGATGATTTTCTGTAATTTTCCGTTTGCCTTAAGGACGAAATCGAAATATAGTACCACACACAAAACACTTAAGGAATTCTAAAATTCATAAGAAATCTGTAAAGTACTTCAAATCGTTTTAGAAACAATATTAACGGTATTTTAATATTTCAAATGCAATAATCTTATTTCCTAAATTAAATAAAGTTGAAGGTTTATTAGCCTTTTAGCCTTCTTTTGACGTTTGAGTTTTCGAGATGTTGCAGTCTCCGAATTATTGGAATGGCGTAAAAGTCAATCTACGTCCTTGAGAATCTCTTCTATTCTTTTTATTTTCTTCATTTAACATTCATATGATTCAGAGATGACAAAGATGAGGAAAAAGGTTAAATTTGACTGGGAATCAAATCCGGTACTCTAGGCATAGAACTATTTTCAATGACCACTACAATAATAATGGTTGAAATAGAAATTTAATTTCTACGAATTGGAAAAAAATTATTTTTTATTTACACCAAAGTAAATTATTTCTGCTTTGGAAATATATGGCTAATTAAAAGTTTTCAGGCTTTTAAGTTTCAGTCCAATCGGAATACATTTCCCTACACAAGCAATTAAATATAGATGCATAGAGCGAACATTTTCCCGAAACCAAAATTTTGGTAGACTGTAGTGACTAGAGCGCTGGCCTACAAAGCGAAATGTCCCGGGTTCGATTCCCGGCTAGGATCTGGAAATTTAACCCACCGATACAATACCAAACTCGCAGTAGTCACTAATGATCAAGCTGTCGATGCAATTTAAAATAAAACTAAAATAGAAATTCGGTTCTTGAACGTTCTTCGAAATATGAAGATCAATAAAATAGGCGTATCAAATTTTTTCGTACTCAATTTTTTTCTCATTCAATAGTAGAATTGTACGAGAAAGTAAAATGAAGGGTGTAAAATATATAAAAAGCAGAACGGAATAAAGAAAAACAGATTCTAAGGAAAGGAAATTTATTTCAACATATCAACAGAAATTTCTTCCTTTTTACCTAAGGAAATATTTTCATGCAGCTTGACGCTATCTACATCCTCTTTATGCAATGCATGTAATACAAGGTAAAAAATCATGAAAATTTCATCCGTACTTTCTGTGAAATATTTAAAGAACAGTCTTGTGATTTAATATGCGAGATACAGTAAATAAAATATTACGTCTCACCAAATTTATTACAATAATTTGTTTAAATAAAAGAATCAATTTTCACAAAAAAAATCAATATAATTGCTACAATTTTAAGTTTTTTTAAACAAAAAAATAGCCAAATTTTTTTGCATATTTAAAAAAATTGTTGTTAAAATCATATCTAGAACAAAGTTTAATGATTAAAAAAAATTTAACTATAACAATTTTTATAAAAATTATTGACACAGACTCCCTAATTATAGAACAACATTTTACGAAGAATAAAACAGAAAAATCACAATTTTCAAAGTGCATAAACACAGTGAATTGTAAAGCATGATGATTTCTCGAAATTCAATGAATATTAAAACACAAAAAATATCCTGGGGTTATTTGAGTTTAATAAAGTAATTTATTAAAAAAAAAGTTTGAGACACATAAGTTGGTTTAATTAGGCATTTGTGCATATTATTAGGACTTTTCAATTCAGATTTCAAAGTTTGTAAACCACTTCATTCTATCAGCAGATGTCTTATAAAAATATTACAGTAACAAAAATTACATTTTATATAGATAAAAAATGACTAAATTATGTGTATAAAACGTGATTGTCCTATGCGGATGAGGCTGACTTCACGCTTTCTTGTGTCGGTTAATGACAGTTGTTATTAAAAAATGTTGAGTCGAGATTCATGTTGGTGTACTATTCAACCGCTCGGTGTTCCAGAGTTGTCTTAGTTTTGTTTTGAGGAATTTTGTTAGATCTGTGTGTGATGTGATATTAATCTGTTGTGTAAGAGTAGTAGCTTGTTTGACTTAGTTGTCTGCGCTCGTTCATTGCCCTGGATAACTGCATTATATTTTTGTTAAGCAATTTGTTTTTACAAAGATAAAATAGTACAGTGAATTATACCATCAAAACTAGAAAAAAGTATTACAGCTTAAAAACAAAGTAAAAAGGTTTACTAAGAAAGATTTACTTGTTCAAAAGATATAACCGATTTTGTTCAACTCAGCACGAAGTGGACAATAATAGATTAAACTAACAAATTTTCGATAACTGTTTTGATCTCCAGAGGAATTTCAACTACAAAAAACACAGGTTCTACAAAAAATGGAATTCAAGGATTCAGATTGCACTGGTAAAGAAATATTCCAGTCCTGATTATTGGGTCAGAAATTTCTGCAGAGATTAAAAAAATCTAAATTTTTCGATTTGGAAATCACCGACAATGGAGTGTATAGAAGATCTGTATGCAAACGGGGGAAATAACCTATTTAGTGCGAAAAAGAAGAATTACCTTTTACAAACACGTGAAATGGATGAACCGAGCGAGACTGTCAAATTAAATTCTGAATTAATTTCAAGATAAGAAAACGAAGGGGATATGGTTCAGTGAGGTGAACATAGCTCTTCAGAAGTGCAGGATTACAAATCAAGACATTTTGCAACGTGATACGCTTTAGAGGAAACTTGAAAAACAACAAGGTTTGAAAGAAAAACCAAAGCAGAAGGCATGGAGTCAAGAGAGTAAAGAGAAACACAGGCAACGCTTGAGGAGTACTGGACAAAGATACTGCCCTTGAAGTGTTGAAATGACGAGGTCCTTAGTTGAGTCGAAAAATGTTTATTTTATCATATATTATTTAGCATGGACTGCATGACATTATCTGAGAGGATGACATATTGACATTATTTTCTCATTCGATTTTTTATGAAAGTAGTGTAAGTACATTTTATATTTTTACGTACATTTATTTAGTAAAGAGCCAGCATCATTGACATTATGTTGTTTCCATTACAAAGCTTTTAAAACTGGATAAGTTACTCCTTATATTAATGTATCTAATAATAATGTTGACTACATACACTTGTAAACAGAAAAGGAAAAATCAAATTATCGTGTTATTATTAACATCTTAGATATTCTTTGTTTTATTTTAGCTTTTAATATTTTTCCGCTTTATTTAACAAGTTACGGCAAACAACATTAGCTTTATCGCAAATATCCGTGTAGTACGACTTTTCACTCATTTCTACAGCTGATTTTGATTCATTACGGTTACATACCTGCCCATAACAGACAGGTGGAGTGTCAAATTATTTACACTCAATCTGTTCGTTGCAGGGCTAAAATAAATAGTTCTGTTTCTTATCACATGGTCAGTCAATTAAATGACTGAATCATTTAAGAACAGAAGAGGTAGAGGTGTAAAAGACACTAATCAGAGTTATCTTCTCTGAAAGTAATGAATTTCATTGTACAGCCAGACCCTGTGGTGAATGAAGTGTCATTTACAGAGTGGAAAATATGTGCTTTTCAGAGGACCCGGCATGCTGATAAGTGTACTTTTCCACTCGGTGAGGAAGGCAATGGTAAACCACCTCACTCCTCGTTTTACTTAGTAAAACCTCTAGAGGTTCAAACCAGCCGTTCCGCTGTTGACCTAAACAACAAAACGATTACATTAAATATTTTGTGAACAACAATGCGGTAGTAATGGTAAAATCTTTTATTTTAAGTTTCTTTAATTATTCTTCTCCACCTCTTCTGCCTTTTTCTTCTTCTTCGCCGTCTTCTTCTTTTTTCCAGACTGAACAGAAAGCACACTCCAAGACCTACATAGATCCCTATTTTTATCAGGTCTACCTCGGTACTTCTATGGAGTACTTCCTGGGAAAACTTTGTTCGTTGAACTGATATCCATTTATCTGATTATGTACTTACTGACCGATACTAATATTCAGTGTTTGAACTCTTGGTTCAAATATTTTCATTCCGATGCCTGTTTAATGTATTGAAATATTTGACAGCCTGATTGAAACTCATTTCTGTTGGCGTTAGTCTGACTTTAATTTTTGAATCTATAATCGAGATTTCACTTATATTAGCTTAATTTTAGAATAGCCTAAATGGCTGATTGAATAAACCCTAAGGAGTTGATCTAAAACAAACCTTAGTTTTTTTTTATTTCAACAGAAAATGTTTCAGTCAGTGTTGTTTATGGTGTATTATAGTATAGGGAATAGTGTTTTCTTTTGTTTCCAGAAAAAATAAAACGCACATACACTAGCAGAAATGACACTCAGGGTCTGGGTTTCTAAAATCAAGTTTTATGGTTTCATGGGATGATAAAATTTGATAATCAGTTGAAATACGGACATTGAAAATTTTGCAACATCAAAATACGGGGTAAACACAGTTATCTAGTGTCGACAGCAGTTATAATGTCAACATCTTCTTCTTCTTCTGTCATTCAAGGATCAGGCATCTCTGCCTGTTCCGAATTTCTCAAATCTGCTCATCTCTTTCTCAGGCGTCCTCGTTCTCTCCTGCTCTCCGGCTTATAGCCCAGTGTTTGTTTAGGTATCCTATCCTCCCGCATTCTATTTACATGCTCTAACCAATGCATTCTGCTCTGGGAGACCTTGTTGTTTATAGAGAAGATTTTGAGTTCTTTTCTTATCTCGGTATTCCTGTAACGATCTTCTCTACTACAACCATACGTCAACATAATGTAATGTCAACATAATATTAAAAAATTCACTGTAAAACCATACAATTTACTGTCTTCACAACATCATCCCTATCTCTACTTTATCCCTCTTTCAAGTTACTTCGAGTAGGGCCCAACGTAACTCCTTTTCACCTCCCTTTATCAAAAAAACATCTTTCCTCCATTACTCTTTTGGCATCGCATCTTTGTCGTAAGTCATCGATTACTGAACTCATTTACTTTATTTTTGGTCTACTTTGATCTGTATCCCTCCATCTCCAAGTACAGCATGCTTTTCAGCAGTCTTCCCTCCTCATTTCACACAAACAAATGTAACTTTTATAAGATATCGAAAGTGTATATTTCATTCATAAACACCCTATACTTCCAGTCTAATATGTCTAATATAATTTTTAAAATATACATTAAGAGTTATATAATTAATTAAATAGTTAGGTCAATTACATGAAAGCATAAATTTGAGATAAAACAACTTTACAAGATAATCTACCTCTGTTTTTTTCTTATCCGTAATATTCCTCCTCACCCCCACTACCCCTACGGTGAGAGACTATGAAAAACAACACTCAATCTACCGAGATAGAATATTTCAGTGTACTTCGATACACAAGCTAACCTTGTAGCTCAATCTCTTTTTTATATTTTTTGACTGGCAGTCTCTATGAATCTTAAGGGGTGATTTGTCGGTTGAAAGTGTATAAATTTACTGTCTGATGCACTGTCCACTTTAGATGTATATAATCCATCCGTCGGGCGGACCTTATCCAATAAAATAGCTCATCCATTATTACTGAGCTAACCTAACCCCTTGCCTAACGTATCTACTCTACACCGGTGTGGCTATCTTAAGCACACAGCTCCAAATAAGTTATCAATATAAAACTGACATATTTTATATCGTCAAGTATACGAAATGGGAATAACTTGTTTAACTGAGAAATTTCACTTTTGCATATCAAAGCAATGTATTATAATTTTCTACTTTCTTCCAATTTACAGTAAAAAAGAAACAGTATTGCCACAGTAAAACATTTTCTACTTTTTGTCGATAATTTCATGCACGTCTATCCTCCTTCGTCCACAGATCTTCCCTGAATTGCCTGAACGATTTTCTCATATTCTTTATTCTTTTATTATTCTTGAATTTCTATGACCGGTTGTTATAAAAGAGTCGAAGTTTTCGTTGATTTTGTTTAGTATTAAATCAAATATAAAACCAGTGTGAGTATAGAACGTTAATTTGTTGAAACCAGTTTTGTACTGAACACAGTATTTTTAGTACAGCTTTGTTAACAGAAAATGTACAATTATTTGGTTTTGTAAGCAAGAGGTGACTAATTATTTAATTGTGAATCACCATATTTTATTTTCAGTAAAGTTTAGTTTAAGTTTCTAATAACAAAAGACTATATAAACAATATTTAAATAGTTTTTTGTAATTTACTATTAGTTATAGGCAGGTAGAGTGTTAAATTATTTGTGCTCAATATACTAGTTTTAAAGCTAAAAAAAATAGTTCTGTTTCTTATCACATGGTCAGCCAATTGTTTATGCCTAAAGCATTTAAGAACATTAAAGGTGTTAAAGACACTAGTCAGAGTTATCTCCTTTGAGAGTAATGCATTATATTATACACCCAGTACGGTAGTGAAGTGGTCATTTGCAGGGTGGATAGTAGATGCTTTCCGGAGGGTCTGGCATGCTGATAAGCATACTTTTCCACTTAGAGAAGAAGGCAATTGTAAACGACATCACTCCTCGTTTTACTTAGAAAGCCTCTTGAAGTTTAAATCACCCTTTTGGCTAATGGCCAAAACAACCACAAAATTAGTTATAATCGTATAATTTATTAACAAATTGAATAATTTAATAAATACTTGTTATAAATTTAAAAGGAATTGTTATCATTTATCAATGACCAGATCACAAAAAACCCGAAATAGGCCTATATGTTACAAGTATTTTTAACTCAGTGACGTTAACGATAAACTTTCATTCTATTTTTAATTATTAAAATCTTTAAGCGTACAAAACAATCTATTTTTGTTCATTTAAATAACAACAAAGAAAGAGAAACAAAAAAATTGAAGAGGATTGCTTTTATAAAAAAAATTAAGTATTTAGATTAACATGAATCTTATAACCTTTGAACATCGCTTTTCTTTAGGAGATATTTACTCAGTAGTACCTCATTTAAATGATTAAAGTTGTTTATTGTAGTTGTTACAGTAAACTGTTAAGAGAGTTTCAACATTTCAACAAGCTACTTGAAGGAAATTAGTGAGAACCACCAGTTACTTACTAAGTGAGCTAAGCCTAAGCCTTCCAGGCTTACATCTCTTCTCATAATAACTACAGTACGCCTAAAACTCAACTCCTTATTATATCTAGCTCGCTTTTCTTCTTCTTCTCCTTCTTCTTCTTGTTCAAGTCAAACTACATCAGACGCTGTCAATTTCTGTGCTCCTCTTAATCTGTATTCTATAATTCAACTTGACATTGTAACTTAGTGACTTTTAATTCACTCACCAGAGTAATTGTCTTTCATCTTTTCAATATGAATTAAAATGACTTGCCTTCGACATTTTATTACGGTACAACGTCGTTTATCCGGACTAACTGGGACCAAATGTAATCTGGAAAATCGAAAATCTGGATAATTAAGGTAATAAGCTGAACAAATCCTTAAATAAGCAGACTTACCGGTTACTGCAATAAAAACAATCTATTTTGTAACAAAATTACATAGAATTGTTTAAAAGACATTAAAAAATATAAAAATAACTTTTCTTATCACATTTTCTTAATAAAAAATTGATCTACTTTCTTCTGTGTCAAACAAGTGTGGCACTTAAATGAAGCACGGTTACGCAAACACTTTATCATTAATTGTTCAGCTGAAGTATTACTCGAAATGGTTTCCTCGTCTCTTTTGATCAATCTCTTTTCATAAGACTTCATTTGGATTGTCGTCCCAACATACTTGAAGCTATCGACTTTTCCAATTTGTTTGTATTGTGTTTTCAAATGACGTGGGTCTGTTTTGATGTTCGTTAAGTTTTTAGTTATTTTTAAGAAAACTGGTGATTCTATAAAAAAACGTTTTTATACAACTTATTTTTCAGAGACCTATCCGTTCTGAATGGTGGCAACCCATAGCAATTCTTACTTTGTTCGTTACACTGAGAAAAAGCTCTTCTGATTTTTTTCGAAACCAAGTTCTCAGATTTCGAAGCCACGATACCCTTCTTCTGCCAAATCCAAACATTCCGCATGATATGTCCAAATTGTTGGATCTTTCTATATTTTATGGTGGAAATGACCTCTGCGTCTTTCTTTATTCTCCTGAGAACTTCTTTATTTGGTGTACGTGCAGTCCATGTGACCCTCCACATTCACCTGTGCAGCCACATCTCAAATGCCTCCAGTTACCTTGTGGTGGCTTTATCCAGGATCTAAGACTCTACATCGTATAGGATCACAGGAAAAAATTAACATCTAAGCTGCCTCATTTTTGTTACAAGAGTAAAGTTGTGGTTCTTGAAAGTAAGACACATTTTATCAATATTTCTTTTGCCTTGGGTATGCGACATTTTATTTTCAATGTATTGTTCCACTCCTCGTTTATTATGGTTCCCAGGTAACAACACTGTTGTACTTTCTTTTTCCGGATCTGTTCGACATTGTCGCCGACGCCCCTACCAACATTAGCGCCTGCAGACGGTCCCACTACCCGCCTGCCGCGGAGCGCTACAAATGCGCAGTGCCTACAGTGCCTCCCCTCCACCTTGAAGTGGACTCGCCGGAGGGGGATTTAATCGAATTCCCTGGCCAACGAGAGTCATTCTTCACTCAACTCTCAACCGGTGAAGAACACCAGAAGAAGAGCTCCAGACCGAAGAAGAAGAGCCCAGCCGAGACCAGTCGCACCATTCCTGGTCTATGCTACCGGTGGCGGACACTACATTCCCGCACCGATCAGCCTTCACCGACCCCGAGAGAACCGCCTGGGCCGCACTATCGGCAGACGGCATACGCCGACCCGACACTGCGGGGCTCTGGGGGCAACCACTGCCACGTTTCAGTGGGAACTCAACTGCCGCTGAGGGAAGGCTAGGCCTAACCCGGTAGCCGAGCCGTCACTCTTCGGGCTCCGCTTCTATCACGCCGGCTCGCCGTTTCCGACCGTCAACAACGGCCATTTTCAGGGCCACCAATTTTACAAACAAGGTTTAGCCACGTGTTGTCAGCCCCGGTCGGCGACAATATAAACGTGAGCTCCATTCACCCAATCTCTGATAATTTATCATGATCTTAGTTTTTATACACTGAAAAACAAAATCTAATTGAATTTTCATTGTCCAATATAAATTTTCTTCTTCTTTGTGGAACAACTTAATAGGTAATAAACTATTTAATTTTTGTGCTAAACAACTGATCGGATATCTTATCAGTATTAATTGAACAGATTTACATTGTGTTACAGATTGTAATTGGGGATAGTACTATAGTAAGTGTGTGTCTAGTTATTTGAAGATCCGTGTTATGTTGTGTAGCGATAAGGAAACTGGTTTGTGGTCGGCGGTTGTGGTAGTGGACAAACCACAACAAGCAAGCACAGGATGAGATTCACAAGCATTTCCATTATCTCTCCTTTAACCCCTTGACCCTTCTACGGACCCACAATGAATTTCGATCTGCTTTCTCAACCCTTTGATCATGAATCTGCTTTCTCTATTTCTGTTAACTGGTACAGAGATACATTATAGTTATCAATTTTAAACCGATCATCATGGTAACTTACTTACTTAGACATTAATATTTTAATATTAACCTAATTAAAATAAATGTAGCTTATTAAATAATAGATTTCAAAACTTAAATATATATTTAAGGGTAGTTTTATCCTCTACGATAATATGTATTCTAAATACATTATACAATATATTATTAAAAGGTGTTTTAGAACAATATTTAGCACCAGTCAACAAATATGGAGTAATGATAAAAAATGATCAGAAGCCTACAATTACAAAGACACATTCAGAAAAAGTGCAAGATTTTACCGACTTACACAGAACAGAAAAAAATATAAAACCATCTTATAAAATATATAAAATTCATTACAACGCCGTAACTCTTCCGGAGATCACATACAGCAGCGAAACAATTTTCAGTCTTAGGAAGATAAACACGAAGCATAGAATCTCAAAATTGGAGCGTCGGATCATCAGGAGATGCCTGAACAAAAGATGTTTCTCTGATGGGATATGGAAACCCGTCTCGAAAGAAAAAGTATACAGAAATACAGAACCTCTGGCAGATCAGATGAGGAAAAAGAGAATTTCCTTCTTTGGACATCTCTTGAGGACCGACCCTTTCAGAATCTCAAAACAAATCAACTTTTTCTTAAACAGAAAAACTCAGCCCCACTGGATCAGGGAAATTGGGGAGGACATGAACGGACTCCAAACCTCACTTGAGGACCTCAAAACAAAATCCGGAAATTACCACAGGCTGAAGACTACAAGACTTGAACAGCAGAAACCGACGAAACGACAGAAACTTGTGTATTCTGAGAAGGAACGGCAGAGAAGATCAGATGGATTGAAGAATACTGGGAGAAAGTTCAAGGAGGGAAACAACAGGAAAGGACTTCAAAACCGCAAAAATTGAAATGAGTTTTTTTTTAGTTTGATGAACTTATGTAGTTCTATGTGGCTTTAAACAAAAAAAATATATATAAAATATAAAACTATCTTCGACATAAGAAACACCACTAAATGTATGGCTGACATAAAAGAGTTCCCACAGGAAACCTGTGGGAACTCATTCTCCTAAGATGCTTCTTCTCCTTCTTCTCCTTCTCCACCGGCCGCATTGTTGTAGTTGGTAACGTGCTCGCCTCTCAAAATGCGGTCTTGGGTTCAAATCCCACTCAGGCACGGCATATTTCATACGTTACAAAAAATAATTTCATCCTTCACCGTCTGCATTAGAAGTAATTGCAGAACAGTCGGACGTTAAACAAAAAAAAATTTCCTTCTCCTCCTCCTTCTTCTTCTGCTTCTTTTTATTCGTCTCCTATAGGTGTTGTTTCCTCCAATAAGGTTGGCAATTACGACTTTAAATTCTAGAGTTTCAAACAAAACAGTAGAGCTGCAACTCCATACTCCTTCCATACTTGTATGGTTCTTACGTCTTTCTCTTTTTCTATCGTTATGAGAACGCTCCTATTTCTGGAGTCACGATCCACCTAGCTCAACCTTAAAATCTTTCCATATGACTACATTTTATTGCCTCCAATTGTTAGTAATGCTGTCCCTTATAATTCAGGTCTTCGTCCTGTAAAACACTTCATTCAAACGTGATTATAAAAATTACATAATTAAATGCATCAAAATTTTGATTATTTAAAATTACTGTGGGTTTTGCAAGGTTGAGTTAACCTGTATATTTCAAAAATGCAATAAAAATACTAAAATATTGTAAAACTTTTGTTCTATCATTAAAACAACCGAAGTTATTAAGCAGTGAAAAACATGCACTTCGTCTGCTACACCGGTTATTATTATTATATTTTTTTAGTGCTTGTTTAGCCACAATGGACCAGTTTAGTTAATTTGGAAGCTTTCAGTCTCTTATTGGTGTGATACTCTCTCATGTTCTGAGCACGCTTCTGTTTGGCCGCTTCTGAAAATTCTCTCCTCTTATTCTCTCTTTTCTGTCTCGTAAGCCGATGGTTGTGGTCCTTGATGACCTGTTTATATTTGGGTGATTTTTCCTTTAGATCTTCGTTGAGTTCCGATCTGGTGTCTGGCTTTTTCTACAGTGTAGAAAGCCTGTACACGGAAGACTAGATCAACAGCGAAGCCTAACCAGTTTGTCTTGATGTTGTCATATTTATACCTCCAGGTTGAGTGATTCATTGCCTCATAATAAATTTCCAAAGCACAGTTGAAGAGTAGCGGTGATATTTTATGATATTTTCTAAAATAAATAACAATAAATTTATTAGAAATTTATATAATGTCACCTGAATTAAAATTGATATAAATCATTATTAAAAAGTGCCTGTAGGTGATATAATAACAATGAAAATAATGAGTAGGCAATACAGAAGAGAACAGACTGAGAGTGATTTAGGAATAATAGGAATTGTTATAAAAATACATAAGCCATTATATAGTATTGAGAATTGCATTTACTGTATATATGTTACGTAGTGAAAAAAATAATATATAAAAAATATACGGAAGAAAAGAGGTTGATAAAGGCAATTTGGCGGGAGCACTTGTTCGGGGAATTGTGTGTGCGTGATGTCGGACAAAGGCAGTTTAGGATACGGATTTATCATCCGGGACAGAGAATCAATACAACGGGGCGTACAATAGATTATTATCGGGCCGATGAGAGATACGAGGAGGAAAACTAATACTGCTATTACTATTATATAATACCAACGAGTGGGTGAGCGACTAGTACCTATGTACGACAAATCTCCCGTCTATATTTGGTACAAACGGGTCCAGACATTTCTTCACTTTTCTCCAATTTTTCTACACAATGAAATAATAAAAGATATATATTTATGTCTTTATAGTGATTGCTACCGGTTGTAATGCCTATAACAGTACAGAAAAGAGTTCAAAGGATTAAGTTCCCGGGTTTTACTAGACCCATTCAGTTTGAGATTAGGAAAAATAGCAACAAAACATTATTATTACAATATAGTTGTACTACAACAAAATAAGGAATTTTTGCTACCTCAACAATATTTGTATTTAAACTATATAATTATAAAAAGTTTAAATTATTATCGATTCAACTTACTGAAGATCATGTTAAATATTTTTTTATGATATTTCATTTTTTCATTGCTCTTTTTCGTCAACCCACAGGATTGATGTAATAGGTAAATTCGTCGCCACGAGTCAGCTGTTTAACAGCTGATTTTTGAAGACGAAGGTTCCATGGTTCAAATCCTAGTAAAGATGTAAAGGTAAAGAGGTTTTTATACATATTTTAACACTATACCTTAACGAACTAGAGACTGCAGATGAAGGCGGAGCGTAGTGACCTAGATCTCAGCACAGAGCCAATCGACTTTCGTCAATCGTATCCTGCGTTGAGGTCCCGCTGTGGATGATAGCCTAACAAAAAGTCAACTGGAGTTTGGTGGAATAGTATAACTTACCGAAGGGGCAACGTCACATCCGACCTTGGCTGCTATTGGCTAGATCTCATCTGCAGTCTTTAGTTCGTTGGGGTATAGACAGTAGTTACCAGTGTACTTTGATGGCTGAGGTTCAATTAACCATACTTTCTCAGAAATTATCAGTCTGAGTCTGTACAAGACTGCAACTCATTTAAACATAATAGATAACACCCTTAACTCATTGGTTCATGGGGTTGATTATTGTTCTTAAATTAAAAATGAAGGAAATCTGTAATTCTTCTTTTTCTGTTTGCCCTTTTAACAAGTTTGTTTGTTCTATGACTGCTTCCGTGTTTTTAGAAACGATTGCTAATTCGTCTGTAAAAGCAAAACAGTTTATTTTTATACCGTTCTTTACACTTATAACAATATTTTTAAATAAGTTATATGAAGAACATAATTTAATACGTTTAAAATTTGTTTAATTCATTAAATTTAAAATCCTAACAAATTTTTTTTAATATAAAATAAAATTAAATTGTTAAACATATTTAGATCCTTTTTTAAGTGAAACTTACAGTATTTATTATTTAAACTTTCTTAAATTCAAACGCCAGACATACAGTAAAAATCCTTCTAACTGAAATATAGAAGGTGGAGCAGATTTCGGATACGAGATATTCCGGATAACACACGCAGAGCATACTTTTATGGTTTAAAATTAGTAAAAATGAATAAACAGTATTTGTACGACTTTTTATTAGTTATTTATAAACGAAGTACATAAAATTCAACAGCACTTAATGTAAATTTGTACAGTAGGCCTAATATTAGTATTTAGTGCATTAAAAAAAATTATTTAGTCTTTTTAAACGAGTCAGCTGTATACATGTTTACGGTATAGTTGTGTTTTTTATAGTGCTACTCTATTTGAAGAAAATTTCTTTATAAACTGTCAGTTAATGGTAAAAATATACCTGTTATATTGGGCAACTGTCTACAAGAGTTTTTTTTTTGATAAGTATTTCGTTTTTTTTTTAGATAATAATAATAATAATTGTTTTTGAATATTTTGTTATAAGCTAGAGGTTAGGTTGAATCTAAAAATTTAACTATAAACAACAATGTACAATGGGCTGAAACGCCCTTCTTCTTCTTCTTCATCTTCCTCCAATGAGCAGAGTAAGCTAGCTCGCCAATCTACGATGAATAATCAAGAAGGCATTGATTCCATGTACGTAGAAGCAGATGATTTCCAGAATACACCTGATTGGCAAACTGTACCAATTTTAAAAAGCAAATCAGCTGATAAATTAGTAGATTCAAATGTTAATAATATTTCATTAAAAAATAGATTCAGCTGTTTGCCTGTTGAAGAAAATAACGTTTCTCAACAAAAAAAGATTAAAACTCCGCCTATAATCCTATATGGCATAACAGATATTAACAAATTGATAGAGTTATTTGATAAATCGGTTTCTAAATCAGACTATTTAATTAAATCATTTAGTAATAAACAATTAAAAGTTATATCAAGTAATGTTGATGTTTACAAAAAATTAATAGCGGTTATTCGTGAAGTGAATTTAATCGGTCATACATTTAGTAGGAAAGAAGAACGCGCTTACCGAATAGTAATAAAAAATTTACATTACTCTATTCCAACTTCTATTATTAAAGAAGAAATTGAAAAACATGGGCACAAAGTCAGAGGTGAAATTGTTAATGTTCGCCACCGCGTAACTAAAGAACCAATTCCTATATTTTTTGTTAATCTTGAACCGCAAGAAAACAACAAAGACATTTTTAATATCAGGTATATTTCGAATTGTTGCGTTAATATCGAACCACCTAGAAAAAGTAACCACATAGTTCAATGTAAACGTTGCCAACAATACGGCCACACCAAAAACAATTGCATGCGTCCCTATCGTTGTGTAAAGTGTGCGCAGAGCCATAATACAACTGACTGCCCAAAGACAGATCGAAACACACCAGCAACATGTGCATTGTGTTTAGATAATCATCCTGCGAATTATAAAGGTTGCCGCATTTACCAGGAAATAATGAACAGGAAACGTGGAAACAAGAATACCCCTACGACTGATTCACAACCTAAGAATATCAGATCATTCAATGCAAATAATGAACACTTTCCTAAATTAAAACAAACCAGACAAAATGTTATTATTGATAACAGTCAAACTACACCATCTGTGTCATACGCAGATGTACTGCAGAACAAAAGGGAAGATTCTGACATAGTAACAAAACTCAATAAAGTATCTGAACAGATTGAATTATTGGTTAGTCAAATGAGTAATCTGATGGGATTATTGACAACCGTTGTCAATAAACTGTTTAAATGAAATTCCTACGAATTGCGGAGTGGAATGTCAACGGTCTTATTCGGAGGCGACAGGAAGTAGAAGTTTTTCTGAAGGTTAACAAAATAGATATTCTTCTCATATCTGAATCTCACCTTACAAACCCTGATTTTTTTAGACTATATGGATATACACTCTACAACGCCAATCATCCGGATGGTAACGCTCATGGAGGCAGTGCTATTCTTGTTAAAAATTCAATAAAACATCACGAGTTGCCAGCATGCACATCAGATCATCTTCAAGCGACATCGATACAATTACACGATTGGTTTGGTCCTCTGGTAATTTCATCTGTTTACTGTCCGCCGAGGCATCGGATAACGAGAAATGTGTTCCAGTATTATTTCCATCTCCTTGGAAATCGATTTATCTCAGCGGGCGATTGGAATGCTAAACATACGTATTGGGGATCTCGCCTCATTACACCTCGTGGTCGGGAACTGAAAGTGGCCATAGATTTGGGAAATAATTATAATATCTTGTCTACCGGACAACCTACATACTGGCCAACAGACCGAAATAAAATCCCTGATTTATTGGACTTTGGTATCACAAAAGGTATCAGTAGGTTTTATACAGATGTGGAAAGCAGCCTAGACAGTACATCAGACCATTCTCCAATCATAATTACAATCAGTACACATATTATTCTACGACAAAAACCTCCCACTTTATATAACAAATACACAAATTGGACTTCCTTCTCAGCTTTTATTCATGACAACATTAACCTCAACATACCTTTAAAAGTATCGGACGACATAGATGAAGCAGTTCAACACTTCACAAACATCATTCAAAAAGCAGCTTGGAGTAGTACACCGGAAGATACAGTCACAGAATACGATAATATGAATTACCCACGTGAAATTTTGGAAAAAGTAAGAGAAAAACGAAGATTACGGCGTGTATGGCAAAATAGCAGACACCCCGCAGACAAAACCGCATTCAACCGAGCATCAAAAGAACTAAAAGATTTATTATTCACTATAAAAAATAATTCTTTTCGAACCTTTTTAGAAAATTTGTCTCCCAACGAAACAACAGATCACTCGTTATGGAAAGCCACTTCTAAAATAAAAAGACCAATTCAACATACTCCTCCACTCCGACGTGATGATGGGAACTGGGCTAGAAGTGATGAAGAGAAAGCCGATTTGTTTTGCGACTACCTAAGTGATGTATTTCAACCTCATCCTTCTGTCGGAATTGACGAAAAAGAAATTCACGAGTTTATGGAAATACCAGTGCCTATGGACTTACCGATAGAACCTTTTACTGTTGGCGAGATACAACAAGTAATCAATCACCTTCCATCAAAAAAGGCTCCGGGATTTGACTTAATTACGTCTGAAGTCATCAAACATCTTCCTGTCAGGGCATTAACTTATCTTCAAATACTATTCAACAGTATCTTGCGAACGACACATTTTCCTTCTCAATGGAAAGTCTCGCAAATAATAATGATTCCAAAACCAGGTAAACCACCAAATGAAATGTCTTCATATAGGCCAATTAGCTTACTGCCTCTTCTTTCCAAGGTCTTTGAAAAATTGTTTTTAAAGAAGCTTCAGGGGATTCTAATACAACAGAATGTTGTTCCAGACCATCAATTTGGATTCAGAAGCGGTCACTCTACTGTGGAGCAAATACATCGGGTAGTGAATATGATATCTGACACATTAGAAAGGGGAGATATCTGCTGTGCTCTTTTTCTAGACATATTAAGAGCCTTTGACAAAGTGTGGCATATTGGTCTTTTATACAAATTAAAAACAATTTTACCTTATCCGTTTTATTTTGTTCTTAAATCTTTTCTGGAAGGTAGGATATTTCAAATTAAATGCAGAGGTGCATACTCAAAATTTGGAGAAATAAACTCCGGGGTTCCCCAAGGATCTATACTTGCTCCAATATTATACGTAATATTTACCGCTGACATGCCTCTAAACCAATCAGTACTTACCGCTACGTATGCTGATGATACAGCAATTCTTGCATCTGACAATAATGCTACAGAAGCATCAAATAAAGCTCAAATATACTTAGACGAAGTGCTACTATGGTTGAACAAATGGAGACTAAAAGCCAACGCAAATAAATCCGTTCAAGTTACGTTTACTATGAGAAGAGAGGAATGCCCATCAGTACTCCTAGGTAATGATGTACTCACACAACAAGATCATGTGAAGTACCTTGGCTTGCATCTTGATCGGAGATTAACTTGGCGACATCACATAGTATGTAAACGGAACGAGCTTAATTTAAAATACATGAGGTTTAACTGGTTGTTAGGAAGAAGATCACAATTATCTGTTGAAAATAAGGTCTTGATCTACAATACAATTTTCAAGCCTGTTTGGAAGTATGGCGCTCAGCTTTGGGGTACATCCAGCAGATCCAATTTAGAAATGATACAACGCTTCCAAAATAAAGTATTAAGATCGACGAGTAACGCTGGGTGGTTTATAAGAAACTCGGAAATACATGACCATCTTCGTATCCGTACCGTAACAGAAGAGATAAGAGAGCTGAGCCTCCGGTACCAGCTAAGATTAAACAATCACCAGAACCACCTGGCATTAAATTTACTGGACAACAGTGAGGAAACGAAGCGCCTCAAAAGACATCACATCCTCGACTTAGACCAACGATTTTAATACATACACCAAGTTAAATTCACCACTCATACTCATCACACTTTTTAATCTAAAGTGAAATTTCAAAATTTTATTTATTTTACTTTTTTATTGTTAACTTCTTTTGCATTGTTTACTTCATTTTTTTTGTTTACTCCTTTTACATTGTTTTTGTTAATTTTGTAACTTTACAACATTTCTTAGTTTTTATTAACTTTATTTTCTAATTTTATTTTGTTGAAGTGAGAGCAAAGGCTGTCTACTTCACTCACGTAAGTTTAGTTCTTGTAAAATGATTTGCTTA
This sequence comes from Catonia carolina, assembly GCA_035578175.1. Classification (NCBI taxonomy): domain Eukaryota; kingdom Metazoa; phylum Arthropoda; class Insecta; order Hemiptera; family Achilidae; genus Catonia; species Catonia carolina. The sequence continues at coordinate 76,861,365 of JAQMRL010000003.1, forward strand.
AAGCCACATTGTAAGGCTGATTGTAAATAAATAAGTTAAAAAATAAAAAAATAAAAAAAAAAGTCTTTTTAAACAAGGATGAATTTTTTGATGAAACCTTCTTTTGCGGCAACATCACGCCATCGTTTTATTAGAAACACGTCCTGGAGGTGAACAACGAGTAAACGAATTCCGTAGTAGTGAAATTTCATAATCGTAATTTATGTCATTGGACATTAATTTGTTCTTTTGTATTGTTTTTTTTTCACTGTTGTTCTATACTTTAACAACCGGACGTATTTAAATACTGTACTACGCGTGTAAACAGTATTGGAATTGAGTTATCACCAAATGAAAAAAACATTTTCGTTTAAAGCGGATGTCGGTTGGGTTTTGGATGATCGGGATACTACTATATAATCTTAATAAACCTGTTCATGTCCATGTTAGTTTTCTACATATTGCAACACTTTATAGACTGTAGATAAAAGAATAAGAAAGTAATAACATCCAGATAGACCTCTATAGTATTATGGTTTTATTTTTCAGCTTGAATCAATAAGGCTTACGAAGTAAGACAGTTCAAACGATTGTATTTTTATAAATGTTACAAGAAAATCTCAACAGTAGAAATAAGAATGTTGATTTAAGAGATCAACAAATAGAGTTTACTGGGTTTTCTTTTGTTTTAATAACTATCAACCGATTTAATCTGTTAGCTACACAGTAACACTTTTTATACAAAACAAACCACTGTCATTTGAGATTTTTTCATAATTTTTTTTTATTTGCATTTGAGACTTCACTTCATACAAAAAATTGAATACATATTATGAGATTCTTAATATAGGTCTACATATAGATACACAGAAAATATATTAAATAATCAGGAATGTAGTCAGGAGGGGAGTAAAAGCTCTGGTTTCCTCCTTCAACAGAAATTAAAATTCCATACTAGACTTATATGCTGTGGGTCCCTGGTTTAGTTCTCCAGACTCAACCCCTGAACCAAAATTCTCGCTTTGTATCTGTTGCAAATATACGCGTATATAGAAAATAATCTTAAAAATTACCATCTAATCTAATAGTGTACTGCTTTATTATAGACAGTGAGTCCCGAGAATACCTTTTGCGTATGGATGGACAGTGAGAAAGAGAAAAGAAATCTGAAAGCGCTGCCAACCCCAACAGTGAGACACTATATTTTACTATAGTTCAATTGCATCGTTTGTTAACAACATGTTGCCTTTCAATTAATATACTTCGTTATGACTAACACTTTTTTTACTTAAGCCCAATTTCCTTTAAAATTTCTCTTAACGTACATACTTTACAATTAAAATTTAGTCTTCCTTTCAAAACCGGTAATAACTTTTCAAATATCGGCATCACTTTCTTATTGATATAACAGTTTCCTTTTTAACCAGGTGTCAAAAAAATTTTAATGAAGAATTATCTTTTTTACTGTCTTTAACTTCCTTCTTTATATTTTAAATTGTGGAAAAGAACATCACAGTAGTTAGCCGCTCACTCACGACTTTTGTTTTGAAGCACGGAAAGGTATTTTTATTTAGCTTCAACAACTTCACAGTATTTTATTACATTGCATATTAGATTTCGTTCACCACTGTGAACAAATCAACCGCGTTTTCGGGAAACCGACATTTCCGTTTACGGTAAAACACAGTTATATTTGTACGGTTAACCTACAAAGAGTTCCGCGACATACTGTATGTCCCCTCCATCTCTAAATACGACATTATTTTAGGGAGTCTACCCTCTTATATCTTATTGATGCCCAAACCAAATAATGATTATGAATAATCGCGTATTCATTACAAACAGTGAAATATTTTTTCATTGAGATAATACGGATTGTCCCCATACCAGGAAGGTTGAGTGTTAAATTATTTGCTCTCAATCTGCTGGTTCCAGAACTACAGAAAATAGTTCTGTTTCTTATCACATGGTTAGCCAATTGTAAGACTGAAGCATTTACGTACAGAAGAGGTACAGATTTAAAAGACACTATACTATTTTTCAAGGCTGATGAGCTCTAAACGTATGCATTGCCCCCTACCCACTTTATAGCTAGCCAATCACTTGCCAGCAACGTTGCCAATATTTGCTCTTGTAGCTCTGTTAAATATTTTGTCAGCCATTTTATTGGTCTTTTAATATCAATTATTATCTATAAACATACAATCAGCTGGTTATATTATAAAGTATTGAATGTAACGCGTTCTATAATCGAAGTGTTCAGTACGAGATGCAAGACGAGAGTGAACTATTGAAGCTCTTATACGCATGCGTGCGTAATGTGTGTCAGGTACAATCTGACAACGCTGGCAAACATTCTGATTGGTTTAAACGTGTAGAACAGCAGAGCTCATCATCCGTGAAAAGTATATTAGTCTGAGTTATCTTTTATGAGAGTAATAAATTTATCATTATACTGCCCGATCCTGTGGTGATTAAAGTGTAGGTGTCATTTGCAGGTTAAAAATAGATGCTTTTTTAAAGAGCCTGGGATGCTGACAAGCATACTTTTCTACTGAATGAGGAAGTCATGGTAAACCACCTCACTCGTTTTACTTAGTAAAGCTCTAGAGGTTTAAACCAGCCTTTCGACTGATGACCTAAACAACAACAATTACAGATCAGAGAGATTTTTTAATCGGTTTAGTAGAAGAGGAAATATATTTAAACATTTAGGAAAGTACTTTTAACCGCTTCATATAAAATCACTGATCTATTTAATACAATAATCTAGGATGAACTAAATTTAAAGTATTATTAAACTTTTTGATTTTATGTAGAATAGATATAAATTAATTAACATTGACTTCAATTGATAATATTATCAAACTGAATACATAATTAAACAAATGAAGAACTTTATTATGTACAGTATTTCCATAACTCGTAATAAAATTTAAGCAGATATAGTTTAATATTGTACAGTGCAGTGTATTGACTATAACCAGACAAAACATTCGGTTAGATAGTTCAACCCACACCACTTTGTATTCTCCAACATTTAATAATAATTTAAATACACATTGAAAACTAATATTTAACTTTATTATCTGATCGCACCTACATATTTCAACCATTTAGAATTTAAACTAATAAACAATTCGTAATAATCAACAAGTTATATTAAAAATTTAAATTATTATTATTATTATTATTATTATTATTATGATTGCGCAACTGAGTTAGGATGAGCTTCATAGATCGGTGTATATTTTGAATGAATTATGCAAAAAATTTGCCAATAACAGACCGGTGAATATTAAATTATTTGCACTAAATCTGTTGATTCCAGGGCTAAAAAATAGTTCTGTGTCTTATCACATGGTCAGCCAATTATATGACTTAAGCATTTAAGAATAGAAGAGTTAGAAGTGTAAAAGACATCTATCAGAGTAATCTCCTCTGAAAGTAATGATTCATTATACAACTAAACCCTGTGGTGAATAAAGTAAAGGTGTCATTTGCAGAGTTGAAAATATGTATTTTTTTTCTGAGAGCATGGGATTCTGATAAGCATACTTCTCAAATCAGTGAGGGAAGAAATAGGAAACCACCCACTCTTCATTTTACTAAGTGAAACCATTAAAGGTTCAAACCAGCCTTTCTACTGATGACCTAAAAAACAACATGCAAGATATTAAATTTTAAGGTTTCTATAAAAAAAATCAAATATAGTGCTCAAAGAAAAATAAAGTGCTCAAATATAGTGCTCAAAATTGTGGTAGATGATGTGGGGCTGGAACAAGTGCCACAAGGTGTAGGGAAGATTAGCAGAACGCTAGGCAGGAAAACAAGGAAAGAAACTAAAATAAAATTTTACAAGGTGATGGCTGTCCCAGTCTTACTCTATGGAAATTTCTGTAAGTGGCTTAGTGGTGTAGCACAGCCGATGTAATACCAATAATATATTTTACTTTGTGATTGCCTTAGAATGACCGGGAAATCTGGTCTAAGAAAAGTAGAGAAATATCCTCCGGAAAATATTCGGTACGAAGAAAATAGACAAATTGAGCTAATTACGTGGACAAGAAGTACTACACAAGAAAACTGAGCAATTAACGGAAACACTTAAAAAACAGAGATTAAATTTCTACGAACACCAATATAAAATATAAGATAAATGATTAGCAAAACAAATTTTTAAGACACTAAGAAATAAATCTAAGTGTCAGATGGATGGCTTAGAGAAGTCAGAAGGGATAAACTTGGAATAAACCGAAAAACACAGCAATGTTGGGTTTCCCCATGGTGTACTTTCCCCTACTCCTTGTCAGATAGAACAACTTCTCAACCCTGATAATTCCTGTCCAGTCTCTCAAGCATCAAACATAGCGTAAATTTAGAATTTTATTGGGAAGTCAGGGATTACCAAGGAGTCTGGGAGTTATTTAATAACCCCAGGTCAGTGGAGGCGTCGGGAGGTCCCCTGAAAACTTTTTAAATTTAAAATTAAAATGGTAGATTTTAGGCCATTTTGAGAGACAAGATACAAGTACAAAGTCTTTGCTAAAAACCATTTTTTTACCTTAGTATCTATCCCAATGAAAGTCAGAAACAATTTATAAGAAACAGTAAATAAAAATACTGTATCATTATAAATTTTTCCTCTTTTTCCACATCATATTGGGGCAACTGCCACCACTAATTTACGTCTATGGCTTTATGTTCCTCAAGTAGAATACTTGTCACTTACTAATAATTCACTGACTGCAAATTTTTCCTTTCAACACTAGCTGAAATAATTCATAACGATCACCTTGAATATTATAATCTAAGTGCATAAACTTTCTGCACTTAACATTAAAAATCTCACTTACTGCATGATCTTTCTGCAACACCTCATTTGTTCTTCGTGCTGTACACGGGACGCAAAGTATAAAAATATTGTACAGGGATATTATAAAAATGGTTGAGGGAATAGATTGATTATTGTAAGAGATTTTGTGTGGGTCAGAGTGTGTTGAACAAGGATAATAGACTTCAATGAATGAAATATTTTGAACGGAAATTCTTGGAAAATAGCTTTTATTTGCGTCTGTTATTGCGTATTTCTACTATGTTTTGGATTTTTCTGGTAAAAGGTAGATGGGTTCCCATTGTATGTTATTATGTAGTAAATCTATGTATTTTTTAAAACGAAAACTACCACAGATATTTAAAGGGGTAGCCCTTTATAGATCAGTTCAGTTGAAGTTGCGACTTGATGATGAAAGAGTGAGTGCTATTATAAGTGCTTATGTCCACGGTAATGAATACGTTAAAAAAGGTTTTCATGCTGTAATTTGTTGTAGGTAAGAGACTTTTATTAATTGTAAAATTACTGTTATTATTAGTTAAGTTATTTAAATCTTTAAGTTTTGAAATTAATTTAAGTGAAGTAACTAATTGTATTTTTTATTAGACTAAGTTTAATAATAACACAGTTTGTTATGTTTTATACCCAGATTCTAAACGAATCTAGGCGTAAGTCTGTTTTATTTGTTGTAAGACAAATACCACACAGATTACATAACTTGCGTACGCATCATCTTTCTGAAACCGCTCTTTCCCTTGTATTTTTAACAAGGAGATAAATGATACACGTAGTACATAACAAAACAATTGTGTACTTAAAATACAAAAGTGAAAGAACGTCAAGTAAATGTAATATAGGGAATCGTTTCAGTTTTTCTTTTGCGACATTACATGTCTCTCGTTAAATTAAAAATAATAAAAATAAAAAAGCGTAGGCATAAGTTACTTCAAAGTATACGTATATAAATTCAGAAATAACCTATAGATCCGTTACAAATTCAAGAGAAAAAAACAGTTTCAAGTTGTTAAGAGAAAAGTAAAATGTAATGTATCTGGTAGAATAAGGAAAATGAAATTCAAGACATTTCTTACACATCGTTTTTTCTTCGTTTCAATCTTGTCAGATATCAAATAAAACCCGATTAAACAAATGATTTTTCTTCTCTCATTTGAAAAAAGGAGATGAAATAACTGTGGACTGATTTCTTCTTTCGACAGTGATGTGAAAGTCATTTGTTTATTTCCGGATGCGGGAGAAAAGTGGGAGGAAAAGGAAATTGCAAAGTGAAGAAACAGCGGGAGGGATGGCACAGGGCGGGAACAAGTGAGTGAATCACTGATGTAGGGTGGAAAGTAATTATTGTTACGTTTCGCTTCAAGGAAAATTCGATGGAGAAAATACAACAAAACAACATCAACAGCAACAATAACAACCGAGATAAATAATAATAATAAAAAATAAACATTGAGATGTGATACGTTAGGTAAAAATGTGAAGGAATTATAAGATGGAATAAGGGGTATTTTTTCATACGTTGTGGTATGGTGGTAAAATAGAAAACCTGACATTGTTAAAAGTGGTGGAACCTATAGAAGAATGCAATAAAATCAGTGTGCGAAGAGAAATCGTTGTAATACTTGTATTGGTCCAGCCAGGTCTGTCCATCCACCAGTTGAATGTTTCCCCAATAAAACTTACACCCTTACAAACTCAAATCATTCGCTTCGTAGCGGATACTTCCCCAACCCTAAAAAATACATGTACACCCTGACTTTTTTGTGCCCAGTCTGTAGACATTACTAGAGAGAAAATTTACCAAAGGTTAAAATTTTCGATAAACAGATTTCAACTGACTTTAACGTTTTATTGCCTCCAGAAACCAAAAAAGTTGTTTATAGCAGAATATCCATTTATGCGCGTAAGTGTATGTAACAAAACTACTGAACAAAACGAACTACGGGAACTACTACTGAACTACGGGAACAAAAACTATTGAACAAACCGACTAAAATTTGAAAATTAATCTATTTTGAATTTTCCCAAAAGAATTATTTAAATTAACTATATAGGCCACATAATGGTCAGTACTTTTCTCCAGGGCAAGAATTACAAAAATTTAATTTCCCAAAAATTGCTCTAATGATTTTGAATTAACTAACTTTGTTTATTATATTTACTGGTGTTATTAAAAGAAAAGCTTAAGCCATTAAAGATGGTATCGCTGAGAAAAATCGTGCTGCTCTGTTCTCGTTCAAAAAGTCATGGTTTTAACTTTTTTTTTACTTTTTAAATTTTGAACGATATAACCTTACAGTTCCAAATTTTTCCAACATCATATAAAAAGGAGTGTTGAAAACACAATGGTTTGCAATGTGTTTGACAGATATATTATTTGTTGGTAGTAAAATTTTAATTGCTATCTATCATATTGTTTTGCTTGTCCATCTGTCACACCTAGTTGTCAGAAACTACAAGAGATAGCAACAAACGGTTTTCAGAATCTTAACCTACACAAAAAGTTAGTGAGCCCGGATTGCGTTTGAAGTTACGGTTTTGACCGTAAGTGGCCTAAAACCGGGAATCAAGAAATCAAATTAGGAAGTTGGAAACAAAAATATTGTCATTCGATTCCTCTTAAAGAGAAGCTTTGTTAGGAAAGCTAAGTGGGCTTGATCCCATTATGAGGAAGGGTACACCCGATTAAGTGAAAATTTAATGTGACTAGGGCCAACTCCTTTTTTTTTGGAAAAAGTTGCCACCAGCCATGAGACTTATAATTATTTTCCTAGAAATATATTTTTTGTACTTATGTGTGGTACAGGTCTGTACTTTGTTTTTTCAATGCACATTAATAATTAGATCTGATTAATTTACAGTTAAACCTCGCTTAACCGAAATATAGAAGACGGACCGGATTTTGAACCCGTGAAATTCCGTATAACACGCAGTCATACTTTTATGGTTTAAAAAATAATAAAAATGATTATACAGTATTTATATGACTGTTTATTAGTATTTATAAAGGTAAATCTAAAAATTTCAAAAGAACTTAATGTAATTTTGTACATTCATTAATATTCACTGAATTTAAAAAAGATATATTTATAGTCATTTTAAACACGTGTGAGTTTTTGATGAAATCGTTTTTGCGGCAACATCATGCCATCGTTTCATTAGAAGCTCGTCCTGAAGGTGAAGAACGAGTAAACGAATTTTCAGACTAGTGAACCTTTATATTTGTAATTTATTTCACTGGACACTATTCTGTTCTTTATGACACTACGTATTTTAGTTCAGTACGTGCGTTTGAACAATATTGAAATTGAGTTATCACCAAATTAAAAAAAAAGGCTTTTCGGGTCCTTTCGGTTAAGGTGGTGTCACCGCCACCCCTTCTAATTAATCATTTACTGTGTTGCCGGACTTCAATACTTCTTCCGGCCTTTGTCGGCGCGGTAGGCCCTATCTCGGCGTACCGACAAACCTTTCGGCTGCGTTCCGACAGAGAGCTTAGTCATCAAGGCCGAGCCAGTAGCCGCCCTCTACCGCAACGCTCTCGGCAACTATATAAAGAGCGCTGCACTGATCTGAGAGATTAAATTCCGATCCAGACACAGAGAGATTCACTTCCACCAATCTACAGCATCGACAAGACTTCCACCACGGCACACAGCTGCCGGACTCCAGCGAAGACTAATCAACGACCCCACAAGAGAGAAGATGATGCTTCCGCTTGCCGACCCGTCACCGTAAGCCGTCGACCGGACCGTCATCGCCCGCTGACGCGAGCGATGCCCCCAGCGGTCCCTCGACCGAGCCTTACGCCCATCGAATCCGACGAAGCAGCCATCGGCGCACTACTGCGAGGGAAGAAGATAATGTCTCCGCTGGACGACGACACGCCATGTCGCCCAGCTCTTCGACCGCGACGATGACTACGACCGACGCTGCACATCAAGACGACCACCGCTTAAACGGCCCTGTTCAGGACCACCAAAATTAAAGGTTTTAACTCGCCACTTAATGTCGCCATCCGGTGACAGTGGGTAAGGTTAAGCAGGTTTCGGATAAGCAAAGTTTTACTGTAAGTATACCTAAAACATTACATCTGAGTCGGTGGAACAGAGAGTGACTTACAGAATGGGCAACCTCACATGTGACCTTGGCTGTTATTGGCTAGATCTCATCTGCAGTCTTTAGGTCGTTGGGGTATAATCTTGTAACTTATGAATACAGTTCGGTGATCCTTGGTAACAGGACTGTTGATTTCACCTTCGTTAAAAAAATAACAAACTTTTAAACGCCCTGAAATGCGCAAAAAGAATTTTAACTTAATTCAACGGCCTTCGGTACAGCCTAGTCAGTCAGCTGGTAGAAAGTCGCTATTATTTGTTAAGTAACACCGGTTGGAAAAGCGACTTTATGTGGTAACCAGCTGACAGCCATCCGTGAACAAACTCTACTAGTGTCCCTGATCAAACTCATGCCTAATTCATATCAAATAGTATAGCCAAGCAGCGATCAAATTGGTAGTTGTCAATAATGTACAGTTCCCGTTAACAAACAAAAAAAGCTAAAGAAAACTTACCTCCATTAGGCCTATTTTACAAAACGTAGGCTATTTGTTTCTCCCACGATCCTCTGTTATGTAGAATCTAGCCTCACACTTTTAGTCTCAAACAGAGGTCCCGGTTCATTGCGCATTTTTCACCAACGTTCCAAAAACGAGTGACTTAGGTATAACAAAACTATTATTGAACATATATATTATGAGAGCTCATAATTTTTCAAGCCAATTTTTTTCGTATATGGTCAATTGTAGACCACGTGAGGTGACAATAAACGTTAGTGGAAGCTCATTTTGCAGCCTACATTCTCAGCATTCGTTCACAGTAGGATTTTCTTCTTTCTTCTGTCCATCCAATAGCCTATTCTGTTTTTTTCTCTTCACGTAAGGGAATACTTTCCTTCCTTATATATTTAGGCCGATATATAGATAGAGCAACGGAAATTAAAAATTATTTTGTGTGATCTATATTAGTCCGGATAATCTGGATGTTCGGATAAACGAGAGCTGGTTTAACTAGGTGGTACTGTGATTACTTTTATTTAGAGTATTACTTAATTTTTTGTAAATAATCAAACACAAAAGTGTTTTTCAGTATTTTAGCTTTTTATTAATGAGTATTAAATAGCTTACGTTGTTATTAATGATTAAAACAAAGAAAGAAATAGTGGAGTATTATTACTTATAGTTTATTACCGTTTCTGTTTTTAACAATAATGAAAAGAGAATGTTATAAGAAATTATGGGTCGATTGGAGTAGCGCTTACGGGGTGGTATATCCAGTATAGGGGTGTAAGACAAACAAGTAAGCAAGTAAGGGTTGTAGGTAGAAAAGCGAGATGTTTTCAATTAAAGAACCCTGGGTTTGGTTTAATTAACATTCCAGCTTTCATTCTACGTTGTGTACAATGTAGGTAGTCAGTCTATGGGCCAAAACGTGCAACGTGCGTTCCTCTACTTGCCACGTTATTTATACAATTCCTCAGCGAATTCTCCCGTTGCAAAAACCTCCGAATTAAGCAAGAATCGCATTATAAATAAATAAAATAAAATGGTAAAACTGACAACTTCTCTTCTTTACAATGTGCAGACGGTTTTTAAATTAAGAGAAATCCTTTTTTATTTTACTTTTACTATCCATCTATTTTCAACTTGAAGTAGCTTAAAGGAATTCTTTTTGTAATTTCTACACTAGTTTTTATACGTAATTAAAATAATAAAAAGTAACTGGCATTTAAGAAAACACCGCCGTCACGTGGACAAGAACTTCTTATTCATCTTAGGCCTATCTCTTTAGTGTTTTAATGAATTCCTCGAAAGAAACAAACTTTAAACTTCCATACTTTAGTTTCATTTCATTAATATAATTTTGTATTTAATACATTTGCAAATTTTTTAATTGTCTTTCAATTATACGTCTAAAGTATTTAAGAACAGAAGAGATAGAGGTGTAAAATACACTAGTCAGAGTTATCTCCGCTGAAAGTAATGAATTTCATTATACAGCCAGACCCTGTGGTGAATGAAGTAAAGGAGTAATTTGCAGGGTGGAAAGTCGAAGCTTTTCAGACTGCCTGGCATGCTGATAACCATACTTTTCCACTCAGTGAGGAAGGCAAGGTAAAACGCCTAACTCCTCGTTTTACTAAGTAAAGCCTCTAGAGGTTCAAACCACATTTCGACTGATGACCTAAACAACATATCGTAATTTTATGTTTAGTAGGCTCCAAGGCTATAACGGGGGAACTGATGCGTAATCGGTTCTCACCTTTAATTGTCAGTTACGCCTTTTGTTACTATCAAGTTAAACAGGGCTCATTGTGCAGACCTACATAATGAATCAAGTCTGCCAGGAAATCTTACTTCCATGAGTTCTTGGCTGAGCTCTGGGTTGTCGTTATGCAGCGGGATGGAAGAAGATTAAATGCAAGTTCTTGGTGTCTTGAAACGGAGACGTTTTGCTTAAGGGGAGACTGTACTTTGTACCCCACCAATGTTAAATTTCCTATATTTTAGGGACATTTTTTATAGTATTGGTAAAAGACAGGAAAAGGAAACTTTACACCCTTATAGCTTTCGGGTTTTTTTTAGCTACTGACGTGTTTTCAATTTAATATGTTGAACCATAAAATAAAAAATAAAAAATGAAAAACATGAAATTTTTACAAATTTCTTTCTATGTTTTTGCTTGTTACTAATTTTTGGAACACTTGATAACGTCGTTAATGTGTCGGTATAATATGCATGTACAACATGAATAACTGATAAAAATTTCAGCCTGGTAGATTGAATGGTTTCTGAGAAAAATGTACCTAAGTGTTAAAAATCAAAATTTACGGGAAAAGGCAAAAACCAAAATGTACATGGACAAGTAATTTCCCATGAACATTCATTTCTTCGTTAGAAAGCTGAACCAACAGCTGATAACATACGAGTAATATTACAAAGTTATGTAGGTAGGCCTACTTAAACAAACTAAATTTCTCTTTGCACTAAAACAAGCAATATGCTATAAAATTATGAAAATTTTTTGTTCTTAGTGAGAAATGATAATTGGTCTGGGTAAACCTGTCAAAAACTTACATTTTTCAGTAACATTTTTGACGAAATTTAATGTATTTTATTATTTTTTTTTTTATAGATCTACGTCTAAACTGTTGTACAACGTAAAAAACCGAAAATCGAAATTTTCAGTCATAACCATCATACAGTCTTCCCTTAATTATATTGTAACCCTGACAGTGAAGTCCCTGTTTCTCCAGTTGAGAGGTAGTTCTGATATGCCAGTAACCCATCAAACGAGAAATTTTAAATCACTAGTGAAGTTGGGCCAGATGCCAAAGTAAATTGGTCTATTTAAGAATCCGTTTGTCCCTTTTTTGTAGTGGTCAGCGCAACTGGCTTCTATACCAGTGGTCCTGGGTCGGATTCCCGGTCAGGTATTTTTTTTATTTAATTACTCGCTAAAAGAAATTTACTATTTTGAATGAGCTAATAACTTAGTACAGTGAAAACTCGATTTTCCTAACCCCGTTTTGCCGTAACCCACCTTAACCGAATCTGATCCGAAGTAGCTTACTAGTTTTTTTGATTTTAGATTACTCAATTTCAATATTTCGTATAGGCCTACGTAGGAATGGACAGAATGTAAATACGTAGTGTCGTTGAGGTACAGAACAGTGTCCAGTAAAAAAAAATACAAATATAGTGGTTTTAGTGTCTTTTACACCTCTCCCTCTTCTGTTCTTAAAAATAATGATTCAGTCATTTTATATCCTACTAGGTAAACATGAATACAGAAAACTCGTAGCTACAACTGAAAAGAATGAAATGCAGAAATGGATAATTTATGTCGGAAGGGACAACTTAGAAGTGATACAAGGTAAAACTCAAAGTTAACGGGTCATTGACCATATATTTTTGTGGTAAATATTTGAAAAAAATTAGTGAAATAATGTTTTTACGTATCCTGGCATATGGTTTTTTAACCATAGTTGGATATGTATTTTCTACCGCCTCGGTTATTAGAATGATTCTGGTAATAGGAATGGATGTGTCTACAAAAATAGTATATAATATTTTAAGATTAAAATTGTATTCTTTTTGTTGTAAATTAAGCATTATTATTATTATTATTATATTTTAGACGTTAAAACGCCCTTGAAAGGAAGACACTAAGTATTTAATGGTTCATTCATCACCCCGGATCCTTATTCCTGTTAGCCCAGTACTCCTTCATCCCCTGCGATAATTTCCGGTTCCTTTTCACACTTCACTTAGGTTAAAATTGTTTCGGTCGCAATTCTGAGAGAACCTCCCACTTACTGTATCTACTTTCTTTCCGAAGACATCCCTATTTAAAATCTCCTGTTCGGTTGTATTCAGCCGTGTTAGATCCTTTTGACATTTTCCGCCCAGGGTCCTGAGCCAGTTTGAGACAATAAATATTTTAAAACTCTGTTAGTTAGTCGGTGTTCCGAAAGTCTGATAATGTGGCCATAAAATTAGACGTCTCGTTTCAGGCATCTCTTTTTCATATCAATTTCTATATTCGAGTAAGTTTCCACGACTTGATTCTTCTGTAATCTGTATCCATCCTCTGTTTTCCTCGGTTCAAGAATCTTCCTGATGATTTTCCTCTCTTCCATTTAAATTTCTTCTATCTCTGTTTTCGGTTCATTGTCAAAGTTTCACTAGCATATAATGCTGCTGGTTTAATCACGGTGTTATAGTGCCGAATTTTAGTTTGTCGTGAGAGGGATTTTTTATTGTAGATGCTGCACTAGTCCCAGAGCTTTCTCGATCTTCTGTAATCGCTCTAGTTGGGAGGATCTTTCAAAACCATTTGGTTCATTAATCTCGCCTAGATATTTAAAGCGTGGCACTCTCCTAATTTCACCATACTTAGTTTACAATGTAGGGATTTCAACTTTGTTACTTATGAAGACCGTTTTTTCGAATGAAATTTGGAGACTAACTCTCTCAGCACATTCCTTAAGGACTTCCACTTGTCTCACTGCTTGTTCCTGTGTTTGAGCTAATATTGCTAGATCGGAGTTGCGTTTGAGAAGCCACGGTGAAAGGTTGTGTTTTGTCTACCGCTCTCTTATCAGTATTGTGTACTGTCGTTTGCATTGCTACGATGCCGATCGAAATAAATGTGTACCGTGCGCGTATAGGCCTGCATACCGCTTCTGTTCACTATTGTCGGCCTAGTTTATTCATATTTAATTATTCTAGTTTTCTTAAATTTTTTGGCCCGTCTCTGGAAAACTGCTCCTTTTATGGCCTTGTTTTGTTAGTGATTTTAATAATCGGTGGTGTTGAAACTAACCCAGGACCCGTCACGTTAGAAGATTTATGGGAGAAAATGTCTGGACACTATTAGCAACGACATCGGGGAATTAAAAAATTCTATTAAAGAAGTGATAGCGTTTAACTCGAGTTTGCAGCAGGAAGTAAGCGTTTTACGAGAAAAAATTGTTACTGCCGAACGCGAAAATAGATTGCTTCACGTAAAAATGGACCGCCTTGAGCAATTTTCGCGACGAAATAATCTTATTTTCTATAATGTGCAGGAGGGAAAGGGCGAAGATTGGGATAGATCCGAAGAAATAGTGTCTAATATTATTAAAAATGAACTGGGTGTCAACATTTCCAACTATGATATAGAGAGGGCTCATAGACTTGGGCGTAGGTGTGGTAAAAACAGGCCTATTATCATTAAATTTAGTAATTATAAAACGAAAATGGCAATTTTGACTGCACGTAAAAAACTAAAAGATTCTGGTATCGCTGTGTCAGAGGATTTCACTAAGAAAATTAGGGAAATACGCGATGAATTAAAAGGTTACATGTTCGATGCCAGAAAGCAGGGCCATTATACTACAATAAAATATGACAAACTGGTTGCTAATGGAAAATACTATTGTTTATCGGACTGAAAGGGCGAAAATACAGAGTCTAGCATAGTGCACCAGTTGCCGGTCACTAACGAAAATACCTCTACTGAGTCACAAAATCTGGTTCCTTCAAGCGCCGAAGCCCACCTGAGAAGGCAGGAAGTTGGTAATGGAGAGCAGGGGCGGCGAACTCCTGAGCATAAAAAATCTACAGACGGAACGCACGTGGAATTTTTTCTTAGCAAAGGTAGTGGGAATTTTAGCGCAGATACAGAAAATTCACCTGTAAAAACTCAAAATAGCACAGGATCGTCTAAAAAGGGAGCAGTCTCCAGGAAAGGGAATTGCACAAGTGATGTACGTCGGTGGCTTAAAGAGGGCACAGTTACTCGCAGCAAATATAAAGGGCCCGCCCTAACATCGAGAGACAGAGTATGAAGTGTATAGCGGGAAAGGAGTGCGAGGAGTGCGGCGAATGCCGGTAGCAGTGCGTCAGAACTAATACCTGAACTTAGTATGGTAGGAACTCAAAATAACAACTTAGGTAAGTCGACCAACATTTTATTTTGGAATTTTCATGGCATCTCCACCCTTTTTTCTCTTGATGGTACAGAGTTATCGGAAATTAAAACAAATTAAATAATTTTTTTAAGTGAAACACGGGAGCATAATCCGTTATTAAATATTAACAATTTTTCTGAGTATGACTGTATCCAAAAAGAGGCTGAAAAACAGCTCACGGGGCCGGGCATCCGGAGGTCTACTCCTACTAGCTAAAAAAGGCATAAAATTTAAAACACTCTCTATTAATAAATTTTTTATATTTATTGAAATTACTTATAGGAATGCCATTATTATTGTTGGGGGCGTTTATTTGAACCCACAGTGCGTTGACGATGGCCTAACCGAACTATCAGCTTTGTTTGAAAAGGAGGCGGAACTGTTTTTCTCTTACCCGGTATTAATAGGAGGCGATTTTAATTGTAGGGTGGGAAATTTAAATCAGTCGCTAGACAATTTGAACTTTAATTACTCGAGGTTATCGTCAAACAGGATTTCAAATGACGAAATCGTTAACTCAGGTGGGAGAAGGTTAGTCCGTCTAATGGAAGATAATATCTTTTATGTCGTAAATGGTCGTAGCATTAGCGATAACCCAGGTCAGTTTACCTTTTTTAACGAAAATGGTAAAAGTATAGTAGATTTAGTGTGGTCGAACTATTTAGCGTTAGATATCCTTGAGGATTTATCTGTTTGCGACTTAATATTAGCTTCTGACCACTTACCGATCTCTGTGAAAATAAATGCTGATTTTATTCCTGGTAATCGCTTAAAGACGAGCAACAAAATCTGCCCCAAATATGTATGGTCTGAAGAGCGTAAACATGATTTTAAAAATTCTATGCAGGTAAAACAGGTTCCCTCGTCTGACTTCAATGATGCAAATTTTATGTATAATACTTTAATAAATACTATTAAAATTGCCGCTGGGGATTTGGGCATGGTAAGACACTCGACTACTGGCAAAATGATGCCAAAAAATAAACCTTGGTATGATCACGAATGTCGATTCTTAAAAAGATCGTTACGCAAAAAATATAGGCAGGCAAAAGCTGAAAATTTTTCGGATGTATCCCTGAATTTGTTTTTAGAAGAAAAAGTTAAATATAAAAAAATTCTTACCGTAAAAAAAATAATTATTATAACGATTTAAGAGAAAAATTATCGAACACAAAGAATACGACAGAATTTTGGCATGTCGTAAAAAAATTTCGCGGTGTGAGTAGCACTCCTAACTTAATAGGTCTGGGAGAATGGGCTGATTTTTTAAGGATTAAATTCTCACAAGGGGGAATGCTAAACGCGGAGTCTTACTACTTCCAAGATGCGCTGCATCCAGTACTGGACACTGATATATCCCTGACGGAAGTATTGGTTTCATTACGGAAAATGAGAAATAAGAAATCTCCTGGATGCGACGGCATCGCATATGAATTTCTTAAAAATTTACCAAGTGACTGGGTAAATTATATTGTGAATTTTTTTAGTAAAATTTTTGTATCTGAAGATGCAGTGGGTGATTGGGCGAAAATAAAGATATTCTTTCTACACAAAAAAGGCGATCGCCTAACTCCGACTAACTATAGAAGTATAGCTTTAATAAATACACTTTTTAAATTATTTAGCCGCATATTAGAAAGAAGACTGTCCGAGTGGGCAGAATTGTGTAAACTTTTACCAGAATGCCAGAGCGGGTTCCGAAGGTCACGGGGCTGCATTGATAATATATTTGTCTTTAACTCAATCATTTACAAGCAGCTAGAACTAAACAACAAAAGTTTTTATGCTCTTTTTGTCGATTTCGAAACAGCTTTTGACTCCGTCCCCCACTGTACTCTTTGGAATCGTTTAGGGTTATTAGGGTTCAGTAGTAAAATGATAAGGGTTTTAAGTAATCTGTATAGGAATTCCGGTATTTTTGTAGAAAAAGACGGGGAACAATCAAAACTAATTCAACCTTTTAGAGGAATTTTGCAAGGCGACTCGGCAAGCCCCCTCCTCTTTTCAATGTATATTTGGGATATTGAGCGGTTTTTTAGGGATAGGGGTTGTCATGGTGTTCGCATTGACAATAATAACGACGTGCTAATGCTCCTCTTTGCTGATGACGTTATTATAATGGCGGATAGTGCCTCTGACCTAAGATATAAACTTAATTGTCTCTCCGAATATTGCAAAAATTTATACCTAACTGTAAATATTAATAAAACAAAAATTATTAATTTTCATAAGGGCAGAACAAAAAAGGTAAAACCTTTTTATTATAGAGGGAGTGCGTTAGAAATAGTCCAATCACATGGATACTTGGGGGTTAGATTTGCGTCATCCGGCAGATTTGGATTATTCTCCAGAGAGGTAGTTAAGCGCTCTAAAAGCCATAGTGAATCAGTAATTCAGATCTTAAAGAAAGCAAAATCTGATTCATGGAACTCGAAGTTAAAATTATTCGATTCAATTGTAACACCCTCTTTACTGTATGCTTCCGAAGTGTAGGGCCTCAACTATTTAAATATTATAGAAACCGCCCAATTATATTTTCTTAAGCGAGTTCTATTCGTGGGAAAGACTATTCCGAGCTGGTCAATACGCCTTGAATTAAAACGTTTAAATTTATCGCACAATATTTTCATACGGACAATTAAGTGGTTTAAAAAAATTATTGAGATGCCAGACGATCGTCTGCCTAGATTGTGTTATAAAATGTTGGTGGACTCAAGCAATAATACGCTTAGAGAAGTAACAAAACAAAAATTTAGTTGGGTATTTCTTTTAAAAGAACAATTTCATTTGGCTGGTGTACATAACATATTGGTTGATGGGGAAGTAAGGGTAGAAGAACTAACGTCGAATTATATGAGTATAATAGAAAGCCACGCTAGCGCGGTTTTTGCGCAGGATATTCAAGCTGCTATAAATACAAATTCCTTTTCTGTGTATAAAGAATTAAACCCAAACTTTGAGTTAGGCGAGCAGTTTTTGTATAGGTTGCCAATGCAACATATGAGATGCATCACTCAATTGCGCTTAGCGACTGATAGATTTGTTTATTTACATGTTAAAGGGAGGGGAACATTTATAAATAGTGATAAAGTATGCCCTATCTGCAACCTAAAGGAAAATGAAACAATTAGTCATATTTTACTTAAGTGTCCTATGTATAGAGATATAAGAATTAGTCTTTTTAGCAAGTATTTAAAAAATATCTTATCAGAAAGGGGAAAATTATTAGTTTTATTTTCCAATTTAAACAAGGATAAAATTAGTAATCTGTGTTTATTTATAGTAAAAGCAATGGAAATAAGATTAATGATAATGGGAGAGGATAACACGTAACTAAATTACTTGTTCAATTATTCTATTAAATACAGCATTTTCACCAAATTTATATATTTTGTATTTGTTTTTGTTTAATTGTAATATTGTTTTTTCGCAACTCTACTTGTATAAGGTTAGTCCTTACAAACAAATTATTGTAAATAAATAAATAAATAAATATTGCTAGATCATCTTAAAAGCCAAGAAACAGAATTATGTTTTATAGCTTTGAAACTAACAGATTAAGAGCAAATAATTTAACACTCTACCTCTGTCTGTTATGGGTTATAACATCTGAGTGTTATCCGGAATTTCATGTAACCGAAATCAGGTTCGCCCTCTGTTCTGTTAAGTGAGGCTTTACTGTAAGTTCCAAATCAATATGTGTAAATAATAATGTAAGTATAGAAAAGAAGTGACTGTTTTAAAGTATATTTAGGAAGAGTGGGTGGATTTTAAAAAGTGAAAATATATCTAGTCGTTAAAGTAAATAAAAGTAATAACAATATATCGTATTTTAAGAGACCTGCGAAGGTAATGCTCTGTGGTAGTGACGGTATTGATTTCCAGTGGGCGTTAAACTGATTTAACATATTACCTTAACGTATTTGTATTTTTTGTTTGGCAATAAACGATAGGAAAAGATGCGGCCTAAGAATGGGTTCCGATGTCTGGCTGTCGGTTAAAGTGAAGGTGTGACTGAAGGGTGAAAGGAAAGGGTCGGGAAGAGGTCGTGCAGGTGAAGAATGGATATTATTTTGGGGTTGTGTTTGAGGGTTTTGAGGTTCATGTATATTTATCGTGCCGGGATTTTGGCACGCTACGACACCCTGCCACCTCCAGCAAGACTTGAGGACTCTACAGTTCTAGACCCTCCTTTTAAAACCCCTTTTATATATCTACAGCTCTCTCTGTTTTTCCTTACATCTGACACGTGATCCACTCACGACCTGCCGTCACATTTGGCACCGATCCTTTCCATTGCCTCTCTACACTAGAATTATTGCTTAAATACCCACCCTTCTCCTTCATAGCTTTTCTCTTTCTTTCCTCCTTTTTTATTGTACGTTTTCTCATTTCCCACTCTCAGTGTGTTCTCCGCTGCATCATTACAACTTCAAAAATTATCCATTAATATTAATAAAATTATAAATTATTATGAGTTTTTTACCGAGCAAAATTTTATTATCTGAAATAGCCTATAAGTACTGAATATTACCGCAATACAGTTCATTCGACAACCACCAATAACAATTTTACGACATAATTTATAAAACTGAAATTATAAAAAGTTAAAAAACCTACAATCTCTTATTTTAAACATTTTTTCCTATAGTTCTTAGTTTAGCGTCAATAATGATTGCCCATAACAGGGAGGTGGATAGTTAAATTTTTTGCACTCGATCTGCTAGTTCCAGAGCTACAAAAAATAGTTGTTTTTCTTATCACATGGTCAGCCAATAATATGATTGAAGCATTTAAGAAAAGATGAGGTACAGGCGTTAAAGACACTTGTCAGAGTAATCTCCTCTGAGAGTATGAATTTCATGATACAGCCAGACGATTTGGTAAATGAAGTAAAGATATCAATTGCAGGGTGTTAAATAGATGCTTGCCAGAGGGCCTGTCATGCTGATAAGCATACTTTTCCACTCATTTGGAGAAAGGAAAGCAGTGCTAAACCACCTTCCTCGTTTTACTTAGTAAAGCCTCTAGAGGTTTAAACTAGCGTTTTGGCTGATGACCTAAACAACACAAGTGATTTTTCGTAATTTTCCATCAAAATATCCGTCCAACAGAAGTTGATTTTTATTTAGCGTCGTTCACCTATGGTTAAGGTTAAGTTTATTTTATATTTTTTACTCATGATTAAACACAGATTATATTTTTAATTATTTATATTGGCAGGAGTAAATCGTGTGAGCGTTTCACACCAGTTGGTTTATTTAGTATAAATTCGGAATTAGAATCTTGGTTTCAAGTTAATTTGTGTATTAAGTTTATAAATAGGCCTAGCGAAATGCAATTATTTAGGTTGTAAGATCGAGTTTGATCAGGATTTGGATACAGAGAAGAAATTTGGCAAATTCCAAGCAGTATGCGGTAATAACAGCAGAACTCTAGGCAAAAAAACATAAAATGAAACTCAGATAAAATTTTACAAGGTGATGGCTGATCTAGTCCTACTCTACGGAAGTGAGTCGTGGATTAGTGCCAGACCACAAGAAAGTAGGTAGAGAACAGGTGGCGGAGATGCGATTCCTGGGAAGAACAAAAGATTGCAATCGTAGGGACTAACTAAGAAATGAGGACATAAGAACGGAACTGGATGTATACAACCTGAATGGGAAGATTTCAGAATATCAAAATCGATGGAGGGAGCAGGTAGAGAGAATGCCTGAGGAAAGGATCCCTCTTCATATTTTGTAGTACAGATCGAGGGGAAGAGAGATGTTGGGAGGCCATGCAAGATATGATCATAATTCAATAGTTATATCGCTGTTGTTAGTTAGAACAGACGAGTAAAAATGTAATAAAACGTAGAGAAAATGCCTGAGGGAATGATCCTCCTCAATATTTTGCAATGCAGACAGGTGGGGAAGAGAGATGATGAGAGGCCACGCAAAAGATGGCAATAATTCAATAGTTTGTCGCTGTTGAGTGTCAGAACAGGCGGGAGCCTAATCCTTGATTGTGAAAAGAAGAAGAAGGAGGAGGAGGAGGAGGAGGAGGAGAAGGAGAAGAAGAAGAAGGAGGAGAAGCAGAAGAAGAAGAAATACAAGAAGGAGGAGGAGGAGGAGGAGGAGGAGGAGGAGGAGGAGGAGAAAAGTGAAATCAAAAGTCAAGAATGGTATTCGTTGACAATGTAAATGAAGTGAATAGTTCTGATGGCAGTAGGTAAATGCATGGTTGATTCATCCGCCCACTGCAGGGGTACCACCACAGGAGGGTTTAAAATAACGATCACTAAAATGAGAATGTATTTATTAGAGCGAAGGTGGGATAGAATGACGGATGAAAGGAAGGTGAAGGAAGTTGATTGTTTCACCCCTTCTATAACTTTTAATGAATTCCTTAGCTCGTATCTTCGCTTGCTTGCCCTCTGTTCGGCTCGCGCGTCTCTTATAAATGCCTCACCTCATCTTACCAACCTCCCCTAACCATCGCTACCGACCCCTCACTTGTCCAAACTTCATGTTAATGAAGCATTAATACTCTATTCCACCTCCACCCCTTCACCCGTTTCCAACAACCGACTTCATCTTGCTTGCTTCATGTTATGTTGCATTATACCTGTTTTTAATGGGCTTACTTCAACCCCACTACAAGTCTCATTTTTACATCTTATTTCTTTTAAAGTCTCTCTTCTTTACTGATTGATTTTTTGTCGTATAATTTAATTAATGCTGTCTTAATAATTCGTTTTTAATACATTGTTACTTCAATTACTCCAAGTAGTTTATCGACTTAAATTTAATTGTTTTATATTTTATTAAATTTAAATTTATCTAATATTATTAAAGGTAAAAATCCAGTTTGATCTAAAATGTTATTGTTAATAATATGTAAAATCGGGTCATGATAGGGTATCTCACATGAAAGTAATTTGAAGATTTTCAAAAGCTTATGTTTTGTAACTTTATTCAATGATTTACAATTTTTTTTTCATTACACAACTAAAAAAAAGAAATTAAATGCTGAACAAACACCATGAGGGCGTGCGATATATTTTTTCAGTGCGATGCAGGTATTCGAAATGCGGCCCCATAAAATTTTTTTTCTTTAATACAACCTTCAATTCAGTTTATTATACACTAAAATCCGTAATATATTTTCAACTGTCACTAGATGGTAATCATGTGTGGGCCCTCAAAAGGGCCCCAAACATTTAAATTTGGAGGCGGTTGATGGGCAGCTGTGCAGTTGTAGTCGTCGTGACAGTCGAAGCCGCAATCTTAACAAACTAACAAAATTTATACAAATTTTTACGAGAGCACAGCCCCAAGAATTTCAGCAGACATGGTGCTTACCCTAACTTGTAGACTATAAAGAAAACAAAGAGAATGAGGTGGTTTCAAAAATTAAAGGAGCCGTTTGGGAGAATCGCAAAAATATGAAAAATTATACAAATAAATTATTACTTACAGTTGATCAATTTTGATGAAAATTTTTGTGTTGGGTCTTCTTGTGATGTACGTAATTTACCTTCTGAAAACTTGTACTTCCGGTGTAAATTCGATTTAGAAAAATCGACAAGAAAACAATAGGTAATTTCCTTCTCTATCTTCTGTTTATATAGGGCAAGAGAAAGTAGAAAAATAAGCTGGTTGATGGTGAACTTGCGTGATCAAATTTCCCGATAATCCGGTATTATACCCCGGTTTTCAATATTATCTACAGCATCCCGAAGAGATGTTTCAGGACGCTGTATAGCTTCGAAATTTAGTTTTAAACATTTATATTAAGACACTTTAGGGTTTAAAAAGTATATTTTGAGATGTTTTGAACAGCGAAATACAAAAGTTGTGTTAAAAATACTTTCGTTATTTTATAGACACTTAGCTAGTAGTATGAAAAGTCTGTTCAGTGTAATTGAGCAAAATGTTTATTTTGAAAATATATAGGTATATAAAATAAAAATAAAAATTTTGCTCAATTACACTGAACAGACTTTTCATACTACTAGCTAAGCGTCTATAAAATAACGAAAGTATTTTTAACACACCTTCGTATTTCGCTGTTTGAAACACCTCAAAATATACTTTTTAAACCCTAAAATTTCAAAATTCGGATCCCTGCTGCCATAGAGGGTATTTCATGCACCCAGGACTCCAGCTCTCCAGCAAGAATTTACATTGTCTCGGATTTCTTCAGGAATGATTTGGTAATCCTGTGATAAAAAAATCTTGACAGTGCTGTGAAATCATATTTATCAAAATGTTGTGTTGAATGTTTCATCTGATGCTAAAATGTAAAATCTTGTGTAACCTATTGTAATCAGTATTGATTAAGTAGAAGATGTGACGACAGATATAGAGATAAAATCTAGTAGTAATTTGGGTTCAGTAATATTGAAAACTATAATAAGTTTTATTAGAAAAGAATATTCTGTGCTGTATTTTACTGGGGTACTAAATAATAAGAACTCTACTTAACTATATTCAAAAGGGAAAAATCAATTACCATTCGCTGTGAAAATTTTATATGACTC
This sequence comes from Catonia carolina, assembly GCA_035578175.1. Taxonomy (NCBI): domain Eukaryota; kingdom Metazoa; phylum Arthropoda; class Insecta; order Hemiptera; family Achilidae; genus Catonia; species Catonia carolina. The sequence continues at coordinate 76,885,235 of JAQMRL010000003.1, forward strand.
TTTCTATACATAAAATGAAGCAACACAGAATAGCTCTTTAAAATCATGTAGTTTTCATTTTCAATCGTTTATAAGCAGCCTTATTGCTTTCCAATAACCCCGTAGTTACGGCGTTGATGAAGAGTGTGAGGGGTGGACCAAGGGGGAAGTGGGAAGTGTGGTGTTAGCTGTGGGTATGGGTGGGAATAGCGGGTAAAGATTACCCTTGTTTTTTCTCCTGTATTTAGCCGATTCAGGACGGGTGATCTATCACCCTGTGATAAATGGACTCTTTTGCTGTCATTGATCGTTGCCATACATACAAACAAACACAACTATACCACAAAACACACACACACACACACACACCCAGAATACTTAAATATACACTTCATGAATAGCTGTTTCACGCACTTCTATTAAAACATTATTGTGTAAATTTTTTAAGTTTTTTGATTCTATTCACTTGATGGGCAATTGTATCGTATTTACTTGGGGGCTTCTCCTACTTGCTGACCCCTTCGACCCCTTCGTGACCTCCGGTGAATCCTGTAAGGTTCAATTTCTACAATATTACTAATTAGATTAGATTCAAAACTATATTTCTTACCAAATAATCATTGTAACTTATAGTTCTGTTTAATTATCATTGATTCATATCAAAGTCTAAATGAAGTCCTAGCTACTAGTGGAGAGCTTTGAAAACACTTCAACGTAAACTTTAAGATTTAATGTTTTGGGTAATAGTGTCTAAAATCCAGCCTCTTTAGTTTGCTTCTAATGTAAACAAATAATGACGTCACTGAGCATGCGCATTATATAAAAATGTGTACACGCTGATTAAAACGTAACAACTAAATACTTTCATAAGTATTTATATACAAAATACTTTTAAAAGTATTTTTCTAAATGAAATTGTTAGGCCTACATCATATCATGACTAATGTTTTTAGTACTTAAGTACTTATAATTAAAAAAATAGTTAACTTAATAGGAATACGACATCCGTAAAGTCGCAGACTCTAGCGTGCACCCTGTAGTAGGTGGCTTTTGTTTGTTGACAGTAGGAGCAAACTAAGAACGGCTGAACTGTAGATAATATTACGTACCAAAACCCTATTGTTTCATACCTCAAAGTAGTCGCTTATAACTAAGATGTTAGCAAAATTTAATTTAAAAAAGTGTATTAATAATAGTAACTTAAAATTTCAGCAGAGAAGCGAGAATTCTCAAGTGCGCTGGTGTTTAGGGATATCAACACGGTTGTGAGAATAAGTGACTACTATAGTATTTTCAATACATGTAGGAGGGTGAACTATGATGCATTACGTTTGTATTTATGGGTTAGAGCTATGGGGTACAGCTAGTTCATCGAATATAGAAATACTGCAGCGCTTCCAATCAAAATGCCTGAGACTAATCTCTGCAGCCCCATGGTACGTAACCAATGAAATACTATACAATGACCTAAACCTACCCTTCATAAAAGAAGAAATTAAACAACATAGTGAAAAACATTTACAAAAACTAGAAGACCATCAGAATCCATTTGCGATTAACCTCCTTGACAACAGCGAAGATACTCACAGACTGAAACATTTTAAAACAATAGACTTACTTCTACGACTTTGTTAATCATTAATTTTTTTTACTTCTCTACTTCAACTACTAATTATCGTCATCTCATAATAGGCATCGTTATCATCTCTATCATCGTCATCATCTCCAGCTTCAACAACTTTGTGTTTCAAGATGTTGATTCACGGTTCATCAAGTTTAGTTTTGTACATATTTATATTTTTCGTCACATTTAGTCTTGTTGAAACACACAACTGAGTGTGGTTTTTATTTTAATTCTAAGGACATTACTCAGATTTTTCGTCTTTGCTTAAAATTTTTGAATTTTAAAACTGATTTTAAAAGAAATACACTGTTACAAAATAAAAAACCCGTTTGTATAAACAACAGTCTGTCTAAAATGTAACGATTTCATTTTTAGAAGTTTCTCTAACTCGGCGTAGGCCTATTATGCTAATTTTTTATATAAAAAACTGAAAAAATTATTGTGGCTTCCTAAATAATTTTATTTTATTACTATATAATTTTTTTTTATCATGCCGTGACAATTTGGTTTATTGTGCACGCACAAAGTTAGGCAACCTAATTTTGGCGACATTTTTTGCGTTTGGCATCAAATAATTTTTTATTGAAAACGGCGACATATCTTTTTTTATTATTTTCCATTGTCCAACTGTCTTCCTGTACTTGCGTTCCTTGCCAATTTGGGCATTGAAGTCACCAAGTAAAATCTTTACATCATCTTTTGGAACTCCAGCCATCTCTGTTTCCAATCTTTCCCAAAATCTCTCTGGTTTTTCAGGCTCTTTTTTATTGTCACCATTTTTGTTGGTGCATGCACATTGATGAACGTGTAGTTTTTGTTTACTTGCTTGATTCTCATAGTCATTAGTCGGTTGTTAATGGGTCTCACATCTTTTATTGAATCCAGAATTTTTTTGTCTACAGCGAATGCCATGCCAAACAGTGCTGCTCCCTTGCAAATCTTCTTAGTGGTACCACTTTTGAAGATTCTGTAGTTATTATAGTCCATTGTTTCTGAATCCGTAAAGCGTGTTTCTTGTAATGCAAGAATTTGTATTTTCTGTTTGTTAAGTTCTGTCGTGAGATTGTGCAACTTTCCTGTTTGAATTAATGTTTGAATGTTAAAAGTGCCAATGTAGCTATGTTTTTTCCGTGAAAGTTTGTCAGAGCACTCCGATTTGCTCTCTCGTATAAGCCCAGGCTCCCCAGAATCCGGACGCCTGGTTGCCGTTTGCCTACGGGTGGATTGGTTACCACCTGGGGTAATTTTGTAGTTACTTGTACGAGTCATGCTTGCTTGTAATCAGCGTTCTAACTTTCGCTAGGGGCGTAGAACCAGGGATTGTGAGTTCCTGGAGCATGTTTACAACCGCACCTCTTGGTGAACAGACGCTGACCATTAGCCGCTGGATGCCAGTACAGACGCTAATGGATTTATTTGTTTTAAATAAAGCCTAAAACAAGGGCCTGCCTCCTCCACCAGATCCACCGTATCCTGAGGTCGTCCCTCCACTGTCACTGCTGTTGAGGTCTTCACCCGTATCCCTGGGCAGGGGACTGCGCTATACCCCTCAGTACTGGGTCCTCAGTAGAACTTAGTCACCCCTGTTCCACAACAGGCAGTGTCCACCCCCGCGACTTGGACGCGCCCACTGAGAGTTATCTATGTAGACTCAGAAATCATATCTGAGCCCCATAGACCGGGTTAACAGTCTTGTGTATGCCAAGACTGAAGGCCATTCATTATTATTATTATTATTATTACGTAATGTAAAACCTCCCCATTCCCTACCCAAAAGTTTGACATATCATATGAATAAAGTGTATTATTTAAATATACCAATGAAAGTTTATTTGTTTATTCTGATTAATTTATCTAAATAAATTATTCATATCACAAAAACAGTCAATAAAATCTATTTTAGGTTAACCCAGATTATACCCGGATACAGAATTTTTTAGCAATTTAAAATTTCTGACAGTCAAACAACTGTATACTTTAGTAGTATGATATTAAAATTATAAATTAATAAAAATAAATGATCAATTCTCCGTAATTCAATCATGACCAAATAACAACAAAAGAATCATTTATGATTTGACTCAAATTATTTAATTGTCAAATACAATATATATTTATTATTTTTTATCAAACATCCTATGTAGGAATATAAACAGCCGTATTATTTAAAATTGAAATATATATGTTTAACAACCGGAATACGGTAACAGAAAACACTTATCAATGTTTATAGCGTTTTCGTGTGTCTTGTACACATCTGCAGTAAATTAAAATTCTTTAATTAAACATCAAAATGTAACCCTTTATAGGTCTGTGGTAGGTATACTTACCACTGGAAATAAGGTCGATTTTTTTAAGAATAAGCCATGCAGTTGAACTCTATTGGCATTTTATGGTTTTATAGATGTTCTCTGGTAAGTAGGCTATCCATATATAGAAATTAGCGCGCAGCGACCATTTACTTTGTGAGTTACACGAATGTTGTAAGGATTCATACCAGCGTACGCTACCAAATTTTTGTTGTTACTTTTGTACAGTACTTAGAAAATTCCAGTTTCTTACCGGAAACGAAGCATTCATGCTAATATAAAGTTCAGGTAAGTTATTCGACACATTTTTTTGTTATATAGGGCTGCAAGTTATTTTATTAAGCATTCTTACCACTAAATATTATGTAATTCCAATTTCAATAAACGTTCCTTAGTAAGTATACTTACCAGGGCTTGACATAAAAAAAGAAATATCTTACTGTTCTGGGACTAGAAATACATTATTCAAATCCTTATAAAAGAAAATTTAACATTTTATAACATGTATATTATTCCCCATAGTACTGCCCTAACGGGTTAAAACTTCCTACTCCTACCATGGTAGATAAGGATTCCTTACATACCATGGTAGATAAGGTATCCTTATTACCAGGAAATGTTATATTATGGACTAGATGTAACTATTTTAATTGGCTTTTATATTTAGTGTTTTAATCGGTCTTTGATAAAAAGTTTGCAAGTTTTTCTAAAGAAGTAAAGAATTCATTTGGAAACCGTTTATAAATTCCAAGTGAAGGGAAATACTAGTAGACCATTAGAGAGAGCGTATGTGCGCTGTACAATTGTTATTAGCATGAACGGGTTTTTGGTCAGACAAAGGAAAGGGGATACAATAGTACTAGCTAGATTCGCTAAAAGGAGAAACGGTGGTGCATTATTTAGAACGTAAACAAACAGATACAGACAGATAGACGTAAGAGACATAGGGTCGACTTTGATTAACTTGGTGCGAGCCTTTCTCTATGTCTCTCGGAGACAGACTCTAAGTCCAATATCCACATCTACACAACACAAACAGGCTTTTCCCTCGTTCTCAAATAAGAAAAGCAATACAGTAGACAAAACGGAAACTCACTATCAACTACTAACAACAAACGCACTGCATTATCAACGCTAAAGTATACCATTAAAGACCTTCTCTCTAAATCACAGATGATTCTTAGTAAATCTGTTTGTCAACAACATGTTATTAAAACAAAAGTTTTTCTTTATTGCATCTCACGTTTCATCATAACAAATCCCTATAGTACACCAGTGTTTTATACACTAGTGTACTATATTATTAATCTATAACAAATAATTTTAAAACAGAAATCCATTTCATGAAACGGCGCGTCTCATATCTGGTGTGTTGGCCGCATTGGCGTAGTTGGTAACGTGCTCGCCTCTCATCATGCGGTCTTAGGTTCGAATCCCATTCAGGCAAGGCATATTTTCATACGTTACACAAAATCATTTCATCCTTCACCGTCTGCAGAACAGTCGGACGTTAAACAAAAAAAAAAAAAATTCATATCTTGTGGCAATTTTTGAAAAGGGTTACCTTTGACATATGGCAAACCCCACTAGTGATTTCTTGTTGTATATATATTACGTATTATATTAGTGATTTCATACACACACACACACACACACACACACTTACTCATACAATTAGGTAACCAATAAATTCCACTGCTGATAAACAATAATAAATAACACACATCCGTCAGAAAAATATACAATAGTAGGAACTTAAGAGTTAAGTGTTAATGTTAATATTGATGTTAAAGTAGTTAAGTGTTAATATTTTTAAGTGGAACTTCATCGGTATTCAGAAGTGGAACTTTAGTTACAAACAAGGTATGCATCACCAATGCACGTGATGGATACAAATAGCTCCTGTACATTCTGCAACCCGCAATGGTGTGTTGTGTTGCATGTTGCATTTCCAGATTTTCTAGGCGCACTAACAGATAAGACTAATTTGTACACTGTAAAAAGTCTTATCAATTAAAAATAATTTTTCAGTATGTTTAGTGAATACAAATTAACACAATTAAAAAAAATTGACCTTTTCTTTAATTATAGGTTAGGACCAACAATGGATTACATGTAATCACTCAGTCTTTTTTATTTTTCAGTTTCTTCATTCGATGGTATTTTAACATTCTCTGGGATCCCTGTTTTCTTAACTCTTTAGTCAGTGTTTGTTGTCACTGTTGTATTTCCTCTTGGTGTTGTTTAATCTGCTGTCTTCTTTGTTAATTATTTGTTGTTCTTCTCTATTCATGATTTGTTGTTTCGTGATAACTTGTTCTTGAAGATCTTGTTTTATTTCCTTCAGCCAGTTGTTAGGGTTCTTGAATTTTTCCTCCAATTTTAAGATTCACTTGAATCTTAAAAAAGAAGACTTAAAAAAATAAATAAATAAACACCAAAATCATCAAGAGAATATTAAGAAAAGTGTGCTCTTTCAAGTAATTATTAGATAACACTTATTCGGGATTAATATTGTTATCTGCATTTTTCTGCCATGTCAGATGAGGTTCGCAAAAAGGTCAACCCTTTTAGCAGATAAGCTGAATGTATTGCTCACTTAAGAATGCTAACCTGTTTGTAGTAGTTTGTGCTGGCAATACAGATTACATATTTAAAACACTAGTATCTATTCATTAGTCAATTACAATAATTTGGATAGATTTTGCATGGTTGTAAATGATAATGAAAATTACTTTCGGTTCAAAGATGAGTTGCTGAAGATTAAATTATCTAGCTAATATTTCTTTAAATTTCCTTTTGTAATGTGTATTTTACTCTATTTAAATAAATTATTGTTAAATCAGGATTTTTACTTTCTCTTTCCTTTATGATTATATAGGAAGGAAAGTATTGTTTTCATGTCAATTTTTAGAAATTGAGTTTTCACCGGATCTACACGTTTGCAGACCCCCTGACCCTGAAAAAAACATGTTTTTAGCTATTGGTGTGTGTGTGTCTGTGCGTGTGTCTGTGTGAACAAAATATCTCAAGAACAGAACATCGTACGGAGTTGAAACTTGAAACTTAAGATAGGTACTACTACAGGACCCGACACAAACATTTTCATCAAAATTAGTCAACTGGAAGTAATAGTTTATTCATGTCATTTTTCACTTTTTTGTGATTTTCTCAAAAACGGCTCCTACATTTTTTTTTTAAATCACTTAATTTACTACATTTTATATACTCTACAAAATAGGGTAGGCACTATGTCGGCTGAAATTCTTTGGGAAGCTGTCCTCTTGTAGAAAAAAAATGTTTTTTTTTCAGATTGCAGCTTTAATATGCATTTCAGCACAAAATTGTATAAATAATAGAAGTTGTATAAAATTTAAAAACCTACAACTTTTATTTCAAACATGTTAAAGTTTTCAACATTGTAATCCAACAAAATAGCTGCTATGTTCGGATGGTATGTCACTAAGAACGTTGTTACGAAAGAGCAGATCCGATAGAAGGAAAGGAATTGCCATACTGGATTACAATGTTTTCAGTGTTTTAGGATCGCATCCTAGAAATTAGTACAACATTGTTTAGCAGCCCATATAACAGGCAGGTGGAGTGGTACATTTCTTGCACTTTATCTGCTAGTTCCAGGGCTGTAAAATAGTTCTGTTTTTTATCACATGGTTAGCCAATAATATGTCTGAAGCAATTAAGAACAGTAGAGGTAGAAGTAGAGGTGTAAACGACACTAGTCAGAGTTATACCCTCTGAGAGTAATGAATTGCATTACACAGCCGGGCACTTTGGTGAATGAAGTGAAGGCGTAATTTGCAGGGTGGAAAGTAGATGCTTTTCAGAGGGCCTGATATGCTGATAAGCATACTTTTCCACTCAGTGAGGAAGGCATTAATAAACCACCTCACTCCTTGTTTTACTTAGTAAAGCATCTGGAGGTTCAAACCAGCCTTTCGGCAGGTTACTTACATAACATATCTATTTAGATCTAGGATTAATACTCGTATGTACTGTGATAGTTTTTCAACTCCTTAGATTGATGGTTTATTGTTCGATGGCTTTAAAGGTTCTAACATTAGGTAAAACAAAAGCTTACTGTCCATAATAATTTTGTTTTTTTGTGCTCAGATACATAGTATTATTTACAATTTTCTCTTAATTTTGGTATCAGTAGGTGCAAGAGAAACAACTTCTGTCAATTTTTAAAAATGTAGCTTTAGTACATGGTATCTCTTACTTTTGAACTACTGTACAACCACACCTACCACCTACTTTATAGTAATTAATGTTACCAGTTTTTAATGTTATCAGTACTAGTACCCTAGCAAATGTTCAACCCTCTGCAAGTTAAAAATTTCCACAACCTAGTGCCTTTAGAAAACACTGTCATCAAATTAAATGTTTTATGTCAGCAGTGTGTTAACCAGGTGTGAATAATTAAAAACTCAGATTGTAAAGGTCAAAATTGGTGAGTAACCTACACATTTGTCAGATAAATAATATTATTTTTTGAATATCAGAAAGGATTTCAATACTAATTTGATGGCCTACTGATGTTATTTTATTCTATTGAATGCCCTTTATAAACAAAGATGTGGAAGTTGTGTGTCACTTGCAAATCATTCTCTATTTACCTTTCAAGAAGTAGGCACATCCATGTCACTTCACATTGTTAGTATTCTTTCATGTTAATGTGGAAAAATCAACTTTTTCTCTAGTAGGGTTTACAAGGAAAATAAGTGGAATGGTGGTGGGTCAGACACACAATGAGTCAGACAGATGATCATCAATGCAACAATGAGATTCAGCAGTGAAAGCCCCCTGAGGTAGAGGTAGTCCACAAACAAAGTGAAGAGATGAAACTTGTGGCATGATTTTACTGGACAGGACGGCACAAGCCAAGGAAAACCTTTAAAAAAGATCCTTTAAAAAACCTTTAAAAAAGGAAGAAATCTATTAGAAAGATGAAGAAGAGGTGATATTGTCAATAAATGTGGTGTGAGGAACTGGGTAACTGTACACTGAGCAATTTTAGACAGTCAACTTATTTTTCCCTAAGAAAGAATACTTATTAAAGGGTTTTATTTTAAATTCCTACATATTTTTACTTTCTCTTGCCCTATGTGAATATATGTAGGTATAATACTGGTTTATCGAGGAAGGTTGCATCCATTTTAAAAAATTACAGTTTAAAAACTACTGGGGTTAAAGTCTTAAATGTTTTTATGTTGTAAACAGTAGATATTAAAGGTTTTTTGTTGGTACGACTGTACTAAAAATTGAACTATTTGAATTGGAAAACAACATTAACATAATTTGGCAACAAAACGATGTGCCTCCTCATTTCAGTCTTCTAGTGTGCCATGCCCTCAATGAAAGGTACCCTGACCGATGGATCGGTAGGGCCAGTCCTGCGCTTTGGCTTCTGAGGAGTCCAAATTTAACCCCACTTGAATTTTTTATTTTAGGTTATGTTAAAAAACCATGTCTATAGTGAGAAGATTTGAAATGTGAATCATTTACGACATTGAATTGCTTCTGCTGTTGCTTTGCTTATGTTCGATATGGCACAGCACACCTAAACAGAGTTTAACTATCATTTAGATGTATGCAGAGCAACCAACGGTTCTTAAAGATATGTACCTATTAATTTGTAAAAACAATTTAATATTTTCTGTTTGTTAAAAAAAAATATGACTTTATCTCAAGTAGTTTTTAAACCATAATTTTTTTAATTGGATGCAAGTTGATGACTGGTATCTAGAAAAATATTTTCATGTTGATTTTTTTGAAATCAAGTTTTCACCGGGTATGTACACATTTTCAGACCCTCAGAAAACAAAAAACATGTCTTTAGCGATTGGTTTGTGTGTCTGTCTGCCTATGTTTGTGTGAACAAAATATCTCAAGAATGGAATAACGTACACAGTTGAAACTTAGAACTTAACTTTGATACTTGGGATACGAGGCTAGCTTGTGCCAGGAGTTTACCTCCTGAAAGCAATATTAAGTGTAGAAAATGCTCTGTTGCAAGCAAGTCCCTGTCTCATTGTTAGGTAACTGCATTTCCAATTAAGGTAAAATCACTGCCATGACGAGATTAAGAACTTAGGCCTACTCATTTGTGAGTTATTATTGCACAATTTATGAAGTCACAGTAGAGCAAACTTTTTCTGCTAGTGAGTCTATCTACGTCCTGATATTTTCTTCGGTTCCAGGAGCACGTCTAATAGATATTGGTCCAGTAGTCGGATATCTATTCATAGCTCCCACAGTGCTCCAAAATCTGGAGTTAAGGATATCCTTAGGGACGGTTCCTTTTTTGGGATGAAGCCTGTGACTGGAAATCAGGCACGTTGTTGTATAGTAGATTTATCAGTGTGATATAAACAAGAGAAAGTGTTGGAAATAACAGCGGAAGAGAAAATTAAGAAGTATGAGTTCATCTTGAATGAAGTGTGTAGGGTATTCAATTGCACAGGTAGACCATGCATTGTCATGCCCTTTGTTTTCATTTCTAGAAGAGCCATTCCCATTTCTATGGAACAACATCTCCGTGCCCTAAGAATTTATTCCAAAGGGTTAGTAAACACTATCTATGATGTACTATCTATGATCATTGCTAGATATCATCTTGAGCCATGGATATTAATTTCAATATTTTATTTTTATTTTGTTTATGATTTATATTTGATTAGTTATTGTACACCAATGGCTGTTGAGGTTTCTTTTCAATGTTTGTCATATTTTGTAAAGTATCTTAATAAATGTTAGTATTTTCTAAGTTTTTAAAATGAATTAACCAATATCTGCGGAAATGCGAAACGAGTTTCTGAAAGAGATGCAACCGCTTTTACAAAATTAAAATTTTTCTTTTTGTTTGTTAAATATTGGCCAACATGTAACACAGGATCCCAAATAGCTGGAAAAACCCTACTCCATAAGGTTTCCAATCACAGGTATGACCTCAGTGTTTGGTATTCTGATAACAACAATCAACAATGTCTGAGCATCAAAAATACGTCAGCTCTTCTTATAAACGAGTAGTTCTTGCACAGGCTTGTATTTGTTTTTCGTTGGTGAAAAACCCAGTATTCTGGTTCTTTATTTATTACCATCCCGAGGCCGATTAGCCAGCGGGGGATTCTAGGAACGAGGTCTGATGTGTTGATTGAGAAGTGTGGCGAGCATTCCATCACAGTTTGTTGGCTGCTGTATGTGTGCCTCGTATGAAGGAGTAACATTTCTCTGTCCAAGCAGTGTAATTAACAGCGTATACCATTTTGTTTTCATTTTTTAGTTGTTACTTAATTTTAATCAACCTTACCTGTGTTTACTTTTACAACTCTTGCCTTCTACTAGTTGCATTTTCTATTCAAAATTGTATATTTTTCATCAAAACAACAAAACCATTAATCATCAAAAACATTTTTAATTATTTAGATAATTTGTAAATTTCAAAAAAAAAACAATAACAATCATTTCATTGCCTATCTATCACTTTACATAATATGTACTTTTAATTTCACGGCTGATTTTGTTTTTCTTTACATTTTTAGTTTTTTTGATTAATTTAAAAAAAAGAATATTCAAAATAAAACTTAATTTACAATTTATATTTTGTTTACATTAGAAATTTCATTAATAAAAAGAATAATTTTAGATAACATTTATACATTTATTTAAGGGGGGCAGACCATTTTCATTATCCCTATACCTGCAATACTAACTTAGGTAGATTTTTGTAGGAACCGTTACAGCTACACAGCTGAGCTTTGGCACACCTATATACAGTACCTTTTTACAAATTTGCACCAGAGCTTTTTCTTTTATCTTTATCCAATCTAAAAATGATTTTTGTTCTCAAAAAATTTTCAAATATAGCTTAATTTTTTAATGAAAAAACACCCAAAAAATAAAAACTCCAAAATTTTTGAAAAATCTATGGAGTAAATACACATCTTAGTACTAAAATGTAGTGTGTGAAATTTCACACTTCTATGTGGGATGGTTCCTGAAATAAGTAAATCTAAAGTCAAAAAATACAATATGCGGAAAATACTGATATAGTAAAAGCATAATACCGCAACAAAAACACCTATTGCCAATTGGAATTAACTTCCAAAGAAAAACACACCAATATTTATATCACGTTACAGCTGATTCCTATGCATTCTAGAAATTATTGCCTTTATGTGAACGCAATCTTCATAATGTTAGAGTAGTATTGTGATTAAATTAATCCCAATTTACAAGAATGAAAAACATGAAAAATTATCGAAATAAACATTACATACCCCACCAACATAAAAACATAATTTTTTTAACAGAAAAAGCAACCAATATCGTGGTTATATCAATTGAAATAGGGGAAACGATCTATCAATTATGGTAAAATTGAAAAATCAGTATTTTTTTATTAAAATCAGTCTGCTCCCCTTAACATGTAATATTTTAGAATGTAGCATGTACAATGTCAATCACATTATGACATGTTACAAGCGACAGTTGCATTGCTCTTGTAATGACCTCTTGTCTATGTGATTTCATACTCCTGTTTCAATATGGTCAAACTACTGGAAGGTAAATCCAGAAAGTAGCTCTGTCCTCAGCTTCTATGCTACCGAGCTAAAACTAGGTACTACTAGAAGATCCGATACAAACATTTTCATCAAATTGATCAACCAGAAGCAGTAGTTTATTCATGCAATTTTATACATTTTTGCAGTTTCCTCAAAAATGGCTCCTACAATTTTTTTTTAAATTTTATCATTTACTACAATTTTTATTTTCTACAAGATAAGATGTGGCGCCAAGTCTGCTGAAATTCTTGGGGAGGTTGTGCTCTCGTAGAAAAAATAAAGAAGTTTTTTAAAGATTGTGGCCTTTTTAACATGCATTCTAGAGAAAAAGTGTGTATAATCAAAGCCGTAGAATATTTAAAAACCTACAATTTTATTTCAAACATTTTTGTACAAGGCTCAGTTTAGTGGCAATTAGTGATTATCTGTTTTTGCTCATCAAAATAGGTAAAACAATTGAATTTTTAAATATTATGGCCTTAGAATGCATTTGAGAACATAAGTGTACATTATAATTAAAGTTACAGGAAATTAAAAAACATACAACTTTTATTTCAAGAATTTTTTTCTACAAGGCCTAGTTTAGCATCAATTTTAGTGATTTCCTCTATTCTTAAAAATCAAACAGAGGTTGATTTTCATTTTGCCTCATTCACTCATGATTAAATTATGTTATGTTTTTCATTTTACATTGTTTACAAAGGATTTAACTTAGATTATATGTTTCATTATTTACATTGGCAAGATAAAGATGTGTGAGTGTTTCATACCGGAGTTTTTACATTAGCCTTATGATGAAATATAAATAAAAATACATTATTAAGGAATAACTGAGTTTGACAAATGCTTTTAATTATAGCTTGTATCTATTCTACAATGAATGAGGTATGATACTAGTTGAAATAAATATGTGAACATTTGGTACAGTATATTAATATTAGATGTAATTACGTTAAGTATTGTATGATTTATCATATAAAAAAAAACATTTACAAGGTTAGATTTTTCTTTAATGCTACTAAGAAAAATAACTGTACTTAATTCATCATAAAACGTGACTGGGAATGTTTTGTTACGTTGACAAAATGAATACCTCTATTTAGGGCCTAACTATTTTTTTTTTGGATTCTCAATTTTGTTATGTCGAGGTTTGACTTTATACTCTATTACAAGCAATCATTTACACCAAAATCAACATGACTCGCTACTGGCACATGGCGATGTGATATGCTTCAGACCCATTAATGTCAATCTTTCAACCGTATATGAGATGATCTATTCAGATGAAGTCTGTTCTAAAGTTACATGAAGCAAAGTACGAGGTGTGGCTATTAAATAACGAGACTGGAGTTGTAAAAAATTTTATTTTAATTTTATACATAATCACTTATTCTCACCTTCAGTATACACTCCTACTCTATCCCTACAATGCTCCATGCGAATTTTCCATTGTTGAAAAGAGTGCTGGAAGTCATCTTCTCTCAGCTCCTTCAGGACACATGCTGCTCAAAAATGTTTGAAATGAACCTTGCAAAACTGTTTGTACCGACACTTTGTACGCAATTGAAAACGACTAAAATTTTTGGAAATGATAATAAAATGTGATGAAATGTGGTTTTTTACTTATGATCCGGAAATGAAGCGCCAATCCATGCACTGGAAGAGCCGAACTTCACCGGGAGCCAAAAAAGCTCGAATGAGCAAGTCAAAATTAAAAGCAATGCTGATTGTTTTTTTTTTTTATATATCCATGGGATTGTGTACCTTCACTGGGTTTCTGAAGGTCAAACAATTAATCAATATTACTACCTTGAGGTACTTTCCAAACTACATCAAAGAGTAAGGAAAAAACGCCCCGAAATGTACAAGGACAAATCATGGGTTTTCCACCAAGACAATTCACCAGCTCATTCCACATTATCTGTCAAGAGGTTCCTAGCCGAGTACAGCATCTCAGTGTTAGAACATCCACCTTATTCACCAGATCTTCCACTATGTGACTTCTGCCTGTTCCCTAAGGTGAAATCTGCATTAAAAGGGACAAGATTTGATCTGTGGAAGCTGTAAAAGACAAAGCGGCACGTGTCCTGAAGGAGCTGACAGAAGATGACTTCCAGCACTGTTTCCAACAATGGAAAATTCGCATGGAGCGTTGTAGGGGTAGAGAAGGAGTGTATATTGAAGGTGACAAATAAGTGATTATGTATGAATAAAAATAATTTTTTTTACAAAGTCGTCTTGTTATTTCATAGCCACACCTCGTATTCTTTACTTTATCAACAGTTTAAATGCAATGGAATTACCAAAAGGGCATATAAGGAAAAAGGAAAATTTAATTAATGAAACAAATGAGGGGTTTAAAGGTAACTAAACACACAGTAAACCAAAAAATGAATTATATTTTTTTTATAAATAATCATTAGTTTTGTTATATTATATACATATATACAGAATTTTGTTACGTACCATTACAGTATATAAATAATGTTATTAACTAATACAATAATTTTCCTCTAAATAAAAAGGCACTGTACATAAATACAGTTTCAGATCATATCCTTACTTAATACAATGATTTATATAAAAATACACAAAAACCATACTAATCACAGATAATGCACTCTTTTAAATATTGCAAAGTGGAAAACTGCAATGGACTAAAGATGTGTTTATATCTTATTGGATCTTAATGTGTATGATACTTTTATACAGGTGATTGTAAATTCATGCAACCAAATTTTTCTGCTTTGTGGGTAAAAGATATTTTAATTAGGGAACTTTTTGTGTGACCGAATGTTGTGTGGTAGCACTTCTAGATTACGCCACTGAGCAGCAATGTCTATTATGCAAGACTAGCATCTTTATTGTTTTAAGAAACTGTGAATCAAAATCATATGGGAAGACTCAGAGACTTTCTAATTATTTTCCAGATGTTAATCTCCCAAACAAATCCTATAAATGTCATTTCTTTTGTCGTTTTCAGGAAACAGGAAGTACTGACTGTTGAGTGTTATATCTGACGACAGTATAAAGATGATAAATGAAATACTTATTTGTTCTTCAAAAAAGTCGCTTTGACAACTTTCTAACCAGATTGTGCCACCTTATGGAAGTGTTCTTAAGGCTAATAAAGTTCTAAAATTACAACCGTACTGGATTGACCTGAGTGATCAGCTTCTAGAACCCGATAAGGAGAAATTACCATTGTGGAGTGTCATCGATTAAAACACTTTCAGGACAGCCGGTACACCTTCAGTCATGCACACTCCCTGTACTCCATGAACGATTAAATAAATGACATACAGTGGATTTATTTGCAACATTAGAATCTGGAAAAACATTTAAAAACTTGTTTTAGGCCTTCCATACAATTTCAATTCGCAGTAATTCACAAAAATTAAGGTCTTGTGTAAAAAACACCACTACTCAGACTGAAAAAACTGCTTGATGCCACGCCCATTGTTACATAGTTGTGCGAACAAACAGCTACCATTTAATATTCTGTCACACAAAAAATTCCTTAATTAAAAATATATCTTCTATAAATTTAAATGTCATTCCTACAAAGAAGAAAAATTTGGGTTGTGTGTCTTTACTATCACTCAGTACTACCGATGCATGAGACCCACATATTTTTCATCATAAGTGACCATCTTTCTTTATGACGCAAAACTACCTTGCCTCTGGCATTTCATTTTTGTTCTGACTATGAAATATTAAAAAATATCGTCCACAATATTTTATTAACATTCTGAAATGAATTAGATGATACAAGCCAATCATGTTTATCACAGCAAACATCTATTGTAGAAATAATGATGTCACTTACGATTCATCATGTGAATTTTTTTTTTTTTTTTTTTTTTTTTTTTTTTTTTTTTTTTTTTTTGCTACTTGCATCCTGGAGACTCCAAAGGGAGTATAGGACATGTCAAGGTAAATTTGATGAACTGAAAGTTTATCACCAATGTGATAAATTTACTACTTACCACCAAAATTTGTTTTTGCTACTGCTTACTTCAGTATGCTTGTCATGAACCGTATTAAATTAAATATCACACACAATAAATAATAAAAATAAATCAAACACAATGATAAATTCAACACTTACCAATAATTTCACCCTACTACTGCTTAACTCAGCAGGCTTGTCAAGAACCCCTTTGTATCAAATTGTACACAATATTTGTTTAATTAAAGTTAAATACCAAAACTATTTAGAAAGGAATTCGTGCACACTGTAAAATGTTTCATCAATCAAATATTGTTTTAGCTTTTTTTTAAAATGACTTAAATTGTCACAACTTTTTAAACCTTGAGGCAATTTATTGATGTATTTTCTACCTGCATAAGTTGGTTTTTGTTCAAACAATTTAGTGTTGTGATTAGCAACATAATAATCGATTCTGTTTCTTGTGTAGTGGTTGTGAACATCTAAATTCTGTAAAAAGGTATTTTTCTTTACGTACATTATCACTTCAAAAATGTACAAAGAAGGAACCGTGAGCAATTGCAGCTCTTTAAATAGTGATCTGCATGAGGTAAGGTGGTTGACTCCCATCATACACCTAATAGCTTTTTTCTGTATTTTAAAAACTCTTTCCATGTTACCCTGTGATGAATTACCCCATACTAATATGGCATACCTGATATGAGATAAAATTAAACCATGATAAGCTGCTATAAGCAATTTTTTATCATTTAATCTGGCAACTTGTTTTAATGCAAATACCCCAGATGATATTTTACTACAAATTTGATCGGTGTAATAATCCCACGATAGGGTCCTATCTAGTGACACTCCTAGAAACTTCACTGTTTGCACATGATCTAGGATATTATTTTGTATCAAGACATCCACTTCTCTGTTTTCCCTTACGTTGTGTTTGTTTTTGAACTGTAAGAACTGACACTTTTTCCCATTAACTGTTAACATTAATTCATTCAGAAATTGGACTACAGATTCTACGCTAATCTGTGTGTTCACTTCGAGACTATCTACCAGTAAACTTTTGTTTATGATTGAAGTATCATCAGCAAACAATAAAGCTTTACTGTTGGGTAAGATATCTGGTAATCTATTTATATACAACAAAAACAAAATGGGACCTAAAATTGACCCCTGTGGAACACCAGCTTTGACATCAAGCTTTTCAGACAAAATTTTTGTAAGTTTCCCCCTAACTACTCTAGTTATTTCTACACACTGTACTCTACCTACCAGATAAGACTGAAACCATTTAAGTTCTACGTCCCTAATACCTAATGACTCTAACATTTTCAACAAAACTTCATGACTTTATTAATTAAACTTCATACTCTAATGTGTTCTAACACTCTAATGTGTTCTAACTTGCTAATTAAACTTCATTTATTTCCATTGGTCAGATAGTACTTAAAGATTAATTAAAGCTTAAGTAAGGATATTTCCGAATAGTTACAATATAAATTTTATTAATCTATAAATACAAAACTACTACATTCATACATCACCCTTAATCTGAAACCATTACTATCAAATGATAACCTAATAAATTAATTCTTTAATGTATTATGTATTAAAACTAAATTCCTTATAAGTAATTTTACAAAATACAGTTAAACCTCTTTTTTTATCTATTTCTGATTTTATGAATGTATAGGGAAGGAAAGTATTGTTTTCATGTCAATTTTTTGAAATTCAGTTTTCACTGGAAATACATGTATTCATAAGCCCCCTGAACTCAAAAAGTATGTTTTCAGCATTGGTGTGTGTGTGTGTGTGTGCACGCGCGTGGAAGTGTGTGAACAAAATATCTCAAGAACAGAATATTGTATGAAATTCAAACTTGGAACTTAAGTTAGGTACTACTAGGGTACCCAATACGAATATTTTCATGAAAGTCGATCAACTGGAAGTAGTATATTGAGAAATTTTTCACTTTTGCAATTTTCTCAAAAAGAATAACAATTTTTTTTAAATCGCCTTTTACTACATTTTTGTGGCTCAACAAGATAAAATAAATGCTATGTCTGCGAAAATTCTTGGGGTGCCTGTGCTCCCATTGCAGCCTTAATATGTATTTTAGGACATAAATATTGATACGTACAACTAAAGTTTTAGGAAATTAAAAACCATTTATAGGAATAAAAATTTCTATAGAGAGCAAGGCTCTTGGTCTGAAGATTTGTCTACTTGTAACTACATTGATTGTGGTTACTACAGGTTCCTCACATTAATGCAATTTACTTGTTGTTGTTTAGCTCATCAGCCGAAAGGCTGGTTTGAACCTGTAGAGGTTTTGCTAAGTAAAACGAGGAGTAAGGTAGTTTACAATTGCCTTCCTCACTGAGAGGAAAAGTACGCTTATCAGCATGCCAGGCCCTCAGAAAAGCACATATTTTCCTCTCTGCAAAATGACACCTTCACTTCATTCACCACAGGATCTGGTTGTATAATGAAATTTATTACTTTCAGAGGAGAAAACTCTGATTAGTGTCTTTTACACCTCCACCTCTTCTGTTCTTAAATGATTCAGTCATTTAATTGGCTGACCGTGCGATAAGAAACAGAACTATTTATTTTAGTCCTGCAACAAACAGATTGAGTGTAAATAATTTGACACTCCACCTGTCTGTTATGGGCAGGCGACTTACTTATTGAAAATCAACCTATTGGGCTGGTGAGTGAATTTCCATAAGATATATTAACGTTGTTCAAAAAGTAATGATAGCAATCCTGAGGGAATATGTGTTGTGAAGGGTGGCAACATTGCATTCCATCATGCAGCCCATTCTCTGAGCCATCTATAACAATCAGTTTCAAGTCAATCGGTGCAGTGAGTGGATGTATGTGACAATTCACTTAACATGAGTTAGATATTTGCCTACTAAGTCCAGCATGGATAAAAAATTAGAGAACCTTTTTGTAATATGAAATTTTTAGTGAAGCTCGTTAAGAACCGTAAAGATACCAGTGGATTATTAACTTCAGTGTATATTGAAGTTGTTACAAATCAAGTGGTATTAAATGTTCGAGGAGGGTAGGGAAAAAATCACCGACGAGCCACATGAGGGGCACCCTTCAACGTTTTGCACCAAGATCTTGAAGTTTGAGACGCTCCCCGTGTGTCTAGATATTTCAGTGACAGTGCATTTTCAATTTTGCAACTTAATTTGGCCATGTCTTGTGGATGGGTGCTGCGCCTGCTCATAACGGAGCAAACTGTTATCGCAGTTTGGTGGAGAAGCAAATAAAGATATGAATCAAATCATGACTGTAGATGAATTTTGGATGTATCACTATGATCCAGAACTGAAAAAACAAAGTTTTGAATGGAAAAGTGCACTTCTGCTACCTCTGAAGAAAGTAAAGATGAGTCACAGAGCAGGTAACAAGACAACGTTATGCAGTTGATTGCATTCCCATAGAAGGAGATAAGAAGGTAAAACGTTTAAAAAGAAATGATTGCATATACTGAGGCACGGTGCATCTGGCAATGGGTGCACAATTTTAGAACCACTGCTTTAGAGAATACAAAAATAATGGATGGATCTAAGAATACTGATCATCTCAGCAGCAGAGTAGTTTTGAATAATAAAGCTTTAGAACAGATACATTCATTTATTTACTTGGGATGTGATGTCTCTAATGTGCAATTAAATTGGAATTGCAGAAATTAAATAACAACTGTTTCAAAGGCTTATAATAATAATCTTCTTTGATTCCAAGGGTTTTTTGTATTAACATGCTGTCCCTGAAGGCCATAAAATCACGACATATTATTACAAATCAGTTTTGATCAATAATGTTGCGTCATTTGAAAAAACAATGGCAGTAAAAGAACATTAACAAAATATTACTGTATCATGACGATGCACGGCTCCATGCATTCGCACTATAGTGGATTTCTTGAACACTCACAGCATTGGAACTATACCTCACCAATCTGAGGTCATCAAAGCTGTGGAGGTGGACTACAAGGAGTTCAATAAAGATGGTCTGACATTCATGTTTCATTCAAGTGGCAGGAATCGGAGCAAAGTGTATTAGAACCGATGAAGGTTATTTCAAAAATGAGCATGTTAATTTGGAAGACTGATTAAATATTTTTTTCTGTTAAGCCTTTTTAATATTACTTTTTGAACAACTCTTGTGGATTTGTTAAGACATAGTATATTTACCCTGTCTTGTTGTGTGGTGTGGAAACACGAAATTTGTGTATGCAGTCCATCAATTGTTTAGAAGCTTTCGAGATGTGGATATTCAGGAGTACTTAGGATTTTGTGGAACAGTTGTTACCAACTTTGATTTTTTCCAGTGTATAGCTCTGGTCTGTGAGTTTATGAGCATAATCAAAAAAAGGAAGACTGCAGATTCATCTGCAACAGGTGAACGTGTACCTTAATTTTCTTTATGCTATGTTAGTACTTGTATTATACAGCTGTTTCAGAGAAAGTTTATAAATATTTTTTTTTTGTAATGAAGATTTGTCATTTTATATAATTATCAGAGCTTTTTCAAATAGTCTAAAGCGAAATGTTTATCCCATTTAAATTGTAACATCTTTTTAAGTGAATAACAGCTATAGTACTGGATTTCTACAACTAACAACTAATCATAGAGGTTTAACTGTATACAGACTGACCCTGAAATTCATGAGGAGCTGGTCCTTTACATTAAATATGGTAAAACATTTGAATAAACATGCAGTGTTTGAAAGTGCTTTGTTTTCTGTCAGGCTGCCATTTTGTATTTTTTATAGAAAAGTTCATGTCTCAACAATGGTTGCAGATCTTCTTTGTTCGTGTTACACCTTATTGCAAGTCCTGGTCTCCTTCAGTTTACACCTTAAGACATCGTGTTTTTGGAACTGAGTTTATAAAAATTTCTACCTTATTTTTATGTAAAGAAAAAGCACCCAAATATTTTCCACACATTTATGGGCCAGCCTGTATACAAACTTGATTATAATGTATCAATCAATAAATATACGACCAAAAATTATAGGCACTCGTGTTAATTAGTACAAAATAAAAAAGCTTAACTAGATTATTATTATTAAACAACTAATTAAAAGGACAATACACTTTGTTAATTTTAGTATATTTAATTCATTAAAAATATTGTCTGTCTTAATTACCCACTTCATCTTTAACAGTTCGAACATCAGTAACATTAGAAGAGTTTTTAACCCACTTCCACTAACTCACTTGGGTGTAACTAATCTTCATCAATTCTTGATAAACAGTTCTGTAAATAAATAAGCAATATTATTTTTTTGAGAATTCACTGTGAATACTTGATCAAAAGGGAAATGTATAGGACTTGTGATGAGCCAATTATTTGTCATTATCAATATTCTTGTACCTCAGTTAATGGCATTTTTAATAAGCAGAGGACTTTCATAAAGTACCTTAGGTATGGAATTTTTTTTTTTTTTTTGAGGGTGAGGTTGGAAAATGGAAACCTTTGCATTTAATTATAGTAATATAAAGGTAATGGTTTTTTCCACTGATATAAAGATGGTAAAAATGTTAACAGTAAACATAGGGTTTGACAAGGTTGCACTTTAACACCAATTATGTTAACTTTATATCAACGCCATCATGTTGAATAAGATAACTGCATCCAACAAAAGTGTTATGTATGTCACACCAGTTTGCTGGCACTTTATGGTACTTTATATTGGCGTTTGTTGATGATTGTTGAATCGGAGGGATTATGTATTAAGTTTAATGATTGAGCAACATAACCTCTTGATTCCTTTCGAAAAGTGGTACTCAAACTTTGTTAATCCAAGGTTCCCTTGATCTCCTGATCATTCATTTACGTTGGCACCCTTATTATTGTATGGGGTGTATTTTCAATACACAAACACTTACAATTAATTACTTCCTAAGGATGATAGAGATCAAAATCAATAAAACACTGGTATAAATACAGTCGAACTTCTATAACTCAAATTTTCTAATCTCGAATTTGAATTCCAGTCCCCTTAAACCTTTCATGCATATACCATATAAAAATCCATCTATAACTCGAATTCCACTATTTCTCCAAGCCGAACTATTTATTTGTTTCTTTTGACAAAAATATGTACATAGTTCTTAAAATAGTGACTTTGGTTGTTTGAAAAATGTAGGTACAGTCCTGCTGCTTTCATTTTAAGAGGAAATGTTCAACCATAACAAGGTACAGACCCTCAAAGACTTTGTATGGGCCTAACAGGCGTAAACCATAACAATGATTTACTTCTGAATCAACGAATCGTTGGTCGACCACACAACAAAAGAACATAGTCTACATATTTAACGTATTGTAGGCTACTGTATTAGCTTACACGTGGAATGTTCTTTTTTGTAATTTTTTTATTGGTAACTGCTTGTTGTAATTTTTCCATAACTCGAAATTTCTGTAACTTGAATTTTCCCCCCATCCCTTGAGGATTCGAGTTACAGAACAGAAGAGGTAAAAGACACTAGTCAGAGTTATCTGTTCTGAGAGTAATGAATTTCATTATACAACCAGACCCTGTAGTGAATGAAGTGAAACTGTCATTTTCAGGGTGGAAAGTAGATGCTTTTCAGAGGGCCTAGCAAGCTGATGAGCATACTTTTCCACTCAATGAGGTAGGCAATGGTGAATCACCTCACATCTCATTTTACGAAGTAAGGCCACTAGAAGTTCAAACCAGCCTTTCAGCTGATCACCTAAACAACAACATTTATTGCAGATACCAGGCAATCGAATTGGTGATTGGTTACAAGCTACAAACCTTTATTCATCTCTTGTGTAAAGACCTAACCTACCTTAGTAGTATAAAATAATGAACAATGCTAAACAGCGCTCTCTTTATGCCTTGCAGGTGTCTGTGTCTCTGCATGTTGTTTTAATACAAAACTTGGTCTTACTTCAGTACTCAATAATACTTGCTGGCTTGGCATATCTGGTGGCCATGACACAGGACCACCTACCATCCAATGACTAACTTCTGTACCCTGAAATACATCACATTTAAATTAACCAAATCGTAAAATGTATAAATGTATTAGATGCTTACAAAATACATTATTCAACTGATACTCTAAAAATGTTATTTAATCAAAGACAAGTAGGCCTACTCGTTTTATCTGACTTGTTTCCTAATTTCGACAATGTTAGGTTTGGTAATTAGTTATTTTTTATAATAAACGTACTATAATTAATTTTACGACTCAAAATTACATAAATAGAAATATTAATTGAGAAAATAAAACAAAATTTATTAGTTTAAATTTAGTATATTTTTAAAAAAATCAATAAACTTGTGTAGAAAACATTGTATCTTCAATCACTTGAAGTTACAATATCACTTGAACTAGTGCATCTTCTGAAAAGATTTTAACAAAATTGGTTTCAATTTTATAATTTATATATGCTGATTACTGTGGATCCACCAAAACATGTAAGTTAAAGAAATAATATCACCGAAAGAAGGAATAATACAGCAGCTATAAAAGATCAATGAAAATTTATTGTACATTTAATATACAATTGTTTTCAAATTCAATTTAATCTCACAGGAGGGTGTTATATGCAATAGAATCAGTGCACTACAAGGAATGAGAAATGGTAGTGCTGAAAACAATCAAAAGGAACATCTTAAGGAAGATCAAAAGTCCTTTAACGGACAATAAAAGAGGTACGTACTTTTAGAAAAAGATCAAAGCAGGAATTATACAAAAACTTAAGATACCATAAAAGAAATCATAGTCAAGCGATGAGCAAAATTTTACGGACACATGGTTAGGATAAATGAGCACAAACTGAATATAAAGATCTGTGACCAAGTAGACAAAATCTAAAGTAGGGTATGGATAAAAAAAAACAGAAGGAGGAAAACAGTTAATTGGAAATCCGAAAAGAGGATTGCATGAATTGCATAGATTTTTGAAGTAAAATTTGAAAAATTGATTTACAACCTAAAGGTTAAAACCACAGAAGAAATAAAACCATACAATATTTTGGAGTAAAAAAGAGCCAAGAGAGAGACTGGTGCAGGCTAAAATAGATTGTAAAAGCCTGGTGAAGAAGATTTTCTTTTCTTATGTAGGTGCAAAACCAGGATAGTGATCATCATCTGTTACTCCACAATCATGTACAGGGCCTACGCGAAGAGTGTACACTAAAATCTTACTAACTAGCCAACTAATATCACACACAAGAAAATAAACTTTTCTTAAAACAAGAAGTAACATCACAGGGACAAAGAATAAAAAATCGGCTGTAAAGGGGCCACAAAAAAAATCATACAAACATGGAAATATAAACTTGAAGCTAATATCACAGTTAGAGTAAATATAATATTCGACTCTGCCCAAGACTGTCACACATTGTTATGTATACTGTTGAATTGAAAGAATCCAAGAGTCACGTCCGAAATATGTCTTTCATTGCTGAGTATATCATGTAACAAGAGGTATCTTGAATCGCTGATGCAGAACTGCATGGCAAACACAATCCACCAACACCAGTTTGATCATCAAAGGACAACTGCACTTAATACACATTGAAGTTGTAATGTAATGAAATGAATGAATTTTAAAATTACGCCTATATTTCTCTTATTTGTGCCCCACGTTGGGCACCAAAATTTAATGTAATATTTAAAAGAAAAATAAAGAAAAAACACAATGAATTGAAATTTAAAATAAAAATTAACTGACAAAATTATATGTTACAAATGTTAAGCCTAGTTTACACGGGTCGAGTATTTTAGTCGGGTAGATTAGTAATTTAGTACTCGACTTGTTTGGACACGTCTTTATAGTCGAGTAGTTTAGTTGTAGTCGAGTAGAACAGTCGAGTAAGTACGGTCGAGTGCACAGTTTAGTAGCTACTCCCACCACTACGCACAACGTACTTTACGAGCAAGATCCCGTCTCCATGGAGCCACAACAATGCACTAAATTCGCTGTCTACGTTATATGTGCAGACTGTTACTAAATTACTAAATCACTTGACCGTTGCTAATCACCTAAAATACTCGACCCGTGTAAACTAGGCTTTACTGATCTTGGATTTAATTTAGTGATGAAACTCTATTCTACAACTCTAAATAAATGCTAAATTAATAAATAGCATAAAATGTTGAATTGAATTTTATTTTTAATTCTATTGAGCTCAAAAAGTATGAAATAATAATTAATAATTACGATTCTTTTATAATTTCCTGTAGTCTCAACTGTACTATGTGCCTTCTTCCATTGACCGGGATCAAATGGTGGACTTGACCATTGTTGCAATTGGTTTTATAGTATCTGTTACGATTCTTTTTGAATTTTATCTGCTTGTCTTAAAAATCATAGGGTTGTTTTACTTAGTTTTATAATTCAATTGTAGCCTATCTTGACGTTCTTCTAATTTCCTTTTTATTATTTGTTAATCTGTTCAAATTATTTATTCAAAATTATACCTTCTTTTGTTTTTTGACTCCACTTCTAATAAATTTGAATCTTTGGCTTCTGGAATAATTATTTATATTTCTGATAATTTTTTTTTAAATTTAGTTTAATATAGCCTATTTAATTTTTGATTTAGAATATTTGGATAATAATTGGAAATTATTTATTCTGATGATCTATTATGATGATTATTATTTAATTATTTATTTAAAATTCTTCAACAATTGATTCTTTAACAATGGATTTCTGAACTTGACCTTTGATCAACGATATTGTGAATCATAGACTGCTATTCTACAAAGTAGAATACCATCATCACCAAAAGTCATGATACCCATGAAGAAGAAGAAATAGATTCCTGTAATGAGTGCATTATGACCACCATGGACCATTTACAAAAAATAAAGAAAAAGTTGTACAGGTTGTACCTAATTACTATTCCCACAACTACATTGAATAAAACATTCCGAACATAAAGGCCAAGAAAAAGAATAGTTGTCATTAAGAAAGAAAGAAGCTCACACCATTTTTATTTAAAGATGTAAATTCAGCTGAAGTGCTTCCTGAGGAACGTAGTAAATTTAATTGTCATACTAATCTTTATGACAGACAGATGAAATATTGCAAAACTTTTTATTTTGCAATTGATGCCTACAAAATGAAAACAACAGTTCTTTTAATTGTACACCATCCAATTAATTTCATTTGTATAGAACATTACATTATAAAAATAGAAAGCATTTACTTACGATATGTGTAGGCACTGTGTGATACTCAACTGCTGGTGTCAAAGTGACCTCCCATTGAGGTAAATTAGGATCGGGAAGATATTCAGCATTTACAACACTTGTTAAATGTGTAAAGTCAGTTTCTAAAAACAAAATGACATACATTAAAACATGTAACAAAGTATGAGGCATCCTCGTGTATAATTTACATAGAATGAGAGAAAACAAAGAAAAGACACAACTGTTATGAATTAAAAATAAATCCTTATAATGCATCCTGCTACTTAAAATCATTACTATTTTATATAATATGTTCTGTTTTATATGTTCTGTATACTCCTATGCGCGGACAGAACTCTTTGTGAAGAAGAGTTTTTGCGTATAAATATATTTAGTTTAAAATATTGTACATAGCTTAGTATAGTCATGAATTGTAATTTTAATTTAGCTATATTTTACTAAATAAAATAAATAAATAAATAATAAATTTTACTAACATTTTTTAAGCTGCCTTTATTTTTATTAATCACTTACATTTGTTTCGGTGGATCCAACATAATCAGAGTATATTATACCGTTAGAAAATAAAAAAAAATTTTAATTTATAGAAGATGTTACATCTTCAGCCTTTTTTTTTTGTTATTGTATAAAACTGATTTAAATTAAGTTCCTGTAATTTATCCCTTTTCATATTCACCACAGATAACAGCAGCAGTCAATATCACTTCATCATTCTTAAATTTAATTTGCTCATTTAAAATGGTCTGCTTTTTGCTTTTTTAAAAATGTTTATAATTATTATAGATCATCTCATGTTTTTAAATCTTATTTTTACTTTCTTTATTGCACTGCTTTATTATACTGAAATGTTTGTCTATTTTACCAAATTTATGTTCCTCCTCCTTATGATTCCTTATGATTGGTATAGTTTGATATATTATAGTTACATTTTAGTGGTTTTTTTATGTTCATGATACCTCACCTGAAAATTATGACTAGTCATACCAATGTAAATTTTTTTACAATCTTCATTACCACAATAATTTATTTTATATAGGCCCTACACCTTTTTTTGTTATTTAGTGTTTCATTCATTTTATTGTTTAGTATGTTTATGGACAGTAGTTTCTTATTATTACATCTTAAGGTTTTATAAAAATGACTGAAGATGTAACATCTATAAATTTTTAAAATTTTTAGTTTCAAACAGTATAATGTACTGTAATGATGGTGGATCCACCAAAACACGTGTAAGTGATTAATAAAAATAAAGGCAGCTATAAAAACGTTAGTGAAATTTATTATACAAAATAGTATTGTTATGAATTAAAAACAAAATTAATAATAGACATTGGAGTGAATTTTTATTAGCAATGAAAGTTTTAACGTAAATTAAGAAATTAAGACGGTTTATGAATTTTATTGACTTGCTTACTTAATAACTAATTGCTTGCTTAATAACTATTAGGTACAAGCTATCCAATAGTGCATACCTCTTAACAATGCGATGTAAATAGTTATTTAATGACATAACCTCATTGTTTCATTTCTGATCTGCATGTTTTATGAATCGCTCACTCCGCACCAGTGAGTATTTCCTGGGGTAGGCCTTAGGCCTTAGGAGTGGTTATCTTTACAGATTGTTGTAGGTATAGTTTGTCCAATCTGAATTGGTGGGCATAGCTACAGAGTTGTGATCATACCTCTTTACGTCCCTCGCTTCTGTGTACAAGATAACTCACAAACAATGTGACAGAAAGTAAGTGAATTGTTTATTTATGTTTCTTGATTAGAAGGATAAAATGTTTAAATATTTTGTGATCTTAGGAAACACTCTGTACTTATACAGCTGTTCGAGTTGAACTATTCAGTTTGGACATGCTGTACAAGTTTTACAAAGTAAAGTACCCATTGTCCAACAAAGCACAACTCTCTATTTGTCTAAGTATTGATGATACATACTACGGAAGGTCAGCAGGCTCTCCAAGGCACCTTACTCTAAAATCATTCTAATCAAACATTTATTCCAATTCAGCAGAGAAACACACTAAAGCATGGTATCAAATATGTTTGATGACTTCTCAATCAAAAACCAACATTAAATTATTATAATTTATATTTAATATAATTTTAACTTTCACAGATGAAACAAAGCATAATCTCTGTGTTAAGTTTTTTTTTTGGTTAAAATTTTCTTGCTCAATAATTACCTACTTGAAATTTATTGGTTAAAAAACAATGCAAACTTATCATACTGTACAAAAACACTACTGAGCGCTCTCATGGGTCGAACCATACAAATTTATCTAAACCAAGAAAATTGCTATAAAAGTAGAAGCCTATCACACATTAGGAGAATCAACAGCAAAAATGATCAGCAGTAAAAGTGTTAACAAGTGATGAAAATTGGGAAATTAGAGCGCCTGACCATTATTTGTGTAGTGTCTCATTTTTTCAGTTGACATTGGGCTATTATTTCAATAGCATGCTTTAATGATCTTCAGGAAGCAGTCAAAGAATATTTCAGTACATTGGAGGAAAGAGAAATAAAAGTAAACATGGGATAAATCAAAGTAAAGTATAATTGAAAGAAAACTGAAAGAATTTGATACAGAAGATTTGGAGTAGAGTAGAAGGAATACAAGAGAAAATAGGGCTAAAAAGAATAAGGATTGGTGAGACCTGAGGATGTTGCCAATGGAAATTAAGGAATTTAGAAGATTTAAAAATGACCCTATGCTGCAAGGCAGAAGGAATAAAAAAAAATATATTAATTGTTTCTAAATAAATACATTTAAAAAATATGAAATTACCACTAGACTGAGGTATTACATCAGGGTTACGTTCATCTTCAACAGAAGGAGTTACTGTTAAAAGTTGAGCCATAGATTTATCGAGTTCACTATCTGTATTTTGGAGAGGTGAGGAAGCCCGATGTCTTCTTTTACATCTAATCATTGCTCCAATTGTTGAGCCAAGCACTATGCTTACTATTATTACACCAAATAAGACTGATTCCATTATTTGGTAGGAATCATCTGTAAAAAAAAGTTATCAAAAGATTTTGTTACAATTAGAAATAATTACAACAACATATCAATTCTCAGCTAGGTTAGATTCCTGAACAGGGTCTAAAATTATTTAAATTTTCTTTCCCCAATGTAATTGATCAAATCGAGATATTGGCACAATTTTAAATTAATAAAATATTAAATTAATCGAATAATTAATTTTAGATTAATAAAATCTTAACTCCTTCATCTTGCATCAGTTTATCTACATTTTTAAACACAATACAGTAATTTGAACTTGTCTTTTGGAGGCCACTTGTAGGTGACCTATTATTTAAATAATTTTTTTTAAACTGCACAATTTGTAGTGTTATTGTTTATTTATTGTACTATTTTCAGTTAATATGTTCATTGAATCAAATTAAAGCCTTGAAGCATATAACAATAAAATTATAGATATTTCAAATGTAGCTGAACATTTAATTTCAAATAAACATCCTATTTTTTTTCTCATATAGGGCCAATTTTAAATGACGTGAGATGACTTTAGACGTTTCTGAAAGTTCTTTTTGCAGCCCTCATTCTAAGTATTCACTCACTGTAGGCTTTTCCCCTTTTTTCTTCTGTTCACCTAGTATTCTGTTTTTGCTCATCATGGAATCCCTTCAAGTCCGTAATTAGTTGTCTAAATTTGGTTCGGTTCATTAAGTTTTCTCGGTTTATTCCGGTCAATATCCTTTCTGACTTTTTAAACCATTTTACTTATCGGACATCTTAGGTCTATTGTTAAGAGTCTTAAAAATTGGTTTTTTCAACAATCTGTTGTCCATTCTATAAAGGTGTATGCAAAAATTTTAGTCTTTTTTTCTGATCATTCATTTTCCTTTTACAGTTCTTCTCGAACTCGTGACCTTTATTGTCCATCTACTATCTTTGAGCCCATTATCTTGTGGAGGATCGTTCTCTCAAATTTCTCTGCTTCTCTTAGACTAACTTTCCTGGTCATTCTAGGGCACTCACCCTCATATAGACACGTAGGTTTTATCACAGTATTGTAATGTCTAAACTTGGCTTGTCCTGAAAGTGCTTTCTAATTATACAAGTGGTGAGTTTTCCAAGTGCACTGGCCTTCTTTTCCTGTCTGTTGTTGTTCACTTCCTTTTCGCTGATCTTGGTTTGTATTATCTCCCCGATGAACTTGAAGCTATCAAATTTCCCAATTGTTCCATATTGTGTCTTCAGGTGACATAGGGCTGTTTTGATGTTCGTTATTTATTTAGTTTTCTTAAAGGAAATCTGTGTCCCACTTTCTCTGCTTGTTATTTTACATGTTGATTTGCTCTATTACTGTTTTCAAGTGCCTAAAAACTAATAAAAAGATTGCTAGTCTGTCTGCAAAAGCAAGACAGTTTATCTTTATACTGTTTTTCATCCTCCAATGTGTATTTGGTTAAACAATCCTTTATTGGTAAGTTCCATGTTTCACATTCCTGAATACTAATGTTAAAATAAATATACTATAACTAATATAGATAATGATATGGAAATTTTGGAAGCATGAAATAATTATTAAACAAAAAAATGGCTCAGAAAAATTCTATACTTACAAATACAAGTTTAATTATAAATTAATAAACCACCAGAGAATATTTTGAAAATGATAAACTTTATACGTTAGTAAACCTGATCACATAGGTAATTATCTATTTCTACATATATTTTTTGGTAGTCATGAAAAATCGATGAAAGTGTGCATGTACTGATATATTTATGCAACTAATAATGAACACATGTTATTCAAAAAGACCTATTGCATTTTTTTAATCAGGTGACAGTAAGCTAATGTGTATTTGGTGGGTTTTTTTTCTATATTATGTGATTCTGGGCACAGGAAAATGTTTAACAAAATACAATATAATATACACTCATATGTATAAATGTTCAGACGTTATGTACCTTTATTATTTCTTTGATGTTGATGAGACGAATGGCCTAATGTTGATACAGTTAAAATAGCTGTGTCAGCACTGCGACCCTTATCATTACTGCTATAAATGAGTATCGTATACAAAATTCCTGGTTCCAGACCTCTAACTGGAAACTCAGGAGAGACACGACTACTCATATTTGATACTAGGCGCCCTTCTTTTTTAACTTCAGCTACAAATTCTTGAGGGAGCCCACCATCAAAACCTCAAGAACAACTGACATGTATCCAGCTCTGACTTCGATTTGTAGTTGTACAGTTATAAGGTGCGTCTGGTTTACCTGAAAATTGTTCAAAAATATTGTATCAATAACAAATTGTTAAATAAATAAATAAGACTCTATTCTTAGCTACACAATAAACAAATTAATTAATAAAAGGATAAACATAACATACCATATTTTTTTACATTGTATTTCTTTTGCAATCAGTTTATAAATTCAATAACTTTAAAAAAGATGAGATAATCTGAGTAATGTCCTTAGAATTAAAATATAAACCACATTCAGTAGTGTGTTTCAACAAGACTAAACTGTGAAGAAAAAAATTTTATATATGTACAAAACTAAACTTGATAAACTGTGAATCAACATCTTGAAACACAAAGTTGTTGAAGCTGGAGATGATGACGATGATAACGATGCCTATTATGAGATGACAATGATTAGTAGTGGAAATAGAAAGAAAAAAAGGTTTAAATGATTAACAAAATTGTAAAGGTAAGTCTAATGTTTTGAAAGTTTCAGTCTGTGAGTATCTTCACTGTTGTTGAGGAGGTTAATCGCAAATTGATTCTGATGGTCTTCTAGTTTTAGTAAATGATATTTTCTATTTTGTTTAAGTTCTTCTTTTATGAAGGGCAGGTTTAGATCATTGTGTAATATTTCATTAGTTACGTACCATGGGGCTGCAGTGATTTGTCTCAGGCATTTTAATTGAAAGTGCTGCAGTATTTCTATATTTGATGAACTAGCTGTAGCCCATAACTCTAACCCATAATTCCAAACTGGTTTGAGTATTACCTTGTTTACGAGTACTTTATTTTCAAGGGAGGTAGAGACTCACTTGTTGACCATATTTTGACAAACAAACATACACATAATGTTAGAAAAATATATTTCAGTCATTATCAAAGATTTTTACAGCTGAAAGCATGATTTATGGTTTAAGAACTCTAAATCTGAACAAAATGATTTCAAGAGAAACAATTTTCTTCTCCCTAAGGCTATGTTGGAATCTGTTCAATTTAAGAACAATATCAATTCCATTATCCAATGAGATGAGGATGATAAATTTAAGATGTGTAAATGAGTAGTCTTGCACAGATTCTGATTGACTAGTTCTGAGAGAGTACGATTAATTGAACCCCAACCATCAAAGTTCACTAGTAAACACTGTTTCTAGTATTAAAGTCTGAACTACCTTTACTAAGATTTGAACCATGGAAACCTTTATCTCTGAAAATCAGCTGTTTAACACCGATTCTTTACCACTAGACTAACCCGCGGGTTAAGAGATGAAAATGAGAAAATACTTAAGAAAAATATTTTGAGTTCACAGAAGTATTAATATAAACAAACAAATCAAATGTAGGAATTTAGGAACTTTTTTTAGAAAAAGTTGGTAAACTTTATAAAGTTAAAAACAGTTAAACCTTTTGGACATTTATATAGAGTGTACAATAAGAGACATAAAACAAAATGTTCAACTTAATGAAAAATTATAGAACCAAACCTTTATAAATGGTACTCTAACGATATTTTTTAAGAGACTAACTGGAGAAAAAAGATAAACAATCTTATGATAATGTTAATAATGACTGATTGAGTGTAAGAAAGGAAAATTAGCATATTTACTAAATCAAGCAAAGTCTTCAATCATTAGCAGGAATGTGGTGTGTGGGTGTTACCCACAATAAATTTACTTTTTTGGAGCCTGACTCCAAATTGTTTTACCTCTCTCACTTAACATAGTAACGTTTAAAAGGTAATTCACAAACTAGTGATTTTGTTAAGGTTATTAGGAATTATTTTTAATAACCTAACATTTAATGTTAGGTTAGAAATAAGTAATGTTATGAATAGGTCTACTTCTTAACAACATAAGATATGCTGATAATACGGTCATTTTTGCAGATTCAATAGAGGAGCTCCAGCTTTTGATGAATTGAGTTATCAATAAGGGAAAACCTCTTAGTTTAAAAATTAGCTCTCTGAAAACTATGGTGGGTGGTCAGTAAGGTTCATAACACTCGATGCGACTTAATTAGTGAAGATGTTTGCAAGTGTTCTAGCCAATCTTTAGTAATGGAGTTGACACTATAGAAAAAGGTATTCGGACGTGTAATGCAGACGTGTTTTTACTTTATGTCATTTAGTAAGATGACTCAACCCACTAATAAACTAACTGGCATGTTTTACTACAGAGCAAGATTAATGATGACTTTATGAAATAAACCAACAAACCAAATTAAGAACTATATTTTAAAGACCACTACTTTAAGGTAGACTAGTCTATTTTAGTTACTATGTTTTGGTATTCTAGTCACCAAGTTAAGCCCTTCTTAGTATGTAAAAAGTTGGATTACAGCAGATCTGGAGCCAACAGTACAAGTGAGAGCTTAGACTAAAATTTTATTGAAATAGCTATTCTGTTAACACGAATTATCTGCTTGTTAACAATACAATTTCACTTCCTGTAAGATAACAATTTGTAAAGACATTCTGACCAATCTAACTATACCGTGGCTCCATTTTTGGTTCCTGTCACACGTCTACATTAAATATTCTTCAAAGGCATCAATCAAAAGCTTTTCAAGCCATCACCAATCCCCCATTTTATGTAACTAATCATACATTGAACACAGACCTGAAAATCCCTACTGTTTTTGATATCATTAAAAGCACATACAATACTTTTCACTTGAAAACAATTGCACACAAAAACCCCAACGTTTGTTAGCTCTCAACAAAAATGTCCTTCCTGTTGTCAGGCGGCTGAAAAGAAAATGGAATCGTGATCTGCTACAACCACCATTTGATAAAACAAAGAACTCATCCGTAAACACTCTTACATACATCATTCTTCGTTAATCGTTGTCATTCAGATCTCATTAGTACATCATACTCATGCTGTGTTTATCGTACCACGATCATAATATAAATTGTAATATTTCATGTCATTCCATTTTTATTCAAGCCGAATGGTCATTGGGCTGGCTTCACTTCATGTCATACACAAGTTACTATCATAAACCATTCATCTCATTCACTAGTTGTTAAGCTCATATCGTACATTTGTAAATAAAAAATAAAGTTTAGTCAAAAAAAAGCTAGTTGTACAGAGTCCGGCAGAATAATCTGACGATTTTGGAGGGTCAATAAAAAAGCACGATTCATAGTACAACAAAGTTTAATGGGTCAAATGAAAATTCAAATTATACAATTTTACTTACAGCATTTCAATAGTTCACTTGAATATTTCATTTGAAAATTATGTCATCCAAATGTTCCCCATTGTTCCTCACGCACTCATTCAACCTTACAAATTTTCGAGATTAGCTCACATGCTGTTTTGCGAGATGCGTAGTCATTTTTCAGTCAGTTATTGCACGACCATCATCTTGTACGAATGGAACTGAAGGTCATCATGAAGGATTCTTCTCACAATTCGGTCAGACATTCTTAGTGCAGCAGCATGCTTCACTACGGAACGTCGTGGAGACTGTGACACAGATAACCTTACAGTCTTAATATTTTCAGGAGTTCTCACACAACGCTTTCGTCCTGTTGGTTTCAGTTTCAAAGCAGACGATGTTAAACAAAAGTTTTTCACCCACAGCAATATCGTATTCCTACTTGGAACAGACGCATTTCGGTTAAAATTTAAATGTCTACGAAATAAACGCTGTGAAGCAATAACAGAATCATTGTTTTTGAAATACGCTTCAATCACAAAAGCACGGTGCTCACACGACCAACTCATGATGGCAGCTAAAATGGTAGTATTAGCGCTACCCCGTAACAACTGTACCAACTTCCTATTCACAGTGTTGCCAACATACCGATGAATACAAAATCGTCAGATTAATCTGCATAAGAAGCCTGTATAAGAAGCAAAATAATAATATTAATACAAACCAGCTGGTACAACATGGAAGATACAAGGTGTAATTTGTGATCCTAATTCATTTCTGCCCCAACAAAGTAGTGTTCCATAATCTGCCTCTGATACTGGTCTGTAAGTAGCCACGCTTCGACCACCACCAGCTTCAAAACTTTCCATTGGATGTGTCATCGTACTCGTGTTATTGAAATTCCAACGAAACCAAGCAGCTGGAGGATTTGCATCAACACCACAAGTTACTGTCACCTCTTCTCCTCTAGCTGCACCATATACCTTCTGTTGACTTGTCTTACATTGCGGTTCATCTATTGTAACAAAAAAATCTGGTGTGAAACACTCACACAACTTTCTCTTGCCAATGCAAATAATTAATAATAAACCTAACTTTATTAATAAAATATTAGAAATAAACAAACACTAACTTCAAAAACATAACCTTATTTTAATCATGAGTGAATGACGCAAAAAGACAATCTAACTCAGTTTGGCTTAAAAATACGGAAAATCACGCTTTCACGCTAAACTAGGCTCTGTAGAGAAAAATGCTTTAAACAAAAGTTGTAGATCTTTTAATTTTCTATAAATTTAATTATATACACTTTTGTCGTAAAATGCATACTAAGACCGAAATGTTAAAAAAATCGATTTTTCTCACGTTTTCGTGAGAAAAAAAACAGAAAATCGCAAATTACCGCTAAACTAAGCGTTATACAAAAAAATGTTTGAAATAAAAGTTGTAGAATTTTACATTCTCTACAACTTTTATTATATAACGTTTTGCGCTAAAATGCATATTAAAGCCGCAATCTTAAAAAGAAAATGTTTTTACGTAAAAACAGCCTCACGCAGAATTTCAGCAAACATGGCGCCTACCCTATATTGTAGAGCATAAAAAATGTAGTAAACCAGGCGATTTTTAAAAAATCGTAGGACTAGTTTTTGAGAAAATCGCAAAAAAGTGAAAAATTATACGAATAAACTACTACTTCCGGTTGACCGATTTTGATGAAAATGTTCGTGTCGCGTCCGGTAGTGGTATGTAACTTAAGTTTCAAGTTTCAAGTTCGTACGATGTTCCGTTCTTGAGATATTCTGTTCACACACAGACACACACACAGACCAATCGCTAAAAACATGTTTTTTGGGTTCAGGGGGTCTGAAAACGTATAGATCCGGTGAAAACTCGATTTCGAAAAATCGACATGAAAACAATACTTTCCTTCCTATATATTCATATAGGCAAGAGAAAGTAAAAAACAAATACATTTTAGATTACAATAAAATACAATTTATTATTGTACCTACAAACATAAATTCAGTTGTTATTCGCTGTATATGAGTGTGAAAGCCCTCATTGCTTCATCACTTGATTCTTGACACATCCTATACTCCCTTTTGGAGTCTCCTGGATGCAAATGTAAAAAAAAAATCTCTAAAACTTCCCAATCACGTTGAGAACTGAAAGTTAGCTAGTTTATACCTTTATGGACTGAACACAAAAAAATCAAGGCTGCTAAATTTCAGAAGCCACTACTGTATGCAAGTTAAAAAATCTGGTTTGATACGCTCACACAAATTTCTCTTGTCGATGTAAATAATGAAAAAAACAACCTAAGTTAATAATGAGTAATAAATGTAAAATAATAAACATAACCTAATTTTAATCATGAGTGAATGATGCAAAATGAAATTCAACCTTTGTACAACTTAAAAATACATAAAATCCCTTTGATGCTAAACTAAGCTCTATAGCAAAAATGTTTGAATGAAAATTTGTAAGTTTTTTAATTTTCTATAACTTTGATTACACACATGTTTGTCATTAAATGCATACTTAGAGCACAATCTTAAAAAATCCTGTTTTTTACCAATTTTTGATGAGAAAAATACAGAAAATCACTAACGACGTTAAACTAAGCATTGTAGAAAAAATGTTTGAAAAAGTTGTTGGTTTTTAATTTCCTGCAGCTTAAATTATTTAAACTTTTGTCCTAAAATGCATAAAGGCCACAATCTTTAGAAAAATTACCATGAGAGCACAGGTCCTTCAAGAATTTCACCAGACATATTACTATATTGTAGAGCATAAAAAATGAAGATTAGGTAATTTAAAAAAATTTCAGTGGCTGTTTTTGAAAAAATTCCAAAAAACAACTACTACTTGAATTTGACAGATTTTGATGCATAAGTACATTGTTGAGTCCACTAGTGGCTAACTTAAACCTCAACATGGTTAGGTACCTAACTACAGTTTCAAGTTTCACCTTTGTATGATATTTCATTCTTGAGACATTTTATTGAAATTGTTGTTGTTTAGGTCAACAGCCGAAAGGCTTGTTTGAACCTCTAGAGGTTTTACTAAGTAAAAACGAGGAGTAAGGTGGTTTACCATTGCCTTCCTCACTGAGTTGAAAGAGTATGCTTATCAGCATGCCAGGCCCTCCGAAAAGCACTCACTTTCCATCCTGCAAATGATACTTTCACTTCATTCACCACAGGGTCTGGCTGCATAGTGAAATTCATTACTCTCAGAGGAGATAACTCTGACCAGTGTCTTTTACACCTCTACCTTTTCTGTTCTTAAATAGTTCAGTCATATAAGTGGCTGACTATGTGATAAGAAACAGAACTATTTTTTTAGCCCTGGACCAAACAGATAGAGTGCAATTAAAATAACACTCCACCTGCCCGTTTTGGGCATTTATTGAAATTACACAACCAATAATTGCTAAGATCATGTTTTTTTGGGTTCAGGGGACCTAAAAACATGTATCTTCTTCTTCTTCTTATTGCGCCATCTCCCTTCGAAGGTTGGCGATCCAATTGGCTGTAATCACTGGAGATGTGACGGCTCTGAAGATCTCGGATGACGTTCTGCCGAGCCATCGACGTAAGTCCCTGAGCCAAGAATTCTGTCTCCTCCCCACTGATCTGCTCCCCTGAATCTTCCCCTCAATGATCAGCCGAAGCATCTCATACCTACCGCCTCTCATCAGGTGTCCGATGTACGCCAATTTACGCTCCTTAACAGTTAATAGCAGCTCCTTGTTCTTCGCAATTCTGTTGAGGACTTCACAATTTGTCACTCTATGCATCCAGGAAATGCGTAGCATTC
This sequence comes from Catonia carolina, assembly GCA_035578175.1. Lineage (NCBI taxonomy): Eukaryota > Metazoa > Arthropoda > Insecta > Hemiptera > Achilidae > Catonia > Catonia carolina. Next base: position 76,924,123 of record JAQMRL010000003.1, read on the forward strand.
TCCTGTAGAGGTACATTTCGAATGCCTCTATACGTCTTTCCAATGAGGGATTGAGGGTCCAGCTCTCGCAACCATAGAGAACGATGGGAAACACGTAGCAGCGTAGCATTCGAATTCTAAGACTTAAATCTAGATCCTTCTTGCTGAATAAGTTCCTCATACTGATAAATACCTTCCTAGCGTGCTCAATTCTTGACAATACTTCCCTCTTTGAAATGCAATCGCTACTTAGGAACGCTCCCAAATATCTGAAGGATGACACTTGCTCTATGATGTTATTATGTACTTGGAGGACAGCTTGTGTACTCACTTTCGAAAAAACCATAAGTTTTGTCTTGTCGATGTTCACACTTAGACCATAGCGCTCGCTACAATCCACAATATCGTCTACCATTTTCTGGAGCTCGGGTAGGCTGCTGGCAATAACGACTGTGTCATCGGCATATCTTATGTTATTAATTGTCTTCCCGTTGATTTTGATTCCAGCATCAATGTCATTAAGTGCTTCCATGAAGATGCTCTGCGAGTATAGATTAAACAGGAGCGGTGACAAAACACATCCCTGTCGCACACCCCTTCTTATGGCTATTTCCTCTGACAAGCTGCCCTCTGCCCTAACTTGCGCCGTTTGATGCCAGTACAGCTCTGTAACAATTCGCAAGTCACCCTCGTCTACCCCCGTTGCTCTAAGGATCTCTGATAACTTCTGGTGCTGGACGCAATCGAAGGCTTTACGGTAATCTATAAAACATGCATATGTTTCCACATTCATGTCCCGGGCTCTTTGTGTAAGCACATTAATCGCGAATAAAGCCTCACGAGTTCCCAATCCATTTCTAAATCCAAATTGAGTGTCATCGATTTGCTGTTCGCACTTCTTGTATATTCGTGAGTGTATAACTCTCAGGAACGCCTTTAACACATGGGAAAAACATGTATATCTGGTGAAAACTTAATTTCAAAATATTGAAATGAAAACAATACTTCCTTCATTATATAGGTACTCATTTAGGGAAGGAGAAAGTAAAAATCATTGTTACTATAGGTAAAATTATAGTAAAAAGTATTTAATGTAGGCCTACTGATTCACATTTATTACTTGAAACCAGAGATCAGTAATGATTTCAATGTGAATATTTTGTTAATAAATAAAGCAAGTAGATCTAAAAAAGATGGGCAAAAATGATGTATCTAAGATGTTGTTTTTTCTGTGCTCCTATATGGTGTTGAGTCCTAGACCTTGGATAAAGCCACTACAAGGAAACTGGAGACATCTAAGATGTGGCTGTGTAAACGAATGTTGAGGGTCCCATGGACTGCTCAAATCCCAAATAACGAGGTTCTCAGGAGAATGAATAAAGACGTGGAAGTCATATCCACCATCAAGTGTAGGAAGCTCCAGTATTTTGGACATATCATGTAGAATGGCTCATTATATTCGTTACTATACGCATATCATAAGGTAATTGCAGTTTGAGCGTTCCAAGCGTCAACCTTGGTGGGCATTACCCCCACCATTGCAGTATTTCGCAGTAGAGAATCAGCAATAGAATGTTAGATGTTAACTTAGTGGTGCTATTCTTTAGTGGGGATTTATCCTTCCTGATTTATATTAGTGATTTATATGCGCACTGGGACTGCAACATCCTACCGGTAAAGCTAAACAAGCCATACTGCAGGGAAAATATAATGGAAAGCCTGGATCTGGCAGATGAAGGATGTTGTGACTTTGAAATCTGAGAACTTAGTTTGGGAAGAGCTAAGAAGAGTCATTTCACAGTGCAATGAACAAAGTGAGAATATTGCTAAGATGGTCGCTAACATTCAGAATGGAAAGACACCTGAAGAAGATGAAGAAGACCTATAAAACTAAATAAGAGACACTTTGCCTGCTGAGCTTAAAAACCATGCCTGTTAAAAAAAGCTGACCATTTTTGGCAATATTTAAAAATTTAATCTGAAAATTTATGAAAAAGTTATTTTGTTTGCTGCTCTGCCAGGCCAGTAATTACGCTACCATGATCTATTTGACCACCATGTCTCTTGACAAACAATGTCTTTGATTGGAGTAGTATGATATGTACAAATAACCTATCAGTCTTCCTGTGTACCTGTGCTTATTCATGGTAGTTCCTCCTAACCATAAATGTGACAGTTTTCATTAATTACTCAAAAATAATTAAGAAGTTGTTGTTGAATTTGTTTCTACATCATTATATTAATTAACAAAAAAGATTTAAAAAAATATTTTACCAATATGAAACTAACATTTTATATTTAACGTGAAAGGTTTACTTTCTGAATCTCCTTCACTATTAGATGCAAGGCAAATGTAAACACCTGCCCAATGTCGAGATACAGCTTGTAGAACTAAAGTTTGGTTGCTTATTATTCTTCCTCCACTTGTATTTGTTTCCAATTCGTCACCCTGTCGAGCAAAAAATAAAATTCTTAAACGCATGTATTACAAAAAGAATTACCTAAAAATTTAGGCAAAATGCTATTAAAATTAGCTCACATTTTTAAATATGTGGTACTAAGGGATAACTGTTTTGCCAAAGATTTACCTCTGGTGAGTTGTAGTGGCTAGCGTAGGCCTACTAATTAGGTAGGTAATAAAATAATATTCGTCCAATATGTTTGCACCACTCTCATTAATAGTTGCACTATTATAATATAAAATTGTCGCCACCGGCTTGTAGTAGCGCAGTCTGTAGAGCTCATAGAACTGGCTAGGCATCCGGTGGCGTAGCTCAAAAATAAAACCAGATGCTTATAGCGAAGGGGGGGGGGGAGGTCGTCTTTACCGCTGCCTAAATGATTAGGAGCAGCCGCCGATGCAGCGAACACCTTTCACCGCTGCCTCCGAAGAGGAGCAGTCGCCGTTGAAGCAAAGCGGGGTCATCTGTACCGCTGCCTAATCAAATAGGAGCAGTTGCCGACGCAGCGAGCACCTTTTACCGCTGCCTCCGAAGAGGAGCAGTTGCGGGTGAAGCGAGGGGCAGGGAAGGGAGGTGAAGTAGCAGAAAGAAATACTCAATGTAGAGTGCTAGATTTTTTCCATAATTTTCTCCATTCTCAATTATCGCATTCGCCAGTGCGTAGATACATATGTTGCCACTTGCTACATGCACTGCGAGAGGTGTGACCGCTGCGCTATTCATCGGCAGCAGCAACCCCATCACAGCACCAACAGTGGGCAAAACATGAACTACGGACCGGCGTAAAAGTAGTACAGTATCAAAATGATGTCACCTGCTGCATTAGTACAAGCTTTTTTTGACTCCACATGCCTCTTAATAAAATCGTGTGCATTTGAAAAGTCTATAAAAGCAATACTTTTGATTTTTAGACTACTTCAAAAGATACTACTTATAGACTGTGGTTTACTATATTACGTTCAGTGAAGTTTGTATTATTGTTGATATGGTAGCACTTTATATGGTCCACTAGTACTTTTCGCATATAAAGATTCACATATTATTTTATATAATAAATTTCACTAACCTTTTTTAAGATGCCTTTTTTTCATCAACCACTTACATGTGTTTTGGTGGATCCACCATCGACAGAGTATATTACACCATTTGAAACTAAAATTTTTTAAAATTTATAGAAGATGTTACATCTTCAGTCATTTGTATAAAACTGATTTAAATTAAGTTCCTGTAATTTTATTTATCCGTTCTCATATTTAACACAGATTACAGCAGCAGTCAATATCACTTCATCATTCTTAAAATTGATTTGTTCATTTAAAATGTCCTGCTTTTGCTCTTTTAAATGTTTATACATATGGAACATCTCATATTTTTTAATCTTATTTTTACTGTCTTTATTGCTTTGTTCTATTATACTGAAATGTTAGTCTGTTTTACCAAATTTATGTTCCTTCTCCTTTATATGATTGGTATAGTTAGATAATTTATAATGTAGTTATATTTCAGTGCTTTTTCATATTCATTATGTCTCACTTGAAAATTACGACTAGATCAGTTTTATACAAATGGCTGAAGATGTAACATCTTCTATAAATTTAAAACATTTTTAGTTTCAAACGATATAATATACTCTGATGTTGGTGGATCCACCGAAACATATGTAAGTGATTGATGAAAAGTAACGGCAGCTTAAAACAGGTTAGTGAAATTTATTATACAAAATAGTATTGATTTCAAGCTGCAGGATGCATAAGGATTTATTTTTGAATAAAGATTCACATGTTTTACATTAACGAATGAATTCAGTATTTTAAGTATCTAATAATACAAAAGAATCTTACACAAACATTTGTGATTCCAGTTGATAATAATAATAAAGAACTTCCAGTTAAACCCCACATCAGTAAATGTGACCAAATTATTATAATAAAAAAGAAATTATAATTTAATTCTTAAAATACTTATTACATAATTTGCACTGTGTTGAGTAGGTTGTGCTGCCTCAAAAATGCCACAGCTGTTTATTCATTAGCAATTTAATTTCTACAAAAATTTTTTAACAACATTTTACATCTAGTTAACACTTAACTTTAATGTAAAATATGTGAATCTTTACATGTGAAAAGTGCTGGTGGACATTAGTGGACATTGCTACCACACAACAATACAATCTTCACTAAACATATTGCGATAGGCCGCATGCTATAGTAGCATCAAATTTTATTTATTCATTTATTTTCTTTCATTGTACAGTCTGTAGTGGACTAAGTGAAGGTGTGTCACTTTTATGGTAGAAACTGAGTTCTTTTCAGAAACCCATAGTATAGGTACTCCTAAACCATTTAAGAAACCAGTGGATTAAACATCTTGTTTCTCATTTTAAGGGGTGCAGTACGCCCAATCCTTCACCATGTTAAGATTTGTACGTTTTTCTAAGCAACCAGTAAAGATTTCTTCATTCTGTTTTCTTTTGTATGAAAATTCAAAACTTTTACAAAATAACTTTTAGATGTTTTTTACTGATTTTAAAAATTCCCTATACAACTGCACAAAAAACTGTTTTTAAGGTTTTTTTGCAAAAAACTATTTAAGATTATTATTATCTGACAGATTGTAAAAATTGGTGTAAGAAATATACTGAAAAATTTCAAAGTGATATCTTCAGTAAAACCTGAGAACAAGGTACAATATTTTGATGAACCCCCTAGCCGTGGGAGTGAGAGAATGCATAATGCTCTCACTCACACAAGCCATAAGAGCCATTCCAATAACATTGTCTTTAATTTTACTTATTGTTGTGAGCAAGTGTTTATGCATGCAGTAAACTAACAAGCAAGATAACGACTGTAGTATGTTTTCAGATTTGGATTATTACGGTAAAGACCTTTCAGCGCATGCGTAGTTATGCCACATATCTCCCTCTTACCCGCTCGGCTATGGGACATTAATTCGTCTGATACCTATAGCCTACTTAACCCTTAAAAAACGGAATTTATGGAAAATGAAAAAGTAAATACATCCCTTATCGCATAGTAAGGATCATGTGGATCCTCATCATCTTGGTACAAGTCCTCTAACTTCCTTTTACCAAGTGTATTTTCCTTTCTAATTTTTTAATTTAGTTCTTCCAACCTTTTCACTAAATGATTTGCTGATTTGCGCTGTGAGTCTAACTTCAGCATCACCGTACAGAAATGTTTGTCTGGATCTAGTCTTATTTCCTTCAACACTAAGCATTTCCCAATGCAGCCTTCAATACAATAGTTCCCACAAAAATAAATAAATAAAAATTAATTAATATGAGTTTAAAAAGAAACTTTTTGTATATTCACCTTTGACTCTGCTCTCTTTTTCTTTTTTCTTAACTTACGAGTATATTCACAGTGTGCAACGCTTCATCAAATAATATCATAAAAGCTTCTAGAACTATTATGAAGAATACATTACTTCCGTTGTCAAAGTTTGAATTAAGACTGATTATAAAGTAGAAAACTCTACTGCTATTGCTATCTGTGTCAGTGCATGGAACTAATATTTTATTATAATATAATTTATGATAGTTATTTTATCAACTATCCTATGCAGGATAATCAACAGCTGTATTATTTAAAATTGAAATTATATTTCTAACCAGACCAGGTTAAGTTAGGTTTGGTTTGGGAATGCATTTAGATCGACGCCTTACCTGGTCCAAACATATTTGGAATACACGCAAAAGACTAGGATTGAAGCTGAGAGATTTGTATTGGATGATGAACAAACGTTAACAGCTGTCAGTAGTAGAGAGCAAGCTTTTACTGTACAAAGCCATATTGAAACCGCTGTGGCCTTATGGGTTGCCACTTTGGGGATCAGTTGTGAAATCAAATCTTGCTATCATTCAACGATTCCAGTCAAAAGTCTTATGGATAATAAAATGCATCATAGTAGGCTATGTGATAAATGATGCATTTAATAAGGACTTATGTGTCAACACCGCGAAAGAAGAAATTATGCAGCTAAGTTCTAAATATCAAGAAAAATTAGCAGATCACCCAAATTCTTTGGCGCTTAATTTACTTGATAATAATGAAGACGTGATACGACTGAAATGAATAAAATTGCTTGACCTTCCATTTAGATTTAAAGACTAACCTACATTTTAAATAATTGAAGGCCATATCAACATCAACATCATCTCTATTAACATCATCTTCTTCCTCTACGCATTCTACTATCACCATAATTAATTTGGTTACCTTTTCTATTACTGTTATTTATCTTTTATCTAGTTAATATTTTCAAAAATTATACTTAATTTTTTTTCCCTTTCCGGAGCAATACCATTGGGTATTGTCTTCGTCATGTGAACCCATTCATGCTATTTACTTATAGTTTTTGTTTTTAAACTGATTGTAAGTAATCTTAGATGTAAGAAAAATAAATATTTTGAACCACCAGAATATGGTAACAAATAACACTATCAATGTTTATAGCGCTTTCATGTATCAAGTACACATGATGCTAACTAATCTCTTAAATAATTTATAATAAGTAAAAATACTTCTAAAGCAGAGATTTCTGAAAATTTCTGAATCTTAAAATTAAAATTTTCCACTTTTTTCATGCTCTGCTCCCCTTAACTTAGTAAAATATCAAGGATTCTGATCAATTTTTGGATGTTGACCTAAGTTAAAATTAACTAGGGTAAACATATGATACTTACGTTATATGTCCAAAGCACTTTAGTGACCCATGGATTTGCTTTAACATTACAATCGAAATATATATCCATTCCTTCTCTAATATTTGTTTGATTTAAACCCGTACCCAATTCAAGTGACACGATTGGTGCAACTGGAACATTAAAAACACAAATTTTCAGTCATTACTATCATAATACAAACATAAAACGTTTAATCAAGAGTAAAGGGTTGTTAACTCCAATTACAGTGAAATTGAGTTAATATAACCTATAACATAAACAAGAACTACTCTATTTATTGGTGTACAGTATTGACTTCTGCGTTACTTGAAGTACCTAATTTAAATCTGTACATCAGAAGCTAACGGAGTTTCAAACAGGACGCAACTCATTTTTAAATGAATGTAGTACAAAAATATGAAATTAATGAAATATTTATATTATAATTTTATGCAATAATATTCAAATTACTTTGAAACTTGCGGCTAATAGCTTTAAAATAAATATAAAAAACGATTCTCTGTGGTTGCTCTTAATGGTTGCTGTATGTATGTATCTTTAGTATTTCTTAATAATTTTTCTTTCATGGAGTTGGTAGATATAGGCTATTATTTAATTTTTATGTTTCAGTTCAAATGAAGTTGTGTAACATAATTCATAATGATTTTATGTTCTATTAGTTGTATTTGGCTAAATGAGAGTAATTTTTATTTTGTTTTTTTTTATTTTTATTGTATTTTTCTTAGAACTTTTGAACTACGCACAAAATTATTTACTGTATTTTTCTTTGTTTTGTTCTAAGTGTCATTTTGTTTTTTCTTGTTCGGTTTTTAAGTTTATCGGTAAGTGATGGTAACCTCCGAGTCAAGATTAACCTTTGGAGGTACTTAATTTCCATTCTATGTAAAGTGTATTTTATTTTATGTATTTGTTACAAATTGTTAAATTGTTGCGTATAGTTTTGAAATTGTTTAATTTCTGTTGTAAATGTTACAAAATGTATTGTACTTTTGTTTGAATGGTAATAAATATTAATATTATTATTATTATGATTGAAATTTCATATTTAATGTTTGCCTTCGATTCATCAAGTGCATGTGGATTGAATTTACAAAACAATTTTTTTTATACACTTAGCGTGTCATTAGTGTGGGAAGTTGCAATATCCTGCTCGAACCAACATACTCATTCATGTAAATCTAATATTGCACAAAACTGATTGATTTAATCGCGATAAACCACACCATCTACAGATTTGTTAAAAAATAAAAGCCCTTTTAACCTACATGGTGCTGAGAGATCACACACAAAACACCAATTTTACATGTGTGTAATGATCATTTCTGAACCACGTAAGGATTTTAAGTGCTTAATATTCGACAGTTTTGACTGTTATCATAACGATCCAAGTGAAACCACACCTCATCAAGAGTGAAAAAAACAACTAGTTTCTCCTACAGTGTGTGGGGCTCAGTTTGGAATTAAGGAGTTACTATGCATTAAAATACAATATTTATATGTATAATGTATAGTTTGTGCCAATTTTTACTTTTGCAGCCGAGACATGGACTGGGGAAAAGAAGGTAAAATCCAATCAGCAGAGATGAAGTTCAAGAGGAGTATGCTAGGTAAATTAAGAAAGGATAGAATAAGAAATGATTATAATTATTAAGAAACAACAACTAGAAATGGACTGCCTGTTTAGGAGTGTTGGACCATGAGATGGTTTGACCATGTCAGTAAGATGAAGGAGAAAAGACTGCCAAAAAGGATGCTGTACTTGATGATGGTGGGAAAAATATAAAAAGTGAAGTGGATGGGTTTAGTTATGGATGAATCGGGAAAAAGATGTAATGCCAAAAGAGCAATGAAGGAGAGATGGTTCAGTGAACAAGATAAATAAAGAGGAGTTACTTTACGTCCGAGGAAACTTGGAAGAGGGATAAAGAAGATGATGACTTTTTCATTCTTGTAGTAGCTTAATTTACTCTACAACTACCTTCAAGTGGTGACTAGATATATGTATGTACCAGATTAATTATTATTCATTATCATTTCCATATAGGCTACAAAAGTTCAAAAAGTCGCTCCGCAGCAGCCGCACATGATGTATTATTCTTCTCCTATCTGGGTTACACCTCTACATGTGGACTTGCCTGACAGTCCTCAGTCTCGTTTATCTCAAGCAGTGTCAGTAGTCACTGGTGGTGTCTTTACATTTAGGTTAGTTCCTTTGTTCACTTTGTCACTGTTATAATGATAACTATTGAAGAATGTGCCTTTTTAGTTGAACAAGTGCTTAAAGCTAGCAATAAATACACAGACTCAGTTTGTGAAACATTAATTCAGTTTTCCCGGAGACAAGAATTTTACATCGCAATACTGTGAGAGATTTGATTGATAAGTTTCGAAGTATGGGATCTGTGCCAAATGCACCAAGAAATGGTCGTCCTGGTGTTTTGTCTGATGATAAATTACTCGGTATTTTCGATAAGATGTACATAAGTCCAATCAAGTCAATAAGGAAACTCACGTAGGAAATTGATGTTAGTGTCGGAATGGCTCACACAGCTGTAAGCCAAAAAATTAGAACTTTTCCCACATGAAGTGACAGTCGAGAATGCAGTATTATGAATGGTTCAATAATTTCATTCGGAAAAATGAAATCGATGTTCTTAATGAAAACACTCATGAGGCGTGGTTCCATTCATCTGGGTTCATGAGATTGCTAAATTCTCATCTGTGGAGTACCTATAAAAATCCATTGTGTATTCATGAGAAACCACTTCAATCAGTGAACATTGAAGTTTTGATTGAATTTCTAGATGTCGGATTGTGGGTCCCATATTTTTCATTGAAATAATAAACGCACAGAGATACTGCATTACAATTCTGAATCCATTTATACATGAACTTGAGTTACATGAAATACTGATACGGTTATTTACAACAAGATGGTGCAAACGCACATACAGCTCACGTTTCATTGTATATTTCACTGTCGAGCAACTTTTTGAACACTCTGTAGTATTCACTTCACTTATCAACATGTTCCAAAGGAGCCAGAAGAAGATTTTAACAAATGATGTAAATTCCGTGAAAGATGAGTTGAATGGTTGATGATAACGCAACTTTTTGCACATTATTCTTGATCCCTCCTCTTACAGACATAATGAAAGAACTGTAAACCTGAAACTTGTGTGTGTGTCTTGTTCAGCTCACTGCTTTTTTATTTTTCTAACCAAAATACAATCTGAACTATATAACAATTAAAAATCTTTACACAATACCTTTCTATATTGGTAGCCTATATCTTAAACAGATATTGATGTATATGATTTATTTCACGCCTTTCAATTTTACATAACCTTTCAGTTTTTTACCGTTTTACAGCACGTACATTGTTGATGAGTGCTCACTGAAAATTAGGCATGAGGTGTTATCTCATGCAGACTCAGGTCGACCATTCCTGAGAGAGTACGGTTAATTGAATGCTAACCATCAAAGTCGTAACCACTATCTATTATTCAAATCCATATAAAAGTAACTTTTACTGAGATTTGAACGATGGAACCTTTGTCTTGCAGTAAAAACTTTACCGCTAGACCAAAACAAAAAATGAAATAAAATATTCTTACCAAATGAAAATTAACAAGTTTTTTGATTATGCTAACCAAAATTGTTCTATGGATGTTAGAACTAGTTGGCTACCATTCTAGAGAGATGTATAAATGGAGGATTATACTTACAGTATACATTGAGTGCCCAAGTATCTTCTAAAGCACTAGCTGGCAGATGTGGATTGCTTGCTCGACATGCAATTGTTTCCCCAGTATCTTCTGGTTGTGGGACTATTGTTAATGTTCCTAATGTTACATTTCCATCTGCACTTGTCTAAAATTGACATGAAAAAACAAACAGCAACCACAAAAATTACTATTATTTAAGTTATTATAGGCATACCAAAAGGAAATTGCAGTGTGAGCGTTCCAAGCGTCATCCTTGGTGAGGAACCCTCACCATTGTAGTATTTCCTAATAGATACTCGGCAACAGAATGTTTGATATTATTAACCTAGTGAGACTACATTGTAGTGGGGATTTACCCCAACTTCTTGACGCTTGCGCACTGAGACTGCAACATCCTTCCAGTATAGCTATAGTTAGCATTATAGGAGCTGAAACCATATTAATGTATTGTTTTTTTTTATATTTGCCTGATAGTGCTTCTTATACTTCATTTCTTATAAGTACTTTCGCAATGTACACTACTTCTTCAGGTAATAACATATAACCTTAGTCAAAGGTTTGAAACAAACTTTTGACAAAGGAAGATGCAATCTTCATAAACAGTTTCTAGAAGCTGTATGTTATTACCTGAAGAAGCACCACAAAAGTACTTGTAAGAAACAATGAATAAGAACCAGTATAAAGTAGGCCTAAATGTAAATTTTTTTATGTATGCATAAAAAACAATACATTAAAAATTACTATTATAAAAATTAATTGATAATTAATTAGTTAATTAATGTGGTGCTCGGACAAGTAACACAATGCAATTATTTAGCTTGTAAGTTAACATTGGCTTTAATTAAGATTTGGATATAGAGAAGAAATCAGGGCAATAGCTAAGCGGTGGTGAGAAGTGCCTCCACCAAGGGCGTATGTACAAAGAGGGCACAAAATTAATCATGAAAAATCCAATTTTTAGACTGGTGAATTTATCAAGCAATGAAAATTCCACGTTAATGGAAGAAATCTTCCAGATTATTAAACATTAACATACCTATCAGTGTATAAGAAGCACTTGCGTTTTTAAGAAGGGTTTTATTCTTTAATGGTTAAATTTTGTATTCCATTTTTATTTTTATGAAAAGAATGAGAATTTTATTTTTGTTAGTAATGATTTTTATTGATTGATGGGGAAGTTAAAATATTAAAAAAATATGATGTAAAACACTCACATGATTTCCTCTTGCTAATGCAAATAATGAAAAACAATCTCTGTTGGACTTAGATTTCGATGAGCAAGTTATACAGAAAATCACTGATTTAAACTGTTGAAAAAAATACTTGAAATTAAAGTTGTTGTCTTTTAATTTTCTATCTATAGAGCTAAGCATCTATAATTTTGATTATAAATACTTTTGTGTTAAAAATCATATTAAAGGCATAATCTTAAAAAGAAAATAACTTATTACTACAACAGCACAACCCGCAATAAATTACAGCAGACAACTTGCTCCAATCACTTACTCCAACTTGTAGAGCACAAAAATGTAGAAAATGAGTAGTAAATGTGGCACTTTCAAACAAAAATCATTATAACCGTTTTTGATAAATTCACTAAAAAAGTTAAATCATGAATAAATTACTACGTCTTGTTGATAGATTTTGATGAAAATATTTGTGGCAGGTCCCTTCTGTTACCTAATATAAGTACTGAGTTTCAATGTTGTACAATTTCTTGAGATGTATTGTTCACTAACAGACCACTCGGTAAAAACATGTTTTTTTCACTTCAGGGGGTCCTGAAAATGTGTATTTCTGGTAAAAAATTGATTACGAATAATCGACATGAAAACAAACTTTTCTTCCCTATGTTGGTGGGATATTTAAAATTGTCATCAATCATTTTGTTTCCAAAAGAACCTGGAATAAGTGTTACAATACATTAAAAAATGTTAAAACAAGGAATTTAAAAATATTTTCCGAATGAATTGTTTATATTGATTGTAATCTGGTTAAATAATAATAAACACTGATCCCTATACACATAGGTAGTTATTTTAATAAATAAAGGAATCTAAACATAATTTTTAGGATAAATAAATAACTAAAACAAGAGACAGTGTTTAAGAAACAAGAGAAGGGTTGTTAAATGAACCACTTGAAAATTTCATTTATGAGATTCTCATCTAAGCGAGGTGAGTTGTTACACGAGAACATCAAATTCTCAAGTTAAAAAAAATCAGTATTTCATTAAGTTTAGTTTTACTTCATTTTCTTTGTACGTTGAGTACACTTTTATATTCTATGTAATTTTTAATGAACTGTTTGTAATACTATAATCACTTATTAACTTTCTTTTCTAACACAAAAAAATTATAACACAGAATTATAGGAACTTAAGAATTTCTTTTTTAAAACACGATGAGAACTGAAGTGTATCCAAGTAAAAGAAGAAACTCTTGTAAAATAAAAATTTAATTCAGTGAAAAGAATACCCCCACCCCGTCACTTTATTCAACTTTAAGTTATTAAATAACATTTTTATATTGAAGGTTTTTATTAATTTTTGATTCTACGAACTGGACTAGGATTTTTTTAAATTGCATCCAGGAGACTCCTGAGGGAACATAGGAAATTTCAGGAATGGTGAATCCGGGTATTCATATCAGGAATGAAAATGTATACATTCTTCTGTTTAGTTAAAGATGAACAGGATTCCATTATACAGTCAGACCTTGTGGTGAATGAAGTGAAGGTATCATTTGCAGGGTAATAAGTAGGTGGTTTTCAGAGCCTGGTATGCTGACAAGCATACTTTTCCACTAAGTGAAGAAGGCAATTGTAAACCACCTCACTCTTTATTTTACTTAGTAAAGGCTCTAGAGCAGTGGTTCCCAACCCGCAGTGGTCTACGGACCACTCAGCGTGAAAGTGAACTACCACGGACCACCCATTACATTATTGCATATATCTTATCAGTTGTAACCAAATTAAAACGTGATTAAATAAAAAAATTTTTCAGAAACAAACTATTATTATTAATCAAGAAACTATTATTACAAACATATAATTGTTATTTTCAGAAAGTAGGGTACATTGTACATCACAAAAAGTAAAACTATTTTAATTGTAAATTGTCTTTTAATAAAATAAGGAATACAGAATTTACTTAGTCGAAAATAACAATGAAATTAAAAAATGAATTAAAAATGAAATGAAAATTTCAATGCAACTTTTGTGCACGAATCTTTCTGACTAGCTGAGGAATTCTAGGTTTTAGGCTCTTGCTAAGAGCTACTATCAAATCACTGCTTACACTTAGCCGATTTCGTTGTTTGTTTTTAATTAACAATAAACTAGAGAGAACCCCTGCTCACGCAAATAAGTGGTTGAAAAAAAATCATAAGATACCGCAAAGCTACTTGCCGAATATTGGGGAAGCCCAGGGCTTTCTTACACCACAACTCTTCTACCTTTACTTAATCTGAATCTTGAATGTATTTACTTAATCTTGTTCAATGAAAATCGTAACTTTGATTTAATCACGGGAAAATATTACTTTTTTATAAGTAGTCACCGGACTCTCACGGACCACGCCGAAAGCTCTCACGGACCACCTTTGGTCCGCGGACCACCGGTTGGGAAACACTGCTCTAGAGTTTCAAATCAGCCTTTTGGCTGATGACTTAAACAATATGATCATACAACTGAATAACTGAGGAGTTTAATGGAAAAGGAACCTAAAATACTATAGGCAAAGAGTTTAAAATCCATCAAAGTATTTATTGAGTTCGCCATGACGTTCTTTGTATTTGTACAAAGTTTCATATCTCTATGTTTTTTCTAAATGATGGGATGACGATATTTAGAATGTCATGTCAAGGCAGGAAAATCCGTTATCTCGTAGGCAGTCAATGAGGTAATGTTGTAAACTAATTAAAGTAGTTAGTAGTTTAAAATTTCTGTTGTGTATTCTGTATTATAATTTTGTGTAGTTTCTCAGTAGTAAAATATTCAAATTTTATATAGATATACATACCTGTCCGCCTACTTCTATTGCAATGCATCACAACATTCATAACAAAATGATTAAAGTATCATTTTTTACATATGTCGGTTTTGTAGATAGAACCTTTTTCCATCAAACTCCTCAATTCACAACTGTAATTATTATTCCCGTTAAAAATATATTGCACAATGACATATAAAATTCTATATCCTTAAAAATAAATTTCTACCCTTTAAATAATACTTACAGTCTCTCTGGTATGTCCTCTGATCTGTTTACTTCCTTTCCACCATGAAATCACAGGAGGTGGCCTCGATCCTGAAGCACGACATGCCACTTCATATTTTGAACCAGCACTCAGAGCCAAATTCTCTCCCAGAAGTTTCACTTCTAATGGACCCACTGCAACAAAAATGATTATCACATTACATTAACATTTTTTAAATGTTCTATCATTATTTTATAGAAAGAAAAGAAAATTTACTAAAAATTAAAAATCCATGAATAAATTAACAGTTTCACTAATACTACAATATTACATTACGATAAGACATAAAATTCATTTTGAAGCCACCATTTTTTTGCCTTGAAGTTGTAGCGTTTCTCAATAGCAAAGTATTGGTCTGGCATGGTGGAACAATTTCCTGGCCACCATGATTGCTATTTAATTTCAATGGACTTCTCTGTAGTTGGTTACTTTAAAGATAGATTTTTTATTCCTCCTTTTCCAGAAAATATTAATCACCTGTGATACTGGATAACATAATCAGTTGGCATAATAGATCTAAAATATGCTTTATAGGATAACTCAAAAAATTGATTACGGATGTTTCATCTGCCACGTTACAAAAAGTACCCACATTGAACATTTCTAAATGAAAAGCTTGAAGATATACTGGATTCATTGATGTATCAAATACTTCTGTAAATTATTTACTTTTTTGAACGGTATGGGTGCCTGCAAATAATGGAGGAGGGAATGTGGCGTGTTAGAGTTGTCAGCTGGGCAACTCTTGTCTATGGACAAGAGAGGGCTGGCAGGGGAGGATTGATATGATAGAGGAAAGTGGCATCTTAGATGTAAGAAATGGCAAACTTAAAGCTGTAAACAACTCACAAATGAATAATTTTTTTATAATTAAATGTTAATTTAGTAACTGATTTAAAATATTATATAGTATAATATTTGTTTGTATTTTTATTTAATAATTTTATTTGAAATTGTATTACATATTTTATTGAATTTTTAGATGGGATGCGATGCAGAGAAGCTACTGGCTTTAGTTGAACAATGTCCACTGATCTACAATTTTATAACGAAAGAACACTGCAACCGAGTAGTTATTGATAAATTGTGGGATGAAATTTCGCGCGAGATGGGCGTTGTATAATAATGTTGCAATTTTATGCATAAAATAAACAAATTATAAAATCAACATTTAACATTATTTATTGGTTTCACATATTTTAATGTCACAAGCAGCTTCTCGTCTAGTTTAGTACTATTCCGAAAATTAGAATCTACTTTTGTAATCCTATGCTGAATAACATTTACTAAATAATCAAAACTTGCAGGACTCATGCTAGTAAAATTACAAAACTTTTTAGGGTAGCCTATTGTTTTAATTCACTTAAAAGTGAACTAGTATTATTATCGTAATTTATACATTGATTATAAGGGTGCACCAAATACTTCCGCCTTGATGATTTTGATTGTATCAACAAGCACTGCCATAAAACAGGTACACAATTTTCCACTTCTTCATCTGAAGACATCTTAATATAGTACACGCGCGTCTATTTATTATCATGGTTCACAACTGACTGACTGTGTTTGGCTGCAGTGTGGGTTGGAGCTGTTCCAGTCACGTTCAGTCACAAACAAACATTTTGTTTCGGTTTGCTTCAACCAAATTGACTGATGCAGTGTGTTTTCGGCCTTAGGGGTATTGTGACAAGAAACAGAAATATTTTTTGCAGCCATGGAACTAGCTGATCGAGTCCAAATAATTTAACACTCTACCTGCCTGTTATGAGCAAAAATACTGTATCGAAATCGGTATATTAAACATACATTTACAAAAAGACACAATATTTGAAAATGTATTATTAAAATAAAACCAATTATAACTTGGTGTGTTAGATATTTGTCAAACAGTAGATGAAAGTGTGAGAACCATACTGATGAGTAAGGAATATAATAGTATACTAAGTGTGAGTGTTCTCCAAACTGACAAGGCGATGTACGACCATTAAAGGGTCCTTAATTGGGTCTCACAGACCACAGAATCCTCCTTTCTCTTTATCTTTGTCCCACAATGCAATACTTCAACAGAATTACAATACAGTACCCTACTCAGCGTTCCGAATCCTTTGGTATATTTCCTAAAACTTTATTCTACATTTTGCTGGTACGCAACCCGACCCAACGATCATTTCCCCATTCCTTGACTGCAAACACAACTTTTACATACAACTCTTAATGTAGAAATAACTCTCATAAAAAGCTTTTTGTAATGGTTTAATTTAAAATTAATAATTACAGTGGTTCTTTTAAAACCTTTTAAATATATTAGAAATAACACTTTTAAGGACCATAAAAATAGTTCTGTTTCTAATCATTTGATCATGATGTGTTAAGTGGCATAAAGGTTTTTTTGGTTTTGAAAAAATACATGTTTTACCGTGACAGCACAGCCCCCAAGAATTTCAGCAGACATTCCTATCTTGTAAAACATAAAAATTTTTTAAATAAGGCCACTTAAAAAAATTGCCATATCGAGGTTGGAAGACAAAAAGACCCGGTTTTTTCTACCACAACAAATTTTATGCGTTTAGAGGCGTGTTAACTCGATAATTATTAGACCGAAGAGTTTGAAATTTTAATACAATATAAACAATTATATTCTTACTCCGTGTACGAAATTTCAAATTCGTACGTTTTTTAAATTTTGATTTTTTAACAATGTTCTGAACCCTTGCTATCTCGTTAACCACTGGATCGTTCGGCACAGACAAACTATCGTTTTATTCAACGTAAAAACTTAGTACAAAATATGTTAATAACATGAAATATTTATTGGCCAATGTTGCGGTAGAACTTTTAAAATTTTGAAAAAATACTGGGTAAGTTAATGCCGGGTGGCGCTACTATCCATGTTGGCTGCATCGGACTGTCTATCTGAAATGACAACACAGTTGTTCAATTCAGGTAGACAGTCAGACAGGATGTCACATACACAAACTGGAAACATGGATAGTAGCGCCCACCCACCGCTTACCCAGTATTTTTTCAAAAATTTAAAAATTCTTTTCAAAATTTTTCTGCATTCTATCTTACCCCTTCACAGCGATTTATTAGTCTTCCAGCTTTTCCTTTCTGTCTTCCTCCTTATATAGCTTTATTAGTCTCCCCCCTTTTCCTTTCTGTCTTCCTCCTTCACCAAAGTTTATTTGTCTTCCTCCTTTCTGTCCTCCTCCTCTAACGCAGTTTATTTGTCTTCCTCCATCACCGCGGTTTATTTGTCTTCACCTTCTTCTTTCTGTCTTCCTCTTTCACCACGGTTTATTCGTCTTCCTCCTTCTTCTATCTGTCTTCCTCCTGCACCGCGGTTTATTTGTCTTCTCCTTTTCCTTTCTGTCTTCCTCCTTCACCGCGAATTATTTATCTTCCTTCTTCTCCATTCTGTCTTCCTCCTTCACCGCGGTAAATTTGCCCTTTTCCTTCCCATTTCTATCTTCCTCTTTCACCGCGGTTCATTTGTCTTTCTCCTCCTTTCTGTCTTCCTCCTTCGCCGCGGTTTATTTGACTTCCACCTTCTCCTTTCTGTTTTCTTCGTACACCACAATTTATCCGTCTTTCTCCTTCTCCTTTCTGTCTTCCTCCTTCACCGCGGTTTGTTTGGCTTCCTTCTTCTCCTTTCTGTTTTTCTCCTTCACCGTGGTTAATTTGTCTTCCTCCTTCTACTTTCTGTCTTCCTCCTTCTACTTTCTGTCTTCCTCCTTCACCGCGGTTTATTTATCTTCCTCCTCCTCCTTTCCGTCTTCCGACTTCACCGTGGTATATTTGTCTTCCTCCTTCTCCTTTTTATCTTCGCCTTCACCGCAGATTATTGTCTTCCTCCTTCTCCTTTCTGCATTTCGCCCTCACCACAAAAATGCATGCCTACGCTATCTATCGGATTTCATTGAAACTAACTTTTAAGTAGGTGTGGACGCTTACGCTATCTATCGGATTGCATTGGAACTAACTTTACAATTATTGTGGACGCTTACACTATCTAACAAATTTCATCGGAACTAACGTTTTTAAGTAGGTGTGGACGCTTAACTTACGCTATCTATTGGATTTCATTGAAACTAACTTTTCGTTAGTTCCGTTATTGTAAAATTATTTTCAATGAAATCCAATAGATAGCGTAAGCGTCAAAACCTATTGAAAAGTTAAATTCCAAAGAAATCCGATAGATAACGTAAGCGTCCACACTGTTTTGCAAAGTTAGTTCTAATGAAATCCGATAGATAGCGTAAGCGTCCACACTTTTTTGCAAAGTTAATTCCAATGAAATCTGGTGGAATGCGTAAGCATGCTTTTGTTGTGGTGAAGGTGGAATACAGAAAGGAGGAGGAGGAAGACAAATAAACAGCGGGAAGGCGGAAAACAGAAAGGAGAAGGAGGAAGACAAATAAACCGCGTTAAAGGCGGAAGACAGATAGGAGAAGGAGGTAGACAAATAATCCGCGGTGAAGGCGGAAGACAGAAAGAAGGAGGGAGACAAAAATATGTGATGGAGGAAGGCAGAAAGGAGAAGGAGAAAGACAAATAAACCGCGGTAAAGGCAAAAGAAAGAAAGAAGGCGGGGAAAACAACCCGGGGTGAAGGCGGAAATCAGAATGGCGAAGGAGGAAGACTAATAAATCGAGATGAAGGAGGAAGACAGAAGGTATAAGAAGGAAAACTAATAAACCGCGGTTTTAATATCATTTGAGTTGTGTTTTCTTGTGTATTGGTTTGAAATATTATATTTTTTCAATTAACATTTGTTAATTATTACTATGATGTATTCTCCCTTTATCATTCATAACAATATTAAAGTAATACCAATAAAGAGTAGACAACACACATTCATTAGGTAATGCATATACCATATATTCTTTTGAACGATCTCAGCTTCTTTTTTGATTTATTTACAAAAGAGAGTGCTTTTCTGTTCACTGTTTGTATTCGACTTATAAAAAGTACTTTAGTAGCTTATCGTAACTGTAATGAGAACTTGTTAAGCTCTTTTAATGAGTGAATATATATAGACTTAGTATCTTGTTTATCTTTCTCAAATTTTAACCAAAGCTTAACAAGTTTATAACTTTTGGTAATGACAGTGTACTTTTTGATACGTATTATGTGAAGGGTGTAAACGAATCTCAACTCAGTCACTTTGTATAGTCTTCTGTTTGTTAATTCAACAGGGAGAACTTAGATCAATTTTTTTTTACCGAAAACCTTGTCTTTGTACTCCAATTATCTCTTTTAACTTGACATCACACTGTCAATTTTCGTTTCTTTCGACTTTATAATTATTATTTTCTTAAAAGAGATTTCCGACGGTTATCGCCAGCTTCACTCTTTTAACCTCTTTCCAATTTTTCCAACTGAGTCATTGTTTTATAAATTATTACAAAGCCTACTTTCAAAATTTCCGTATTATTATCAAATGTTCAGCTACATTTGAAATATCTATCTCTTTGTTTTTATTTGATCTAATACTACGCAGATTTAATCGGATCTTAAAAATGTTTTTTTGGTCTTACCTATATTTATCGTATCAGTTATTGCATTTAATTTTATATACTATACTACTAAAATTAAATTTTTTTAACACTTTGTTAAAAAAATTAATATTAATTAAATACTTTGCTAAACGTACTCTACATAAATGACGTTTTCTTAAAACTCTATACAAAATTTAGGAAGACACTCGTGAACCACCATAACCCATTGATCTCAAATCTGGCTACGCAGACTCTCCCAAACAATCCAATAAGACGTCTAAAACGTCGATGGAGCCGGAACCTCATCAACTAACGTAGTACTGTAATTAACTATCCATTACAGTGTTCTAAATGCTGCACTTAATGCTACACTTATCTATTCACGTCGGAGTTCTGTCACTGGACTGTGTCTCCACTCACGTTTATTTACCAAGTTAATTTTTTCCTAATTTTATGTTGTCACATTCACTGATTGTTTCCAACAGATTGTGAATTTCCTAAATAGAGGAAAAAACACCTTGTTTATATTTTTGCAGTTTAAATACGAGTATCTTGAATAGATATTATTAATTGGTCATCATCATCAACATCATCATCTGTCAAGGATTAGGCTCAATGGCCTATTCCGCCATTCATCTCTTTTAGGTCTTCTCTAGCCTCGCTTTCCCCTAGGTTTATATTTCCATGCTCACATAGGAAGTCTATGAGCTGGCATGCGTAGTAAATGGTTGAACCAGTTTCTTATATAGGTATTCTTAACGTTTCCAACAGTGATCGAACATTTAACTCGGCACGGATAACTTCATTACGTACCGTGCCCGGTCAGCTCATGCGAGGGTTTGGCTTTGAATCGATTAGGGGCTAAGCTTAACCTTTTATGAGACACTGAGATGGGGACCTCAATCCCGATACGGTGCGTCCCAATGGCTGATAGGGAACGTCCTGTAGATATGTAGGCAGGTACAAATAAGGTATAGCCAAATAAGTACCCGCGAATCAACTGAGGTGAAAACTGGTCAACGGTCTCCACGGCGGAGATGGAGGATTTAGAATGGCGTGGAGGAAGGAAGGGCCTAGGGAGTCAACCCAAATAAAATTCAGTGCAAATGAGCCCGGAAAAATGGTCAACGGTCTCGAAGGCGGAGGAGGATTTTTCCCAACGGTAGAGAGGGCGGATAAACCTAAGAGGTGGGTGTCCAAATGAAACCCAGGGCCCGCCTGAAGGCTCTAAGGTGGCAGCCCCACCACTGGACTACCCTGCGCACGGCTCGTAACTCAACCTGGGGAAAACTTTATCAATGGCAAGCATAGATAATTAGCCTCGGATCAGGACCGGAATATAAGGATTATTAATTTGTTTATATAAAATATATATTTCATTATAATAAACTTCTATCATGCGTGCATGCGTTAACATTTTGTTATTGCAACTGAAGATGAATATTTGATATCCGAGAGAACCTATTGCCTTTTTTAATCAGGCCGAGAGTCATCTATTTTGTACAATGGTGTTTTTTTTTATTTTACGCGATAACAATAAAGTTGTAGACAAATTAAGTAATTATTATAGTAATAATAGAACTTTTAGTGGTAATTATTTTAATTATAGAAAAATTAAGCGATCTACTTGGATTATTACAAGCATTTTTCTACAGTTCTTAGTTTAGCGTCAATCGGTGATTTACCCACCATATTTTGCTTATTGTAATCTGTACAAATGGGTTTTCAAAATTTGAATTTTTCCTGCAACACCGGACAGTTTGTGTTGTTTTTTCGTACATGGTTGAATCTTTCTTTTTTTATATAAAATCAGGTCCAGCGTTATGTAATTCTGAATTTACAGTGTTATAAATCAATTAAAAGTATACAGATGGTAAAAGCTTTAAAAATTAAAAACCTACAACTATTCGAACATTAATTTCATACCTTATTCCGTTTTGTGGTTGTTAGTAATTCTACATAAATAGGTCTGGTTTGAACCTCTAGAGGCTTTACTAAGTAAAACGAGGAGTCAAGTGGTTTACAATTGCTTTTCTCACTAAGTGAAAAACTATGGTTATCAGCATGCCTGGATCTCTGAAAAACATATATTTTCCACCCTGCAAATGCCACTTTCACTTCATTCATCACAGGTTTTGGCTACATAATACTGAAAATCATTAATATCAGAGGAGGTAACTGTGACTAGTGTATTTTACACCTCTACCTCTTCTATTCTTAAATACTTCAGTCATATAATGTAATAAGAAACAAAAATATTTTTATTAGCCCAGAAAAATCTCCTTTATTGTTTCAATCAAACATTTTAGAGTAATTAACTTATAAAAACATTTTTAATAAAATTTCAATATAAAGCACTTAATATAATACACAAATGGATTGATAAAAATAAGTTCATACGAGTTGATATTTGTTTAGGTAGGTTGAACTCGTTTATGTATCTTTTAGCTTAGCGAACAGCGCAATAATAAAGGATCGAGGAATTTCAATAACCTTTGAAATTTCTCTTCTTTGAAGTAAAGCTAAATTTTTATTATGATCCACCCAGTGCAATATGCAAGCTACGAAATAAGCGGAAACACTGTGCTTGTGCATACCAATAAAGTTTAAACCACTGGTAAATATTTATATTATTAAAAATAACAAGTCAAGTGCATTGCTTTTTACACACAATGTACGATACAAATATTCTATTTTTTAATAGATAACTAAAGTGAAGTTATAAAATTTAATCTTTCAGATATAAAAATGTTAATGTATCTGGTTTTTGCTTTCTTATGGCCTATAAGCTATAGGGAAATAACCTAAAATATTATTTTCACGTCAGTTTTTCGAAATCTCCTCTCCCAAAAATACACGTTTTCAGGCCTCCTGAACTTAAAAAACATGTTCAGCGATTGATCTGTGTGTGTGGGTGGTTTTTGTACTAGTAATCGCCCTTCTGATTAGTACATAAGGGAGTTACCCTTAACCCGTATCGTTATTCTACGTTACAGCTCCAAATAAACGACAACCATCGGCACACGGCTACCGGACTCCGACCAAGACCCATCGACGAAGTCGCAAGAGAGAAAATGATGCTTCCGCTTGCCGATCTGACACCGTAACTGTCATCAAGAAAAAGTTATTTGAGTCTCGATTGTTTGGAGAATATCAGACTGCAGTAATAAAAACAATTAGCGCGTTGTAGTATGTTTGTCAGTAATTGAATCGTGAATGGAAAGTGTTGTCAGGCCGTTAAAAATAGTGTCATTACGCTACCGGTTCTGAATTACGTTAATAGTGTGTGTGTGTACAAGTGGCAGTAAGTGGTTGCAGACAGGTAAATAATTTGTTTTAATTATTAAAATGGCATTGTCCTAGTTATTGTAATGTTAAGTTTAATTAAGCTTATTTTTGTAATTAATTTTCTTGAAGTAATATAATACTAATCGTATCTGTTAGTATTCTGAGTTTCATTCAATTGTAATTATTTGTGTTAATAAATAAGAAGACTCCACAAAAAGAACGGGGTAAGTCCATTTTTTCTGAAAATGAGGTTTTACCGCATTCTGGTAGTCCGTTAAAAGTACTATCAGCTAGTTAAACTTACACGTAAATAACATGTTAAGTAACTTAGACACAAAGGTTTTTAATTTTAGTATACAATGGAAGAATGTTCCAAAGGGGAATTTTATATAGCCTACGTTCTCCTGAAACATTTACAAAATGCGACTTACCCCTTTCTTTCCGTGGAGTTTTCTTGTAACAGGTTTAAAAAATATTCTGTTTGTTATTCATTATACCCAGATCCCGAACGAAGACTATGCTTAGTTGTTACAATATTTGATATATTTTTTAATGATCTTTCATTATTATCTTGAAATGCAGTGCATTATTGATGAAATGAATTGTTAATAATTGTAGATACTTGATATTTTAATGGCAGTGAACTACTAAATCAACATGTTTGAATAATGAACTTATTCACAACATTACTCTTGTTAAAATAGTTATCTTTTAAAACAAAGCTTTAGCCAAATCAGTTTGAACGGTAAATGTGTATAATAAGTACACGTAAATGTTTACACAAGTATAAAAACGATTGTCTGACAGAATAAAACGAGTTGATACTCATATACCTTTTTGTAATAACTGATATGAACAATAACAATAGAAAATTATTTGATAAATGTATTTAGACAGTGTTGGTGAATGAAAGGTTCATAATGAAGTTAGTTAGAAAGTTTAAAATTTGTGGTATCCCGTGGTTTCATATACTGTTAAACAATTAGTCATATTCTGTTGGTTCAATCGCTTGTTTTCCATGTCAAGTTTAAACCACAATCCAGTAAATGATAATAATATTAATTTTGTTATACAGTACAAAATTTTATATCAATTTATAACTAATTTTAAGGATAATATGTCAATAATAGCTACCAAATATCATATAATTTGCTTGGTATATTATTCGTTCCAAGTTTTATACAAGGTGGCATGTATTGTCACCGACTACCCTACCAACATTAGTGCCTGCAGATGGTACCTAACCAGACAGTACCTGCCACCAGTAGTGGTACAGTAGCGCAGAGCCAACAGTGGAGAAGTGGACTCGCCGGAGAGGGATTCAAGCGACAGCCCTGGCCCATGAGAGTCACTCTTCAATCAACTCTCAACTGGAAAAGACCAAGAAAGAAGAGCTCCAGACCGAAGGAGAGTCCAGCCGAGACCGGACGCACCATCCCTGGTTTACGCTACCGGTGGCGGACGCTGCATTCCCGCACCGGTCAGCCTTTGCCGACCCGGAGAGAGTCGCCTCGGTCGCGCTATCGGCAGACGGCCTACGCCGACCCGACACTGCGGGGCTCTCGGGGCCACCACTGACACGCTGCTGTGGGGATCCAACTGCCGCTGAGGGAAGCCTAACCCTGAACCCAGTAGCCGAGCCGTCACTCTTCTGGTTCCACTTCCATCACGCCGGATCGCCGCTTTCGACCGCCAACAACGGCCCTTTTCAGAGCCACCAATTTCTCAAACAAGGTTTTGCCACGTGTCGTCGTTCCCGGTCGGCGGTAGTATGTTACTTTTTCTTACGTGCACCATTGTAAGGTACAAACAGCTGTTAAACCATATACTACTACGGTATTTCCTGATTACATAATTTCCAAAATTCATGTAAAATTCCTACCAACAGGTATGAGTATAAACCAACCAAGCTAGAATTAGGTATATTAGCATAATAATTCCCATATTCAGGAGCCACAATACTACACTTGCAACAAAAATGAGACATCAAAGATGTTACGTCTTCTATGAACTCCTGTAAGGAGTAGAGTCCTGAACTTTGAATGAAACATTACAAGAAAACTGGAGGTATTTGAGATGTTGCTGCATAGGCGAATGTTGACAGTACCATGGACCGATCGAATGACACAGTTGAGGTTCTTAGGAAAAAGAAATACGTGGAAATCATACAAACCATCAAGTGTAGACATTTTCAATATTTGGGACGTGTCATGAGGAATGAATATACTGTGTGAAAATAAACTGAAGGGAAAAATTAATTTAAATTATCCTATTGCATGAGGAAAGAGATACATGAGCCTCATGTGTAAATTTAAGAAAACATTTTCTGTCAAGTAGCCCCAGAAAAGATGGTCTGATCATTTCAGGCTAAGGTTAGAAGAAACGTGTCAGCAATTGACAATAGACAGATCAAAAAGGAAAGAAAAAGGTTGTTGGAGAGAGAGAGAGAGAGAGAGAGAGAGAGAGAGAGAGAGAGAATCAACCAAAAGTGATTTGAGTATGAAATCACAGAGGCGTGCTTAAAGGTAATTTAAGCAGCAATTAATTTAAAATTTAAAGTGGCGTGCTAACGGCAGTTTTCTAGCTTTAAATGAAATGAATATTTGATTAATTTTACCTATGGTAATGAAAGAGGAGGTTGTTGCCAATAAACAGAACCAGGGGGTTATGCTCATAATGTCCGTCAACAAGTGTGTGTGTCTTATTTGCCCTAGAAAAAAGTTACAGAGCTAAATGGGCTGAAACTTGAAACTAACTCTGCAACCACAAAATTTTTAGTTCAGTAGAACCTATCATACCAAAAACTTCATTTATCTGGTTGTTGAGTGTGACAAGGGAAGAAAAAAATATATGGTAAAATTAATCACACCAAAGTTTTTGATATTTTTGGCAAGTAATAAAATAATTTGTAATTTGTGAAAATTATTGGTTAAAGGTTGTATCATATAAATACAAGTTTAATTTTTGTAATGTTTATTGCTTATTTTAGAACTTTTGCACTATTATACTGGGTGATTCAAAGAAACGAGTAATTTTGAAAATTAAATAATTTTATGAAAAAAATGGTTTTAATAAATTTATCTTTATCATTAAATAGTAAAAATAATGCCATTTAAGAATACGCACAGTACAATTTATTATTTGAAGATGACATCTTGCAGGTGAGCTCCATTTTTACGCAAATATTCCTGCATTCTCTTCGTTACATTTTGCAGAGTTCGACGTAACACCTCAACAAGAATTTCGGCCATTGCTTCTCGGATCTTGGCTTTCAATTCTTCCGTTTTAGCAGGTCAACTAAGATACACTTTAATTTTTTAGGTGACCCCACAAAAAGAAATCACATGCTCACAGATCAGGGGTTCTGGGAGGCCATGGAATGCCACCATTTCTCAAAATTATACGATCGCCAAATTATTGGCGTACAGTTGCCGTCGATATTCATGCAGTGTGGGACGTTGATCAGTCTTGTTCAAACCAGGCGGTGTCAATAATTTGTGGAAATGTCTGTAGGTTTTAACGGAAATTTATCTACTACTGAAAATTAGTTATCACCAATCCAGATCCTGTCTCCTGAATTTCTGAAAAGATTCACTGAAGAGAAACTGAAGAGTTGAGTAAAGTTTTTAAACCAGGATATCTTCTTTCTTCTCCCTGATGTCCCTCCCTTGATTTTTCACAGCACAATCATTTTACTACACGTTTCTATTATGACATTAGAATCGAATATGGTTGTATTTTGTTAGATTAAAAAAGTCCAAAGGGGTAAATAAGAAGTTTAATAATCGCTGACAATTGAAGGGTGATGCTGAATTAAATTTTAATTCCAAGCGAAATATAATCTAGTTTCTTTCCCGGTAAATAACATTATTATTTCTTGATATTAAAATGATAAAAACAATACAGATATATAATGAAAATACAGTAAATTATTTCACAAATCCAATAACAGACAAATTACATTATTTTGTAATAATATTATAACCTATAATTGGATGGATAAACACTCAGTTCTAATACTTACTTTAGATAAATACTTCTATGTTTATTTTTACTACACGTATAAGAAACTAAAGAGTTGATCTAATATTAATATCAAACTATAATACTTCGTATCCATTACAGAGTAACTAAAAACAAGATTTCATGTTTGCAACATTAAGATTATTACAATAATTATCTTAAAACATTTCTCATAAATAGTGTATTATTTATCTAGACTGTAAGTTTTGAAAAACTAAACTCAAAAACTAGGAAGGGTAGTACATTTTATTAATTTTGAGAAATTAAGTAAGTTTGAGTACTTACGTAGAACAGAAGAAATACTAATATATTAAAACAGAAATTTAACTGGCATTTTCATTGGAAATTTTGTTCTTGTGACCCTAATTTTGTAAAGTGTTGTTTACTGCTAAATTAGTGTAAATGATTAATGTTTGTTTGGTATGTAGGCCTACATTATGCATTCACCGAATGTAAGCGTGTAGGGCCTACTCCTGCTATATTTACCTTTATAAATGTTAGAATTTCTTGATACAAATTAAAGCTAATTAAAAGAATAAATAAAAAAATACAATTCAAAACTGAAGTTTGATTTCTCTGAAATTTTCGTGTTGTGGCAGCGGCTTTTAATTCATAAAATTGAATTTGTTGTAGAACGTGATTGAATATAGAAGAATCTTGAATACATTATCATAGAGGTAGGGCAGAAGAGGAAAAAGATAATAAGGTAGGAGGGGAAAAATGTAGAAGAGGAAGTGGTTAAAAAAAGAAGTGAAGAAAAAGGACAAGTAGGGGAAAGGAATTATTGTAGAGAGGATTTGTGAAAAAGGAGCCAGAAGAAGAGGAAACTTATAAAGAAAGGAGGGAAAGAAAAATAGGTGGTATTGGAATTAGAGAAGAAGAGGCAGAAGGAAAATGAAAAGAAGAAACAGGACGAGGGAAGAAGGATCAATTGAAAGAGGAAAATAAAAAATTAATGGTGCAGGAAGAGAAAATATAATTGGAGAAGATATGTTGGGGAAGGGTGAAGTACATGGTAAAAGAGAAGACAGAGATGAAGGTGAGATGTAGACGTTTAAAGAATATAGGGAGGAAGTAAAAAGAGAGAAGAAAAGTGAGCATTAGAAGGAAAAGCACAGGATGGGGAAGTGGCGGAGAATGAAAGAAAGTGGAGGAGAAGACACAGAAAAGGAAAAAGAAGGAAAAGCGGGAATCGGCGAAGGAGTATGAGAGGAAAGAGGCAAATGGGTGAGGAGAAGTGGAGGGAAGAGGTTAATGAGGGAGAGAGAGAAATCTAGGAGATAATGGAGAAGAAGTTGAATACTGTGATAAAGAAAGGAGAGGACAAAGAAGGAAGCAGGAAAAAACCAGAAAAAAGAAAGAAAAGAAAGTCGTGGTTTGATGGTGGAGGTGATGAAAATAAACATTTTTATGTCCTTCCGTTTTATACATAAATGTTAACACAAATGATGAAGGATAAAAGAAGAGAATGTGTGGATAAATCCAGAGGTGACCGGGACTGGAATCCTGACCCAAGGCATACAAATCAAGTTGTACTGACCGGCTATACCAACAACTCGGACAAAAAATGATGATAAGGTGGAAAAAGTAAGTTGAGAAACGAAAATAAAAGAGAGAAAAGACAAAGGAAATTAAGGACGATAAGTTCTCGTTCATAAAAATTATACATTAATTTCGAATCCAAAAAATTAAAATTAAAATTATTACATTATTATAGTTTTGACATTCTGAGAAAATTAAATGCTTGCTTTCTGAAGAAATTGTTTTTTATAAAAAATTCATAGGAATAAAATATTAGCTTTATGTTAAGAACTTACAGGAACACATTAAGTTACAAAGGGAAAAAACGAACAACTGGTTTAGAACAAATAGAAATCAAAATTAAAAAATTCAAAATTATATTTTGAACTTATAAAAATATACTTTTTAGTATTGTCTCAAACAAAGGACATTTAAATACATGATAGGAATAAAATAAAATTACTCAATATTTTAATACTCAAATTAATGCAAACGGAACGAGAAACACTACTCTCTCTATATTCTCTCTCATGATTAAACAAACTCTGCTTATAAAACTAAAATTTCGCCTTAAGCTTTTTTTATATATCTGCCCTCAAAAACATTTAGACTTCATTTGATTTCAATTCTGAAATTATTGATCACAGTTACAAAGCCTTTTCAAGTAGTCTACATCGTCGTATAAACATTTGAATTTATTGAAATATATATTTCAATTGGCCATGAAACTTATAACTGCTAGAACTACAAACTCAATAATTTTAAGAATTCGTACAGAATATTCTAAAACACTTATAAATAAAATGTATGAAATATTGTTATCAAAGATTTGTCTAAATAATTGTTTACGGGTGTATTTTGCTCACAAGAGTAAAAGTGCTACTTTTTATTTATCTTCAGCAGAAATTGACATTTTGCACCCTAAAAGGAACCTCCATTTAAAATTACATTTTTGTTACAATTTATTTTCAGACTTCAGTTATTTCTTTAAGTCGCTAACACCAGAAATTTAATTCAATACCTTTAGAATAACAGTGGAGTATGTAATTGACTTATCAGGGCAATTTAAAAATATTTACTGTTACTATGTCATCAATTTACTTGTAATTTACACAGCACCTCAGTTGGTAGGATAAAAAACATGCACAACAAAGACACTCAGTTCATTTCGTACAAATAATCTAAAAGTAAGTTAAAAGTTTAATTGTTTTCAACTTATTTTTTTTAAATTAAAGGGTTTCAAAGTTTAAATAAAAGAGTTTAAAATTGTTTTTTTATTAAAAATTTATTTGTTTTTTGATCATCTCAGAAGCAAAGAAGTGTTGGATAGTAAAACCTGAGAAAAGGTGAATTCATTTTTATTTGTTGGGAAATTATATGGGAAAATTTCAAAGGCTTTTTTGAATTTTTTTTTGAACGTGTGCAAGATAAGTTTCAGTTAAAATTTTTCCGTTCTGCCGTTCCAAATAAATCGTCAATATTGCGTTTGATAAATAAATTCCGTAGAACTGGGAGTGTACTCGATGGGAAACCACCTCGCCAGCCAACAAAGTTAACCGCGGAAGTTCTCCAAGATTTGAAGTATCGTTTGACTCAATCACTTAAAAAATTGCTTAGAAGATTATCATCGCAAGCTGGGCTAACATTAACTACTGTTTTCAGGGCTACGAAAAAGTTAAATTTG
Source organism: Catonia carolina (assembly GCA_035578175.1). Taxonomy (NCBI): domain Eukaryota; kingdom Metazoa; phylum Arthropoda; class Insecta; order Hemiptera; family Achilidae; genus Catonia; species Catonia carolina. The sequence goes on from JAQMRL010000003.1 coordinate 76,955,273, forward strand.
CATCCTTATCGCGTTGGCTTAACTCATGAACTGAAAGCTACAGACCATCAGAAACGATTACAATATTGTCGGTGGTTTCGATCTTTGGTTGAAGAAAATGGTATTAAATTGTTGGATCATTTTTATTTTAGTGATGAGGAACAAAATTTTACACAGCTCAAGGAGAATAAACTCACGCTGCCGTACCTATACCGGTTGCGCACATTTGTAAGATTAACTCGCTATGTACGTCTCTACAATAAACACGCTTTCTTCCTTGGAAAAAACCATTGCTGACACTACATAACGAAACGACTGCTGTCACCACACTAATGCTTGACTGGAACATTTTAACAGTCTTAGGCAGTTGGCCTTAACTAAACTGTTGTCAACATACTAATTGAGGGACAGAAAATTTACCGATGTATTTCTTCTACCTTCTTATAATCAGAGTTGCGTCCTTTATAAAACACCCGTTATTATGTGAATAAATATTTAAAACATAAACGTGAAGCAAAAATAAAATTACTTGGATGTGATTTAAAAAGTAGCCTACCTAGAGTTTGGTTTGTTTCTAAAAGATTTAATAAACTTGGTAAACACAGTAAAAATATATATTTGAAAAAGTACTATACCGCATGTAAATATAATCCATCTGTGTTTACATAAAATATTTTATCATTGATAATTTTAAAATCGTACAAAAAAATGAATAAATAAAATTTAATGTAAATTCAATTTACATAAATGTTAAAGTAAAAACTTCATTTGTACGGAACAATTTATGTGAATACAGTCATAGAATAGATAACGAACACAAATTAATTCATTTTTACAACGGCAATCGTTCCTTTCAATCGAAAAATTCATTGTAACATTTTTCTCTTCAGTATACTTTTTGGTTCAGTATTTGAAATGCTTATACTTTAAACAACAACAAAAAATACTGTGACAATATCGAAGAAGGGCATGGTTCGCGAAATTTCTAGTATTTCATTCATGAAATGGTAAAGGGTGGATAATAGAATGAAAAAGTAACAATAAAAGTATACTATTCATAAAGAGTGTATGAGAAGGTACATAGTAGTTTATTGTTGTACAACTATTTATGAAAGGGCCGGCTGATTACATTTTCTATTTACAATAGATCTACTCTTCTTCAGACTTCGCTTTCTCCATTTGATAAATATGTGCTGGAGACAATTGAAGATCCCAATAGATTGGAAAGTGGCTACAGTCAAATCCCTTTTCAAAAAGGGAGATAGAAGCTCTTGTGACAACTATAGAGGAATCAGCTTGCTAAACACTGCTTACAAAATATATAGCATGATAATCAAGGGGAGGATGCAACCCATTATGGAAGTTCTCCTCCTGGAAGAGCAATGTGGTTTTAGAAAAGGTAGATCATGCACCGACAACGTGTTCAGCATAAAGCAGATTATTGAAAAGAGAAGGGAATTCAATCTTGAAACCCATTTAGCCTTTGTTGATTTCCAGAAGGCATTCGATTCTATCAATAGAGGAAAACTATGGGAGATTTTGCAGATGTCGGGATATCCCACACAGATTGTCAAGGCAGTCAAAAGCCTGTATCATGATACCAAGATAATGATTGATGTTGGTACTTAAAAAAACTGATGAAATTATTATTAATAGAGGAGTAAGACAAGGATGTGGACTTTCACCTGCTCTATTTAACATGTATCTGGATGACGTTATCAGGAAGTGGAGAACTCAAGTAGAATCTGGTATTCACATGAAGGAGGGAGAAGCTCTTAAATGTTTGTTATTTGCTGATGACCTAATTGTGCTGCAGGAGAGTGAAGATGATCTGCAGCGAGCTCTTTTTAAATTAGACAATGTGTGTAAAGAGTACAATTTGACAATCTCCTCTTCAAAAACAAGAGTGATGGCTTTCTGTGGAAAGGATCCGGTGAGAAGTAAAGTTGTTTTACGGAAGAAAATTCTGGAACAAGTATCTCATTTCAAATATCTTGGCTGTGATATCTCTTATCAACATGATAGGGACGCTTGCACCAAGATACATCGCTTCCAACATATCTGTGGAACCATACATAGAACTCTTAAGAATAGTGCCACCAAAGAAACAAGAATAAAGTTCTATAAAACAATTGCGGCTCCGACATTACTATATGGAAGTGAAACTTAGGTGCTATCCAAGCGTGATGAAAGCAGTTTGCAAGCTTCTGAAATGAGGTTTCTGCGGAGAACATATGGGTGCAGTAGAGAGGATCGTTTCAGAAACACGGATATCAGAGCTCAGCTGAATATATTTTCAATGAGAGATAAAATAAATGGGAGTAGGAGGGATTGGTTTCAACATGTGGACAGAATGAGTGAATACCGGATCCCTAAGCAGGCCCTCATATACCAACCAATTGGGAAAAGATATAGAGGGCGTCCAATGAAAAGATGAACCGATTGTAGAGGCGAAGAGGTTCGGAACAGGCAATAATGCCTTACCCGTGAAAGGAAGAAGAAGAAGAAGACAATAGATCTATTGTTGACTTGTTTACAATAGATTTTTCTAGCACTCATTTATAAAGGGGTTTTTTGTACTTTATTATTTGTATCAAATTTCGGTGTCTTTCGGAAAGATTCTTTGAACTGCTTTTATAAGAACTGCTGGTATAATAGAACCCCGAGCGCGGTCAGTGAGTTAGTATCCGTTTGATCTCTGACGAGTGTTTATTGCGTGCTATCGGGGCGTTATATCAGGTTAACGGTTCCGAGGTATTGTTATACTATCTTTTTATGTATGTGCTTGGTGTATAATTATTGTAAGTAGTACTAAGTAAATTATTTAAGTTATTTATTGTGTTACTCCATTATAATTAGTTTATTATTTATTTTAAGTGAATTATTAATTTATTTATTGTATTACTTCATTACAATACTGAGTATTTTGAAAAAAAGTCGTGATAACTGGTCTTGTCATCTACTCCGAATGTCACCCAATAGACTTCCATTGCAGGCATGGGAGTACAAACCTATAGGAAAACGAGATGTGGGAAGGCCGAGGAAAAAATGGATGCCGGAACAGGCCAATAGAGCCTAATCCTTGTAAGATGATGATGATGATGATGACTTCATTACAATTAGTTTATTATTTATTTTGTAAATCTTTTAGTGTAGGCCTAATAAATATTTGTAATTGTAAACTTTAGTGTATTAATTATTTCATAACCTAGATCCCGAAACGGACCTTAGCGATAAGTGTCACAATACTTTATTTTTTAAATCATCCAAATCGAAGGAAGTACTCTATATTTACTTTTCCCATCGATACAACCGTTTCTTAAACCGGTTGAAGACGCTGCGGTGAGGTATGAAGAGTATGAAACAATTAGGTTAAATTTTTAGAACCTGGAGGGTGGCTCAGGGTTTACACGTCTTAATAGACATTTAAGTCTACAGACAGAACCAACTGAAAGCTCAAAATTTGTTTGAATCAATGGTATTTATTCTTACACTGGTCGTTAGTTTAACATAAAAATTTAGGCCTAAATACGAGTATTGCTGTTTTGATTAAGACATCAGCCGAAAAGCTGGTTAGAACCTCTAGCGGCTTTACTAAGTATCACGAGGAGTGAGAGGGTTTACTATAGCCTTCTTCAATGAGTGGGAAAGTATGCTCACCAGCATACCAGGCCATAATTAAAGCAACTACTTTCCTCTCTGTAAATGACAACTTCACTTTATCTACCATTCATTCGTGGTCTGGCTGCGTAATGATATTCATTACTTTCAGAGGAGACAACTCTGGTTAGTGTCTTTTACACCGCTACCTCTTCTGTTCTTAAATGCTTCAGTTATATAAACGGCAGACCATGTGATAAGAAACAAAACTATTTTTTGTAGCCCTGGAACTAGTAAATCGAGTGCAAACAATTTAAAACTTCGTCTTTCTGTTATGGGCATAAATAAGAGTATAATAATTATGAATATTCATTAAAATAGATACATTTTTTATAAAACGAGAATTACCCTAAATGTAATTCTCGAATCGAAATAAGCTAGCTAAACCTATCTATCCCTAAACCTAGCTACACCTAACTAAACCTAGCTATCTCTAAACCTAATATCTTTATAAATAACTTCAGTTCGTGTGTGTACATGTGCTTTGGATGGATAGCTTCGAAAAGTTGCAGAACTTCTGGTTGTGAACTAAACCGGAATTCCTTTGTAACTAACAATCCTAATTTACTTGTTACACGGGGCTTGTCCCGTGTAACAAGTGTTACCTTTTAACATAAAAACATGAGCACATCTTTTAGAAAAAGCCATTATCTTGCAGAAAGCGAGGAAAGATAGTTTCGGATTGGGTGCGCGATGTACTAAAAGCTACAAACAAATTGGAAAATAATTAAACATAACTTTGGGAAACGTTAAAAATAAAATTGATCTAGAAATTCTCAAGAATCAAAATACGAAACTACAAAATTAAAGTATTAGCAGTAGGAGAGTAGACAAAGAAAAAATAAAATATCTAGAGAGTGAAAAAATAGGTCTATTGTACAAAAAATCTTAAATAGAATTGACTAAAATGGTCCCATGCAGGGCATAAAAACAAACGAAAGAAATAAATAAAATAAAAACGGAAATTGGTATTTTTTCTGTCTCTGAAATTCTCTCTTCAAAATAAAAAATTTCAAATTTAAATTTTTGTTAATTCTTTTTGTAATCGATTCCTTAATGGATTGTATACGGTAGTATTAAAGAAAGCCGCCATTACAATTCTTTATGTTTCGAAGGGCGTGGAACATTATGATGGATGTTAAACGATGATTGGTTAATCCTATCAACCATTCACAACACCACAGCAAATTTGGTACTATCAGTTATTATCAAATAAAAACTACAAACTACAAATTCTAACTTATTAGATGTACTTTACAACGAGCTCCATAATGTCTACAAACAATATGTAAATAATAATCCATAATCTCAAGTAATATGTAAAACGCTATTCATTTTCGAGTACAGAAACTCCGAAAATAAAGAAACAGTTCGCGTATAAACGAAAAACAATATTATTAAAATGTCGCCCTTCGGCCAAGTTCGATTTTTATTTTGTAAAATACAAAGAAAGTTTTTCTAAGAGAAAAATAATTAGAAGTCTTGTTACTTTTAAAGTAGGTACCTACCTATATTTTGAAAACAATACGCAACCGGCGTAATTTAAAATTGTTTTCAAACAGAAAATTTTATAGGTACATTCAAAATAAGTACTAACGTTTCATTTAAATTACTTTACTTCTAATCTAATTACTGCTCCTTTTTCAATTTTTTTTCTTATATTTTATTGTTATTTTTCGTCTTTCCCAAACTGTTTCATTTTTTCACTAAACTCTTCCTTCCTTTATTTTGACCATTTATAGTTATCATTTTGTCGCCTTGTCTTTCGTTGAACACCTTAAAACTCTCTGACTATATTATCTTCTCTTGGCTTCAACTTTATTTTTATTTACAACCGTACAATTTTTTAAAGCACAACTAGTAAATAAGATGAAATGAATGAAGAGTGGCGGGAATGTGACGTGAATGCGAATCAATCCAGTGGCTGATTTTGGCGTGAAAATTTACAATGAGTGTGGTGCCAATATTTTGAATGATAATGATTTATAAACTATGATGGATGATTTTTTTTGTTATGAAATGATTTTCTTTTTTTATGAAATGAAACAGCCATGACAAGTTAAATTGATAAGCTTTTTGATGGTGTCGGAGAAGATGCCTATTCCACCTTCGTTTCAGTCGTCTGTTAACAGGGAGATCGTTAGTTAAAAGAGATTGGACATTTGGAATTATGTGATCAATTGTCTTTGTGTGTAATGAGTTGTGTGTTGCAACAGGCTCCAAAAATTGGTCAACCATATAGCCCAATTGGTCGTACTAGTGATTTATAAAGGATGACTTTTAAGTGTAGAGGTAGCGAGGACTTGCGGCCTAAGACGCCATACAACATACGAAACCGTGAGTCTGAGATTGCTCTGACGAATGCAACGTGTGGTTTCCACGTAAGACGTCTGTCAAGTATTAAACCAAGGTACCTAACTTTGTCTGCAACTGTAAGCATCGATGCGTAAATTTGAGCAATCAACAGGGCGAAGTGTGAAAGTTACCTGTTGTGATTACTATAACTATAATTAAATTCACTTCTGTTCTCCATCTTGCATAAACCTTGATCTCTTCACATCTTTTTCAATATCTATGAACCATCAATTCTGTGTTTTATAAATTTCGCATGTCAAATAACTTCTTTGTATCTTTTCTTCTTCAATCTATGGATGTGCCCATAAACAACCGGTTCAAAAAACAATAAACCTAAGGTGTCAGAAAAATGGTTTTAAGAAGTCAGTAAGGATATTGAAAAACCCGGAATAAACCGAGAAAACTTAGTGAACCGAATTTAATTCAGACAATTAATTATGGACTTAAAGAGATTCAATGAAGAGCAAAAACAGAACACCGGGTGGACAGAAGGAAGTAGATAAGCTTACAGTGAACGAATCCTGAGAATATGAGCTGCAAAAAGAGTACAGAAACGACTGAAGCCACCTCACTTATTAATAGTCTAAAATCGGTTCTACACGAAAAAAAAGAAAAGTTACGTCCATAAAACTGAATTATTCATTTTCTCATACAGTCTATCTTTTCCATTTTTCCTCTTCCATATAACTCTTTATTACATCTAACCTTTATTCTCCATTTTAATTTTTCTTTAGACCGTAGAAACCTCCATTTTTATAGGAAACTAACAAACTAAAAAAGTATAAAACATTATATGTTTGTTATAAAAATGAAGGCAAAAGTGACAAATACAAGAGAAAAAACTATCTACAATATTATAAAAAATAAACTATGAAATTTAAGTTTACAAAGCAAAGCATAACAATAAAGTGTTGTGGGATAAAAAGTAATGAGGTAGGGATAATGAGTGAAGAAGAGGGAGAAAATATTTTAATGATGAAAAAAATAATGAGAAGGTAGGCATGGGATGTTCCTTTATAGTGGTTTCTGTGGGAAGGGTTAACGTGATTTATAATGAGAATTATGCATTTCTATCTAATAAAATTACATAATTATGTTAAAAACATCAGAGGTTAGAGTCTAGTAAGACTAAAACAACAACGGTTAAAGGAACACAACATGTTCATTAGGTAAATTAAATATAAAGTACATCGTAGTGCGCGTCTATTTAAACTAGGGTGGTTAATCTTGTGGAGATCTACATCGTATCATAATAAAATAAACATAATTTTAACCAAGTTAACACAACTTCAATACTGACTTATCTATTAAAATTAAGGTTTAAAGCCGTATGGGTATCTGAAAGTTGGAGAACATCTTGTACTCTAAAATATCTGACATTGAAATCTATTGTACTTTCATAGTAGGCCTAGCAAAATGAGGTTACAGTACAGTATTTTTAATTACTTTTACAAAATATCATTTTTTAATGTTTATTATTATTATTTTTAGTTTATTTATTTTAAAGTCGCATCAATAGCTTGGTCATTAATGACTGCAGTGGGTTATGGAACGTTGGGTTGTGACTTGTTATAATTTCCAGACCCTAGCCGGGAATCGAACCCGGGACCTCAGCGTGGTAGGCCAGTACGCTACCACTATGCTACGGAGGCGGCCAATATTTATTTATTTATTTAAGGTCTCATCAACAAGTTACGTAACAATTACAGAGTGGTACCAGGAGGAAACCTAACTTAAGCTTTAAGTTCCAACTTTGTACGCAATTCTAATTTATTAGATATTTTGTTTGCACATAGACCAATCGTTAAAAAAATGTTTTGTTTGGGTTCAGGGGCCTGAAGACGTTTACTTGATTTAAAAAAAAATCGACATGAAAACGATATTTTCTTCCCTGTATATTTAGGACATGAGAAAGCAATAATACAAACACACACCCACACACTTTCGTAAAAACACACTGAAACAAATAGATACACGAAGTAAAAATTCGTCAAAATCGTTGATGTTTGTAATTTATGCACGATTACAAGATTCGTTCTTACTATAGTTTTTTTCACGTACAGTGACAATTTTAGACCACGTGAGTTGATTTTAGTCGTTTCTGGAAGCTCTATTTGCAGCCAAAATTCTCTGAATTCGTTGGTTGTAGACTTTTCTCTCCTTTCTCCTATCAACCCGGTGTTCTAATTTTGCTCTTCATGGAAGTCCTTAAAGTCCATAATTAGTTGTCTGTATTTGGTTCGGTTCTTTAAGTGTTTTTGGTTTATTCGGGTTTTCTCAATATCCAACTTACTAAAATACATTCTCACTAATCCGAACCTCTTCAATCCAAACCCTCCAGTAATCCAAACTATAAAATAAAGTTTGTTTTTATGTAGCGATGATTTCCTATGTTACGATTATTTCTTTAATGTCTTAATAAGGTAATCAGAGGCCAAAATCGTAAACATGAGTCTGCAGAATGATGATGATGACGATGATGACACACACTCTCCAGGATAGCATGATAAATATTTGTCTTTGTCTCCTTCCATATTTTATCATTCCAAATGACAGAATTTAACTGCCATATATATAACCCTTCGCCCTTGCGAAATCTTGCTGTTTACTTCCGCTGTACTTGTTCCGCTCTTATCAAAGATGACTCCCAGGTATTTAAAACTTTCACAGCTTTTCACTTCATCGAAACTGTTCATAAACAATTGTATTTCACTAATTATTTTGAACATGAATATTGCTTTTTAAGCAAAAATTCGCTAATGCGAACAGCCACGGTTTTGTTAGTTCGGGTAAGTGAGATTGTACTGTACAGGTGATAAAGAAAAAATAAACGTTCATAATGTAATAGCAAAATAAGTTATTCTATTGTAATTCATAAATCGATTTAAAAATACTTCGAATGATGGAGTTAAACGAAGTATTGAAGTGAGTAATGTTTCATTAGTATTCATTCCGACTAAACTTATTAATATGCTAACGGTGCTAATACGAAGAAAAAATTCCCCTATTAATAAATTTGAATATAAATTTGTCATACTGAGTAACGTCAAGATTCTCATGTTTAGGTCATACAAACCTACAGTCATTTACATAAACTAAATGAAGGTCCTTTTGTAATACGCGGAATATGTTTTTAGACTTACACATGAAAATAAATGACATCAAGGTGAATTTTAGAGTCCCAAATCTAATTACGAAATAGGTAAGTTATGCCAGTTTTTTTATATAAAATTATTTCTTTTAATTTTTTACTTCAATTTTTCCGCAGGTTCTTTTGTTTGGTTTTATATTTTAAAACGTACGCAAATAAGCACTTCAGGTCTTGACGCACATACTATTTAAAAGAATTAACGTTTATTGTTTGTATGAGTTAATCAGAACCTACCAAACCAATTTAAAAAAATTTCTTTACTTTTGGAAACTTTGAGTTTCATAGGAAACGATACTATTTGAATAATATTAGCTTTATTAATTGTATCGCTTTTACGCGCACCCATACAACGGGATAAAACCGTGGGTCCTGTAAAGAAATCACCTGGAAGAAGACAGCATTGCAATGGGTATACCTGTCCCTTTATTCCTGTCTTTCCCCTTTTACACCTCGACTCATCACGAGTACTATTCAAGCTGTAAAAGGAGGTAATGATGATGGTTTGCTGGCATTTCTCCCACCACCTCCCCTCCAATTGGTCGCCAGAAAGAATAGACCCGGAGGCCGTTCCGTAGAACTCTTATTTTCCAATGTGACGGCGACAGTCACCTCGTATAAAACTAATTAAGTTAAAATATAAAATAAGTTTGAGGGCGAGTTGAAGCCAAGTCGGCCGACCTGGGGAGTGTGTACTGCTCGTTCTCTTGTCAATGGATACTTCTTGGGGCTCAAGGCCCCCGTCAGAAATTAATAGAAGAGTCCTAACAGTCGAAAATTAAAGAAGAAATACTAACTAATAATGAATAAAATATTAGTCTTCTTCTTCTTCTTCACTACAGGGTTTAGGCGAATCGCCTGTTCCGGTCTCAAAGTTTTTTTTTAAATTTTCTTAAGAACAGCTACTACCTTTTCCTAAGTCTTCCAATATCTCTTCGGCCAACCGGCCTATACCTTCACACTGGGTATTTACCCCAGAAGGCCATGGATTTTGTTTTTTCTAAGGAAATCTTCATATTGTAGGCTGCACAAACCTTTTCTAGTTGGAATATCGATCTCTGCAGAGCTTCCTAAATATTAGTTAGGATTTAAAGTCGCCTTAACGTTATGTCCAGCAAGTGTTTTTACACCATTATAAATTTTGACAACAATGCCGTCGACTTCAGCCAAGACAACTCCCTTAGTTAAACTTCTTGGCAACGGTAGAACAAAGCTACCTCGTCCAGCATCCCCCACACCACCCGGGCATGGACCTCACGGTACAGGCCCGAACGTTCCGCGCGAGGCTAATTTTCCCCTCGGCCTTAAAGCTCCAGGGTCAGCCGGCGTCTGGACCCGCCAAGAGCGGGGCAATCGTACAACAAAAGCGTATTCGATTAGACCTCCCCACAGACACAAAAATCATCAGCCAACAGGCGGAACCGCTTTAGATATGCCACAAACTCACCATGACCAGTGAGGACTCGGACATCCGATGTCCTTAATGAAACACTAGAGGCGTACCATCCCCTCCAAGACCTGTATGAATTCATACAGAGACCTTCCCTTATGTGAGGTGTCCCACTCGCGCTGCCACGCTTCAAGAGCGAGAGTTTCGACTCTCTTCTTAACGAAAAAAGCAAAAGGAGGTAAGAGGCTGCATCATTTTGTATTTTTTTCTATCGCATTTTTTATACGCTAACCAAATAAAAAGTCCATAAGATGCACAGCAGGCCACGCAACGCATGCAGTCCACTGCTTTGTAGAGATCCCGCGGTATATTTTCTAGTTTTGTTTTGTCTCCGTTCGGGGGCAAACGCAACGCACCACACTACCACGCTACCAAGTATCAAGAGCTATATGATATTACGTAATCTTTTAATTCTAAAAAATTTCCAATTGATAAAATGAAGCCATCTTTAATTTTACTTGTTTCATTTAAGGTCGATTAGAAAGGTTAATCTTAGAAAGGTGTTGTTTGAATTGTCTAAGAGTGAAATAGCAAGGTGACAGGTGCGTGACAAGTCTTCTTTGGTATTTTGTACTGCATGTGTTCACTTCTTGTTAAACTGTAGGAATGTATAGATCTCTCTGTAATATGTTGTTCAATGTACCAAGGTGAATCTGTGATGGTCTTGAGTAATTTCGATTGGAACCTTTGCAGGATTTCAATGCTGGATTGCTCGCTTAGCCCCATTATTTTATCCCGTAAAAATTTGTTTAAGAATTGATTTGTAAATTAAAAAATTATTGTTATGATTGAGCACCGAATGTTTACAACGTATGCAATAGAACTGTTTAAATTTTGAGTTCAGCTGTTTCCTTTTGTTCTGTATATGTTTTTAAATTAAGTCTTTTGTCAAGATCTGTACACAAAAGACGTACCTTGTGGTGTCTGCTACACTCACAGTTACGAATAAATTAATATAAATTTTGTGGAAGGTAAACAATTCTTTTGGAAAATGGAGATTTAATTTGCAGGCATCAAGATTCTTAAGTAAACAAAAAAATTCAAAAGTAAACATTTTCGTTGATACTATCGAATTTTAAGAAAACATTAGAGGAACAAATAAAACGATTTTAAAATTTTATTTCAAGAAAACTTTAAAGAAAGTTTATAACATTATAATTTTTTTTATAAAAATCTATAAAACCTATTCTATAATATTAATAAGATGTTAAAACACAAGATTGTTTGTATTAGGAAGGGCTAAAAAGATAGGAAAGAAGAAATTTCTTATCAAAGAACGTGCCTCACAATCAAACATCTCTTTTTCCACCCTTCTAACTCTTAGAGTAGTGTGATTTATCGTGGTAGTAGCCAAATATACGTAAAAATTCGCGCATGGTTTCCTTAAAAAAATAAAATAAAAAAATGAAAAAATGATAATGCTTTCAAGAGTATACATTTAAACGAAAATGGAAACGGTGTATTATTTCCAGTGATTTATACAGTCGCATTTATTCCGGGTAACATTTTTTACGTGTAGGATTGCACAATATTACACAAAAAATAATATTAAGCAACGTCTTGATCCATTGATCCATTTATATTTTTTATGAAATAAATTATAATAATAGTGATAAAAATAAATTTTAAAATATTTCCGGAACACAAGTATTTTTAGATACGGTGCTTTAAAAATATTATGTAAGGAACAAGATGGGTCAGCAGCTATAACTTGAATATCGGTCTCCCTAATTCACTTTTATGGCATCTGTAAGATGTAAACCAATTTCGGTTGAACATTACACACTCTCTGAAAACTATTCTTTCAGTGGTGTTCAACAGTAACCTATGTAATACCTTTCTGCAATAAAGTTTTTTCTTATTTTCATAACATTTTGAATGCAACGGTGGTTTACTACATTTTATCCTAAACCATTTATAATAATATTTTTATGAAATATAAAATACTGATATAAGAAATCCACCCTAATTAAAACTAGTTGTTTCTACAATTCATTGTTAGAATAGACAATGGATCACGTAGTGGTTCAATTTGAGATTACAGTTCGGATTAATTTCACTACTTTTGAACCCAGATTCACTATTTAATACTCACGGTAACTAAGAACTTGACACGGTATCAAAAACATTTAAAAAACTATAGAGTAGCCTGTATGTGTAAAATTTGAAATATTGGTTTAATAGTGAACAACTTTGCTCGTAACAGGAAGGTGGTGTGTTAAATTTTTTCCACTCGATCTTCTAGTTCCAGGGCTACAAAAATAGTTCTGTTTTTTATCACATGGTCAACCAATTATATGACTGAAGCATTCAAGAACAGAAGAGGTAGAAGTATAAAAGACACTAGCCAGAGTTATCTCCTCTGAGAGTAATGAATTTCATTATACAGCTAGACCCTGGGGTGAATGAAGTAAAGGTGTTATTTGCAGGGTGGAAAGTAGATGCTTTTCAGAAGACCTGGGATGCTGATAAGTATACATTTCCACTTAATGAGAAAAGCAATATTGTAAATCACCTCACCCTCGTTTTACTTAGTAAAGCCTCTAGAGGTTCAACCCATCCGTTCCGCTGATGACCTAAATAACAACAAAAATAACTTCAACATACAGTATTTATGATGCAACGTCTTAAAACTCAAGATAAAACGGCTCGCCTGTACTATTGTGTGATAGTTCTAAAAGAGAGTGGTGGTGCTATATTTAGGATAATCAGCTCTTATTGGTATTTCTCGTACTGTTTGTCGTTAATTTTTATACAATTTCTAGTGCTTTTTTTTCTAACACCTAAGATTATTTACAAACAGTTTAAAAACCAAAACTACAAGTAAATATCATGAACGGGTTCACACGACGAAGACAATACCCAATGGTATTGCTTCGGAAAAGAAAATAAATTAAGTATAATTTTTGAAAATATTAACTACATAAAAGGTGAATAATAGTAATAGAAAAGGTAAACAAATTAATAACGGTGATAGTAGAATGCATAGAGGAAGAAGATGGTGTTAATAAAGATGATGTTGATGTTGGTATGGATTTCAATAAAATTATTTAAAACGTAGGTTAGTCGGTAAATCTAAACGGAAGGTCAAGCAATTTTATTCGTTTCAGTCGTGTCACGTCTTCGCTGTTATCAAATAAATTAAGCGCCAAAGAATTCGGGTGATCTGCTAATTTTTCTTGATTTTTAGAACTTAGCTGCATAATTTCTTCTTTCACGGTGTTGACACATAAGTCCTTATACAATGCATCATTTGTCACATACCATGAAGCATTTGTTATTATCCGTAAGACATTCGACTGGAATCGTTGGATGATAGCAAAATTCGATTTTGCAGCTGATCCCCAAAGCGGTAACCCATAAGTCCACAGCGGTTTCAGCATGGTTTTGTACAGTAGAAGCTTGCTCTCTAATGACAGCTGTGAACGTTTGTTCATCATCCAATACAAATCTCTCAGCTTCAATCCTAGTCTTTTGCGTGTATTCCAAATATGTTTGGACCAGGCAAGGCATCTAAGTGCATTCCAAAGTATTTTACATCATCTGACTGAGGAACTGGTGTTTCATTTACTTATATCGGTGGACATGTGGCTTTCCTCAAAGTAAACGTAATATGTCTCGATTTATCGTCATTTAATTTAATTTTCCATTTCTTACACCAGTTTTCAACCACGCTCAGATGGTCTTGTAATATTTTAGTAGCCCCAAAGGTAGAATCATCTGTTGGTAATAGAGCTGTGTCATCAGCAAAAGTGGTGATGGTTGTGTTATTGCTCTCTAGTAGATCAGAAGTATATAAAATATAAAGAAATGGACTTAAGATACTACCTTGTGCTTTCTTAATTCTGTATTAGCGTATAAAATAAACTTTCATGATCTATTTAAAAAAATTGAGAAAATCGTTTTATTTCAATCTTCCTCATACAATCTACCTTTTTATTATTGCTTTCAAAATTTGGAAAATTCAGAATTTGGAGCTTGTTTTATAAGTTTACTACCTAACTTTTTTAATTTCTTCTAAAAATTTAATATTATATAAAAGAGTTAGCTCTTTTTGCCGATCAGTCTGCTGAATTCAGTCAATCCAAGTTGTCATTCGCAATACTAACTAGTGTGAATATATTTTTTATATTGTAACGTTATTAAAAGGTTTGCGTGGTGTATATAGGCTACATTCCATTTGGTTGCAGGTAAGAGGTAATTATTGTTAAATGTAAAATTATTGTCATTCTTGATTTAAGCTTTACGATTTTGTAATTCATATAATTTAAGTAACTCAATTCTAATTTAATTGTAATTATAAATTGTGTTAATACTAAATAATTACTGTTATAAGTTTAAGGAAATCGTATATCAGAAATAGTATATCACACGAAATTAATTATCACAGCGAAAAACATTTACAAAAACTAGAAGACCATCAGAATCCATTAGCGATTAGCCTCCTCGACAACAGCGAAGATACTCACAGACTGAAACGCTTTAAACCATTGGACTTACCTCTACGATTTTTTTAGTCATTTAAAACTTCTTTTATCTTTTCTACTTCAACTCCTAATCATCGGCATCTCATAATTGGCGTCGTTTTCATCTCTACCATCGTCATTGTCATCTCCAAATTCAACACTTTGTGTTTCGGGATGTTGATTCACGGTTCGTCAAGTTTGATTTTGTCTAGATATTTTTGTTTCTTCACAGTTTGGTCTTTTTCAAACACACTACTGAGTGTCATTTGTGTTTTAATTCTAATGACATTACTCAGATTTTCTCATATTTGCTTAAAGTTATTGTATTTATTAACTGATTGCAAAAGAAATACTATACTGTTAAATAAAAAAAATTATCACACCAAGATTTCGATTGAACCTAGGCTTAGTTGTTACAGTATTGTTCATTCCAATTTAATTGTTAATCATTTTTATATGATATATTTCCGTTTGTCCTACTAGTAAGAAATAAAATTTATAATGTACTACTTTAGAAATATGAAGGTAAAATAGAAAAATGTTACATAAAAATATTTCAAGATATAATTTTTCATAAAAAAACAAAATAGTACGAAGGAAATCGGAAATTTTTATAAAATATTAAAAGGGTAAAAATCATACCGGACTGGACGTAACATTACTCGTGAACACGTTGCGTTAAAAAATTTACGTAGAAAAAAGGGTGGGAAGGAATGTGTGAGTCCACTTTGTATTCATTGCAGGCCAGCCTATTTCTCTTCACCGTCCATACTTTTTCATACTCCATATTACGACCATCACCATATTGCAATAGGCTAACACTACACCTCCATACTATCATTTGATATGCCCGCCTACCAAACTACCACCAGACCCTTTACACCATTTATAACTCAATCAAATCACTCACGCGCGCCATTTCTTGCCAAGAAATACCAACGTAAAAGTTAATAACTCAATCTACAATTCATTTAAATTCAAACCGACATTAGAATTGGAACAAGTTCAGCTGGGATACACACATTGTTTTATATTCCTTTTGTGCTCTTTAAACTGTATTCCAGACCAGAATATTAAAATTATTCCGTAAAGTTTGATTCTATAAAATATTTGTTTTTTAAGGATACAGAATCGAATGTTATATTTTTCTTTCTCGTTTTTTCTACATGTTCAAATTTAATGCATACGATGAAAATTATACAAAAATATCTGGTATATTTAACATAGAGTTTACAAAACAAATATTATGATACTCTCTTTTGATTAAAATCCCAACAAATGATAAAAATAATGTTAGTAATAACAGATTGCATACGAAGTCAGAACCAATAAGGGTGTGAGACAGGGTTGTTGTATTTTCCTTACTCTTTTTAACATTTTAATAAGTTTTTAAAAGTGAAGTGTGGCTGAGTCATGATATTATACATTATAACAAATGTTGATGACATTACCATTATTGAAGAATCTGAACAAGTGTTACAAAGAGGAATTCCCTTATGCAAAACAACATAATATGCCTAAATTACATTTTGACAATACCTTCTCAAAAGTTTTAAGTAATTGCGTTTCTAGGAAAATTCCCGGTGAGGCCAAAAATATAAATTAATGGAAACATTTTGGAGAAGTTATGCAATTGTAAATATACGGGAATTTTATAAAAAAATTAATAATCTATATATTTTAAAATTACTCCGTCTATCTTTCAGGAACATATCAATGAATGACTGGTTAAAATTTGAAAATTTTCTGGCTATAGATAACGGAGAAAACGGGTCAAACATTAAAATAGGCTAAGATAGCAGTTCCGACTCCCCCTAACAAGTTCGGATTATCACGAATTAAATATTATACATGCACGATTATGGACAATATTATTGAAGATCTAGATCATTATTCACTGAAAATTATATAACCGCCAAGATTATGAAACAGGTTCATGAATTAAATACAGAATACTTAAGAAGACGAGTCAGGAAAAATGTAGAAAAAAGTTTTCATAATATTATGGAATAATAAATGTAATAAGAATGCACGAAAGAAAAGTTAGCCGGTGCAATTACCTACAACAGAAATCTACGGGGAAATCAATGCGTTACTTCATCGTTACAAGGCAGCACAGAACAAAATTGTCAGGAAATGTATAATTATATTTAGCCTATGAAAGTTATAAATAAACGAGGTTACTTAAAAATTAAATATAAAAATACTGTAATGAATTTGTTATTAAATCAGACAATAGTATTTTATTTCAAATTGTTAAAATATTGTGACACTTTTCGCTAAGGTCCGTTTCGGGATCAGGGTAAAATACATAAATGCCAAACTGTTGTTTAAAATTACATGTACTTATTGCACACTATAATTACAAATAATAGAAAAACTTAAATCTCTTAATAAGTTGCAGTTATTACAATCAAGATACTTATAATAAACTAATTATAATTAATTAATGACATAAAACGAACTTAACTAATTCCACGTCAAAATTAGTGGGAACCTGAGTTTGAAGCTCAATTGTGAAAAAAACATAGCATCTATTGTAACATACAATAGATAACATTAATGCCTGTTTAATTCTGCGTTTAACTGTGAAAAATGTAAGTTTTTATCTATTGTTTTAAACGCGATATTGATATTATAACAAAAAAGTGCCCGTTTTTGAAGACTTTTTAAAGATGACGCAATCTTATTGGCCTACAAATCCGTAAGTACTCATCCGATTTTAGTGAAATATCGTCACAGTATAGGTAAGAGAGCTTTTATTTTGTACACTGAATCCCAAGACAATACCGTTTTTACTTTTTTTATTTTTTACGCTTTTTGCAACCCCTTCTTATTTCACCAACTGGTCACTTTCTGAATTCGGGCCCGGAACTGTTGGATTCGCAGTAAATTTAATACCTAACACTAATCAATAATTTATTTAATTCGGTGACAACTTAATATTTTGGAATTATTTTTTTAAATTGTAGACCATGCAGGTCTACATATTCTCTATCCCTACAACGCTCCATGTGAATTTTACATCGTTGGAAACAGTCCTGGAAGTCATCTTATGTCAGCTCCTTCAGGACACGTACCGCTTTCTCTTTTACAGCTTCCACAGACTCAAATTTTGTTCCTTTTTAATGCAGATTTCACCTTAGGGAATGTGCAGAAGATAATAACATGTGATGAAACGTGGTTTTTTACTTATGATCCGGAAACGAAGCGCCAATCCATGTACAAGAAGAGCTGAACTTCACCGAGAGTCAAAAACCTCGATTGAGCAAGTCAAAATTTAAAGCAATGATGATTGTTTTTTTTTATATCTACGGGATTGTGTACCTTCACTGAGTTCCTGAAGGTCAAACAATTAATCAATATTACTACCTTGAGGTACTTTCTAAACTACGTCAAAGAGTAAGGAAGAAACGCCCCGAAATTTGGAAAGACAAATCATGGGTTCTCCACCAAGACAATGCGCCAACTCATTCCGCGTCATCTGTCAAGAGGTTCCTAGCCAAGTACAGCATCTCAGTGTTAGAACATCCACCTTATTACCAGATCTTGCACCATGTGACTTCTACCTGTTCCCTAAGGTGAAATCTGCATAAAAAGAAACAAGATTTGAATCTGTGGAAAGAGAAAGCGGCAGTGTACTAAAGGAACTGACAAAAGATGACTTCCAGCACTGTTTCCAACAATGAAAAATTTGCATGGAGCGTTGTAGAGATAGAGAAGGAGTATATATTGAAGGTGATAATAAGTGATTATGCATAAAATAAAAATAAAATGTTTTACAACGTAAGTCTCCTTATTTAATAGCCACACCTCGTACTTACCAAGGAGCGTTTATTGAAATGGGAATCACATAATGTTTAGTGGTAAGAATGCTTATTAAAACAACTTATAACCCTAGCACTACATAACAAAAACCATTTGTAAAATAACTTATCTTAGCTTTATATTAGCATGAATGCTTGCTTTTCCGTAAAAAACTCGAAATTTCTAAGCACTGTACAAAAGTTTTTAATTTTTTTTTGTTTTTTAGCTTTTATTTGTTATTGGAAACTGTGCATTGTTACAACTACCCAATTTGATCGCTGCTCTTTGCTTTTTTTGACGTGAATTAGACATGAGTTTGAACAGGGACCCCCAATAGAGTTTGTTCATGGATGGCTGACAACTGGTCACCATACAAAATCGCTTGCCCAACCGGTGTTACTTAACAAATAGTAGCGACGTTCTACCAGCTGACTGACTGGGGTGGCCCGAAGGCCTTTGTACAAAAGTAACAAAAAGCAACAAAAAGCAATGGTAGCGTACGCTGGGATATTCGTGCAACTCACGAATCAAATGGTTTCTGGGCGATAATTTTAAAATGCGGGTAGCCTTACTTACAGTTCAGCCGCTCTTAGTTTGCTCCTACTGTCAAAAAACAAAGCCACCTACTACAGGGTGCACGCTAGAATCTGCGACTTTACGGATGTCGTATTCCTATTAAGTTGACTATTTTTTAAATTATAAGTACTGAAAGTACTACTAAAAACATCAGTCATAATATGATGTAGGCCTAACAATTTATTTATATTTATTTATATTTATTTCAATATACTGAAATATAAACAAATCCAGATGTCCATTAAATTCGTCTCATTACAGTATTTAAATACTTTTGAAAGTATTTTGTTGTTACTTTTTAATCAGCGTGTACACATTTTGAAATAATGCGCATGCTCAGTGACGTCATTATTTGTTTACATTAGGAGCAACCTAAGAATGGCTGGCCTGTACCAGAGAACATCTATTACACTATAAAATGCCAATTAACTTCAACTGCATAGCTTATTCTTAAATTAAATCAACCTTATTGCCAGTTGTAAGTATACTTACCATAGACCTATAAAGGGTTAACAGGACGTGATTATTCATTTCTAATAATTCACTAAATATAGAATTGTGTATTAGTAACTAGATTATTTCGCCCCGGCGATCGAGTTTTGAGGTTATAGTTTTGTTATAGGCCTGCGCTTTATTTAATTGAATCATAGCTAAGGACATTTTCAAACAAAAAAAGAAACTATCTCAAAATTGGTTCATCTGTTTAAGAGCTACGGTGTCACAGACAGAGACAGCCACATACACACATTAAACTTATAACACCCTTCTTTTCTCGTCATGGGTTAAAAAAAAGTAAAAATAAAAAATAAATATAATATATAGGAAGTAAAGCGTATAGGGATTTTCAATACCTAATAATCATAAAATTGGTGGGTCTTTATGTAAAAAATAATAAAAGACAAAAACATTTAACATTTTTATAATATCTTGTTATCAAGAATTCATTTATAACATTTTTTAAGGAATGAAATAATAATAATAAGAATACAAATAATAATAATAATAATTTTAAAAAAATGTGTGTGATAATTAATTGAGAATACAAAAAATGTTTATTAATGTTTCTTTAACTTAATTAATACCCACAGAATAAAAGAGCAAAACAAAACAAAGTGTAGAATTATCTAATTAGTAAATTAATCTGAAATAATAAAAATAGTAATAAAACGACAATAGGAAAGTTAGCGGGAAAGAGATTTCTTTCTTTTAAGATACAATAAAACCAACCGAAAACCGGATGAAGTGAGAAGCAACGATTTTAATTTTTTACAGACCAGTGAATGCAATAATTACTTTGTGAAAACGACAGGAAAAGATGTAAAATTGCGTGAACAACTTTTCTTTCTTGTAGTTTTTCTTTAATTTGTAAATGAATAAACATTTTTATCTCATTTATCTAAAAGTTTAAAACCTTCAAAATTTAGATATCATTATGATTGTAAATATAACAATACAAAATAATACTATTAATGCATTATAAGTTTATCGTATTGTCTTCAATGGTTATCTCAACAATTTTCTTGTAGATCAGGTATTCATATTTACATGAAACCGCTTCGTAATAAAACATGCTTAATGGTGGTTTTAAACGTGACAGATTATACAACAAATATAAATTTTAATTAACTAAAAAAAATAAAGATTAGCTTACAATACACTTTCCACTTTTTGCGATTTTCTACGATTTTTTTTTCTTACGACTTTTTTCTTTAACTGGTTCTACGATTTTTTTTGATATCGCCTGGTTTACTAAATTTTTTATGCTCTACAAGATAGGGTAGGCTCCATCTCTGCTGAATTCTTAATGAGGCTGTTCTCACGTCAAAAAATTCTTTTTTAAAAATTGTGGCTTTAATATGCATCGAGCGCAAAAATTTATATGATAAAAAATGTAGAGAATTGAAAATCCTACAACGTTTATTTCAAACATTTTTTTGAATAATGCTTAGTTTAGCGATTTTCTGTTTTCTTCTCACGAAAACGTGTGAAAAATCGATTTTTTTTAAGATTTCGGCCTTAGTATGGATTTTACGACAAAAGTATATATAATAAAATTTATAAGAAATTGAAAGAGCTGCGACTTTTATTTAGCGCATTTTTTTCTTCAGAGGCTAGTTTAGCGTGAAAGAGTGATTTTCCTTTTTTTAAGCCAAACTGAGGTCGATTTTCATTTTGCGTCTTTCACTCATGATTAAAATAAGGTTCTGTTTTTGAGGTTAGTTTTTTGTTTATTTCTTATGTTTTATTACAAATGTTATGTTATATTGGTCATTATTTGCATTGGCAAGAGAAAGTTGTGCGAGTGTTTCACACCAAATTTTTTTAGTGCGAAGATGCAATTGATAAAACTTTAATTTAGTAATGATATTAGTTATTTTTATGAACGATATAATCTATGTATTAGACAATATAACTGTAATGTTTGCAGCCAATAACTGGTGATAGATTTCGGGGTTGGTTGTTGTGGGTGGTGGTGTAGGAGGGGAAAGGGAAGACAATTACATGTCGGCACGGCAGGACATGCACAGTGTAATTAATTGTAACAATGTGTCAATTGGGCCTAGATCACATTTTCAATTGCTCAGTCAGTTCAGAGGACAATGATTGATGACTAAAGCAGTTCCGCCGACACCCGGCAACCCTTCCTCACCAGTTGACCCGTTTTGTCTCGCATCACCTCAACACACTCTCTTCTCGTCTCCCACAATGCCTTTTCGAGTAAACACATTTACACACATTAACACACAGCCATGTATATAGGGCCTACATCTATAATACATGTAAATTTCCGTCGTATATTATACACTTCTGTTCAGTTGAGTTCAAAGTGTACAAGGCACAACACCAAACAAATATTTGCATTCGATACCTAAATTTCAAACCAGGACCTATTCACCTGGCACAAATATACAGTATCCGTAATGTAATTACTATCGAACACTAGTAAAAACCATTTCCAAACCCTTCACAAAATTTCTCTCTCATTCGTTACTTCTAAACGTTGATTGAATTGATTTTTACGTTTTTAAATTCACCCAGGAGACTACAAAAAAGGACATATCATGATAAAAAAATGATACATAAATAAGTCTAGCAGTTAACAATATGTATTACCATATTAATTTATGATAGTCCTCACCACAAAAGAAGTCTGTGGTGTTTAAAGAATTCTATTACACAAACTGAACTGTTGGTGTTGGAGCTGAAGAGTCACGAGATTGAGCGAAATGAGGTTGCAAGGGCTAGAGCTGGAGGTAATATCAGCATTGTGGAAACAGTGGAGTTTAAAATGTTGAAATGGTAGAGGAACATGAGGAGAATGTCTACAGGTAGATCCTCGAGTGATGTGGTGGTAGATGCTGGAGACTAGGTATTGGAGGGGACCAAGGTTTTCCTGGTGGGAGAGTATTTTTCCGATGATTAGGTTTAGAGACTTCAAGGAAGAATAGGATTAAATGGAAGTCACAATGTAAAAAAACTCTGGAGCGTGTACTCACAAATGTATATATAACTACATAAATTTCAATGAAGGGGTAAAATGTAGGTACAAAAATTTAAAAAAATCAAACTGTTACCAGATGATGAGTGGCGTAGGGAAACTTTAAGTGTCTGGGGGCTCTAAAGAGGGAGTTTGTCTTTGTCATCTTTTAGGTGGAAGGAGTCTCTCGTAGTATTATATAAAAACAGTTCCGAGGGAGGTGGAGAGTTCTTTGCTGATGCCGGATCAAGTGGCCAGGCGGCGGGTTTTTGGTTGGTAGGCGGTTGCGGCCTCCTTGGGTCCAACACTACAATAAGAATATACTTCCCTCATCGTAAGGGAGTGAATATGAGTTTTTCTCGCCACCTTGGATAAAAAAAAGGTGGGAGGAGTCGGTGGTCGGTGGGCGGCTGTGGTGGTCGTAGCCGTCGTGACGGTCGAGTTGAGGAGGCGGGGGGATACAATGTCTGATTTTTCCAGCGGAGACGTCATCTTTTTCCTCGCAGACGTCCGTGGAAGGTGCTTTATAGGGACACGGTCGCGCAACGCTCGGTTAAGGGTTGTCCACTGCCAACAAATCTCAGCACTCTGTCCGAATTATTATCGGCCTGCCAGAGTTCATAAAAATATTTGAGGCCTAACATTTTGACCACATTTTTATGAAAATTATAATTTTGTTATATAGAACCTTCATTCATTAAGATTTTGGTTGTTTGAGCCGTTTTTGAGAAAACTCAATCAAAGAAACACAGTTAATTCCAAAATCTCTTTTGGAATATCAGTTCCAAATACCATCCCAATCGACTCAGAATGTTTTTCCAGACACAAAGATCATATGAACATAAAAATATTTAGTTTCAAGAGGTCATGGAACGTGAAAATCTGGGTACCAAATATATTATTTTACGATTAAATTTTTTGCATTTTAACTACAGGTAGATTATATGAAAGTAAAGAATTCAGTTAACAAAATTAAGTACACTGTAACTTCAAACAATGAGTTTATTTTTAAACAAGGACAAACGTTTAATATAATAAGAAGAAACACAACTATTTTAACCTGAAATTTACATACCATATATATAAAATAACATAAGTTATTACTTGTATATACAAAGAAAGTTAAGTAAAGCAAAGTAAAGTTCAGATGTGTTTTAGAGCGAAAAGAAATTTATCCAGTTGTTTGGTCGACAAATGTTTAGAGAAAAATCGTAGAATCACAGTTCAAGAGTTTTGATCAAATAAACTTGTAACTGTTCCCCTTACAGCAAAATTCAATGCTGGAAGAGAATCCCACTTTAGTAGTCTCTATATTCGTGCCATGCCACAAGAAGAAAATAATAGAGTAACCCATAAAAACTGCAGCAAAAAATAAAAATATAATAATTGAAAAGAAATACGTTAAAAGTAAGCGTAGTTCATTTTTCATTCGAATTGGTTTTCTTAAATGCATACCTGTTGTTTTATTAAATTTAAATATACAAAAATATTTATTTTAAATTCATTATTTATCTTTCTAATTGTACCCACACGTGATACTAGTATCACGTGTGGGTTTAATGTTTTTCCTGTTTTTCTCCATACTCTTTTTTTAAGTGTCTTACAAAGAATATATTAATGCTGATATGGTAAAAATATAAAATTATTCAATTACTCTCGTAACAGTACAGCTGTTGCATTTTTCTTGTAAATTTACTTTAATCTTTTTATTTGATTATTTTTCTTTAAACTAAAGTAATTTATAATCAGAGTTAAGTTTCAGAATTAATTTATATGTTTATAAATATTTATATTAACAGTTTCGTATTTAAAAAATATTTATTTAATGTAAAGTATGTCTCTAAATTTCATTTGAAAAGACAGAAATCGTGCCAACATACAAGACAGAAATCAAAACTCTGCGATTAACTAACTGTGAAGAATGAAAACTGGTTTCCAGATTCAGATACGTAGGGGAAACAATAACCTATAACCTCATCGAAAAAATCTCAATAGAAAACCGCACCAACAAACTTAAACTAGCCCAAAAACTCACATGGTCATCATATAAAAGGAAATCACTGTCTATAAAAATCAAATTACAATACTGTTTTGAAACCCGAAGCCACTTACGCCAGCGAAGCTCTTTTCAGGTTGAACACCCAATCCACAACCGACAGTCTCCAAAAAACTGATAGTCGAATCTTTAGAATCATTTTCAAATTTAAAAATCAGTCCTACGGTAAATGGTGGCTCGTGCCCAACAATACACGATACCAAAAATATTAACAGATAACAGACACAATGAGAAAAAGACGATTGTCATTTTTCAACCACTTAATCAGAATGCCAGAAACAAGGCTCGTCAAAGAAACTTCTCAAACAGCTCATGCAATACAAATCACAGAACAGCTGGCTACTGCAGATAACTAACCATCTTAACATCCTGGGGATAAAATACAGCATGATTCTAAGACAAGAAGATGGACCAATACCAGATCTAATAAAAAAGAACTGGGAGATAGAAAAAACTAATCAAACGATCCACTAAAGACTGAAAGTTGGCTAATAGTACTCTAATTCGGGCATAAAAATTATGTTTAGTAAATGATCAAACATAAAAAAAACATTATACTAAGATATACAAGATATATATATATATATATATATATATATATATATATATATATATATATATATATATATATATATTAAGATATATCAAGATATATTATTATATTTTATCAAGATATATATATATATATATTTAATAAAAAATAACATTGAAAAGTATTAGAGGAATACAAGGTAAGCTAAGTATAATATTAATTATATTTATCATACTAATCGATTTCATTTCATATGTATCAGATATTTTCAGAATAGCAAATTGAGTGTAACTTCACTAAGGTGAAACTTACACTCTAATATTTAATATTTCTTTAGATTGCTCATATTTAGGGTTGCACATAACAGGTAGGTGGAGTTTTAAATTATTTGCACTCATTCTGCTAGTTACAAGGCTACAAAAAATAGTTCTCTCTCTTATCACGTGGTCACCTAATTATATGATTGAAGCATTAAGGAACAGACGAGATAAGGTGTAAAAGACACTAATAAGAGTTATCTCCTCTGAGAGTAATGAATTTCATTATACGAGGTGTGGCTATTAAATAACGAGACTGACGTTTTAAAAATTTAATTTTAATTTTACACATTTTCACTTATTGTTACCTTCAATACGCACTCCTTCTCTATCCCTACAACGCTCCATGCGAATGTTCCATTGTTGGAAACAGTGCTGGAAGTCATCTTTTGTCAGCTCCTTCAGTACACGTGCCGCTTTCTCTTTTAAAACTTTCAAAGACTCAAATCTTGACGCTTTTAATGCAGATTTCACCTTAGGGAACAGGTAGAAGTCACATGGTGCAAGATCTAGTGAATAAGGTGGATGTTCTAACACTGAGATGCTGTCCTTGGCTAGGAACCTCTTGACAGATAACGTGGAATGAGCTGGCGCATTGTCTTGGTGGAGAACCCATGATTTATCTTTCCAAATTTCGGGGCGTTTTTTCCTTACTCTTTGACGTAGTTCAGAAAGTACCTCAAGGTAGTAATATTGATTAATTATTTGACCTTTAGAAACCCAGTGAAGTTACACTATCCCATGGATATCAAAAAACACAATCATCATTGCTTTAAATTTTGACTTGCTCATTCGAGCTTTTTTGGCTCTCAGTGAAGTTCGACTCTTCTAGTGCATGGATTGGCGCTTCGTTTCCGGATCATAAATAAAAAACCACGTTTGATCACATGTTATTATCTTCTGTATGTTCCCTAAGGTGAAATCTGCATTAAAAGGGACAAGATTTCAAAATTTTCTCAAAGAGATCCTGGTTTCGGTATTTCCTACGCGACATAAATTTGCATAAGTAGCTATCTAGTTGTTGGTTCGTGCCACATTCAGTTTAATAGCTCTGTTTTGTTAATTTTTACATACTTTCCATCATTTATGTGTTAAAACCTGTTATTGGTTCTACAAATTTTCAGCGTGATTAACAGTTCGGTAGATATAGGTTCCGGGCAAGCTAGCAATGTTATTATACGCCCTGAACTTTAAAAGACTTATCTAAAAAAAAACTTATTTACGTAAATGTGTTATGAATATAAATTCACTCTGTATAGAGCTACAATATATTTGCAAAATATGCTTATACTTGTTACGGAAACGTTTTCATTTCGAAATTGATATTTCTTGACAGATAACAGGAAAATCCAATTTGTTTTTTTAGCAATTCTTATTAGTATTCTTAATCGAACCGAAAAAGATGTTTGTCAAAATATTTTGTTCAAAAGATTTTCAACTTCGTTCCATTGTTTACTAGACTACAGTTTAAATTTTAGACAATTCAGACGAATCCCAGAGACTAAAACGAAAATATTCCAAATTATTTTAATGTAACATGAATTTGACAACACAAGATAAATATAATGTACGACGCCATTCCTACATTGAAGGGTTACTTCATTCAAGTAAAAAATAAATAGGTGCTGTGTGTATGACCCGGGGTAGTAATCTCTAAATTACGTAAGCTAACTTAATGAGGGGATAACAGATAAGTGCTGACAAACTGTAGATAAATTGAGGAGTGCTCGTTTGCCTCAGGCACGAGAAGTACCGACCCGATAAACAACAAGCATGGCGTGAGAGTCAAACAGAGCCCTTGAAAGTCACCCAGAGGGTACTAGACCTCAAAGGAAAGCATGAGTAAGATATAACAACCAGGGACCACGATTAGAGAGACGCTTTGTGGGAGTGGGCAGATTCCAGTTTACTGTACCTCAGATGTACGACCTTTGATCATTTTGTAAAAATCCCTGAACTAAAAAACGATTTTCTTAATAAAAACAAAGGATTAATAATACAAGATTGAAATTAAGTTCATAAAACAGTACTGTTTAGTTGCTATAGCTGAATTATATTAGAAGTGTACAATTTTTGTAGGAAAAATAATGAAGATTAATATATAGAAAACAGATATTAATTTTGATCTAATTGATTTGTATTGCAGTGTGAAGTCATCCTGTTTTACTAATATTATTAATGTAGAATTTTTTATTGTTACTAAAAAATCATGTATATCGACAAGTATATGTATCTGCATAATCTTTAATGGAACTATAAGAACTAGAAAGAATTAATTAGTGCATGAACATTTTTGCAAATTTGGAGTGCTTGCCACGTAAATACGTAGATTGCGAACGATTTTGTAGCAAAATACTGTTCAAGAATGAAAACCCGTTGGTAAAAGACATTCTGTTCGTAAAACGATCGGAAATGGCACAAAATTTTGGACAGCTCAAGGAGAATTAACTCACACTATCGTATCTATACCGGTTAAGTAGAGCTACTAACTTCGTGTCACAAAACAAAATTTACCTTTCATAAATAAAATTACCAGACATTAACAATTGGGCAACAGGACTAAAAAATCACTCTGTATTAATCATGAGTAAGAAATATAAAATGAAAAATATAATCACCTAATTTTAATCCTAGCTAATTGGATTTTTGTATTTTTACGTAAGGAAATTCTATAAATTATGTGTTCAAAATTATTTATTTACAAGTGTATTATTTATTATTTATAAACAATACAGGTGTGGACTGTAACCTTCGGATGCGCTCCATTAGGCTATTCGGCCGTTTGTCCTTTTATTGTTATTTATTTTTATTTATCGTTTTGTATACCATTCCTTTTTTTATTCATTATCTTGAATTATCTAGTGTTCTATATAACTTATATTTTATATATTGATAATTCTACCGATTCAATGTCTTTTTATTTATTTGTTCCTTTCTCTGAGTTTCCAGAATTTCGAAAATCGGTATGAAAACAGTCTTGCTCTTTAGTAAAATTAGTTTTAGTTTTCTTACAACGCGAAGCAAATGTTTTTAGGGCGTGTTATTTATTGAAACTGGTTCTGCACTTTACTTGTGCGAGTGTATCAGGACTGCATTCTACAAGAAGTTTTAGTACGATTCTTTGAATTTGTAACAGTTAATTTATTGTTCAACTGTAAACGACCATCGTTTTTTGGGTAGGTTACTTTAAGTCTTTAGTTGAACAAAATTTGTAATCAATTTACTATGAGTAGTAAAATTATAATTTACCAGTAGTTTATAAGCTTAAAAATGTATTATTTTGTTTTATAATAGGCCTAAATAAATAATTATGATAAGTTAAAAGAGAATTGTCATTAATTAATCTTATCATTAATCAACAATATTGTCTAGAAAGAACCTACATGATGTTATTTACTGTAACACCAAAACATAGGTTAGTTTGGGATCTGGGTTTAATAAATTAATAACCAGCTTATTACAATATTATCTATTAACAAAATTAACAATTACAACTAATTATTTAACGTAGCCTAATAACAAATACTTTTCGATTATGTCAAAATAAATCAATTACAAAACCTAAGCATAACTCAACTTGACTATAACTGTTATAGCATATAGCCCATCAAGACTATAACTATACTCTTATATATATTTTTATAACAATAGATCACTGTTCTCAAGAAATAAAACTACTACCTGTCTATAAACACTTGCTACCGCCCGCATGAACAACTAACGTAACTCAGAATCGGTCGCATAACGACACACTTTCCATTCACAAATTTAGGTATTGATTTACTGACCACGAAGGCGATATTTGTTCTTATACCTGCGGACTGACAGTTAATCTAACAGTTAATCTTGTAATTTCGACAAATTACAAGATCTTTCAATCAAAATCACCTTTATTCTCGATCTCCGTAGAAGGAATCAAAATAAAAACAAACATTTTTTACTATTTTCAATTTCTGAGAATTCTTATTGAAAATATCTCATTCTTCGCAATCTATTATCCTTGTTCAATCCACTCCACTTTAAACAAAACAAAGAAAAATATTGTTACAGTAAAAAATCTATTAAATAAAGTATTCCTAGAATAATGTTGCAATACTTTGATGAAAATTTCAAAGAAACCGTCACGAATAGCAGTGAAATAGATATTTTGACCACAAATATTATCTGAATTGATATCGTACTGCTTATACTCAAGTACAATGAATTCATTAACATAAATTATAATTATGACAGTAAATAATTATTATTCATGAGAAAGCATATAATGACATTTATATGCTACTCTAGAGACAGTAGTACCATAAATCAATTTCCTAACAGACCTTATTGGAAGACAGAAATTTTACGTTCTCAAAAACAAGAAAGGTAGTTGACAAAATTTGTTTTTCTCGTTTTTACTCGGTGCACTTAAAAAGATAACTAAACGTGACTAGACGTAATAGAGGTGCTATTTTAGAAACGTACCCTTTAAAAATAAAAGTAATTTACTTGAAAATGTTTTGTAACAATTTTCTTTTGTTTTATTTTTTTCAGAAAGGTTTGTTGTTGAATGCCTTTAAGAGTGTTATATAAAAAATATATAATTTTTTTAACTTTTTGTGTTAATATTTAGTGTTTTATACTACAAAGCAGAATGCCTTAGATCAATTTCCAAAATTTAAAAAAATATACCACGGTAAATCACATCATTACTCCATTTAATAACACTACAACTTCCACTGTAGTTTAGTAAATGCCCGATCTAAAATGAAAATGATACAAATTAACATTGTAATTTAATTTTTTATAGTTTCCATCTTTTATGAAAATATTTCTAGTGTAGGCCTACTATAAAATTAAGTCATCTGAGAATAGAATTCAAAAAGTTATGCGGTAAGGTTAATCATTGATATTATAAAAATTTTATAAAATTTAAATGATGACAAGATTATAAGAACGAGTAGATCAATGAAGAAAAATTTGGTGTGAAATTTTCACAAGACTTTCTCTTTCCAATGTAAATAATAAGAAGAATAACCCATGGTAATCATTAGTGAACAATGTTTTTTTTCTCTTTAATTCTTTATTTACAACTGTAAAATTTTACAACAAGCAAATGTGATGATTATGATAATAATGTAAATGACATGATAGGCATGAGAGGGGTAGGGTCCCCATTGGTGCCTCCCCAAGAATGAAATTTGTATATCAAATTAGCAGGTCTCTACTCCAGCGTCTTTTAAGGCGTCTAGGGGGATTATCAGGTAAATGGACGGTGGAAAGTGAACGCACTAGGGGGTTCTCGTGTTCGTGTGACTTGTCGTGAAAGCGTTTGTATACGTATTCCATGGAATTTTGTACAAGTGGTGTTTTCAAATCTGTTTGAAAGGTTTTGTTGGTAACGTAAAGAGGTGCATTTACTATAAGGCGTAATGTTTTTGACTGGAATGCTTGAATTCGTTGCAAGTTAGAGGGTTTGGTTGAACCGTAAATTTGGGACCCGTAGGTCCACATAGGTTTCAGAAGAGAACAATATATGCGTAAATTTGTGCCATTGGTAATTTTGATCGTTTGTGAAGTAGGGAATATAGAAGTTTACGTCGGGAATTCAGTAATAAACGTTTCCGTTTGATATATGTGCTCCAAGTTAGTCATTTATCAAAAGTCAGACCGAGATACTTGACCGTATCGGTTTTTGTGAGAGGTTCATTATCTATGTATACTGGTGGGCAATCACCATGACGGAGTGAACAACGTAAAATGAAAATCATAACCTATCATTTTTCTAATATAAAATAAACGTTTAAAACTAATGTAGATCGATGTTGTTGGTAATAATCAAAACAAAATACTTACTGCCCCTTTATCAACTATTTTTTATAATTTGATAAAATAAATGGTAATATTTTTGATTGAAACCTAAAACTAGATACTGACTTTGTTGTAGTTTGTATTAAAATTACATAATTATACTTCTTGGCTTTTAGCAACAAGGTAGAATAAGGGTTTTATAGTTTGCTTTAATCTACTACAATATTCCAGACCCTTTCCGGGAGTAGAACACTAGAACAACTACTTTACAGTTCAGTGTAATCTAAGCAAATAAACGTTCTATTATATTTCTACTAATCTTTATTAATGACATTGTGAAATAAATATAAGTTCTGTTCTAAAAGTGTACAGAGTAGAGAATAAATTTAGTCTACGTAACACAGTTGTGTTTTAATCGTAGACCTGAGAAGGAAATTCATGTAAAAAAAGCGATCGACATATTTTTATTTGAATGAAAAAAGAATTGTGTGTACTGTATTTAGAAATGGAATTTATTATGTAAGATTAATAAAGAAATAGTAGAAAATGGTGGAGTAGTGGTAGTCGACGGGTCGCCGGTGAACATTGGGCCCGGTTTCTTTATGTACGCAGATTCAATTTAAGCAAAATTTGAATATAGATTCTAACTTAATAAAAAGTAAATGGACCAAATAAAAATCTGTACCGAAGATATAAACCACAAAATTCCTTTTATACTTAGTTCAGCACGTTGCGCGTACGTTAGACGTGCCCTTTTAGATTTTTAGAAAGAAATCAGATAAGGGGGAAAAGAGGCAATTCAAAGCACGTGGGCTGTTATCACATTACAGACCGCTTGGTTCCTCTTATTGGTTGCCTGATGAACTGAAACCAAACTGACCGCTGTGAACTCATACAGAGCCCACAAATGTATTACTTCAAAAATTCTGTTAACATCAGCTCTTATGGCAAAGTTAATGACTGTGCCTTTGATATAAATTTCTGACCGATACAACGCGATTACAAGGCAAAACAAGAATAACGTTGCAAACCCAAAATTGAATTACAGTATGCCTAGCTCTTTCATTTTAAAAAGACCGTTGAACGTGTTTATGCAAGAAAATAATTATAAAAAATTGGTGTGAAACTCTCTCATAACTTTCTCTTACCAATGTAAATAATACAAAATATAACCTATGTTTAATCACTACTAAACAATGTAAAATGAAAAATATAACCTAATTTTAACCATGAGTGAATGACGCAAAATGAAATTCAGCTTCTGTTCGACTTAAAAATACGGTAAGTCATCAATTGTCGCGGTACGTGCTACACAGTACTGGATCTCCCAGGGCGATTCTAATGGTGTGATTTTACATTGTAAATAATATAATGTTAATACTCTGTAGATGACTGGCGTGTTTGAGTGTGAATGTGTAAATAACTAAATGAAAATTTTTAATTATCTCCAGTAAAGTTCGGCGTAGGCCTACATATATTTTGGGATCATGTGCTTATTATTTATTACTTCTCATTCTGTTTTTTTTGTTTTAAAGGAGGTTTTGGTCGCTTTATTTTATTTTTATTTGTTTTTTTGAAAACTATCTAATTTTGATCGTAAAAATAAAGAGCAGTATAATAGGTTTTAATGTTATGATTTTTTAATTACACCAGTGGGTTGTAATCTGTTGATGTGTTATTTTTTTTTTTTTTTTTTTTACTATCTAATTTTGATCGTAAATAATAATTAAGAGTAGTATAATAGGTGTTCAGTACTACAGTAGATTCAAATACCGCGCGCCGTCGAAACTTCCAGAATAAATCTTTCCCGCGAGTACATCCGTTCTATTGATCTTGCATTGATTGTCTCATCGATTAGTTCTACGCATGTGTGATCCTTCGTGACGTGGCTCGCGCCCAGCCAATAGCAAAATTAGATTAATTTCCCGAGTTCGCTTCGCCATTGTTCCTTCTTCCTAAAATCCCTTCTCAGTTCCATTCAAACTCGCATACGGTACGGTTGTGCTTTCACGGACGTTCTCAGCCTCGAGAGCTGGCGTCATTTGCAGTTCAACGCGTTGGATCTTCCAACCTCATGTAGCCGTCAATACATTATTTACGGCCCCAAGGAACGATGCTTTAATTGTGAACGCGCTTACATTTATTTATTAACAATTCATGTTATTTCTTCGAGTAATTACCGGACATTGTGTAACCTGTGCAATCCTGTGTTTCGAACTTGTAAATCGCTATAATAACTGCAGTTATCCGAGTGTTAACAGTGCTTTATGTGTATATTTAACGTGCTTTTGTCTATTGTGTAAAATCTGTACAGATATAGTCGAACATTCAGCGTTTTCTACAACGGCATTCACGAATCGAAGCATCCTGGGAAATCTGCGCACTCAAAACAGAGTAAGTACTGTTACACTATTAGATGACAGCAGTATTATTTACCCGTATGTGTTCCTTTCTATCCGCCAAACCTTCCTAATCCTTAAGGGTGCGCCTCAGAAGTACGAGAAAATCGCCGAGCGATTTCAGTTGCTACCGCTAGGTGCGCTCTCATAATCTCAGTATTGTGTAGGTAAAAGTGGGGGCATTTAAAGGCAGTAGTAGGGAGCTGTAGATCAACGTGTGCTGTTATGCATGCGAGCATCTGTGGTCCGGTGTTGCCAAAAGGCTGACTCTATAACATCGAATGATGTCAACCATATGAAATAAAACTAGATTGCCGTATTCTAAGACTACTTACTCTACTACTAAATTATTACTAATAAATATTAGTATTACAACTTATATTGTTAGGTATAATTTGGTTACAGGTTCTTAAAAACTCATAATAAAAATATTAAATATTCTACTCTCATAAATAATACAAAATCAAACGGAACTCTTACTTTCATTTACAAATTAATATTAGTATCTGTACAGAATTTAAGTTTTAATAATTATTATATTTTAAAATTCAATGAACTTTCATGTATTCAATTTGGTTCTTACGAATTTAAAAACGAAGACACGTTTAATTTAAAGAAATCTAATTTTTAACCTAGGCCTCCTTTAATTTTTATTTTATTTCCTTTAGAAATTATTTTATTTCTTTGTTATTTTATGTTCAACTAAATGTTGTGACATTTTATTAGCAAGCGTAACAAAATACTCTTCCTAATTACAAAAATATTTCTGTAACTTATACTTTTTATGTAGGCCTACAGATACCGCTTTTTGTTTACTTCTCTTAAAAATTTCAGTTCACTTAAAAAAGTTTAACGCGCTCGTTTTCTAGAAAAAACTACTCGAAAGCTGGAAAGATATAGCCTATTGTAAAAATAAACATTTCACTTGAATGCTGCTAAGACGACTGTAACAATTTTTAGTGGTAGCCTATTTTTTGTGAGTGGATTTGAAAACAATAATCACTCCACATTACAACTTATTGAAGACAATAAGTATTTACCATTTTACATATCAAGAACACACTCAGCGATTAGAATACATCAACTAAAGCTTACAATTAAAAACTTAGTATGATAATAAATGAAACAAAACGAAATACCGCTAATATAGTAAATTACACTACCGCTAAAAAGTAAATTTAGTTTTTATGTAAAAGCAGGTGTTTATAAGATCAAATGTGATTCAGAAGATTGTAATAACTTTTATATCAGGTTGATATCTAAGTCCTTTTAAAAATTATTTCAAGAACAATTAAAAGCTTATAAAATACGGTAAACAAAAATCTAATAATGCAGAAAACATTCAAATAAATAACCATACATTTTCTATAGTAACACACTAACTGTTTTGGAAACAAAAAACAACAAATACAAAATTCAAACTTTAGAGAAAATTGAGATAAAGAACAATAATGATAATTTAATAAACGAAAAAACACAATTTAATAATGATTAAATCACTAATAACTAATTTAATGATTTTATGCTGGTTACCATTGATTACAGTAAGCCCTCTGTTAATCGACGGGTAGTCAACCGAAGGGTATTTGTTAATGAATGTTTAAATAAATAAATTTTTTTATGATTTTTGTATAAAATAATTCCTATTAAAACTCTAAAATGTAGCAGTAATTGCATAGGTAAAATTATAATGCTGATTTGTACTTATTTCATTGTTACATTGACATGAGTGTTTTACTATGAAATGAGTTTATTTCATGTATATTTACATGTACCGTATTTGTATACACTGAAGACGGCAGACGGCTGGAATCATGCCGAGATGTGTTTTTGAACTGAAGTTTATACTATATACGAGTACATTATAGCCTAAAAATTGTTTTAATTTTATTTCGAATCCAATAAACACAATTTCTTGTTATTATTATACACGCACACGAGTTACACACAAAAAATAATTATGCTGATATCAAAATAAAGTAACAATGTAAAATGCTATATACTCATAACATGAAAAAGTTAAAAAATTCAATGGATCACTTTTGTTTAACACAACTTGTAATTTTTGTTTCATTAGCCACAGCACACAGCGTAGTCTCTCCATTCCTTCAGATGTAAAACGTCGTAATAAGATTTCATACAAACTTGTCCTTCGCATGTTGGCCCTACTAGAACTATTGAACTTTAATGTAGGTTGTGATATTTTCCATATAGGCTTTTTTTTGAACTTTTATTGAACTTTAATGTAGGTTGTGATATTTTCCATATAGGCTATATCCACCATATTTGATGCAAAAATTAGCCCCCAAAAAATTCAGTACAACTGTTTTTCACCAGAGGAACTGAAATCAGGGTGAAATTTTTCGTTAGCTGTAACTCGCAAATGAAGCGTTTGCGGACATTATGTTTATATGAACTTTTTGTCTTATTTTTAGCTCTACAATAATTTATAAAATCATTTTACCATAATTTAAAACCAGCCTGTTTACTAACAACATAAATCAATACCTCTCCAAATAACAAACATTAATTAAACAAATTAAAAACAATAATCATTCCACATTTAATACCTAAAAGACAATAAATATTTACCATTTAACAAAAAATGGTACACGTACATATTATCAAAAACAGACACAGCGATTACAATCTATAAACTGAAACTTACATTTAAAAACCTAGTAGACCTACAATGATAAATGAAACAAAACTAAATACCGCAAAAATAGTAAATTGCACTGCTGCCTACATTATACATTAGGTAATTTTTACATCGCATTATGTAGTAAATGACATTACCGCTAACATAGTAAAACTAAATACAGCTAATAATAAATAGTAAATTTAGTTTATATGAAGAACCAGGTGTTTATAAGATCAAAATGTGATTCAGAAGATTGTGATAATTTTTACATCAGGATAATATCTAGGTCCTTTTAAAAATGATTTTAAGAATATTTACAAGCGTATAAAATATGTTAAACAAAAATATAATAATACATAACACATTCAAATAAATAACGATACATTTTTTATATTAAAACACATAACTTTTGGAAACAATTTACAAGAAATACAAAATTCAAACTTCGGAGAAAATTGAAATAGAAACATTAATATGTAGTGACAATTTAATAAAAGAATTAACACAATTTAATAATGATTACTGGTTAAAATCTACCACAGTAGGTCCTCTGTTAACCGACTTAGTGCTGACCGACGGGTAGTCGGTCAAGTGAAAAGCTCAGTTTAACCGAAGAGGTATTTGTCTAATGTTTAAATAATGTAATGTTAAATAATTTGTAAATAATGTTTAAATAAATAATTTTTTCTATGATTTTTGTAAAACATTACCCCTACTCTTGTTATTATTTACACTGTACTGTACACGCACACGATTTACACACAAAAATATGCTGATACGAAAATAAACTAACTATGTAATAAAGTATAGGTACTACACAAATAACATAACAAAGTTAAAGGATTCAGTGGATTACTTTTAATTAACATAACTTATAATTTTTGTTTGTTTGGCCATAGCACGCTGTGTAATCTGTCCGCTTTTTCAAATGTAAAACGTCAGAGTTTATAAAAATCTGTCCTTCGCATGTTGGTCTACTACTATTGTACTTAACTAATAAAGGCCCTAATTAGATTAATACAGTAATGTAAGTATCGTACAAAATTATAAGAGAAATAGTTTACATCAGCTCATGAATTAAAAAACTTTTTTACCTTAAAAAACAAAACCGGAGAGTGGTCGGCAGGGGGTTCAACGGTTAACCCGGAGAGTCGGATAACAGAAGTCGATTAACAGAGGGTCTACTGCATAAGTAAAAGTTATCTATAGTAAATAAATTTTAGTTCCAATTGCCATTTATGAATAATAATTTTTCTTCATACAATTTTTAAGTTTTATGTATTTTTAACTTGATGAAGCGATGCGCAATGCAAAAGTACTCGTAAATACCAGTAAAAAATACAAGAAATAGCAGAGTAGCAAAGTTACGTAAAAAAATTACTTCAATGAAAAAAATTAAGTTTTCATTATGTTTACCCAGAAAAATTATCGAATCATCAAGAACGAATATTTTTCATAATTTTATACTGGTCGTTTTAGTGCAAAGGGATTTTTTAAAAATATCTGCATCACGTTTTTAATTTAACAACATAAATCAATACCTCTCCAAATAACAAACATTAATTAAACAAATTAAAAACAATAATCATTCCACATTTAATACCTATAAGACAATAAATATTTACCATTTAACAAAAAATGGTACACGTACATATTATCAAAAACAGACAAAGCTATTACAATCTATAAACTGAAACTAACAATTAAAAACCTAGTAGACCTACGATAATAAATGAAACAAAACTAAATACCGCAAAAATAGTAAATTACACTACTGCCTACATTGTGTTGTTTAGGTCAACAGCCGAAAGGCTGGTTTGAACCTCTAGAGGTTTTACTAAGTAAAAACCTCTGTTTACCATTGCCTTCCTCACTGAGTTGAAAGAGTATGCTTATCAGCATGCCAAGCCCTCCGAAAAGCACTCACTTTCCACCCTGCAAATGACACCTTCACTTCATTCACCACAGGGTCTGGCTGCATAGTGAAATTCATTACTCTCAGAGGAGATAACTCTGACTAGTGTCTTTTACACCTCTACCTCTTCTGTTCTTAAATAGTTCAGTCATATAAGTGGCTGACTATGTGATAAGAAAAAGAACTATTTTTTTTTAGCCCTGGACCAAACAGATAGAGTGCAATAAAATAACACTCCACCTGCCCGTTTTGGGCATCTGCCTACATTATACATTAGTAAATTTTTACATAGCATTATGTAGTAAATGACATTACCGCTAACATAGTAAAACTAAATACAGCTAATAATATATAAATAGTAAATTTAGTTTATAGTTTCCCCAAGAATGTCAGCAGACATGGCGCTTACGCTATCTTGTAAAGCATAAAAATGTGGTAAATGAGGCAATTAATAAAAATATCGTAGGGACCGGTTTTGAGAAAACTGCAAAAGCGTGAAAAATTTTACGAGAAACTGCTACTTCCGGTTGACCGATTTTGATGAAAATGGTCGTGTCGGGCCCCCTTTAGTAGTATGTAACTTAAATTCCAAGTTTCAACTTCGTACGTTATTACGTTCTTTAGATATTTTGTTCACACACACATTCAAAGACCAATCGCTGAAAACATGTTCTTTGGCTGCAGGGGGCCTGAAAACTTATATGTAGCCCGTGAAAACTCGTTTAAAAAAATCAACATGAAAACGATACTCTCCTTCCTATAGGCTATATTCACATAGAACAAAAGAAAGTAAAAATACCTGTTTTTAAATTTTAAAAATTTAATTTTAAAATTATTATTAGAAAAAATTAGAAATAAAAAAATATTTGTTTTATCCGAACAGTAGGCTACCAATTAATTACAGAAATAACAATCAGTAGGTCTAACAGTATAATATTTTCCTAAACGAACAATTATCCTTTTCATAATCAATTAAAGTTAATCTTTGTGTAGGTTGGGTGAGCGATTAATTTTACTTCTGTCAAAACAAATACTAACGGGAGTAAACAGTCTACAGGAGACAAACGTATTACTCTATCCGGCAACGTTGTATGACCTAGAGCGAAATCAAGCTGAGTGGAAATGTCCTTGATTAGCAGATAATGTAATGTGTAGTAGTTCCGTAACTGTCAGCTCGGAACGCCATCGAACGGCTGGAAAATTTGTGCTTGTAAAGGTTTTTTGGATTGCAAGACATCCCCGCTGACAAATAAGTAAACATGTTAAAGTTTATATTTTTAGAATCTAAAAATGATATTCTTTTTACTGATACAGACTAATTTGCGTTAAATACTTTCCTATCTTTAGAAATTATTTTAGAAAACTTTACAACTTTAAGAGATTTACTTTAATTTTTTAAAGCTTAAACTTAATGCTTATACAAAAAAATTTAACTGGTAAATGGAGCGTATTTTAAGCTTTAAAAGGCATGTCAAACTTTAATTATGACTTGCATAACAACCGAGTTGGTTGTAATCATCTAAACCCTTACATTGAGCGGCGCGGCAGAGGTAGAGCGCACCCTTAACGAGCTAAGCAATACGCCTAATGTGCGCGCCGAAGTCACATCGCGTCTTTTGTATCCGGGTGGTAATAGATCCCACCATTTTAACGAACCGAAGCAGATGTAGGAGTCATTAAACCATTTGACTACCGCATTGAACAATAGGTTTTAATTTTATAATTTGTTAATTACAACAGTGGGTTGTAATCTGTTGATGTGTTATTTTTATTTGTTTTTTAAAACTATCTAATTTTGATTGTAAATAATAATTAAGAGCAGTATAATATATTTTAATGTTATATTTTGTTAATTACACCAGTGGGTTGTAATTTGTTGATGTGCTAATTCTAATTGATAAGTTGCATTTGTTGTTATACAACAGATTATGCATTAAAAAAAATTTATACGAAAAATATGCACAAATGTACATTGGTATATCGTAACATAGACAGACTGTGACATAAATTTTAATACATTTTCAAATATAATTATAGTTCTTTAAAAAGTCAAAATAATTTAAATAATAACTTTTCATGAAACTTTAAAGTACTTACTTTTGACTTCACCTTTGATTTATTTTTTCAAAAGACCCGATAAAAGTTTTTAGTAGGAATGAATGAAAACCACGTGATTATAATCAATTATGAGAAGATTAGTTAAAGTTAGGTGAGGTCACATTTAATTCCCAAAGGGTGAATTACAATTACCAGCTGGGTTTGTCCTTTGTGGCATTCCTGAGCGATCCAGTAAT
This sequence comes from Catonia carolina, assembly GCA_035578175.1. Taxonomy (NCBI): domain Eukaryota; kingdom Metazoa; phylum Arthropoda; class Insecta; order Hemiptera; family Achilidae; genus Catonia; species Catonia carolina. Next base: position 76,996,139 of record JAQMRL010000003.1, read on the forward strand.
CTTGTTTCCTTTGTTGTTGATCTATTATTAATCTGCAAGTATGAATTTCCTCTTAACGCTTAATGAATAATAATGTCACTAAGATTTATGAGAAAATCTCAACTAACAGATACGCCGACTGAAACGGAATCTACTAACACTTATACACAGGTACCGGGGAGAACAAGTTAACTTTTCAATTATACAGTAAAACCCCGATAATTCGTCACATTCGGAACAAAGAGGGTGACGAATTAACGAAAAAAACGAATTATCAAACAGCAGTTGATATAGTCAGGTCTCGTAAAAATTAACGCTGTATTGTGTAACGTTATCTCCTCTATTACTAAATGTCATAAAAGGACTGCAAATTGTTCAGGCGTAACTACAATATTCTACTGAACCTTTAAATCAGTATTTTTTATAGAACAGTATACAGAACAGTAATAACTACAATATGTAGTAGGATAATACTTACATAAGATAGACAAACCATTCACTAACACAATTTTTTATCGAAATTACGTGAAACATAATGTATGTAATTAAACAAAAATTACTACACATAAAACACTATTCGTATTTACATATTTACACTCCTTTTTACAGAAAATTCACTCTCAGTTTTTAAAGAAATCTTTGATTTGTTTTTGTACTTTATCGTTTTTTTCTTTTTCTAATGCGAATTGACGAACTTGTCGCATAGCAATTAACTTCGCCACCTGTGCGTGTTTTTGATCAAAGTACTAGTTAATGCATTTTGTCAGCATCTCTACAACTTCCTGGAGCTCATTTTATTGACTTTATTATCACTGCATTCTTCATCTTCAGTTCCTTCTGTTAAATTTTCTCTATTTTTTATATGATTGACAATTTCTTCTTCATTTAATATTTCGTAGCCTAAATCTGTGTCGTCTGATTTTACCCATTCTTCTATCTCTTCATTTGTAACAGCTTTTAAACCAGGAATGCTGTCACTAATTTCTTTCAATTTCTAACTTTTGTCTGCATTTTCATCTTCGGTTTCTAGTATTGGTCAAGCCACAGTTTATTCCAGCTCAATTTCAATGTCTTTTCCGAGATATCTTGCCAGGCGTCAACAATATTATATATTGCATCCTTTATGATGTACCGTTTAAAAAATCTTCTACGTGTACTTCATTTTCACAAAAAATTAAATTTTTCATAAATAGCTTTTTATAAAATCGCTTCATAGATACTATGACTCCTTGGTCCATAGACTGGAATAAACAGCTTGTATTTGCTGGAAGAAATATGGTGGTTATATTGTCAGCCAGAGTTTCCAGTTTGTCGACCGAATGACAAGGGGCGTTATCCATCACAAGTAACGCCTTTTCGGGTAAATAATTTTCTCTACGATTTCGCTGGACATCAGGCACAAAACAGTCGTAAAACCACTGACTAAAAATTTCTTGCGTCATTCAAGCACTCCGTTGCGAAAAATATTTCACCGGTAAAAAGCCACAATTTATATTTTTAAACACTCTCGGGTTTTATGACTTGCCAATGACAGCTAGAGGAAGTCGAAGACAACCAATTGCGTTAGAACATACACGGATACGTAGAGCTCTCAGAAGAAGACGCTAAAGTTTTCTTAGGAAGCGCTTTGAAGGACAATCCCGTTTCTTCGCTGTTATACACTTGCGCGATTTAAATTAGGACTTTTTATTTTTGAACTAAATGTATTACTACAGTCAGATATAACCTCACTGAAATTTTCCAGAGGGGTGACGAATTATCGGATGTGGCGAATTAATGGGTGACGAATTAACGGGATTCTACTGTACTTCTATCCATATAATTAAAGCTGAAAACTATACGATAAACCGCAATGATTTTTTTTCAGACAAATTAATCAATTCAATCTCTTTAAAATACAGATAAATAATAATTTAGTATAATTTTGTTTATTGAATAATCATGATCTTCATAGACCTTGGATTTTGCTTGATTTTCTCATATACAATAGTATAAAAAAAAAATCACCTGATTACTAAATATTTTGTGCTCTGCAAGGTAGAGTAAGTGGCACAACTGCTGAAATTCATGGAAAAGGCTGTGTTCTCTTGAAAAAAAGTTGCTTTAAGTTTGTAGCCTTACAAATTTATGGCACAGCTAACACGTGTAACCTACAAAAATTACAAGTCTTTCAACGCACCTTTTTTGGGTCAACAACAAAATTCTACATGATGACCTTAATATTCCGTTTTTAAGTGAAGTAATTAAATTTAGCTACAGCGTTTTTGACAAAAAAATTGCATGATTACTCCAACGAATTGATCACCAAACTATCGGATGTATCACTACCAGGGAATCCGCAACGCAGGTTGAAACATCAATGAGCCCAAGATCTTCTATGAAGTGATTTATTTATTTATTTTTTATTTTCTTATTTCTTGAAATATGGTTATTAATCATTCACGGATTATGAAAATTATCTCATAGAACATATACCAATGGGTATCCATGTTCTTTTTCATTTATTTTTCTTGTCGTGCTTTATTTACTTTTATAAAATTTGCTCGTTGTAACATACTATATAGTTGCAAATAAAGTTATTATAGATAAAAATAGTTTGTAGCCTTAACTTTTAGATTTTCTAAAAGAAATTGTCTGTTTGTATTGTCTGTTCAATTCAGAACAATAAACAACCCTATCTCACCCAATGAGATGAGGATGATTTCTGTGACGTGTAAGTGAGGTGTAGTCTTCTGCAGACCCATTACTGAGAGAGTAACTTATGTTAATTGAACCGAACTATCAAAATTCACCAATAACCACAGTCTAGTAGCCTATTAAAATTCGTATAAAAATAACTAGTACCTTTACTAGGATTTGAACTAGGAACGTTCGTTTCCGAAAATAAGTTGTTAAACAGCTGACTCGTGGCGACGAGTTCACCTCAAGACCAACCCGTTAGATCAATCTGGATTTAAAGCGAAAAATGTGTATAATTAAATATGTAAAATAAATAAAAAATATATATAGTACAAATTTTATTTAAAGTATTTTTTCACAGCGCTCAGTTTCGCGTAAATTAGTAATTTTTCTTATTTCACTCATTAAAATCGGTAAAAAATAGGATTTTTAAGATTGCTACCTCAGTAAGTTTATGCATTTTATGACAAAAGTATATATAACAAAAGTTCATTTATTAAACACTATAAATTCTTCGTTTAATAAAAATTTTAATTTTATTATAAATAAAATTACTAGAAAACCACTAGAACGGTCAAATAAAAAGTAAGAACGCTTACCAATTGAGTATCGTTTTTGTGGCTGTACCACATCATCAGCTCTTTAAGTGTACTTACGTTTTCTTTGACCGCTGTGGTGGTTTTTTAAAAAAAATATTTTTAAATAAATTTCTTCTTCTTCAGGTGCCAATCCGTTCTGAATGTTGGCGACCATCACAGTATAATTCCACAGTAATTCTCGCTCTGTTCTTTGCACTGCGCAATAACACGACATCATAATAATAATTACCCATATCTGCTATAATAAAAATTTATAAAATAACGAGTTATAAAAACTTAAAAACCCGAAAACTTTCATTTCAAGTATTTTTCCTACAGAGCGTTAAGTGTCAATTATTGATTTTTGCGTATGTTTAAATCGAATAGGGGTTGATTTTCATTTAGGGTTGTTCACTCACAATTAAAATTAGGTTATGTATTAATGTTACCTTTTTTACTTATGATTGAAAATTCGTTGTATTTTTCATTATTTACATTGGCAATACAAATTCGGGAGAGTGTGTCACGCCAGCTTGTCATTTTTATTATACTTTTTTTTAAATAAATTGGATAAAAAAATACCTGAGTACACTGTTTTGAACTGTACAGGTATTACAACCTAGTATTCTATGTAATATATTATTTATATAAAATATGTTATCTATGTTTAGATATGTTTTATATATTATCTATGTAATATATGTATTTGTAAATAGAAATAAATAAATGAATAAATTCAGATCGATTTTGAAGGAGTAACATGTTCTGATTTGTAATTTGTAATAAAACTAACTGTGGTAAAAAGCCTCAATATAAACTGTACTTATATCATATTAAAATACGTATTATTTATTTATTAATACACAAAACATGAAATATTTTTACATTACGTGAAAATAGTAGTTATTATTAAAGTTTTTCTGAAAAACAAATGAATATTTTACTACAGATTTATTAAAATATTTACTATATTAAAAAAAATTATATTAAAAATTCCACTAATTATAATATGAACAAAATATTCCAAATAAATCTATTAATGTATTAAAAAAGAAACAAAAGCAATTAAATAAAACATTCGACGCAGGAAATTATATTTGAAATATACGTCTCGATTCATTGACCGCTTTACTCTTTTAACCCCTATCCCTGCACCGCAGTTCTACATCATGACATGTTTATACCTCACAGATGGTCATAAAAAGTGTTTTCCGCCAGATTGTTTTAATGACGTAGGTCTAAAAATTAATAGACTTAATGGTTTGAACTTTTACTGGCAATACAAATGGGCAATGCGGTATTTTAAGTTCCAAATTCTTTTTAGACTAACACTTTGGACAAATCAATAAACAATTAAAAAGGCTTACACGTTTAAGACAGAAAAAACGAACTAAAAATATATATAATCTCTTTAGTGAAACTGTAGTGATTGTGGTGTTTGATTTTTTGTGAACTCCTTGATTCATTCGTGTATTATTAATGTCTTGTTTTACGTAACAAACTAATGGTTATGATGAGAGATTGCACCGAATGACGTAAACAAAATCCATTATTCGTCTCTTAGATGTAATTAAAGAAAGCACTAAGAGAATACTCATGCCGACTTTTAGATCTGTAGCTATTCGAGAAGATATAGAAAGGAGAACGGCAAACAACCTGAATTTATTTTCGAAATCTTTTATTGGATCATCAAGCCATTAATTGAACATCTTTCTATAGGCCATTTTACATTTCGCTTTATCTGAATCATTCGCTATAATTATCGCAATTTCTAATAGTATAAAACCATACTCGTATAGTTTATCCACAAACATTATTCGAGTATGAAGATTTGAAGAACATGAACACCAGATAGATGGACGTAACACGTCGGTACAAAAGACAAACATAGAAACATACATAAATACGAGGGTTGTTCAACAAAACCTTAGAAAAAGATAGAAAAACAAATTATTTTGGGTAAATTTTTTTAAAATCTCATTTTAGCTGAATACCCTTTTCTGAACGTTTATCCGATTTTTTAAGCCGTCCAAAATGTAGGATTTCAGAAGGTCCGTAAAAAAGGCATTTGTTTGAGGAATGACTTCTTTGTTCGGCGTAAACCGTTGTCCGCCAAGCCATTTTTTCAAGTCTGGAAATAAGAAAAATTACTAAGAGCCAAATCTGGTAAATACGGTGGATTTTGCAACAATTCAAATTTTAGTTCTATCATTTTAGCCGTCGAAACCGCCGCACAGGTGTGTAGTTGTGCATTATCTTGATGGAAGAGGATTTTTCATTTTCAAATGAGGACTTTTTTCTTAATTTCTTCTCTTGAGCAGTGCAATAATGACGCATAATATTCCAATTATTCGTTTTTCTCAGAAATAATTTGTTTTTCTATCATTTTCTCAGCACTCTTATTGAACGACCCTCATACAAACATTATCATAGTTTTAATTTGTAAATAATTTTTGTTATAAATTTAGAAAATAAGTTTAAGTTTTGTTACTTATAAATAACTAAAGACAAGTAAGTTCGATTTTGTAAATATTTAAAACGGAAAGGAAAGATCTGTCCGAAAGTTTTTACATTTTTTAATACTTAAATAGCCTTGAAAGATGGAAGAACGAAAAAATAATTTCAGTTTAAGTAACGCTCTGTGTATTTTATTAAAGACACTGAGATTAATTAATTAGTACTTCTGAAAGTTTTATCATAAATAAAACATAAATGTTGATATGATTATGTAAGAAACTCAATTTGAAAATATGAAAACAATTTTATAATGCAATTCGGTGAGTTGTTTTGAGGTATTGCTAATTAAATTAAGTATAACAACTATTAGCAAAGTGTCATAAAACGAACACTTTACGACTCGTTTCATTCTGTTAAGAACTTTGTTAAGTATCTGTATCAGCTACTTTCAAGAACTAGTGAATAAAGTTGGGAACATGTCATAAAGTTAGTATTTAACGTGTTGGTAGGTAGCTACTTGTGAAAAGTTTTGTCGGTACTTACCTACATTAAGTACAGAATTACATTCAACCAACCTTTGTAACCAAGAATAAAGAAAATAATTTTATTATTCAAGTACTGCACTACAAAATTATTGTTGCTCTAAGATTCTAAACATTACTAATAAATAAATGATTTCAAAAATAGTTTATTGCAACTTTTCAAAATTGTTTTTAAATTTTCATTAGAAACTGTATTATATATTTCCGTCAGCTAATTCGTCTTCTTCACTTCAAGAATTAGATTTTCTTGACCTACGAGAATTAGGATCGTCTAATTCTTCTTCTTCACTTCAAGAATTAGGTTTTCTTGATCTGTTCTGGTACACATCTCTTCCTCGTTTTTCCCACGTCTCTCCTAGCTATGGGTTTATAATTAAGTGCAGCTAATGCCATTCTTTCTAGTGTCATTCTTCCAAAGTGACTGCACCACCTTCTTTTATTTTGCTTGAGTTTGTCATGAAAAAGTTGTAACCACGGTTACTTTACTAGACTGTAGGGATCATCAACAATATGCGCAGTGACGAGCCCCGCCCTCTGACGTCACAGGTCACCAGCGACAGGATACACGATACGTACCGTGTCGTCCTGTGATGTTTACTAGTCTTTACGGTCTGAAATACTTACAAGTAATTAATAATGGTGTGTTGTGTGATTGCCTGGTGTTCTAATCACGATAGACACAAAAAAAGTTGGGTATTATAAGTTTTACAGTTTTCAAAGGCCATTGAAACTAGATTGAAGTGGATAAATGCTTGCAAGCGGGCCGATTTATTTTCTCCTGATCGTGATCACGTGTGTTAAGTACATGTTCGATGACTCGGATTACGTACGCGATTTAAAGTCCGGGTTGCTAAATCTTCCATTAAAACGTGTCTTAAAGACGAATTCAGTCTTACATTTAAATATATCGATTAGTAGTGCCGTTTTATGTCCGGTAAACCCGACTTGTAGTGAAAGTAAAAATTGAGCGCAGAAACGATACCCTTGTAAGGAAGTTTATGATATTTTTAACTCATCATCCAATTACAACACAGGCAGTTCACAAAATGAATGAATAGCCGTAGAGAAATTTAGGCCTCGTTTTAATGAAGAACCACCAAATTTTAATGTTGCGCACTCGGAAGAAACTGATCTCTTAAAACGTAAAAACGCCAAATTAAAAGAAGAAAAAAGTTACTTAGAGAAAACCTCCATGCCGCAAACGAAGAATTATTAAAATAAAATCAATTTCCCGTGTAAACATACCTAAACCGCTATGTTTGTGAAAACAATGCAAAAATCCTACCGGCACAACGCACCGGCCGAGTTGTTGAGGACCAGATTACGTTTGGTCATCTTATTTCTCACAGCAGCTGCGCTTGACCACTACCGTCTAGTATCTACAGTAACCGTGGTTGTAAATGATAATAAATGGTTCACCATTTTAAATAATAAAAAGAAAAACCTATGTTTAATCAATAATCACGATTTAACAATGTAAAATTAATGGAAGAAGGGTCTTTGTAAGTTCTTTTTGAAAATCGAGTTCTTTTTATTGTTGAAGGTGTAGCGTTTTTTTTTATTGGTAATTGTAGATGACGTAGAATACTGTACCTTAACAGATTACGAAAATACTATATTAGAGTTTTAACATTTAATTGTACGGTTTTTTAAAGATCTGGTTTTTAAAATTTATAATAAACAAATTTCCTATGAACTTATAACATTTATCTTTTTCTCGCAACCAAGGATTAGGCTTTCGCCTATTCCGGCTCACAATAGCGAAAATTTATTGAATTATTGCCATCTCTCGCATGGCCTCACAAAATCTCTCCTCCCCTCGATTTTTATTACAAAATATGAACGGGGATCCTTCACTCGAATTCTCTTTACATGCTCCCATCATCGATTTCGATATTCTGCAATCTTCCAATTCAGGTTGTAAACATTCAATTTCGTTCTTATGTTTTCATTACTTAGTTGGTCGCTACGACTGCAACTCTTTGTTGTTCGCAAGAATTGCATCTCTACTCTGCTATTGTTACTTTACTACTATCTACTACTATCTACTTTACTCTCTTGTGGTCTGGTACTAATCCACGACTCACGTACTTAAAGTATGTCTGAGGCAGCCATCACCTTGTTCAATATTATCTGTATTTCTTTTTTTGTTTTCCTGCCGAAGGTTCTACTAATATTGCCGCACACTGCTTGGAATTTGCCAACTTTCTTCTCTATATCCAAATCTTGATCAACGCCTATGTCATAACCTAAATTATTTCATTGTGATATTCGCACGAATTTATTAATAAATTATAATAATTTATTATTGTTAGTCTGCTAATAAATTAAAACTAAATTACTCTGGCCATAATGATTAAAAAAAAAATTACAAAATTAAAGCATAATTTAACTATTTACGAAATATGTAAATTCACAACACAATAATTAATTTTTTTTCTTTCTCGTATTCGTATTTAGGACATTCCCAATCTGTTGAAAACAATCAGTGAATTTGATAACAAAAAATTTGGGGAAAAATCATGATAAATAAACGTGAGTGAAGACAAAGTCCAGTGACAGAACTCCGACGTGAATAGATAAGTGTAGTATTTAGAACACTGTAATGGATAGTCAATTACAGTACTAGTTAATTGATAAGGTCTCGGCTCCATCGATGTTTTAGACGTCTTATTGGATTGTTTGGGAGAGTCTGCGTAGCCAGATTTGAGATCAATGGGTTATGGTAGTTCACGAATTTCTTCCTTAATTTTGTATGGAAAACGTCATTTATGTAGGGTACATTTAGGTTTGAGTGTAGCGTTTTATTGGTTACATAATAGGGGGCGTTTACTATCCTCCGTAAAAGATTTGTTTGGAAACGCTGAATTTTTGCTAATACCGATGGTTTTGCACAGCAGTAAAGCTGACTGGCATAGCAATAATTAATTAACTGTTACTAACAAAATTAAAAAAGTTTACTCAATCTTCTGTGTTAAAGAGAACTGATCACGCGTAAAACTTTAACTACTGAACTGGTTCTGATAAATTACACGTTCTCATCACCTATTTGTTTGCCTATAGTATATAATGCACTAGACATACAAAAATTCTCTATCATAAATTCGTGGTTATTGTTTCGAAGATCTGCCGAGAGGACAGTTTGAACCTCTAGAGGATTTACTACATAAAACCTCTAATAAATTTACTGATACAATTAGATGCACTAACGAAGGCACCGTTCTCTGATCACCATCTAGTTAAAGAAGTTATGTTACAGCAGATTTCAATTCGTAAATCAATAAAGATATCTATTAAATTAAGAACAATCCAGTTGAAATAAAATCTTTTATAAAAATTTATAATTTATAAAATTATCTAATAATTAATCAAAAGAATAGAAAATACAAAAATCTACTTGATTTATTAAATTTTAAAATAGTTAATACTCAAAAAAGTGCACAATGAATCAAAGAAAAGTACCTTACTTACCCATAAATAAAATAAAACTACTGGAAACTCCTTAACGAAGCAGATTTTCTTAAAGAAATAAAAGGGTGATTGATGAAACGATTTCTATTAAATTAAAAGAACTATTAAATTAACAAAAAAACTAAAACTGATATAATTTAAAACTAAACCATTATACGAGTACATATTAATGGTGTGAGTAATATTTTATACACCCTAAGAGAGTTGAGAATACGTTGAATCTCAATTTTATACATACAACTACGATGAAAGAAGAAGTTTCACTGGAATGGAGTTTCAGTATATAAACCAACAGGTTTTCTAAAATAAACCACGCTATAAATTTCAGAGTACACTTTAAATGAGCCCAAGTAACCAAACTAACCGACTCTTGTGGGTTATTTACTTAAATTGACTTCTCCTGGTTATAAAAAGGGGTTTTATTGCTACATTTTACTGAAATACAATTTATCGTACTGGAAAAAAATTTGTTTATTAAAATTTTATTTTTAAACTGCAAATGGAAATGAACAAACACGAACTTTACGATTCTGTTTATCACAGGTTTTTATTTATTTATTTATTATTATTTATCACACTTCATGATTATAAAAATCTAAATCTTAAGTGTTTCGCTCAAATTTTATGTATTATATCAATACAAATTATTGTAATTTTCGTTGAAACTATGAAGGTTGAAGAATATTATTCGCGGACAAAAATACCATCAACTCCAGTTGATTATACTAGACAAAATCTGGTGTGAAACACTCATGCGACTTTCTTCTGCCAATGTAAATAATAAAAAATGTAACCTACAGTTAATTAGTATTATTAAACAAAGTGATATGAAAAAACATAGGCTTTAACATAGGCTTAGTTTAATCATAAGTGAATGACGCTAAATAAAAATCAATCTCTGTAGAATTTTAAAATACGGAAAATTACTAATTGACATTAAACTAAGTGTTATACAATAAAACGTTTGAAGGGAACGTTTTGGGTATCTATTTAATATCCTGCAACTTTAATTGCATACACTTTACTCTAAAATAAAATATTAAGGCCGCAATCTTAAAAAAAAAATATTTTTTAGCACGAGAGCACAGCCCCCAAGAATTTAAGCAGAAATGTCGTTTCCTTATCTTGTAGAGCATAAAAACAATAAGTAAATGAGGAAATTTAAAAAATAAATCGTAATGTAGGCCTACCGTTTTTTGATAAAATTACACAACAGTGAAAACTTTTTCTTCTTTATTTAGGAAATTCACAATCTGTTTGAAACAATCAGTGAATGTGATAACAAAAAATTAAAAAAAAATTAACATGGTAAATAAACGTGAGTGGAGACACAGTCCAGTGACAGAACTCCGACGTGAATAGATGATAAGTGTAGCATAAGTGCAGCAGTTAGAACACTGTAATGGATAGTCAATTACAGAACTACGTTAATTAATGAGATTCCGGCTCCATCGACGTTTTAGTCGTCTTATTGGATTGTTTGGGGGGTCTGCCAGATTTGAGATCAATGGGTTATGGTGGTTCACGAGTTTATTCTTTGTATAGAGTTTCAAGAAAACATCATTTATTTACGGTACGTTTAAAAATAACACAAATAAACTACTAACTTCCGTTACACCGATTTTGATTAAAATGTTTGTGCCGAGTCCTTTTTTGGTACCTAACTTAAGTTCCAAGTTCAATTTTGTACAATATTCCGTTTTTGAGATTTTTGTTCACACACACACACACACACACACACACACACACACACACACACACACACACACACACACACACACACACACACACACACACACACACACACACACACACACACACACACACACACACACACACACACACGCACGAACATACACCAAGTCCTAGATTTGGAGTTGAGATGATTACGGAAACTATTTCATGGCGGACTCCTGTTAAGTATAGTCGTACAGTTGTATGTTGTACTCTAACCTAATACACAGTTGGCCAACGCCTTGCAGATAATGGGTGCGTAATATTAAATTTAGCTTTGAATTAGTTTTGTTATTAAGCTCATTTTTTCAGATAATCTATAGTTCATTCCAGTTAAGTTGTCAGTAGATTGATTGGTGTGGAATGTGGAACGGCAACTGCTCATTGGTTGTTTCTGTTGAACACAACAACCGTTTCACTTGTTGTAGCCTGCTGCTGAGTCACGTACGCCTATACATGCAATTATATCAGTTTTGCTTCTGCATTCGAATAGTGTAGTTACCTACTATATATCCAGAGTCGTGTTAATTCTTATTATAATAGTGTTTGTGATATTTTTAAACGTATTATACTAATATTTGTTGTTATTGTGTTGTTTTAATTTCAATAAGTAGTACTATTAGTTGGTAGTTACATTCTCTTAAATCTCCGGTTAAACGAAACAAGCGCGGACAAGCCATTAAATTCTAAACAAAAACTATTAATTAGGATAAATGTTTTGAAATCTTTTAAAACTGAACATGCTAATATAACAATAAGTGAAATTGTAGCAAAAACTTCAGCAATGGTAGGCGTCTCTGAACGATCAGTTTACAGAATAATTAAGGAAAAGAAAATCACTGGTCGAGTCGAATCTCAAACTAAAAAGCGAAACAGAGTTAACACGATTAGCAATTCGCTGGACGAAGCAACAAAAATTTCATTTTATTATTTTCATTTTTAAAGTTTCTTATAAAGTTACTTCAAGTTTTACCTCTACGTATGGGTAGATCTCTATCAAAATGCGGTTTGAACTGTTCCTTCGTGCACCGCCTGTGAATCGGAATTTGTTTTGTAGGCACTGCCAACTTAACTGGAATAGACTATAAACATTACAAAATCCGAAAAGTTTCCGGACCAATTAGTTCGGAATATCGGGATTTTTTGGTTTAACGTCCGACTGTTCTGCAAAATTATTGCTAATGCAAACGGTGAAGAATGAAACGATTTAGATCCAACGTATGAAAATATGCCGTGCCTGAATTGAATTCGAACCCAAGACCGCATGATGAGAGGCGAGCACGTTACCAACTACGCCACGGCGGCCGGCCGGATTATCGGGGTTGTAGTGTACTTTGTATCCTGTTCGATATACTAAGTCCATTTACTTAACGTAATATAAAAGGTATTTCAATTTGAGATATAAGAAGGAATTTCATAATGTGCTAGGAAACTCATTTATCAGCACCATCGTACCTTAAACATAATATATTTTGTATTCGGTAAAGCAGACTGCAAAGTAACGTTGCGGTAAACGTTTTTCTTGTTGGCATGCTTCGGTACAGACAATCTATGAGTTTCAGAAACATCGTTTACCATTTGTTTTATACTAGATTAGTTCTTGATAAGCAAAAAGAAAAATCGATTCACCTGATTTTACGTGACGTGTTAACAAATAGAGGGAAATGTTTATTTGTATGGAGATCGAATGTTACAACTATTTCAGAACTATTTTACATTATTATATAAATAGTTTTAATTTAATAAAATATAGATGAGTTTTCTGTACATGAACAAATTTTAATAAGTCGTACTAAGATTACATAACATGGTATACCGGGTGTCCCACGAAGAGGTTTCTATTTTGAATTAATATGCCGGACGTACTGCACACACTACAGTCTGGAAACTTTACAGTTATAATAAACAGATATGCAAAAAATTACCCTCGAGTTTTATTTGCTTATGATTAATCAAAACAATAATCTTGTGAATAAAACCATTTATATTTACGATAGGATTCAGATAGGAAGGATGGTGTTTCATCGTATGGGATATCCCATCAGACAATGACTGGAGACAGAACTGCATCAATTTTACGAGTAACTAATCACATAGTTCCTCATTTTTCTCAGGCGGAGATGCAGGACGTTTTTCTCCGGGATAATTAAGCTCCTCCACATTATGCTAATGTAGCCGAAGCGGTTTTAAACCAAACTCTTCCTAACCGTTGGATAGGTCGAGGCAGCTGCCTCATGAACTGGCCTCCAAGATCGCCAGACTTGTCTGTTTTCGATTTTTTCCTATGGGGCTTTTTAAAGGAAAAAGTTTATTCTCACACCATTGCAACAGTCGATGAATTAATGCTGATTGAAGAGGAGCTGCAGTTGATACCTCGGAAATTTTTCAAAAACGCTTATGACTCATTTTTGTTTCGTTGCTATCAGTGCATAGCTATTGATGGACATCAGTTCGAATAAAGTTTAATGAAACAAATTGTGTTCATTTATAATTTATCACTTTCATTTTATTACTTAAGTAACATTGTAACAAATCACCGGTTTGAAATGGTTATGCAAATAAAATTACTTTCCACCATTTGGTTTCGATTAATCATAAGCAAATGAAACTCAAGGGTACTTTTATACATATCTATTTTATAACTGTAAAGTTTCCAGTCTGTAGAGTGAACGATACATGCGGCATATTAATTCAAAAATAGCAACCTCTTCGTGGGACACCCGGTATATCACTGGAAAATTTTATAGGATATTTTTATTTAGTAAATTTTAAGGTATATGTAGTAAAAAGTGAACAGTACTGGTCAATAAATATTATTAGTAGGTTGTTAAATTCAAAGTTTGTTTCATTTTAGTTTGATAATCTTGTACTAAATTCTATTTGTAAATTAAATTTTGGTTATTTTATCTAGTATAAACATTATAAAAGCCAACAGTGAAGGAATGTTGAAAAATGTTGGCTGCAAAAAGGGTTTTCATAAATAATCCCTTTACTTGGTCTAAAATTTTCCCTTTACGGAAGAAACATAAATAAAACAATCTTGTACTAAATACTAAACTTGTGAATAAAGAATTATAGTTTTTTAATTTTTTTACCTAAATATATTATAATGAAAAGCAATTTTTATAATTGATTAAAAGTAGACATTACTTCTCAAAATGTTAGTATATACGTGCAAATACATAATACAAGCACATTGCAAATAGAATATTCATGTTTGCAAGCCTAATGATAACAGGTTAAGCTTTACATTAAGATTTCAAGGATTCATGTCATACTTCATTATCATTAAACAAGAAATTCACTTAAATTCTCTAACATTATTAGGGTCTAACTTAACAATTAACTTAAGCAATTTTGAATCAATCGTATTATTCCTTATTTAATTTGTACGTTACGCAGAGTTAAATGATTATCAACCTTACTGAATACAGAAGTTGTTTTCAAAATTAAATGATAAACATAAAAATAAAATAATAATAACAGCGGTAAGAGATAGATCAAGCAAATGTAGCTAAAAAACATTTTCTCGTATAGGGCCAATTTTACTACGTGAGGTGACTTTAGACGTTTTTGGAAATTTTTTTTTAGTCAACATTCTCGGTATCGCTCAAGGAAGGCCTACATTATTTCTTCTGTCCACTCTCAGTTCTGTTTTTGCTCTTAATGTAAGCCCTTAAAGTCCGTAATTAGTTGTCTGAATTTGGTTCGGTTTATTTAAAGTTTTATCGATTTATTCCTGGTTCTCTAAATATCTTTGTTGACTTTTTTAAATAATTTATCCGACACTATAATTATATTATTTAGTGTCTTAAACACTTTGTTGTTGTTTAAACCGGTTGTCTTCCATTCTATACAGTTATCCGTAAAATATTGTAGTCTTATTTTTATGATCGTTTTCATTAATCGTTCATTTTTCTTTGTAGTATACTAAAAATGACACGTATGTTATATGTATAAAAATCTGGTGTGAAACACTCACACAACTTTCTCTTACCAATGCAAATAATTAACAATAAACCTAGCATTAGTAATAAAATATTAGAAATAAACAAAACACTAACCTCAATAAACATAACCTAATTTTAATAATGAGTGAAAGACGCAAAATGAAAATCAACCTCAGTTTGGCTTAAAAATATGGAAAATCACTCTTTCACTCTAAACAAGGCTCTGTTGAGAAAAATGCTTTAAATAAAAGTTGTAGATCTTTTAATTTCCTGTAAATTCGGTTCTACATTTTGGTCGTAAATGCTAAAGCTGAAATACTAAGGCTGAAATCTAAAAAAAAAATCGATTTTTCACACGTTTTTGTGAGAGAAAAACAAAAAACCGCTAATTACCGCTAAACTAAGCGTTATACAAAAGAATGATTAAAATAAAAGTTGTTGAATTGTAAATTTCCTACAACTTTTAGTGGCTACATTTTTGCGTTAAAATGCATATTAAAGTCGCAATCTTAAAAAAAAAATTGTTTTACGAGATGCGCCTATCATATCTTGTAAAGCATAAAAGATTTAGTAAATGAGGCGATTTAAACAAAAAAATGGTAAGACCCGTTTTTGAGAAAATCGCAAAGGAGTGAAAAATGACACGAGTAAACTACCACTTCCGGTTGACCGATTTTGATGAAAATGTTTGTGTCGGGTCCGGTAGTGGTATGTAACTTAAGTTTCAAGTTATTATGTTCACACACACACACACACACACACAAACACACACAAATACACACGCACGCACGAACGCAAAGACCAATCGCTAAAAACATGCTTTTTTTGGATTCAGGGGGTCTGAAAACGTGCAGATCCGGTGACAGTAAACTATTGGCGGTTAAAAGCCGACGTCAAAATAATAATTAGTCTTAGTCAAACTGTAGTAAATTAATGTTTTGTATTAATAAATAAAATAAAGTCATACACGTGGTGGAAGTGAGTGAGTGAGTGAGTGAGAGAGAGAGAGAGAGAGAGAGAGTGAGAGAGAGAGAGAGAGAGAGAGAGAGAGAGAGAGAGAGAGAGAGAGAGAGTCTAAACCGTTAAAGTAAAGTTTAACGTGATTGGTGGAAGCTGTTTTAATAAAAGGGCGTAATTGGCTGTTTCAAATTTAACGGAAACATTGAAGGCCAAATGTAAAGACGCTAAGTTAGTACCAAGTTAGTGGAGGTGCTCTTATAATCACCGAGTTGAAAAGATGTGTTTGTGCATCAGTTAAAAAATATATAAATAATTCAAAGTTAAAATGTATAAATTATAATTCAAAAAAGTGTAAAGTACTGAGAGTAGATTCTAGTAAAATGTAAAAGAACTATCTGATTACCACTAGTTTAAATATTTCATCTGCAGAATAACTTTATACCATCAGCTATACACATGGACGCCAACTAATGATTTCAACATCTACAGAACTATGTACCTAAAGTATCGGCAAGTACAAAAAATTAACTCACAATAAACATTCAATTAAAAAATTTACAGCACTATTAAGAAATATAATTTCAAATTTGTAACCTTTATTAGTAATACGTAACTATTGTTTTTTTTTACTAAATCACTTAAATTTAATTTTAATATTAATAATTTAATGTGTTCATGATTTGTTTAAAATCAAACCTTTTCATGCAGTGAAGGATTTTTCTTTTAGAACGAACCTAAGATTTCATTTATTCATATAGCTAATAATAGCATCCCATGTGGGATAATGTTTATCGAATAATTATTATAGCATCTTATACAGTTCTCGACCTCATAACCTATTTTGTCCGTCTATTATCTTCGGGCCTATTATCTTTCAGAGAATTTTCTCTTAAACTTTTCTACTTCTCTTAGATCAGTCTTCCCGATCATTCAAAGGTACTCACTCGCGTACAGACACACAAGTTTCATCACAGTGTTATAAAGTGTAATTTTGGCTAGTCTTGACAGACCTGTTTTCTCATACAAATGGTGAGTTCCTCGAAGTGCACCGGCTACCTTTTCTTGTTAGTTGAAGCTAAATATGAAGAATTTTGAAGAAATTAACAGAGGTTAATTATCATTTAGTGTTATTCATGCATGATCGCGTGAGATTTTCACACCAAATTATTTTACTTTTATTTTTCTAAATCTATGTTATGTTTCTCGTACATTCTGTAGGTACGTTAATGTTTTATTTTATTACACATTAAGGTAATAAAAAATAAAAGCACTATAAAATCTGTGCCCTAGAGGTAAAAGTGTTAACTCCTATTTTGGTAAAATTGAGTCACTGCTACCTTTGAAACCTACAAGAAATGCTATATTTAATTCACACAGTGTTAACTTCTATCTGCCGCTCTTGAATTTTTAAAGGTTGTACTAACCATATTAACTTCAAATTTTATGGTCGGTACATTTTTGTTTTCTACTCTTGAAAATCTATAAACATTCCAAATCTTCAAATGGGTTAGTGAACAGCTTAAGATTTTCAGAGTTTTGAAAACGGTGTTTCATCTGAAACAATGAAAACTTTCGCTAATCAACGCCACTTAAATTTCCTGGGGGAAACTTAAAAAACTTGTTTACAGTAAACCATTAATGTTTTATTTCCTGAGTTAATCAGGAATTTGAAAATTATAACGCTGGGCGGTGGTGAATTTACGTGCAGACAGATCAAAGATTTAATCTGTAGATCAGAAGCTGGTAGGTGCTGGTGGTGTAACTTTTAGCTGAAGATTGGGTATTTTTAATCTTTACAGGTGTTTGGTAAGTACAAAATACTTACCACTGGCAATAAGTTCGATTTTAAAAAAAAATAAGCTACGCAGACAAACCCTATTTGAATTTTATGGTTTTATAGATGTTCTCTGGTAAGTAGGCAATCCACATTTTGAAATTAGTGCGCTGCAACCATTTGCTTTATGAGTTACACAAATGTGGTTAGGATTCATACCAGCGTGTGTAACCGTCTTGTTTTGTTGTTACTTTTGTACAGTAAACAAGAATTCATGCTAATATAAAAATGAGATAAGTTATTCCACACATTTTTCTGTTATATAGGACTACAAGTTGTTTTAGTAAGCATTCTTACCACTAATGTGATTCCCATTTCAGTAAACGTTCTTTGGTAAGTATACTAACCAGGGCTTAACATAAAAAAAAATGGAAAATCTTACTGTTCTGGCACTAGAACTACATTATTCAAGTCCCAATAAAACAAAATTTAACATTTTACAACATATATATTTTCTCTCGTATACTGCCGTATTAAAGGGTATCTATAAAAAAATTTACAAATTATGAAAACAAAAAATTTAGTTTTTGGCTCTTCTGAAAAATCAGAAAAATAGAGTTAACAACATTTAGGCTAGACCTTACGTACAGAAATATATAGTGATGTTTAAATTCATATAAGTTGATGGATATGTTAAAATAGGTACCTATCAAACTATTTATTATATAATATGTATTAGTTGTTTACTACGAAAAGCTTTTAACCAATCAGGTGATTGATGCGACCATTACTTACTGATGGTTGAGCATCGTATTATAGCAATTATACCTGACCTCATTGTCTGACGGTAAAGCGATTTCGCCGCCGACTATTCGAGTAAAGTTTTAACGTAATTAGTTCATAATATATTCACTTCGTTATAAAGTTCATCTGTACTGTGAAGTGTACGTGGTAATCTTGTCAAACGTAAATAACAATTTTAATATCGATTCATAATTAAAAAAAGCTAGCCGGCCAATGGTGTAGTACTCAGTGCAACTGACTTCTACAATAGGGTTTCCGGGTTTGATTCCCGGTTAGTTTTGGCATTTTTCTATCAGTCGTCTTCGCCTATTACCCTTCTCATCGTTTGCATTAGCTGAAATTGCAAAACAGCCAGATGTTTTTTTGTTTTTGGTCTTTAATTTTTATTATGGTACTGTACATTGACCTGCACAACTTCCGTATATGATATTTAAATGATGGTGCGAAATTTTGCTTTAAGGAAAAGAGATACCTAGTGATACATTCTCCGTTTAAAACTGCTGGTATTGTCCGTTATTCAGACAAAGAGATCTCTACTCCATTTCCGCTTTAGACGTCGCACAGTTGGGAAGTTCCTTGTAGCTAGATCACGGGATAATCGGTTTGGATGGTCATAGTCTTCAAAAAAATTAAATAAATTGAAAACAGCTACAGTAAAATATATACATATTTCATTATCTTTACTTTGTACAACGGTACCATGTATAACACCGTTGTATAGTTTGTCCAATCCGAATTGACGCGCGAAGCTATAGAGTTGTGATCAAACTTCTCTTCGTCCCTCGCCTACATGTACAAGAAAACTTAAAACAGCGTGACAGAAAATGAGAAAATTGTTTACTTTTTTTTCTCGATTTGAAGTATAAAATGTTTAATCAATATGTGGTCTTAGCAAAATACTCTGTAGTTTTTTATATATTTGACTTGATGCGCCAATTCAGTTTGGACATTCTATACCAGCTGTTGAAAATTAAAGAATGGCATTAAGTTCAACGGTCTTTTCTTTACAGGTTGATCTGGGAATCATTTATACACTCTGTCCAAAAGTCGGAAGAAACCATTGCTTATATGGCCAAAGCGCTGTTACGTACTGTGTTAAAAACATTGACTCACGCTATGAAAATAAAAGTTGATCTTATTGTAGGCTATATTATACTTATGATATTAAAACAAATTACGTTTGCGATTAAAAATATTTACGTTGTTACCTAAAATGTATAATTATGCGACAGAATTGTTATTGCATTTTTAACTGGATATAACTTTTTATAGGATAATGTACAGCACTTTATAAAACCATTAACTGTTATGAAAAGATTAAATTAAATTAAAGATTTTTTTTAATCTTTCAAAATCTATATTTATCAATTTCATTGTCATTGGCCTATAAATTCTATAAATGTTATATAAATTTTTATTGTATCAATATAACTACTGGTAATTACATTTATTTTAAAGTATATCATTTCTTTATAATTTTAAATACTGCGTATTTTAATCGAATATTAGGGCCGAACATTATTCATTAAATAATAGTCACTTATCATTTTAACTTTAGTTTAAATTACTATCACAACTAAAACTTATACGTTATTAATTAAATACTAGATATGTTTGTAGGAGAGATAGTTGCGAAGAGCGTGTTGCTTTATACGACCAATGTTAAATTGGAATCGCCTATCTTTCCCACAGTCTCAAGTGGCTCTTGGATGCAGTATAGAAACTCGGAAAAAGCTACAGAACAAATCCAGGGTGTTAAAAGAACATTATTTTTCTTTGAAAAAATTGAAGATTGGTGTTTTATCAATCTATTAAGTTATTGATATTTATTACTGTTGCATTATATTGGTTCATTACTGTTAAGTGCTTTAACAATAAGTAAACAAAGTTTCACAAACTTATCGTAACATGTACCCTACTAAACTAATACTTTCACGTTTCTGTTATTTTCTAATGCATAACTTCCCGGAAACTAACAGAAAATTACCCTTACAATGATTTTAACTCTAAGAAATTTGTTATATTAGTAATTTCTCAAATTACAATAATTATCCATTTTAATCGATTTAGAATTTAATTAATATTTCCACATTGTAATACATTCGTACGTTAAATGCATCAGGCTGTGATCTATGATCTTAGGTTTCCTACGTACGTACATGTTTTATTCAACATTAATAACATATAAATTCTTATTTGAAAGTTATAATTTTCAACATGTTTATCAAGAACATTCACAAAGAGTTATTCTTCTTTGCTTGTGTCATCATTCTTAGAAAATACTGTCTATGGGTTTATTTCCAGATAAGTAGTCAGGCCAATTATAAACTGTAGACTATAAACACGCGGTTTCTTCGGGTGCTAAAGATTTACGTTTATATGACCCGCATATAACATCAGGTTTACCATACTGTGACATACAAACGCCTGAACAATAGTAAATGGCTATTGTGTGGCGTTTTATATTGCAGGTGTGGTTTATTACCTCCCGAATGTTCATCTTGTTTAAAAGTTCTATTATATTCCATTAGATTACTGAGTATTGCTATTTATTTCTGTTCATTGTATTTTTCCTTTTATTTTAGTTTATTTAAAATCACATCGACAGCTTGGTCATTAGCGATTACTGACGGTTTTGGTAACTGTAAAGGTAGATTTTAACGTATGTTAAAATTTTCAGACCCTAGCCGGGAATCGAACCTGGGACCTTTTGCTTTGTAGGCTAGCGCGTTTGTCATTACGCCACGGAGGCAGTCTCATTCTATTTTTTTTTATTTAACGTTGCATCAACTACAGCGTTCATTAGCGACGACGTTGGGTTGTAACTGTAAAGGATAAAATAATTTTTTGTAATTAATGAAAATATGCCGTGCCTGAGTGGGATTCGAACCCAAGACCGCATGATGAGAGGCGAGCACGTTACCAACTACGCCAAGCGGCCGACTCATTCTACTTTTAGATTGTCTTTTCTATATCGTTCTCTATTCTATAGATCATTCTAGCAGTCTTTTTGTGAGTTAATTTTTCTAGTATACTCTATTTTCTTATATATGGAATTGGTAACCTTTTAACTAGTTAGTGTTCGGAGAGCGTTAAATAAATCAATGCGATTCAACCGTATTAGGTATTAAAACAAGTTTTGTACTTAACGCGGTGTGATTTGTAACATGTAGTTCATTTCTAACTTATTTGACACATAAAACAAATGACAATCAAAATAAAACCAAAGAAAATCGGGTTTAAATAAAATTTTAATTGAATCTGACTGGCTTAAAAAAAATGAAATTTAGAATATTTAGATATTATTTAGTTATTATTATTATTGTTGTTGTTGTTTTTATTATGAAAATACATTTTATAAAGTCTATCTCAGCTGTTATTGAATTATATTTAATATTTTACCTGTTAATGTTCTATACTTATCGTTTCTGAAGTCCGTCGTTCGCCTTAAGAGTTCCGTTCAATATTCCGTTCGTATTTTAATATATTTCTCGCCGTAATTAAAACAAAAATGTTCTTTCACTCAATTTTATTTCATAGGTCTATCTGTGACTTTATACTATGAACTATATAATTTATTACACTTAATATTTATTTAACACATTTTCATAAATCAAACTGCACACAAACACAACATTTCTCTTTAAACTGTCCCGGTCAACAGCACACCAAATCAAAAATGCATTCACTTATATTAATTACTTTTTGTTTGATAATTTTTAAAATTTTTAAATAAAATGTAAATTTGTGTTGTATATATGTCTTTTAAACTTATTTGATGATCTGCGTAGGTATTTCTTTATTTTAAAATTTTAATAAATGTTTTTTGTAACTTTTAAACACTCTTTTGATTCATTTAAACATAAAAACTTCCATCATTAAATTAACAACTGATTTTTAACTAGCTGAGATTATTAAGTTATTTAATTTAATAATTTATAAATAAGATTTTAATTACATTTAGCCAGTTTAATAATTTACAAAATGTGATAATTTAATTATAAATGTTTACATAATTTATCAATAGCAGTCAGGTTATAAACACATGGTTGGTATCACCTTGTACGTTTGTAATACTACAGATTGTAGCAGATCTTTGTGATTTAGACTTTGCGATTGTAGGAGAACAGAAGTTAATGTTCAATTTGTTAGTTTGCAAATAATATGATTTAATTAATATTTGATTGTAAATTGCCATGTTTCCTTTTGGTTAAGTTTTGTTTAAGTATTAAGGTTTTATAACATTTTGTAATAAACTTAGTTTACAATTAAATTAAATTAAATAGTTCTTAGTAAAACCTCTACAGGTTCAAACCAGCCTTTCGGCTGTTGACCTAAACAACAACAACAAGTTTTAATAGAAGTTTCTTTATTTAGATAAATAACCTGGTATAACAATATCCGTGGTCTGTAACTGTAGAAAAAATCAAGCAATTTTTAGTACATAATAGTAAAATTTAAGAATAAATTGTGTACCTAAGAATAAATTTTATTATTGTAATGATTTTTTTCTTAATTTACTCTCAGTGAGCAAATTTATAGCAATTTGACCAAGAATATATTTCTTTTGTTTATTATTTCAATAACGTCATTGTTTGATTAGGTTTTTCATTAAGGAAGATTGCTCTTCCGGTGACCGGAACTTAATTCTAAATCTAAATAAAACTTTTTTGATTAGATTGTGTAGGAAGGATGAGGTCCTTTCAATCCCTTAACATTACAAACTCGTAAGCATATTGTGTTACACCAAGCCTAGCTATCGTGTAGGCCTAATGTGGGAGCCTCTTTAATGCATTCTCTGTTATTGCACTTCATTAACTAAGTATTCACACATTGATTAACCACTAACAGTTGACAATTATACAGAAGGTAGTTTAATCTCCCTGTTCAGTATTACAATAGATTCAAATACCGCGCGCCGTCGAATCTTCCAGAATAAATTCTTTCCCGCTCGATTAAATCAGTAATATTGATTCTGCATCGATTACATCACTAATTAGTTCTACGCATGTGTGATCCTTGATCACGTGGCTCGTCCTCCGCCAATAGCAAAATTAGACCAATTTCCCGTGTTCACTCCGCCATTGTTCCCTTTCTTCCCGATCTCCTTCACTTCAAGTCAAACCAGCTAACTGTTCGGTCGCGTATCGCACAGCGGTTCAACGGACGCTCGCAGCCTCGAGTGCTGGCGTCACCTGCATTTAACGCGTTGGCTATTTCAACTTAATGTTGCCGTTAACACGTTAGTTACGGCCCCAAGCAACGAAGCTATTCATTGTAAACGTGCTTACAATTATGTAACGAACTATTCATGGTCTTTATTCAATTAATTACCGGACTTTGTGCAATTTGTGTTACCTCGTGTCTCGAACTTGTAAACCGTTATCCTAACTGCAATTATCCAAGTGTTAGCAGTGCTTTATGTTTACTCTTAACGTGCTTTTGTTTATTGTGTGAAATCTGTACAGATCTAATCGAACATTTAGTGTTTTCCTACAACGGCGTCAACGAATTGCAGCATCCTGGGAAATCTACGCACTCAAAATCGAGTAAGTACTGCTAAACTCATCATTAATTGCAGTGTTATCTCCTGTATATGCTCCTGTCTATCCTCCAAACTTCCCTACTCCTTAACGAGCAAAGCGTTACGCCTAATGTGCGCGTCGAAGCCACATCGCGCCTTTTGTTTCCCGGTTGTACAATATTCAACCACCTTAACGAATCTAGCAGATGTAGGAATCATAATACCATTTGATTACCGCATCGAACACTCCCTCTTCACAAAATCTGCATTATATAATTTTAAACTAAAGTTGAACCATGTTATGAAAATCTTTCCTAAGATAACAGCGCGCCTTCAACAGAAAAGAAATCTGGTATGAATTTCTCTTGACAATATAAAAAAATTGAAAATTAATAATTTAACCCACCGGGTTGGTCTAGAGGTAAAGTCGTTGCCGCGAGTCAGCTAATTTTCGAAGACGATAGTTCCTGGTTCAAATCCTAATAAAGGTAGTAACTTTTATACGGATTTCAATACTAGAGAGCGGTTACCAGTGTATTTGATAGTTTGGATTCAATTAATTATACTCTCACAAGAAATGATCAGCCGTGGTCTGTACAAGACTACACCTCATTTACATACCATATACATTATCCTCATCTAATTGGGTCATGTGGTTGCTTATTGTTCTGAATTGAACAGATTACAATGTACACACATTAGAGATAAAAAAATGTAAATAATGAATATAACCTATGTTCAAGGGATAGGCTAGTGGGGCATATCTTAAGATATCCAGGTATTGGGCTATCAATAATGAAGAGTAATATTGAGGGAGTAAATTGTAGGGGGAGGCAAAAATTAGAATATATAAAGCAAATTACAAAAGATGTAGGGTGTTACAGGTATGTAGATACGAAACGACTTGCACAAGATAGAACAGCTTGAAGAACTGCATCAAACCAGTCGAGAGACTGATGACAAACAAAACCTATGTTCAATCATGAATAAACAATTTGTAAAGGAAATTATAACCTAATTTAAATCATGAGTGAATGACGCTAAAAATGAAAATCAACCTCTGTTGGACTTAAATACACGGAAAATCACTGTTTGTTTATGTCTTCTTCGGAAATTTTATATTACATGTATTTATATGTAACGTGGTCGCTAATGACCTCGTAGTCGATGCGACCTTAAATAAATAAATAAAACTTTGGTTTTTAATATTAATTTTAAATGGGGAAAAAATTATTTTAAACTCTAATTTATGTGTAAAATGATCCAATAAGCTCTTGAAGATATGACCTTATAATCTAAGTACACAATACTCAGTTTCGGAAAAAAAGTGACAAAATACGTTTTGAAAATTCGCTCCTCATACGAACCGGCGTAAACGATAAATTTATTCAAAAGATAACTGAAATTTGATCAGTCGTTAAGGACGTGATACTGAAAAACCACACAAACGGACAAATAAAGTGACGCATATTTTTATCTTTGTATAAATGAAATAAAATATGTTTAACGAGTAAGAAATTACTTAAGAAATTAATCTTAAGTCCTTCTTAAAATAAGTACTAGTTCGTGAACTAGTTAGTAAACAACTTAAAAACTTAATAGTCGTGAAGATAAGTAAGTTAACAACTTCAGTAAGCACTCTTCTGTTGTGATTCATTAAAAATGGTTTTAAAATTTAGTATGAAAGTCAGATAAGCATCACATAATCTTATTTACTAAAAACTAAATTCTGTCTGTGAAACTAACTTTGACAACATTATTCAACTTTTCAACAGAAAAGTTTAAAATGACGCTTTAAGACCGCAATCATTCTATTTTTTTTCACCTCGTTATTTCCCACCATTATCATTCTTTAAAACAGTCCCAGCCTTGATTGGATTTTACGATGAATTTAGTTAGAGTATAAAATTTAATAATGTGGCAAAAGATTTGTGATCTAAAAAAGACAAAAATGAAGAATTTTATTAAAGTGTCGTCATTATTTTTAAGTGTTTATTAGGTAGATTTTTTTTATTGGCAAACTCAGACAACTTTCTTTATAGTTCGGTTTCCTTTTGTGAATGAAAGTAATTTCCTGATTATGACGTCCATTTTTCGCTAAGATTCTTGTAATTTCGAATGATATAATAAAAATTTATTATTGATTTTGAAAATATTTAGCTAAATGTTTTATATTGTTTAGTTATTTGCTTTTCTGAGACCGAACTGTACCAAAGACCTACTGAGTTCTCAACAATATGGAATTGTAACAAAATACTCACGTCGAATACACAAGGTTATCTCACAGACAACTAACTTGGAACCACACCTGTGACAAAATAGTAGAATTATAGCCTATGTCACGGACAACTGTTTAAAACTTCTATATCTCCTCAAAATCTAATTTACCTGTAACGCAGATGCGTGTTTGCTTTACAAAATTAATATCAACATTCAAAATTTTTTTTTTAATAATTATAAATTCTGTCTTGTTTTTACCAGAGCATTTACGAGTATATAAAAAGTTAAATTTGACATTTTGATTTTAGTTTTTACTTTAATGTTTGTACGTTGATCAGTTGTCACTCGATCAGTTATTCCCGCCAGGCGTCAACCGGCGTCACTCTCACTTCGTAAACAGCACAGAGTAGGGATGAGAACGAAACCGGTCCCCCGTCTTTCTCACACAATAAGCTTTCTCTCACTCCCTATACGTTTTTCGGCCATTATTATTGTTTGTGTATCGATCGTAGTAGTGACGTTTACAATTATCATTTTATGCCCCTGGCATTAGTTTTTTTTTGTTTTACATCTGACTGTTCTACAATTTCTGCTAATACAACCGGTGGATAATGATGGTAATGAAAATGAGTGATAAAACAATGCCAAACCTCCCGGGCATCGAACCCGGTACCCCGGCGTAGAAACCACTAGTGCTAACAACTACACTAACGGGCCTTAGATGAAATAAAATAAAATTCAAATTTTTTTTGGGCGTGGCAACGCGCGCCGAGTACCGCTAGTAATTGTATAGTATTTATCATTTCACACATGCGTGATTTTGGTTTATGATTAACGTTTGTAAAGGTTTAGGTGGAGCGATATTTTGAAAGATTACCCATTCATTACATGTATCCACTTTTCACCTCAGCTAAAAATATTAAAATGCATAGAAAAATAAAATGCTTAGAAAGTAGAAAGAGTAAATATAAATTTAGATGGCCTGTTGTATCAATGCAAACACAGATTGTTTGAATATTTATCACCAAATACAATACGGTTCAGTTTTCAGAATATATCGACAGTATATTTTGTGTTTGTATACGAATTATGTATTTGTATTGAGCACACGTTTATTCAAAAGCTGTAAATTATTTTGTAAACCAAAATATAATTATTAGTAAATATTATAGAACAATTATTTTAGGAATTCCCGCCGAAAATAAATACACACACACACCACATAATATATACTATTATTGTGAACTCTCCGAACGTAAACAATTTTCGGTTGATTGGTTATTAAAAATCAATATTTCTGTTTT
Organism: Catonia carolina; assembly: GCA_035578175.1. Lineage (NCBI taxonomy): Eukaryota > Metazoa > Arthropoda > Insecta > Hemiptera > Achilidae > Catonia > Catonia carolina. The sequence goes on from JAQMRL010000003.1 coordinate 77,024,115, forward strand.
ACTCTCACCCAATAATACGTTACAAAAGTATTTTCTAAAGCATTCCTATTATTATCGAAAAGGCCCATTTTTAACTGATTTTATTCTTATTTTCTTGCATGCGGTAAAGAAAATATTTACATATAAAATACTTGTGTTAGTTTTGAGTAAATTTTAGGTTTTTTATAAAATAGACTATATATTTTATAACATTAATTAGCCAATAAAAAGAGCAAAGTCTTGTAGCTGGTACTTCTTCGTTATGTAGCAACTCCTCCAAGAATGTTGACAATCATCTTAGCAACCTTGACTTTAGATATAGCAGCTCTAAAAATCAGTGGAACATCTGAGCCATGTTTTCAACTTCTGCAGCTAGTATATAAGTCCTCTACTTTGATCTATTTTGGAAATAATTTTTTCCTGAACTATATGAAGTAGACTGTACGGTTACTCCTCCTAAAATATTGCAATTTGCAGATTTTTTTGGTTCTTAAAACTTCTCCATTTTCATAACACTCTTGTTTGTCACACAACCCACCCAGCTTAACCTTAAAATTATTTGATAATATATGACCACATTTTAACCGTCTCCAAACTATCTCTAAGGTTTTTCTTCAAATTCCAGACGGAAGCCAAAAAAATAAACACACTAAGTTCTCAAGTTATTTATCCAGGATATGAGTCTTGCTTTGAACTACCATGCCAAATATTTTCCTCTGAATTATTACACGAAGTAGACTGTAATGTTCTATGTATTTAGTCTACGTATTTTTATGATTCTTGTAACATCTTTCTCATTATCCTCTATTCTGATAACACTCTCGTTTATGACATAATCTTTCCAGCTCAACCTCAAAATTCTTCAATATGACCACACTTTGAACGCCTCCAATCTATCCCTAAGGCTGTTCTTCAAGGTCCAGGCCTTCGTCCTGTAAAACAATTCTGAGAACGTATAACACCTAAGAATTTAAATACATAACTTCGATGTAAAGTCTCTACATTGCACGATCTACACCATTTTATTGAATCAATTCTTGCTTGCACAATTCTAGCTTTGATTTCTTTAGTTCAGTCGTTTTTTTCATTAACAATTGCTAAAAAATATTAGTATTTTTGGAAATAGTTAACTCTTTCTTAATGAATTTAAAAATTTACTGCAGTTGTTGAGTCCCTGAATTTACAATGATTCCTGTTTTCTGTGCTTTTTGAGATTCTTCGTTAAACCATTCTCTTTGCTAATCTGTACCACTCGGTTCAGCATTCGATATAGCTAAAACTGCATAACAAAATTCATTAGTTTAAATCTTATATCATGAACTTAGCTTGTAAAACAACGCATGCACATGTTAAAATATGCAAAAATTGATTGAAAATTAAATTTTTATTTTTAAAAATGTTATTTGTACTGCGTCTTGAGAAAATCATCCAGCAAAAATTATTATTTATTACAGCATTCACCAATATATTGTTCTCGTTCCATTATATGAAACTGAAATTGTTAACTGCTTAATCATTTTTAAGTTTGAATAAAGCGGAAATAGACTACTAAATAAATATTTATATTACATAAATTTTAATTTTATCTAAACTTATGAAAACGATTGCGTAATTTTATTAAATTATATAAGGTTTCATAAGTACTACTAGAGTTGTTTTCTATACGTTTCAACTCAGAAATAATTTTCAATTAGCTTAATTAAAATTTCATAATTTATACCAATTAACTCAGAGAACAAGAATAATTTGAGTAAATACTAATAAAATAGTGAATCTGTATTTGATAGTATATTTTGAGCTGGTGCTATGGGAATTGAGGCAGACCAAACAATTCCATGAAATTCACGCTTTAATAGAAAATTCTATTGGAACTGACAATGACCTGTATTTTGATTTCCTTTTAATTAAAATTAACATTTAAATTCATCCCAGAGGAAAGAATAATGAAAGTGTTCTTTACTAAATCGTTATTTTTTACACTTATTTAACAAAATATGAAAAATTATTTAGAATCTATACCAAGTCCAAACGATAGGCATAGACCTGGCATGCTGATAAGCATAGACTATTTTTTCTTTCAGCGAAGAAGGTAATGGTTAACCAACTTACTCGTTGTTTTATTTAGTAAAGCCTCTAAAAGTTCAAACCTTTAGCCTTCCGGCTGATGACCTGAACAACAAAAATGTAAAAAATTAGATAAGTAAAACGCTTAACATCTAAGTTGTAATGGTGTAACACTTAACATACTTAACAGTACGGTCTCTTCCAACCAACTTCAGCCAAAACTGTTTGAAATTTTTTGTCTTAATGTTATTTTTTTACAATTCAAATTTTTAATTGAAAAATTATTTTGTAAATTGTTTTTTCCTAATTTTAATAAATTTACATAAATTAATTTTATTTTGAAATAATTACAGTTATAAAATTTTTAACTCGAAATTTTTAAAATTTTGTATTCTTCTTTAGTAATTATTCGTAATCAGATGTAGCAGAATACTGACTGCTACACAGTAATTAATATTGTAAATACGCTACTTTTTTCTTGCTTTTGCGACCTCATTGGACAACTTGAATCAAATTTAAAAATCCTTCTTGGTTTGGTTCTAGAATTTTTACGTTTTTCCCAATTATTCTTTATATTTTGGTATCTGATTTGTTTGATTTTATCTGTACAAAGACAGCGAAGCTCGAGTTTTTTCGATCAATCTTGTGTCTTTATCTTTAAGCAACTTAAGCTGTTCAGATTTTTCTAAAAGATCTTGTTCTACAATATTAAGTTTTTGCATTTATATCTTGCTTTATTTCGGCCAATTACCTTGTAAGATTTTTCCACTCCAATTCCAATATTCATTCTGATAATCTACTATTCCAATATTCCATTCCAATATGCTATTCGTCATATTACAAAATTAACAAATTTGCATTATCTGATTATGCATTATATTTCGTTTATTAAAACAATGAATAGAAGTATAGGTTTATTATTTTAAAATGGAAATATCAGAGATACAATATAATTATATTAATATGCAATAGTAATATCAGTAAAAATAATTTATTATAATTTGGATATTATGAAATTAATTATAAATTATTAACAATTAATTGAAATATTTCGGATAGCTTAACAAAATTTTCTAGTTCATTAGAGTAAAACCACAAAATTAATTATAATTAGCAAAATATGAAACAAATCCTACGATAGGGTATTACGCACAGTAATATTTGGATGGTTTAATTTGCATTTAATGCCAAATAATCTGCCGATAGAAAGATATTTTATGATTATTGATATTGTCGTGAATGAGACAATTACTATCGAATGAACACATGGATGCAAGTCAAGTGATGATTGGCCGACATACAATACAATAAATTTGCTGATTGGTTGACGCCTTATCAGACTAAATTATTGTCAATAATAAATGGAAGGGTATATATTATTACAGATTTCTCGTTAATTGAAACAAATATATAACCATTGTAACAGAATCATTGTGATCCAAAATAATTGTAACTTCTCGTAGTTTATAACTATCTGCCAACGATGGTTCAAATTTTTAAAAAAATTAGCGAGACTTGTTAGTTGATAATTTCTCATATTTCTCGTGTATTGAGTGGAAGTATGGACACTCAAAAAACGAGTTGTTGACAAAACCCAGGCTTCTAAACATTGAATATATATATATATCGCCGTATGTTGAGAATATCATGGAGAGAGAAGAAAACAAATAAGAATATTTTTCGTTTCAAGAATAGAAAAAGAGAAATAATTTATACTGTAAAGGCACAAAAACTGCTACATCTCGATCATGTTATGCAAGGAAACGAATAAGCTACGGCTTACTCCAGTTGAATACCTAGGCCTATACAGAGAAAAATATCAGAAATATGGAAATCTGTAGAGATGACCAAAAAAGAAGAAGAAGAAGAAGAAGAAGAAGAAGAAGAAGAAGAAGAAGAAGAAGAAGAAGAAGAAGAAGAAGAAGAAGAAGAAGAAGGAGAAGAAGAAGGGACGATATGGCTAAAGAACTTAAGAGAATTATATAATTTGCTCCTTAATAGATTAATTCAGAGATGTGTTGTCCAAAGTCGAAATTTTCATTATGATAGCCATCCTCGGTAATGAGAAAGGATTCTAACAAGTAAAAATAGGTTGGATCTTTTGTAACAAAACAACGCTGTTAACTCTTGTCTACACCAAATTTAAAAGATTTTTTTTTGTTAATTAGCATCTGGTATAATACTTGGATCTGGTACCACCTGTAGGTCGTACCAGGTCCTTTTCGGAGCAGTTCAGCCACCTGGACCTTGATGTGAAGACTGCGTTACCTTAAGAATCGAGCAGAAATCTAGGAAAACGACCCTTTGCTCTCTTTGCTCTCTATGATATTACTTGTGCTCTGAAGAATTCTTATGAGTCTTCCTCAAGTGTCATCTCCTATTGAAGGTTAGCGAACATAACAGGAATTCATACTTGTGACACTTTTGTTCTTAAATGTTCCACAGGAAACAATGATCGGGTTGTTTAACCAAGATGTTCTTCGTCTTCCTACACACATTTATCCTGTTTATTTTCTTGTGTAATGAACTACAGGAGATAATATTTTTCTCCTCGCATAGACTTTCCAAAATAATACGGTTTTTCTGTCTTTTCTGAGTTAATCAAATCTAGCTCTTTGTGTATCTGATGTAAAACTTCTTTATTCGTATTTTTCTCCATCCACGATATTTACCATAACACACGTCGGTAAATCCTGTACTCATTTTGAGAGTTTTCTCAATCATAATAAAAAAATAATTATTAAATAATCAGCGCCATCAAAGCTATTGAAAAAAAATTTCGGAAAATATAATTTTGATTACAAAAGAAATTTACTTTTAAAAAATATCAGGACTGAAACTGTTGAAAGGATTTTTTGTGCCAGCTTTTAAGTTTTATATTAAACAATTAAATAAGTTATGAAGTATTGTTTTAATTTACAAACAAATATACTTTATTGAATTAAAGCAACTTAGAAAGAGTGAAAGAGCTTTTCGATCAAAAGTTGGGGTTTTTCTGAATGTGTCACATCCAGCAAGCAAAAACCACCGGTTAACAAGTTTTTCCACGCTTCCTCTCACTCTGTAACATTTTACTTCTTCTTTTCAACGATATTATCTCACTGTTCGTCTAAAGAAAACTTCAGACGTAACTTTTAATAACATTTATACGTTTGAGAACTTCTTTATTTTGGAGAAAAGTTCGTTTACTTGGTCAATAGTCAAGAGAAATCGTTTAATATAATTATTCGCTGAGTACAGTTTTGCTTCTTAGTCTCTATTAAATCTACCATAATAGGGATTTATTTTTAACTCTTTCAATTACTTTAAAACTAAACCAAAGTATAAAATATAAATGTAAACTTGACTATGATACACCAAATTTTCAGTAAAATATCAGCAGAGACAAATGGAATTGAGGAAAGAAGTACGTTACAGTGAACGAAACCAAATACTAGTACAAATTGAAAGAAATCACCAACAATAATAACAGGGAAATAATTAATGAAATAAAATTTCAGCATGTTAACAAAAGATAAATTGAACATTATTTGAACCGAATAAGAAAATTATTTGAAAATCATTGTCTAATTTACAAAATTTACGGATAATAACTGATTGTGATAAGATTAATATTAGATTAGTATTAATATTACATATTAATTATTATATATTAGAATTAATTATTATATATTAATATTAATTAATATTATTAAGATTAGATTAATATTAATATTAGTCAATCAGAATTGAAGCTTCGATGGGAAATCATGATTACAACAGTTGCAACACAACAAGAATTACATTTAATAAAATTTGAATTATGAAATAATGTTTGTTTATTCTGATAAATTTTAATAGTAATGTAATGTAGTGGGGTAACAGGGCTAGTAGTGGACACTTTAAGGAATTGTTTTAATGTTTTTATCAATATATTTCTTAATTTTAGCCCAATTAGTTGCAGATTAGTATTAAATGACACACCGTTCTTTCCTTTACTCATCGTACGTGTTAAAAAGATTATTATTTCAACCAAAAAAATTTCAGGACAGAAAATCTGTTCTTAAAAACGGGTTAGTGGTGGACACCTTAAACAAAACATTTTCTATTAGTGAACACTCAAATGTGTGCTGGTAGTGGACACCGGAAAAAAAACCAGGAAAAATTTGGCACAGGCTAAATTGCGGTCCATTAAATACAAATAAGAAATTGAAAATAGTTTTTTAGTTAGCGAGAGATACTAAAATAATATACTAAACTAATACTAAAATAATAAATAAGAGAAACTAAAAAAAAAAAAACAGCTAAATCTTACGAAAATATTGGAATGTCCACTATAAATACATAGGATGTCCATTAATGAACTACTTTATTTCGGTTGTGAACACATGATGATTTAATAGCGGAAACCTGTGTCAACAACTAGAAATTACATTGAGAACAACTCGGGATCAAAAAATATGTTAGTTTAAAAAAGGAGAATCCATCATAACTTTCAAGAGAAAGAAAGAAAAAATACATAAAATCATCAGTAGTGGACACTGCTTTTTAGTAGTGTTCACTATCTTCTATTATTTTAGAGTTGGTATAAGACACCCAAGTTATGTGTCCTAAAATACAAAATAAGTTTTTAAGTACAAAAAGACCCATTCATGAATGCTATCCTAATAGTGTACAACTTACTCATTGATATGAAATGAATTTTAAAAATTATAAATTTTGAAATACTTAGAAGTTATCTTAAGAAAACGAACAAGCAAACAGGAAAACATCATGTAACACTGCACTCCACATAATAATTGTTGAGATAAACATTCCCCTTAATGCCATAAAACACTGTAGTTCCGAAAGCTGCAACTGAATCGCTCATACTTCCTGTACATTTTAATTAAAACTTTTTCTTGCATACAGAAGTCTTATTTTAGTAATTGAAAGATCAAAGTGACCACTACTGGAGTCGTGCCCACCACTGACCCGTCTACTCTAAGAACTCTTTTTTAGTTTGAGAATGAACACTTACCAATTGAGAAGAACTTTCGTGGTTTCACCACATCGTTTGCACATCAAAACACTTAAAATTACATAATTAAATTTATTTTTTTAGAGATTTAACCAGAGATCTCTGTATGTCATGACAGTTACAGGAATGCATTCCTGTAATAAAAATTATTATTGTGTAATTTTAAGTGTTGTGATGAGCTGACAATGTGGTAAAGCCACGAAAGTACTGCTTAATTGGTAAGTGTTAATAGTCAAGTTTTGACGGTATCTGATGGTTATTAATAATTTTATCTTCTTTTTCTTCTTACTATTAAGGATTAGATATAAGTCTGTTCCGAACTCACAAACCACTTTGTACTTCTACATAAACATGAGGTATTCCAACTCGTACATCTCTCTACTGCCATCTTCTTCGAGAACATCCCACCTTCCTTCTTCTAACTGGAACATATTCCGCCACTTTTAAGGGTATTCTCTCTTCTGGGATCCATTCCAAATGTCACCTCCATTGATTACGGTACTCCTCCACATTTTTCATTCCGACTAAATACACCCAACTCAAATCTAATTTGCGTATTAGATCCATCCTCGAGCAGCCCTTCACCCTTTTTAAAAACCTCATTTCAGCTGATTGGATCCTACTTTCTTGGCGTTTTGCGGTAACCCATGACTCACTTCCATAAAGAAGGACTGGGGCTACCATTACCTTGTAGAACTTCACTATTGTCTCTGTTATAGCTTTGTTACCCAGTGTCCTGTTATGGTACCACAAATAGCTTGAAATTTATTTATTTTATTTTCGACATCTTTAATTCTATATTTAATATATAAATCTATATATAATTTTATTTATAAAAAATAAAAATAAGATAAGGTAACTCAAGTTATCGATATTAGAAAACCTACAACATTTACCGCAAGGTTTTTTTACAGAGCTTCATTTAGCGTTGATAAGTGATTTTTCGTTTGCTTTTAAAGTTGAACCGTTGAACTTCATTTAGTGTCATTAACTCATTATTAAAAATAGGTTAAATTTTTCAATATTTACATTGCTGAGAGAAAGTTGTGTAAGTATTTCAAACCAGATTTTTAATTGTTATAAATATATGTTTTTCCGAATTGTTTCTTTTTATGTAAACCTTGTTTACTGGTACGCTATTCTGTTGATATATTTTTATGGGGTTTTCTTATCTTTTTTGGTCCCATGGGATGATGATGATGATGAATATTTCTCGTCTTGAAAATATCAAATAAGGTTTGCTCTCGTATATTTATCATAACTCCATTCCAACAATACAAAGGAATTCATGTCGCTACTTATATCAGAAATTTAAATGTAATATTGTAATGCATTTCGATGTTATGGTGGTCATTTATTTTGATTATTTACATTTTCTATTAGTAGAAAATATAGAAAATCATAAATGATATACCCTTTGAAACGTATGTATTAAAGTACATTGGCAATGATTTTCCAGCATTCAATATTGATTTGTTACATTAGAAACTTTTATCGTTGCTTTTAGTCTGATAATTTTGTTTCACCTCTTCACATTTCACAAAAACTATATTGTGAAATGTTTATTGCAATATGCTTACTCACATTTAGTGTTTTCTATACATTGAGTTTATATGTTTAGTGGGTAATCATTGAAATATGAAAAAAATATCAAATTTATAAGAAACTTTAAATAGGGATCGTTCCCTACCTTTTCCCCTACCCTAATCGTGACGTTGGTAAATGATTTTAATGGTGTGTATTATATTATTATGTTGTGTTTTGACAAAATCTATGTTTTTAAATCTCTCTGTTACGTCCAGCCATACTCTCAATGTTTATAGTTTTATTTTATAAATAGACCCACCGGGTTGGTCTAGAGGTAAAGTCGTCGTCGTGAGTCAGCTATTTAACAGTTAATTTTCGGAGAAGTAAGGTTCCTGGTTCAAATCCTAGCAAAGGTATTTACTTTTATACAAATATAAATACTACACAGTGGTTACCGGTGTACTTTGATGGTTCGGGTTCAATTAACCATACTCTCTCAGGAATGGTCGGTCTGAGTCTCAACAAGACTATGCCTTATTTACACGTCATACTCATCATTCTCATCTCATTGGGACATGGGGTTGCTTATTGTTCTAAATTAAACAAATTGCAACGTTCACATATTAGGAATTTTAAAAAATATAAATATTTACGTACCAGCTGATTTAAATATTTACGTTCCACTTATTTTTTTTCCTAACATCTGAGCATATTTACAATCAGTTTAAAAAAACTATAAGTAAATAGTATGGTCGGGTTCACATGACGAAGACAATACCCAATGGTATTGCTTCGGAAACGAAAAAAAAGTTTAAGTCTAAGTTTTTAAAATATTAACAAGGTAAAAGATGAATAAAATTAATAGAAAAGGTAACCAAATTAATAACGGTGATAATAGAAGAAGATGATGAAGTGATGATGATGGCGAGAAGATGGTGATGGGTAGAGAAAGAAGAGAAGATAAAAAAAAGTAGGTTAGTCGGTAAATCTAAACGGAAGGTCAAGCAATTTTATTCGTTTCAGTCGTGTCACGTCTTCGCTGTTATCAAGTAAATTAAGCGCCAAAGAATTCGGATGATCTGCTAGTTTTTCCTGATATTTTGAACTTAGCTGCGTGATTTCCTCTTTCACGGTGTTGACACATAAGTCCTTGTGCAATGTATCATTTGTCACATACCATGGAGCATTGGTTATTATCCGTAAGACTTTGGACTGGAACCGTTGGATGATAGCAAGATTCGATTTCGCAGCTGAACCCCAAAGCGGTAACCCATAAGTCCAGAGCGTTTTCAGTATGGTTTTGTACAGTAGAAGCTTGCTCTCTAATGACAGCTGTGAACGTTTGTTCACCATCCAATACAAATCTCTCAGCTTCAATCATCGTCTCGCGTGTATTCCAAATATGTTTGGACCAGGTAAGGCGTCGATCTAAGTGCAGTCCCAAGTATTTCACATCATCTGCCTGAGGATCTGGTCTATCATTTAGTCGTATCGGTGGACACGTGTCTTTCTTCAAAGTAAACGTAATATGTCTCGATTTGTCGTCATTTATTTTAATTTTCCATTTCTTGCACCAGTTCTCAACTATACTTAGATGGTCTTGCAGTAATTTAGTAGCCCCAAAAGTAGAGTCATCTGTTGCTAATAGAGCTGTGTCATCAGCAAAAGTGGCGATGAAAAAAGTGTCATCAGCAAAAAACGATATTCTAACGATCAGCATTCAAATGATCAACATCCATTTTGATTTCATCAACTATATTATTTTATATTTGTTTGGGTTTGTCAATGTACTACTGTATTAATATATCTGTTATAATTATTATTCATTTATTGTTCAAGGAATCACTTTGTTCCCTAGAGGTAAAGGGTGTTAACTCCAATTTTGGGAAAATTGAGTTTAAAAATCACCAAGAAAGCTCTTTAAAAGTTGCAGTAACCACATTAACTCCACTTTTGTATAATGATGCGGAAGATATTTAAAATCACTACTATTTTAAACTCTAATTGAATGTATACTCGTTATTGATAATAATAAGGCTTTTATTTTGAATTATTTTGTTTTTATTGTCTTAATGATACGCCACAGAATTCGCTTGAATTCTGTATTTTTTTCAAACATTGTTGTCAATAAAATGCTGTTTCTCTATCAGAATAGTGATAGACAATATATTTTTTCTAAGTTTTGTATTCCTTTGATTAACTCAAGTTACATTGCGGGTTAACACTAATGTAAAACGCAGAAAAGCGTAAAGAGTATGAAGTCCTGTGGGTAGTCAGGGGGTAGTAGAAGTTAAGGAAGTTGTTTAATCATTTAAATCTCTGTATCAGAAGCTGTTTTATTTGATACAAATTTAAAAAGTTTTCACACCTTCAGTAATTTTTACAAAATAAAAAACTTCATGTTTTTGGTTCTTCTGAAAAACGTACTAAAATGGAGTTAACTTCCTTTACTTCTTAAGTACAACATTTATAACTCATTAATTCAAGGACTCATTGATTATTATTAATAAATCAATCACACATTTCTATTTTATTTAACCAAATGGATTACCACACTCTCATAAATGTGTGCGTTACAATCTGTTCAATTTAGGACAATAAGCAAACTCATCTGGAAATTCGTACTCATGTCTGATTACTGTAGTTTTGAATGTTGAATATATTACTTGGTGAGCTCTTTATAATGAAACTAATTTGTGCGTTACGCTTCAATATGAATCTATTGAATACCTATAGCTAACTGTACCAAAACTCATAACTGAATTGATTTTACGCGGGATTTGACACTGTCAGTCCATATTGACTAAATTGAAACTATTACGCATTTATAATAGTAAAATACGCAGTACTCCTACGCTCACAATCTAATGTGACCCTACATTATTACCACTACGCACTTACGCTTCATATGATTAACGCATCGTTCAAGATTTCATTCAAATGTTGCATTAAACAATATTATGTTTGGTTTTCTTTGAATCCAGGCCCGTTAAAATTGTCTTCGAGGCCAAAAAAAACAGCTTTTAGGTGTGTGTAATTCTACTTTAAAATTCTTCCAAATTTTTTAATAAATAATACTTTTGCGTAATATGAATGAGAAAAAAATTTGATTTAATTTTAACGCAAAAAAATTTCATATGCTCTACATTTGTGTATACGCCAAAGCCCTCACGGACTTACTCACTTATCACCAATTCTCTAACTTCCCGATCAACTGTAGGTATGAAATTCAGGACATTAGTTCTATAGGATTGAAAAAATCTAAGGATTATGATTTCAATTTCTTGCGTCAAAAATTACATGGTGACGAGTAGTCTAAAGCTAAAAGGTAACTGTTTAGACCCCGCCTTTTGTTCTTTTTATAGAAGGAAATTTTGTAATTCCCGCCTTGTTAGCGCCGTGCCGTTTCCCGAAAAGTTAATTTAAGTTATAATATTTTTTTTTAATCTAATTTTATCTTTTCGTAGATTCTTTATAACATAATATTATTTTTATTTTGTTTGATTTGTTTATACTTTTTTGCAATTTTTTAAAAAAAGCAGTTACGTACTTTATTAAATCTCCTCATTTACTGATTATTCTATGCTCTACAGAAAAAGGCATGCGATATTTCTGCTAAACTTCTTAGGGGGCTGTGGTCTCGTAGTAAAACTTTTTTTTTTAGATTGCAGCCGTAATATTTTGAATTGTATGGTAAAATTGCGTACAATCAAAGTTGTAGAAAATACAACCTACAACTTTTATTTCAAACACATTACTACAACGCTTGATATAGAGTCAATTAGTGATTTTCTGTATAAAATTTTCATAAAAATCGGTAAAAAATAAGGATTTGTTTTCAGATTGCGACTTTAGTATGAATTTTACGAAATAAGTGTAAATAATCAACGTTATAGAATATTAAAAACCAAAATTTTTTATTTTGAACATTCAACATAGCTAAGTTTAGCGACAAATTAGTGATTTTTCGTACTTTGCTCTTTGATTAGGTAAAAATGTGGTTTATTTAAGAGTGTTGATATGATTAGGACTTGATATGAATTTTAGGACAAAACCTTATAAAATCAGTTACAGAAAAAGTCTTACAACATTTTTTATAAAAAATTTTCTGCAAAGCCTAATTTAGCGTCAATAAGTGACTTCCACATCCTTAAGTCGAATAGATTTCAGTAGTGTAAAAAAGAGAGTACTGGGACAACCTTGACCTTTGACCTGGAGAGACCTAGCGCAGCTTGACCTTTGACCTCGACTTTGTAAAAAAAAAAACCCGCCAAATTTTTTTCCCGCCAAATTTTCAAACCCGATTTTCTCCGCAACCGCTGGACCGATTTTGTTGCGGACGGTACCCACGTGACCGGGAGATCGAGATCTACAAGATCAGCCCTAATCCTTGAGCCCCCAAAAACCCCCACCCCCCCCAAAACTCCCAACCCCCAAATCCCCCCCCAAAAAAAACCCCCCCCCCCAAAAAAAAACCCTCCAAACCCCCCCATACGTTCGGTTTCGACCGTTAGGTTCTTTCGGGACCCTAAATATATAAATTTAGGAAATATGTTACCGTCAAAAAATAACGCGGGACGGGCCGCAAGACTCGTCGCACTACCCGCAGGACTATCCGTAGCACTACCCGACGAGGTGAAGACTAATGATTGGGGCGATGAAATCTGTTTACTTGCAACTCTATTCTTTTAATTTTGACAATGACGCATGTTGTTGTTACGAGTCACGTGGCATGCACGTGCCTTTCATCGACGTCATTCGTTTATATCTATGCACGCGTCAGACTATTGATCGGGATGATGCAACTTGTTATTGCAATTAAAGATGATGCAACGTGTCTACTTTGTTTATTTGCAGTGACGTCATCCGTTTTTATCTGTGCACGCGCCAGACTATTGATCGGGATGATGCAACTTGTTTATTGCAATTAATTTTTCTAAATGATGTAATACCGCAGACTCAGCGTTTCCAATGCATTAGCATAGGGTAATTATTTGTATAAAAGGCCGTGGTTTTTCCCAGTGTACCATAACTCTACTGCCAAACGTATACCGCTCTACGCTGCTTAGGTGGCAGGTCAAACCCGGAGAGGCATCGATCGGTCGATAACTATTGAAAGGTAAGATGGAAACAGAACTTGTAACCAAATTTATAACACCATAATTATTTGTAGGTTAGAGTTGACGACGTAAATCTTGGTTTATTTTCAGGATGTCAGCATTCAGCACCCGGTACCTTGATTGTCCGTTCAGCAGGCATCACCTGTTCACGCCCAAGGACCTGATACGCCACACCGTCCACTGTTGGAAGGAGAACGGGAAGCCTGACCGTATAAAGTGTATATTTAACAGGGAGCATTATATAGAGCCGCACTTATGGACGCATCACATCACCAAGGAGTGCATGTATTCCTGGGCGATCCTAGACGAATTACCATTGGATGGCGATGAAGAGCTCCAATCATATGTAAATATACAGATTGTATAAATTAGCTGTAAGTAGGTTACTGTTCATAGTCGTTACAGAATGGCAATATGACTTACGCTTTCTGCGCAGAGATGGATAGGTGGTATTACAGGACCCCAAGATCTCATTGCGATGAAGACATATGCAAGTTCAACAGTCAATACCGATTGAAGACCTGCTACGAGAGGAACAACAGAGCTTCACACGTACTACTGTTAGCCTACGCGATGTGCGAATTTTGCGATAGGCGTTAGTAATCTTTTGTTTTTGTCATTGTTGCAGGCGTCGACGAAAGGAGGAAGAGTACCGCAGGAGACTAATACGGTTTCGGAAAGAGCTGCTAGAACTACAGCACAGAATTCTAGTCTATTCGACCCGGAAGACCTTCGAACGCATGTCCCTCTGAATTCTTCCTCGGAAGGAGCCATTTACAGCGACAACTGGCGGATAAGCTGCGTACTAGGCGACATCGAGTGTTCGGAGGAATTCTACGGGATAATCGAGGGGACGTTCCCACAAGCCTTCGTGCATTACCTCGATCCGCTAGAGCTCCTGCTAGAATTGCCTTCGCCTATTTCGTTCTTCACCTTGACAGATTCGCTCAAAGACTACGTCGACAGCCTTCTGTTCGACATCGACCATGTTTGTAAAAATGGTACTGCTGAGCCGTAGGATGATGGATGCTGGTAAACCCGACCTCGAAAGATGCGGTCTGATCCACTGCTCAGACTCCAATCGCGCGACTTGTAAAGAATGCGGATGGTGGAACTCTTCCGATACCACTCTACTACACGCGAGTAAAAATCACATCCACTCGAGTCCGGAATGCAGTTTAGGCAAAGAAGTAATGGAATGTTACAGATTTTTTCAAGACGTCGCAGAAGTCTCCGAAATAATCTTTAAAGAAACATTTCAGAAGTGGCCTCATGAATCTCCTCGGGTGGACGACCTCGTAAAATCGGGGTTCTACTATACGGGTATACTAGACGTCACTGCATGTATCGAATGCGGCGTAGAGCTATACCAATGGCGAGTCGACGACGATCCAGACACCGAACATAGGAAGGCTTCGCCATATTGTCCGTTAGTAAATAGAAGAAGAAAAACTCGCAAGAGAATAAACCGAAGGTGGTCGATCTAGGCCTCTTCATATAAAAAGCCAAGGCTGTAATATTTAATTAATAAATGTATGTATATAAAAATAACGTCTGTTTCTTTCAAAATCCTTATTTAACCTAGATATAAGCAGTGTCGCTCTCAGTGCAACGCACGATGAGCTTGAGAAGTGGTATAGCGCGTGAGCTTCACAAGCAAGCCCGCAGGAACTATCCCACCAGAAACGTAGAGCTGAAGGGTATCGACGACTTGTATCAGGCCGATCTGGTCGAGATGATCCCATACGCCAGAGTCAATAAGGGTTACAGATACATAATGACAGTAATAAATTGTTTTTCTAAATTTGCTATTGCCGTACCGCTCAAGAGCAAGACGGCTGAAGAAGTCGCTAGCGCTCTCGGCCCCATACTGAAAAAACACAAGATGCGTCATTTTCATACCGACGAGGGTAAAGAGTGGTATAACGCGTCTGTGAGGTCTCTGCTGTCCAAACACGGGATCAACCACTACTCCACTTACTCTCCGAAGAAGGCCTCGATAGTAGAGCGGTTCAACAGGACGCTGAAGGAGATGATGTGGAGAAAGTTTACAGAACGGGGCAATTACGTTTGGATAGGTCTTTTAGACGACCTCCTGTCTCAGTACAATAACAGGTCTCACAGGACTATAGGTTTCAAACCTGTAGATGTAAATAAGAGGAACGAAGGTGAGGTGCTAAGAAATATATTGTACAATACTCGTAAGAAACGCGCCCCCCAAACCGTCAAGTTTGAGCCGGGAGATAAGGTCAGGATCAGCAAGTACAAAAAGACTTTCGACAAGGGTTACATACCCAATTGGACCAATGAGGTGTTTACCGTAGATCGTATTTTGCACACCCGTCCCGTCACATACTCGCTCAAAGACGAAAAAGGACATGTGATCAAGGGTAGTTTTTACGCCCAAGAACTGAGCAAGACGAAATACGGTGACGTATTCCTCGTCGAGAAGGTATTGAGGAGAAAAGGTGACAGGTTGCTGGTCAGGTGGTTAGGGCATGACAAGAGTCACGATTCATGGATCGACAAGAAAGACCTTATATAAGAGCTGTAATGTAGGTTTATCGGTTACTAGAGCAAAATGAGGTGTAGGGAGCAGAAGGAGAAACTCCCTGTCGTCAACTTAGATGTGCTTATCGAGTCGGGAGAAATAGGCGAAACGAGAAACAGACACGGTCGCCTCCTGCCGAATAGTATCAGATGTTTGGCTGTAGGACCGTCGAATTGCGGTAAGACAAACGCAATAATCAACCTGCTGTTCGACCCCAACGGGCTGAGGTAAATATAGGTTTTTGGAGCGGGTGTTTCATGATATGGAGGGTGTAGACTATCACGAATTCAGCGACAATGCGCAAGTCCCGCCTCCGGAAGAGGTAGAGCCCAATTCCGTGATGATGTTTGACGATGTTGTATGCGAGAAACAACACAACGTGGTAAAATACTTTGCTATGGGGAGACATAACAACCTGGACGTATTTTACCTATGTCAGACATACAGTAAGGCGCCTAAACAGCTCGTTAGGGATAATGCAAATTTTTTACTCATGTTCCGTCAGGACGAACGTAACTTGCGTCATATATTCAACGATCACGTGACCCCTGACATGACTTTCGAAGAGTTCAAGAATCTGTGCGGCGAGGCATGGTCTCGAAACAAGAACGGGTTTCTAGTGATCGATAAAGAGAGCGGTATCCTCAGAGGTCGTTATAGGTTCAATTTCGATACGTTCGTTACCGAACAGCGAGATGACCTGTCATAAGGACGATAAGGACCTGGTAGAAGCTGCGCAGTCGACTGACCTGATAGCTGCGCAGTCGACTGACCTGCTCTCTAAGCTGCGCAGTCGACTGACCTGCTAGCTGCGCAGTCGACTGACCTGCTCCCTAAGCTGCGCAGTCGACTGCGCAGTCGACTGACCTGCTAGCTGCGCAGTCGACTGCGCAGTCGGCTGACCTGCTTCCTAAGCTGCGCAGTCGACTGACCTGCTCCCTAAGCTGCGCAGTCGACTGACCTGCTAGCTGCGCAGTCGACTGACCTGCTCCCTAAGCTGCGCAGTCGACTGCGCAGTCGACTGACCTGCTAGCTGCGCAGTCGACTGCGCAGTCGGTTGACCAGCTTCCTAAGCTGCGCAGTCGACTGCGCAGTCGACTGACCTGCTCCCTAAGCTGCGCAGTCGACTGACCTGCTAGCTGCGCAGTCGACTGCGCAGTCGACTGACCTGCTCCCTAAGCTGCGCAGTCGGCTGACCTGCTCAACATCACAGCTCGATGAACTGCTCCCTGAAGCTGTATATGGTCATAAATCCAGGTCGAAAGATTGCAGTTTCTATATATTGGCAGGAATCGAAGGATCCGGTTAGAAGGTTTGGACATGGCTTCGAAGCAGGTCAACGAACAACTCGTATTGGAGATTGCGGAGCTCCGGAGGAGAATACGGGAGAAACAGTTGGTTTTGAAACGCGGCTCGATGGAGGAGGACCTTAGATTAGAGAAGCAGCTTAAGCCTGTGACCGAATCCTTATCGAAGTTTCTCGAGGTGCAGAAAACGGATACAGGTCCATTTCAAGGGTCTCCAACTGCGAAGACCTTAAAGCCTGAGAAGATAAACCAGTTGCATACTCAAAGGAGTAAACAAATGGAGCATCCATCCAGTTACCCCGTTACCACTGACGAAGGTGATGATGAGGAAGATGTGGGTCTCGATGATTCTTGGAAGGATCTGATGACCGGACCGTACAGGTACACCAATTCGAAGAGGAAGAGCGAAGAGTTAGGACCGTTGCAGGCCAAGAAGAAAACGCCCGACGAGTCGATGGATCTTGAAGACCCCTATAAATTGGAAGAGATGGATACGCGCTCTAACCTCCCTTTGGAGTTCACAGAACATGACGCTACGGCCGGAGCAACCGTGGAGATGCAGGACTCGAACAGACCGCAGGCTACCCCGATGAGGACCCTACCTCGCGATGAGGAATTTAACACCCCCAGCACCGTGGAAGAGCTGCTGTCTACCCCGCTAGGTAAGGTCCGAGCCTCGGTATGGGTCAAAAACACGTTTCCCAGTCCTCTAGCCAGACGTTACATGCATGAGGCCATCACGGACGTGGATAACAATACGGATTCAACTTACGGTGTGCACTTCGAGGGTAACGATTTGGTGATGGGGGTACAACTCCCATACTCCATACTCATACTCATGGTAAACTCCATACTCATGGTAAACTCCATACTCAACCGTACAGTTTGGACCCGACGACTCTGTGATCATCGGAGACGTGTCGTATCAGGGTACTGCAGGACTGTACGAGTTGATTTTCAAAAAGAAACCTGACTCTTACGTCTACTCTGAAGAAGACCTGGAAGAGTACAAAACCATCTTGGAAGCTACTAATGCGCACAGAAGGAACAACTCAGCGTTCGGACAAGTGAAGGCCAACACGGGGAGAAAGTATTTAACAATCATAAGCCGGCTTTTCCCTCCGAAGCCGGACCGACCGAAGCGCGGTAAAGGTATACGAGCCGGACCTATGATGGAGCTGAACGGAAACAGGAAGACCGAGTACGTTTATTTCGACGATCCCAACAAGCTATGCGACAGGCTTAGACTCCTCGTAGCTTCTAAAGAATCGGGCCATACGGGTCACGACAGCGAGATAAATTCTATAGTCGAAGAGCTCAAAGAGCTGGGGCTTATAAGAGGTGATCTTCGTCTATGACCCTCATTCTCGCTATGGACACTGGAAGTTCCGTACGTCGTTTTCTCACCCCTTACAGGGTTACCGCAGATGGAGATATGGACATGAGAGACCGGAGAATCTGTCGCGTAGGCGTAGCCCAGTCGTATACGGACGCAGTCAACGTCAACGAATGCATGAGGCTCATCCAAGCTTATGCCGAAGATTACGGAGTCCTCGAGGTCTTGGATGAGGGAGGTGGCGAACCTTACTACGACCTTTACGGTCGCAGGATGGCGCAAGTAGGAGACCCGATCGATGAAGAAGACGCCGTCAACCTCAAGTACTTGAAAGAGTACCTTTCCTCCTACGCCGAAGAGATGAAAGTTTCAGATCCCGTCAAAGACGAGCGAGTCGACGAAATTTTGAAAATGCGCGATGAGATCCAAAAGCTACGCAAAGAGTTTGAGGACGTATCGTCACGCCTGGAGGGAAAAAGCGCGCCATAAATAAGGAAACATGGGTCCTCGAGCTTCATTCCGAACTTAAAATGGGGAGATGCAACACGTTTCGCAGCAGATCGCATTCAGGAGCCGGACTGGTAAGCAGCATCGCGAGCGGAGTCTTAGGAGCTGCAGAGAACGTCGTAGGAACCGTATTGAACAAAGCGATAGACGTTTTACCCGTGGAACTCCACATACCGGGCTATCAGTACTGCGGACCGGGGACGGACCTGCAGAAGAGATTGAGAAGAGGAGACCCGGGCATCAACCCTCTCGACGCAGCGTGCAAACAGCACGACATAGCCTACCACAACCGTAAAGACTCGGCGGGCAGGGCCGAAGCAGACCGCGTGTTAGCAGATAGAGCCTGGGAGAGGGTGAGAGCGTCCGACTCCAGCATAGCGGAGAAAGCGGCCGCCTGGGCGGTGACCAACATAATGAAAGCTAAAAGCAAGTTCGGCGGGAGGATCAAGCGAAGGCAGACCGGGAAGTCCGTTCGTAGGAGGACCACCCGCAATACAGTACGCGTGACGGACCGTAAGACCCGTCGCGGGACTACCCGTCGCACTACCCGCAGGACTAACCGTAGCACTACCCGACGAGGTGAGGGCCTGTATTTGAAACCGTACCCTACGCAGCACGCAGGATGCGGATTAAAGAAAAAAAAACTTCGTTGAAACTTCCGAACAAACCCCTGTCCGATAGTCAATTGATGGCGGCCGCCGACGCACTCGAAATCTCGAACTTTAGAGGGGTGTTTATGCGTGACACGCTTCCACACAGACCCTACGAGAACGAATCAGCCATCGTCAACTTGGACAGCGCGAGGAACGAAGGGACCCACTGGGTATGTTACAGGAAGACCGGCGCGGTCGTAGAGTACTTTGACAGCTACGGAAACCTGAGGCCTCCCGTAGAGCTGGTAAGGTACCTCGAGAACGGAGAAGACGGACCGAACAACATAACATATAATTACGCCAGGAGACAGGACTTTGATTCAGTCGTCTGCGGACATCTGTGCCTAGAGTTTCTATCGGGTAAAGATGTTGTGCCTAAGCGGTAAGAGCTCTACGATCGAGGTCGATTACTTTCCTCCCATAGACCTCGGAGAGGGCCAGTGGGAGATAGGCCTGGTAGATTTCATGAGCTACAACAACATACCCAACGTGCGGAAAGGGGTGAACAACCTGTTCTGCTTCGGCGACGGGATGAAGGTGGAGCTGCCCGAAGGCATGTACGAGATTGACGACATCCACTCAAAGATCAAATACGAGATGTTGGAGATGTACGGCGGAGTGAACTGCGGCAGCAGCAGAGACGCGGAGCAAGACGAAAACCGTACCGATGTTGAAGACGCAGGATCCCTCAAGTACCAAAAGCACTCGAAGGAGCGGAAAAAGGAACAGAAAGGAAAAAGGAAAGAGAGATCGAGTACCGACCCTCTCGCGGAGGTCTTTAAGAGATTGGATAATGCGGCGAAGGCGGCTGCGAAAAGGGCAGAGGAGGAAGCTAAAGCGAAAAGGGAGGAGGAGGAAGCGAAAGCGAAAGCCTTAAGCGATGCGAAGAAGGAGACGTCAAAGGGATCAAAGACGGAATGCCGTCCGCTCCCAAGACTTAACATGGTCGTAGACCCCACCACTCTAAAGTGCTCGATATTCTGCGGAGAAAAGGTAGACTTTTCCGTACCCGGAACCATCAGAGAGGTGCTGGGGTTCGATGCAGTGATCCTCGAACCTAATAAATGGTACACGTCCCAGCGCCCTGTCAACATTACGGCCGTGAACGCCATCCGGTTGACTTGCAACATCGTGCGGGGCTCGTACACTAACGGTTCCGAAGGGCATACCCTGCACGAGTTCTTCCCGCAGGTGGAACGGGGTTATAAGATAATCGAAGTGCCCAAGAACGTCATCTACCTACCCGTAAACACTTCGAGGATAGGAAGACTGACCGTCTCTGTGGTGGATCAGGACGGAAGACCGATAAGCTTTCAGAACGAAGTCATCAGCCTCAGGCTTCACCTTAAAAGACGTACGCGATGGGGTTAGTCTACCTGGAAGAGGGTTATAAAAGAACCGTACCGGACGGAGCGAAGAACATTCGTCCTGTAGAGCTCGACCCGCCACTTGGTGAAGTGAAAAAGAAGAGACTCTCCTCAGATAACGCTGCTTTTCTAAGATCGTTGGGTTTCATCGTGCTGCAGAAATGAGCTATATAATAGACGTGGGATCCTCTAACGCCGTAGCGGACGACGCCATCATAGGCATGGAGATGCATACTCACACTCCGTACGCGTCGTCGACTTTCAACAACAACGACGAGATAAGGATACCCGTGAACCAACAGGACGTGTACACCCTACCTTGCGACAGCCTGCTGTTTGTGGACGTGAAACTTTCGGCGTCCGACGGTACTTTGGATGCTGCCCTGGCTCTTTCTGACAACTGGCCCGCTTTCCTGTTTGAAGAGATAAGGCTGGAGATGAACGGTATCGAAGTGGACAGGGTGCGAAACGTCGGCGTAACGACGGCCTTGAGAAATATTCCGTCCTTCAGGTATGGGGAACAACACTCTATAGACGTCGAAGGGTGGAACAAGGACGCCGTAACGGCTATCACCAACAGCACCACAGGTAGGCTTACGGCTCACGTCCCGCTGAAGAGGATCATGGGATTCTGCGAGGATTACCGCCGCATAATAGTCAACGCCAAGCTGGAACTTATCCTGCTAAGGTCGGCTACCGACGACCGCGCCGTGGCGGTCCCCGCAGGCAAGGACTACAAGCTGACTCTTTCCAAGGTGGAGTGGAAGATGCCTTACGTCAGGCTTTCCGACCAGCACAGACTCCCGTTGCTCAGGATGGTGGATCAGGACGCACCCATATCGATGGCCTTCCGCAGATGGAACCTGTACGAGTACCCCGTCTTACCGCAGAGCACCGACGTGATCTGGACCGTCAAGTCCTCCTCCCAGGCGGATAAGCCCCGCTACGTCATAGTAGGACTGCAGACGGACAAGAAGACCAAGACGGCGGTATCAACTCATTTCGACCACTGCGAGCTCCAGGACATCAAACTCTACCTCAATTCCGTGTACTACCCGTACGAAAACGCGAAGGGAGAGTACTCGATGTTTTACGAAAACTTTAAGCGGTTCCATAAGGTCTACTACGGAGGACAGGTCAACCACCCCCTAATCGATTTCTCGACCTTCAAGACCAAAGTCCCCCTCTTCTTTATCGACTGCTCGAAGCAGAACGAGTCGCTGAACACCGGCGCCATAGACATCAGGATCGAGATCGGGTGTAAAAACAACATCCCTGCCAGTACCTCCGCCTACTGCTTGATAATCACAGATTGCATCCTTCAGTACACGCCTTTAACAGGAGCCGTCAGGAGGATAAATTAGCCAGTGTGCGCTAGGTCTCGTCGTGCGCAACAACATGCCTTCCTTCATTGTAGATTTTCAGGTCATCAGACCTTCAGATTACGAGACGGTCATCAAGGAGCTGGTAGTCCTCTCGGTAGAAGGTAGCGTCAAGCATCATTATCTGTTCAAGCCTCCTTACGACTTTTACGGTGTACTCACACCGTCCAAGAAAGCGCGCATCTGGGAAGGTCAAGACAGAATAGGGATACGGTGGAACAGCGGGTTCGTCGACTACGCACAGCTCTACCGCTTGCTGACGGGGGCCGTGTCTGGCGGGAAGATATTTGTCAAAGGAAAGGAGAACAAGAAGACATTAGAGCGGCTATTGATGTGCGACGACCTAAAGATCTCAGACCTCGACGACTACGACTGTCCCTCGGTCGAACGCCTCATGTATACGCACGGGTCGGACATCCAGTGTCCGTTTTCCCACTCGGACTGCTCCCTCAAGAGGGCTGAGGTGATGAAGGCGTGGTGGAAAGAAAAGAGCGTCGTCTTCGACACGGTAAACAAAGTAGGGGAGTGCATAAAAAAGGTGTTGGACTCGGGCTTCAACAACCCTGGGCCTGAAGCCCTCCGCTACTTACCCAAGGAGTTTCTCTTGGACCATTACGGCAACTGCATATCCGCCGTATACGGCGACTTACCGCCATACCTCAAGAATGATAAAGAACTACTGTCGGAGATGCCCTGCGAAGAACACGCTCAACAGGAGAGCGACTACGGCGAAGACGAATGGACCAATACCAAGAAGAGAAAACACTGCAAGCAATGCATTTTTAACTGTCGCGTCAGCCAGTAAAGCCGCGTCTTGTAACCTCGATTCGTTTTTCCTACATGTACGGCTGCTTGTAGAGTCTGAACTTTTGTAACATTAGTCTAGTACTTTGATTTCAGAATATATGTATTAAACTTATTTTCAAAACGTGTCATCATTTCAACACCTTTACACCTGTAGATATAAGTCTTGCCGAAGCCTGAGGGCTTTTGCCGATCGTGAAGTGAAAGCGCAGCACGATGCGAGGATCTGTCGGGGACAGACCCTCCCAGCAATCGAGCACCGATCCTGCCTGCATGTATTTTAGGTACTATAGACGGTTTAGGTTACAAGAAATAAAAGACAGATTCATAAAAGAATAAAACATTTATTGATATAAGATGATGATGAAGATGAAAACGAATACATGTATGGCGATGAGCTCTTAAGTTCTTACGACTAATAATACTGATGAAACTCCAATACTGGTGCGGTTCAACGTTTAGAGGTCGGATAAAGTCGGCTAGTAGACATATGCGGGGACTAACGGGATGTGCGGGAGGGATGTGACCTAACCCAAATCGTTATGGAGCTCAGGCGGGACGTTTCTGTGTCCGTACGCCAAGGTGTGGGTGGCATCTACGGCGATGCGCTTATCGTCGTAGTTGCACAGCGCAAGCTTGCTAGTCATAATGGTGTTTACTATATGCTTGCGGGATTGAAACATTTTCATGTCCCTGTACAACCACAACGAGGGGTCTTCGAGGCACTTTCTGTAGTCGTCAAAAGTGATGTCTTTCTTGACCACGTTCTTTTTGACGCCTTTGGCCTTCTTCCGGATATCTCCCTCGCCAGTCCTGAAGGTGTAGAGTTTCGCTCTCAAACCTATGAACTCAGCGATCGGGATACCGTTGCACTCGTCTTTGAACTTCCCGAGCACTTTTTTGTTGGTTGCGGAATGGCATGGGTGTGTCGGAGGGTAGTCGGAGGTGTCGAAGAAGGTCTTGAATTCGGGGTCCTGCATGTCGCGGTAAAAATCGGAGGTCTCGATGTCATAAAAGAAGCTGTCTGTATCCATGTACAGGAGGTCGATTTTCGACCCGTACCTCTTCTTCATGACATCGTAATGAAATGAATACATTAAGGTCTTACTGGAGTCCAGGACCGTAGCGCCTACGTAAATAGGCTTATCCAAATGGGCCGAGGTCTTGGACAGCTCGACAGCGCATAGCGACTCGTCGTATATGATCCTGTCCTTGAAAGAGGGCTTGGCGATCAGCTTCATTAACCTCTTCGAGTTGCTAACCAGCTCCAGGTTCATGCGTTTACGGACGTTCTCCATACACTTGCCGAAGACGGCATTGTTCAGCAGTTTGAAGAAGTCCTTCTCGAAGGCATTGCGGGCAGACTGCCTGTTAAGGGTGTTCAGGTCTATGTAAGGCTTGAGCCATGCAGACTGTTGAAATTGGAGGACTCTGTGGACTTTGGTCACCTTTAGACCATGTGCCATGGCCTGCTTAAGGAGACCGTAGTGGCAAACGTACCTGGTCATGTTTTGCAGGGTGGTCAGGAGTTTGGGGTTTCTGGCTCCGGGAGGGGTCGCGTTTTCAGCCATGAACGGAAGGTCGTTGTGGCAGTCTTGCGTCTCAGCGTCCGTAGGGTATTCCACATCTACCTCGAGGATGAAACCTAGTGGGGAATCGTTCGGGATGACACTTAAATTCGAGATCAACCTGTTCTTTCTCTCTTCATCCTCGATCCAGTAAAAATCCTTGTACGGAAGGTTCCCACTCATCGCCCAACCATATAGGTTATTGGCGTCCACATACATGAGGTAGTTGGAGGGCAGCTCGGGGTCGTAACCTTCCACATAAGGGTTGTTGGCCTTGGCGTGTTTCTTGACGCAAACAGAGATTCCTCCTCGGATTCCTCTCTCCAGAAACATGTACATATCATAGTCCGTTATGAGTTCCAGTTCTACTCGCGTCTTATACAACATGGCGTCAAAAGAGAAACCTGGGACGGTGTAGTAATGGGCGCAATCGAGCCCGTATTCCTTCCTGCACAGCGACCTGAAATTCTCAAAGACGTCGGCTAACAGGAGGACGTCGCACTTGAGGTACAAGTCGGAGTACTCACCCAGCGTACGGATGTTAAAACTGTCCCACACTTTCAGGGCGTGACGATAGTCGCCGTCTGAAATGTGCTCCCCGGTGAGGCTGCTGTAGAATGCTTCCTGAGGCGGGAGTTCCGTCTCATCGAGTTTCTCCCACGAGTCGGTGTACTCGTAAGGGTACACGCCTTTCCTCTTCACCAGGGGCAGCTGCGTCCCGTTAAAGAAAGACTCGGTATGGGAGAAGCCTTCGGGAGGGAGGTTGTCTACCAGAGCGCTCAGGCTGCTGGCCATGAACCTAAAAGTGTCGACAAACCTCACGGCTAGCGTCTTGGTTATGTTTTTGGAGAAGGAAACGTACTTCTCCGTAGAATTGGGGATGACGGATATCTTCTTCTCGTCATAGCCGAGCTGCCTGACTATGAAATGCGAGTCATAATTGGACGAGTTGTGGATGAAGACGGGCAAGAACTTCTGGTTCTGTCTCATCAGATTGCATTTTGAACAGAGAGCGGTCCTATACTTTCCAGTCAGATGACAATGATCCCTGTTGGGTCTCGCCTTAGGCCCGAACGCTACATCGCACATCTGACATCTTATGGAGGCTTTGAACGAAAGCTCGTCCTGAACCGTAAAGACCATAGGAACGTTACGGTCCGACGCTGCGGCTACCCGTTCGACTATGTCTTTTAGAGTTTGCATAAAGTGCTCGGTCGCGTCAGGGCCTCTATAAAGCAAGGGCGTTTTCGGCACTAACTGGGCGATGTCGTCGGGAAGCGACGGGTCAACTACAAAATACATCCCGTAGCTCATGGGAACGTGACGCTCCGTGGCTATAGTGAAAGAAGATGACGGTTTGGGGAGGTATCCTCCAGTGGGTTTGAGTATGCACTCAAAATCGGCATACGCAACTATAGGGACTGGGAATATATTATGATAATTTTTGAATTTCATCACTGGGGGAGTTCCATCATCGTTAGGTTTGGGTAGGGTGATCCTGCATGGCGGATTGTCCACACAGTACTCCCTGTGAACAGTCATCGCCTCACGACCCTTGGGGTCATCGTTGTAGAAGGTGAAACACCTCTTGCATATATCTATTTGACCGTTATGTTTCGTCAGCTGCGGACTGATGAAACGACTAAAATTGTTGATGAAACAATAGTGCTGCTTATCACCGTCAGCTATGAGAAGGAGATCGAAGTGATCGTCCTTTTCGGCATCTGATACGACTAGAGGTTCTATTGCCTCTTTTTCGGCTATCCCATATACATTGACGGACACCCCGTTGGCCTTGGCGAAGGCCTTTACTTGGTTGATAGGTGTGGGGAACTCTACCATGCTGAAGTCATACTTGTCAAGCAAGGCGTCGTATCGCCTATCGATTCTGTCCCTGTGAGGACCTGACACATGTTTACACAGGATAGCCCACTTGAAACACCTTTCGTCACGGTTCTTGACGTTGATAACCGCTTTGCGGTTCTCGACAAACGGCGGAAGGGGAAGGTAAGACGAGCCTCGGAGCGGTTCGTACGTTGGGACGGGGAATACGTGATTGTAGTTTTCGAATTTCATCATCGGAGGAGTGTCATCATTAGGTTTGGACATCGTGAAACTGCATGGGGAGTTCTCTATACAGTACTCGCGATGGGTCGCCATCTTCTCCCTACCCTTAGGGTCGTCGTTATAGAAAGTGAAACATCGCTTGCATACGTCCATTCGGCCATTATGTTTCGTCAGCTGTGACCTGATGAGCCGATTAAAATTGTTGATGTAACAATAATGCTGAGCGTCACCCTCTGCGACCAGGAGGAGATCGAAGTGATCGTCCTTTTCGACATCAGCGACGACTAGAGGTTCTATTGCCTCTTTTTCGGCTATCCCGTACACGTTGACGGACACCCCGTTGGCCTTGGCGAAGGCCTTTACTTGGTTGATAGGTGTGGGGAACTCTACCATGCTGAAGTCATACTTGTCAAGCAAGGCGTCGTATCGTCTATCGATTCTTTCCCTGTCACGGCCTGACACGTGTTTACACAGGATAGCCCACTTGAAGCACCTTGCGTCGCGGTTCTTGACGTTGATAACCGCTTTGCGGTTCTTGATAAACGGCGGAAGGGGAAGGTATGATGAGCCTCTGAGCGGTCTATATCGGTTGATTCTGAGGAGGATCCCATCGACAGATACTAGAGACCATCCGCTCCCCTTTCCCAAGAACTCTACCTCCTCATCCACAAGTTTTTGGATGCACATGTCTACAAGCGCTCCTATATCCGACCCGGGAAAGACGCAGGTGTTGGCAGTCTTGAACCCTATATCTTGCACCTCTCCCGTCGACGCCTTCTCGTACGTGCACTCCACTAAGATGTTGAATTTAAACGATCTTAGGGAGGTCGACATCTCCTTGAGCAGCGACTCCATCTCTTCCCTCAGGTGGATAAGGAGCACTGGCACGTCTTTAAGTTCTTCGTTTGCGTTCTTGTAGTAATACGTCCGGAGGTTACATCCGAACGCATTTTCCAAGACGCAAAAGGTGCCAGACTCTGCAGCTTGTTCCAACCTGATTCGTTTGGCTTGCCTTTCCATATTTCCTGCAAAACCATATGTTTTATTTTAACGGGAAAAGTATGGTACTTTGAAATGAAAACAATGATAAAAAGTTTAATACATTTATTCTATTAATACTAACACTATTACTAATACTAATACTAATACTGCTACTAATAATACGATGGAATGCGCATCCCGTCATTCTGTCTGAGGCAACCGTACGCCTCGTAAATTTTGAACTTATCAGCATGCACGAGCATGCCAGTAGCTGTAACTCATTCGGTTCAGTATCGGGCTTCCGGTTAAGGAACCGATCGAAATATATCACTGCGGCTGCAGTCACCTTGTGGCATATTCGCCTGTACTGACATAAATCTTTTATCCTTCCTACTACTACGGTTCTCATATTCTTTTCGGATCTTAGATCCTTCACATAGATATGAGTAAACGGTTGGTGGAGGCTGGGATGAAAGCAGATTGTACAACACTACGTCACTTGTAAGGTTTGTATCTGCATATGCCACAGTCTCGGCTGCGGTTTCCAAACATAGAAGGTTTGTAGCCATGTTCTCTATGCCGACGATATTATCTTAGTAATTACTTAGTTAATTTGTACCAACGAAAAAATTACTTACGGTGGGATATGTAGCCTCGGTGGTTGATGGAGCCGAAGGAGATGATGGCGGTAGACGGTGAGGTGCTGGTGTTGTTGATGGAGTTGTTGTTGTTGGTGTTGTCGGTGGTGATGGTGGTGGTAGCGGCGGTGGTGATGGTCGATTTTAATCTGAAACGGAACACAAACAGAAACACACATTAGAGACTAGTCAAGGGTTTCTAAATTAAATATTTATTTGAATTCGCTTTGCTACACTCATCACATGCGGTTAAAACAAATCTCCCTTACTTTTTAGCATGTAAATTATTATTATTACAGTATAGTATTTATAATAAGACCAACCTTTAAATAAGAGCTGTGATCAATCAAATTGATTTTGTTGTTGTTGGTTGTTGTCGTTGTTGCTGGTGGTAGGATGGTTTTAAACTAAAACAGAACAAAACCAGAAACACGCATTAGAGACTCGTTTTAATACTACTACGTTCTAAGTTCGACTATTCAAAGTCTTAATTTTATAAGAAGATGTTAAGTTCAAATTTATTTAATTCTACGTTTAAGTCGGTATCGGTTGTTGTTGCTGCAGATTAAAACAACAGACTAAATATTCAGTGAACGAGCGTTTTACATGCGTTACTGAACTACCAACATGCGGTTGGACCAATTTAATTTAGGTATGGGAATTGTTATTCCGTATTTATAATAGCAAACGCTGAAACTGATGTTGTTACGGTTGTTGCTGTTGTTGCTGTACCAACAACGGTTAAAACTGGTGTTGTTGCTGTACCGGCAACTTATTACCCGTCGTTAAATTCGTACGAGGTTCTACGTCATATTTTTATAAACAGATTTTAGGTTTTAATTTTTATAAAAGATTCAAAGTGCATATTTCATAAAAGTGCTAAAGTCTTTTAAAATTTAAAATATTTAAAGTTCAATTTGATTGCTTAAAGTAGAATAAAACTCACCTTCAATTAACGGTAGGTAGGTAGAGATGAATCAGAAGAACTGTGACGTCAGCGGACTGGCAGTGGATACTACTGGCAGTAGAGTTATGATTCGATGGGAAAATCGACGCGCTTTTATACACATAATTACCCTATGCTAATGCATTGGAAACGCTGAGTCTGCGGTTCTGTGTACATAATGAGAATAACAAGCGGTATGACGTCAACGGTTTTTTTAAAAATTGAAACAAACACCTTATCGCTGAGTCGACGGCTCGTGACTTTAACGGATGATATGTTGCATCATCTAGAAAAATTAATTGCAATAAACAAGTTGCATCATCCCGATCAATAGTCTGGCGCGTGCACAGATAAAAAACGGATGACGTCACTGCAAATAAACAAAGTAAACACGTTGCATCATCTTTAATTGCAATAACAAGTTGCATCATCCCGAACAATAGTCTGGCGCGTGCATAGATAAAAACGAATGAAAGGCACGCGCATGCCACGTGACTCGTAACAATAACATGCGTCATTGTCAAAATTAAAAGAATAGAGTTGCAAGTAAACAGATTTCATCGCCCCAATCATTAGTCTTCAACTCGTCGGGTAGTGCTACGGATAGTCCTGCGGGTAGTGCGACGAGTCTTGCGGTCCGTCCCGCGTTATTTTTTGACGGTAACATATTTCCTAAATTTATATATTTAGGGTCCCGAAAGAACCTAACGGACGAAACCGGACGTAACGCGTTCTACGGAATGTCCGGATCCTGCGCGCACTTAAACCTCGTCGATCCGACCCCTGGGTCACGTGTTACAAGCTATCTCGGGTTCCATCGGGGATACGGCTACGGATTAAGGCTTATCTTGTAGATCTCGATCTCCCGGTCACGTGGGTACCGTCCGCAACAAAATCGGCCCAGCGGTTGCGGAGAAAATCGGGTTTGAAAATTTAGCGAGAAAAAAAATTTGGCGGTTTTTTTTTTTTTTTTTTTTTTTTTTTTTGGGTGTATTTTTTTTGGGGGGGGGGATTTGGGGGGTTTTTTGGAGGGGGGATTTTGGGGGGGGTTTGGGGGTTGAGAGTTTTGGGGGTGGGGGGTTTTGGGGGCTCAAGGTTTAGGGCTTATCTTGTAGATCTCGATCTCCCGGTCACGTGGGTACCGTCCGCAACAAAATCGGCCCAGCGGTTGCGGAGAAAATCGGGTTTGAAAATTTGGCGGGAAAAAAATTTGGCGGGTTTTTTTTTTTTTTACAAAGTCGAGGTCAAAGGTCAAGCTGCGCTAGGTCTCTCCAGGTCAAAGGTCAAGGTTGTCCCAGTACTCTCTTTTTTACACTACTGATTTCATTGGTTAAAAATATTGCAAAGGTTGACTTTCCAGTATCTAGTTTACTTTTACAGTATTTCATTCGTGAAACGGGTTATTTTTTTACATTTTATTCATGATTAAACATTATCATTATTAATAGCCTATTTATTTATCTAATATTTATCATAATTTAGTATTTTC
Source organism: Catonia carolina (assembly GCA_035578175.1). Classification (NCBI taxonomy): domain Eukaryota; kingdom Metazoa; phylum Arthropoda; class Insecta; order Hemiptera; family Achilidae; genus Catonia; species Catonia carolina. The sequence continues at coordinate 77,055,400 of JAQMRL010000003.1, forward strand.
CCATAATAGACAGATGGAGTGTCAAAATGTTTACACTCAATCTGTTCGTTTCAGGGCTGAAACAAAATAAATAGTTCTGTTTCTTATCACATGATCAGCCAAATAAATGACTGAATCATTTAAGAACAGAAGAGGTAGAGGTGTAAAAGATACTAATCAGAGTTATCTCCTCTGAAAGTAATTAACTTCATTACACAGCCAGACGCTGTAGTGAATGAAGTGAAGTTGTCATTTGCAGAATGGAAAATATGTGCTTTTCAGAGGGCCCGGCATGCTGATAAGCGTACTTTCCCACTCAGTTAGGAAGGCATTGGTAAACCACCTTACTCCTCGGTGTACTTAATAAAACCTCTACAGGTTCAAACCAGCCTTTCGGCTGATGGCCTAAACAACAAAGATTTAGTACGTACTTAATTTTATTATATTAATAATTGTTATATTCTGTTAGTAACTTATTATTATTAATTAGGTATTTATGTTCATAACTTTTATTATATTTATTATATTACTTTTATTATAAACTTTTATTATATTTTCATAACTTTTATTATATTCTATTTGATTTTTATCTAGGCCTATTTACTGTCTGCCATAATTGGTCGAAACACTGTTTCAGCTAATTAAATTTAAATGCATAATTGAATTATTAATATTGGGAAGAGAAATTTGTGTATTTCACAGCAAATTTTTTCATCAAAAATTATTATAGTATTATTTATATTTATTTCTTGTCTTTCTTAGTAATGTTGTTGATTGTATGCATAATACAATTGTAAGTGTCAAGTATAAATGAAAAAATAATATACCTTTGATCAAATTAAATTATTTTTAAACACTAGACTAAAAATAAAAACAAATGTAAGCAAAGCTTGAACTTTTTATCATTACATTTACAATAAAATGATAAATACTCTAATAAAATAAAAATACACATGACTTTACAAACTTTAAAAACAAACCACAAGATATAGACTAATCACCAGAGAACATGTACTACATTAAATAACAATCTAAATTAATGTAAAAAGTTAAAAAATAAATTACAAAAAATATATGAGGGGGTGGAAAATAAATAAGAGAATAATAATAACATGTAAATTAAGTTTAAAAAAAAATAAAACAGTGGACTTAGTAAACGTCTTAATTTTAATATTAAATAAACAGAAAAAATTCCAACCCAAAGCTTTGATTAATCTAAAAGATTAATTAAAACGAAATATATGCAGTGTCTACGAATAAGAGGAAGTGAGCTGGGGGTATAAAAAAACAAAATCTCACGCACGTTATGAAAAATGTAAATTAACAAAAAATACCTTGCATACTCAAAAACGTAAAGAGGCTTATTCAAGAACAAATTCATTTAGGTCTACCAAAACAAAAACATATAAATTACAAAAAACTATTTTAATTTTTTACCGATAAGATTAAATTATTGTTTTAAGGAATAATTTTTTACTTTAACTGACTGATTAACTTTTTTAACCGATCCTTGCTTTTGATTAAAATGATTTTTAAAACGCTTATGAGAGAAACAATGATGGTGGGTTTATTTATATTTAAACAAAATATGGAAAAATAAATTTTCAAACTAACTGTTCCAACTCTTCGGTGCAGCTACAAGAAGTAATATCTTCATAATTCAGGTTTTCAAATCTAAATTCTTGAGACCAGTTACTATATTTATTTTTACGTTAATTATTTAAAACTTCACAACGATATTATAAATATAATCTTTCTAAATGAAGCTGCTCAATCCATGTATTCAAATTTTATAATCGACTAAATCAATGATAATTATCTGGAGGACTACAGTCCACGTCCGGACCTCCGACTCATTTTTTGCCAACTGCGAGCTCTATAGAATAATTTTTTTGTATGCAAATCATATTTTCGTGTGTGATTTGAAGTTTTTTACGTTTAAGTTATGTGCATGCTGAGAGTGACTGATGATATAACATCAATAAAGATACATTGTCGTTTAGGTCATCAGCCGAAAGGCTGGTTTGAACCTGTAGAGGTTTAATTAAGTAAAACGAGGAGTGAGGTAGTTCACAATTACCTTCCTCACTGAATGGAAAAGTACACTTAACAGCATGCCGGGCCCTCTGAAAAGCACATATTTTCTACTCTGCAAATGACAGTTTCACTTTATTCACCACAGGGTCTGGCTGCATAATAAAATTCATTACTTTCTGGAGGAGATAACTCTGATTAGTATCTTTTACACCTCTACCTCTTCTGTTCTTAAACGATTCAGTCATTTAATTGGCTGACCATATGATAAGAAACAGAACTTGAACTATTTATTTTAGCCCTGCAACTAACAGTTTGAGTGTAAATAATTTGACACCCCACCTGTCTGTTACAAGATAAGTAAGACACTAAACATACATAACTTTCTCTGAAGAGAGTTGATGCTCCTGGTGGAAACGTTCACGGCTGAAAGCTACTCGTGGTAGTGCCATGCTACAAAATACCAAAACACTACATTTTTTGTACACGGGCTTACAGTAGTTAACTGTTATTACATTTTATTGTTCAAAACGTTTTGAAAACAGCAAAATTACTATTAAGATTTAGCATGATTTTCATTTACTATATAAATTTTTACAGTTGTTAAGGACAGCCTAATAGAAAAGTTGACCGGACCGAGGCAGTCTCATAAAAATTTAAGAGAACCTTTATCAAATTTAGTTGATGATTACTAAACTAAACTCACATCCGAATTTCCTAGTAAGTACAAGACCTACCACGAAGACCGATACCACTTATAAGAAGACTTAAAAAAGATGGAGTCGTGATTGGCAAGTAGTAATGTTAATGGACAACATTTTACAATTGTTTTCAAAATTATAATGTTAATTTTCAGTGTTAGCTATCCAACCAAGGTTATGTATTGTATACCTAATTATTTACTTCTAAGTAAAATTTAAAAGTGGAAAGAGGTAACAAAAAAAAAATCTATCCTCCTTCACCCACTGGTTAGAGCGCTAGACTTCACTGTACAGTGCAAAGCGGAAGATTCCAGGTTCGATTCCCGGCTAGGATCTGCAATTTATTATAGCTATATTAAAACCCAACTATTTTTAAAAGGAACTCTAGCATGCTTGAGTAATACAGTATTCATTGTTGCAGTTTTGATTTTTGATACTAATTAGTTAATTAGATTAGTAAAGAATTATCTAATTTACAGTAAAAAACTAAAAACAATTTTGACCATTTCCGACCAAGAGACTGAAGTAGATGGTTTTAGGGAACATGGCAAAGTAATTGAGTTGAACAATTTTGAAGTGAGGGTCTGGAAGCAGTGTTAAAGAATGCATGAGGCTCTACCTAGAAATTGGCATTTGAAATTCAATACTTCTAAAAGGTTTATAATTAAAAAAAGTAATAAAGGAATTTCTGTTATGACTGTGTCACCTTTTTACCTGGTATAGAAGCACTGTTGAGACTTCAGAAAAAAATATTTTTAAGCATGGGAAAAGGTTACAATATGAAGCTACCATCAGAAAAGGAGTGCCATGAATCAAAATACATTTGATGATTTTATTAAATTATTATAAAAACATTTTGGAAAAAAATTGCGCTGAAATGAGCAGCTGTCGTATAACAATTTAATTGAGAACTGTAACAAAACTGTAAAAGATTCTAATTAACAAGAGATTGATAAGATTTGTGAAGAAAAATTAGAAGTACACAATCTCCATATTTTAAATGTACATTAAAACTCCTTACAATTTTTTTGTAATTTTTTATTTTATATCTCTCAATTCTTTAATATTTTTAGAAGTTACTGGATAACAAAACGTTGTAGTTAGTGTATATTTTTCCCCGAAACACATGAAACCCACCATTTTTCATAATGACCAAAGATTAACTCAGAATTCTACATTTTAGAAGCTTTAATCTTATTTTCTGTATTACAGTAGCCGCCGCTTAGTGTGATCACGGTTACGGTTATCATTTGGTTGTTATTGTCGTTTCATTTAAATACAGCCACAAATCGTAAAAATATGAGGGGTATTATTTTTCAAAAGCTATTTTTTATATTTTTTTTACAAAACAACCTCATCTCCTTCAAAATACTCTCTATTACAACTAATACATTTATCCCGCCGGTGCTTCAACTGTTCGAAACATTTTTTGTAGTCATCTTTAGAAATCGCTGATAGCTCCTCCCTCGTTTTTTTCTTGACCGTTTCAATGTTGTCAAATCTGTGTCCTTTAAAGTCCCTTTTAATGCTTGGAAATAAGAAAAAGTCGCACGGAGCCAGGTCAGGTGAGTAAGGTGCGTGGGGCCAGCGGAACCATGCCATTTTTAGTCAAAAAATCTTTCACCGAGATGGCTATGTGTGCAGGTGCATTGCCGTGGTGGAAGAACCAGTCTCCTGTCTGCCACAAATCGGATATTTTTTGACGAGCACTATTGCACCATCTTCTTAAAACTTCCAAATTGTCATTCGACGGTCTAGGAGCACACGCTCTCAAATTTCTTAAACATTTTCGTCGATTCGGGCAGTTGATGGTTATCCAGAACGAGGTTTGTCATCAATCGACATGTCGCCATTTTTAAACCGATAAAACCACTCGTATACTTGAGATTTTCCCATAGCGTCATCTTTGTAAGCTGTTTTCAACATTTAAACAGTTTCAGCAGCACTTTTACCGATTAGAAAACAATATCTCTTAGCTACACATTGTTCACTTAAACTTGCCATCATAAAAAACGAAACAAGAACAAAACAGCGCAGGCCAAAACATTCACTTCAGATGGATATTGAACTCGCAATGAGTTGCGCTACTCACGTCTGTGCGGCAAAAATGCGTACTACACAAACACCGCCCATGGCATTGCTATTCCGGTTACTATTCTGGTTGGGTACTCCTTCGTATATTGAAATTGGGCCGCTTATTGTAATCATATCTTCGCTTATTGTTCTCATTTAATTTGTCATGCAAAAATTACGCATTCACTAGAATAGAACAAACGAAAATGTTTACATGTGTCGTCAATTCTAAGAAATCAGTTGTACATAATTTAATATTATTATTATTCATACATATCTTGTAGGTCTCATTAGTTGTTTGTTCACCTACTATCGGTTTCATAATCATAGACACCCGAGTTTGAACCCTTGTATCAATAACACTATGAGTTGGATTTCAAAATACTTTACATCAAAATTTAAGTTCATTCTATTCTGCGTTGACCCATATTAGTCCTATATTTTTAATGTGGTTAAAAATTGCCATATCGAGTTTGGAAGACAAAAAGACCCGGTTTTTTCGCTACCACAACAAATTTCATGCGATTTAGAGGCGTGAACTCGATAATCATTTGACCGAAAAGTTTGAAAATGTAACACAACATAGTCAATTATATTCTAACAGCGTGTACGAAATTTCGAATTTGTACATTATTTCAATTTTGTATTATTAACAATATTCTGAACCCTTGCTATCTCGGTAACCGCTCAATCGTTCGGCACGGGCAAACTATCGTTTTATTCAGCGTGAAACCTTAGTACAGATATGTTAATAACATGAAATATTGAATGGCCAATGTGTGGTAAAATTTTAAAATTAGACTAGATAATGCGGGGGGTGGCACTACTATCCATGTTGACAGTTTGTGTACGTGACATCCTGTCGGACTGACTACCTGAATAATGACAGACTGCATTGTCAATCCACGTAGGCAGTCAGATTCTGACAACATGGATAGTACTGCCCACCCTTCGCATTACCCAGTCTATTTTTCAAAATTTTAAAAATTATACTACAACATTGGCCAATCAATATTTCATGTTATTGACATTATCTGTTAATATCCAAAATCAGCTGTTTAACAGCTGATTTTTGGAGACGAAGGTTCCTGGTTCAAATCCTAGTAAAGGTAGTTACTTTTATACGGATTTGAATGCTAGACAGTGGCTACCAGTGTACTTTGATAGTTGGGGTTCAATTAACCATACTCTTTCAGGAATGGTCAACCTGAGTCTGTACAAGACTACACCTCATTTACACGTCATACACATCATCCTAATCTCATTTGGTCATGGGGTTGCTTATTGTTCTGAATTGAACAGATTGCAACGTACACACATTAGGGATTACAAAAAAAAATACTTATCTGTACCAAGTGTTTTACGCTAAAGAAAACGATAGTTTGCCCGTGCCGAACGATCGAGCGGTTACCGAGATAGCAAGGGTTCAGAATATTGTTAATAAATCAAAATTTAAATAACGTAAGATTTTGAAATTTCGTACACGCTGTAAGAATATAATTGACTATGTTGTGTTAAAATTTTTAACGTTTCGGTCAAATAGTTATTGAGTTACGTGCCTCTAAACGCATGAAATTTCTTGCGGTAGCGAAAAAAATCGGGTCTTTTTGTCTTCCAAACTCGATATGGCAATTTTCAGGCAACATTAAAAATATAGGATTAATATGGGTCACCGCACAATAAAACGAGCTAAATTTTGATGTAAAGTATGTTGAAATTCGACTTATAGTTTTGGAGATGCATGGGTTAAAACTCGGGTGTCTATGATTATGAAACCGATAGTAGTTGTTCGTATGTCATTTGTTCACACGACAATACTGCACTGTTTATTTTTTATTTTTTCATTTTTATGTACATTTATGACTTCAGTGTGATTTTACGTAATTTAATTTTGGAAGATCATTTTTCATTTTGTTTTGTAAAGTTTGGATGTACAGTAAAAACTACGTACAAATTATACAATCAAAGTAGGCCAACTTAATTTCTTATTTAACTTTTTTAATTGAGTATTTACATGAATAAACTGATAACATATTTAAGTATGTCACTGGAAATTTTCGATTCGATTTACGACTATCATTTTAAAGTAAAATAATTTAATTTTCCTCTGAAATATTCTAAATGCAGTGAATTTGTTTACGATCATAATTTGAACAGCGGCACAACTTTAAACTTCTCCAGAAACTTGTACCTCTTCTTCATCATTATCAAAAACTTTTTGTAATCGACAGGCAATTTAACTTTCCAACAAACTGGCCCAAATATGTAATTAAAATTATGTCGAATTTCCAATAATGCTATCAGAACTTTTAAGGTTAACTATATCAACTAAATTAAGAAGCTATATTAGTAAATTTTTTAAATACGGAGTAAGACAATTCAGAAAAGATACTGGAATGTCATGAAACAAGACTTAGTTTTATATGTTTAATTAAATAAAGTAAAAAACTGGTATGAGACACTCACACGACTTTTTCTTTCCAAAATAAAAAATGAAAAATAGAATTGATGTGTTATATCATGGGTAAACGATGTAAAAATTTAAAAAAACTTAAATTTAATCATGAGTGAATGACGGTAAATGATAATCAAACTCTATTGGAATTACTAATACAGAAAATCACTAAATTGATGTTAAACTAAGCTATGAAGGAAAAATGCTTAAAACAAAAATTGTAGGTTTTTGATTTTGTTCAACTTTAATTATATTTATAGCAGGTCTACTGTTGTAAAATTCATGCGAAGATCAATCTAAGAACGCAATTTTGAAAAAAAAAATCTATTTTTTACCGATTTCAATGAGCAAAATACGGGATATTACTACTTGATACTTAGCTTACTAATGTAGAAAAAAATAACTTGAATTAAAGTTGTAGAATTTTAAACTTTATACTACATTTATACTCTTTTGTTCTAAGATACAATTAAGGCCGCAATCTTAAAAAAAAATCTTTTACTACGATAGTGCAGCCTCTTGGATTTCAGCAGACATACCGCATAATTTATCTTGTAGAGCACATAAAAACGTAGTTAATGTAATTTTAAATATAATTGTTGATGCCGTTTATGAGAAAACAGTAAGCAACAAGTGAAAAATTGCACAAATAACCTATCACTTCCGGTTGAGTAATTTTGGTGAAAATGTTCGTGACGAGTTCACTTGGTATCTAAATTACGTTTGAAGTTTTAACTTCGTATGATATTCCGCTTTTGAGATATTTTATTCACACATATGGAAGCAGACACGCACACACACACACACACACACACACACACACACACACACACAGACATAAATTCCAATCGGTATTAACATGTTTTTTTGGGTTCAAGAGGCCTGAAAACGTGTATAGGTATGGTGAAAACTCGTTTCAAAAATTAGTATGAAAACAATACTGTAACATACTTTGTGATTAGTCTAGAAACGAATAATAAGATTGATGGTTTATTGTAAGAATTAGGTATTGTATGGGGTGGAGTATGTTGAACAAGGATACTGAATTGCAAAAAATGAAATGTCTGGAATGGGAATTCTAATAAATCGAAAATAGTAGAAATGTTTGTTTTTATTTTGATTCCTTTTACGATGTTCTACAAATATGAAGAAAGTGTTTGAATGGTTTAGATTAACTATCAGACCGCAGGTATAAAAATAGTAATAGTTTTTTTAGTAAGTCAGTCAACTCTTGAACTTATGAATGAAAAACGTTATTAGGCCTTTTTGATATAGTGTCGTTACAGGAACGGTTCTGAGTTATGTAAATTGTGCGTGAGGGTTGTAGCAAATATTTGTGGACAGGTAATTGTTTTGTTTTTTTAAGAGCAACAGCGTAATCTACTGTTAATCCAGATGGTTTGAGCTTACGTTTTGTTATTGATTTACTTTGTGTAATCTAATAGTATTTGTTAGTAGGCCAAGTTAAATCACTAATTGTAATTATTAAATGTGTAAAATATTGTTTTATAAGTTTAAGGTTAGTCTGTTTATTATGTATCATACCCAGATCTCGAACGGACAAAGCTAAGGTGTTGCAATACTTTTCTTCTGTATATTTTATACTAAGCAAGAGAAAGTAATAAAACAATAATTTATGATTGGTTTGTTTTAATTGCATCCTAAAAGATAATTAAGGACACAAACTGATTCAATTAGCATAGGTCGTAATTAGAGTGGAGTTCGAATATTTGATTGAAATTATCAGTTGAAGAACGCTGACTCAAGGGGCATTCCACTTAAATGATAAACGTTCTCCGACTTGAATTATCTCATTAGTAGGCTATCATAGATTATATGAAATGTGGTACCTAATCGACACGATACTTGGTTAGTTACAATACTTAGAATAATATTAACTTGGTAATTAGGATGGCGATTCGAGGTTGTATAGGTTCTTTGTTGTGTGAAATTAACGGATAATATTTTTCCGAATTTCAGTAATTATTAAAGTGTATTTATTTGTTAAATATGTTTACATAGTATTTTTAAATACTGTTTCCAACTCAGTTAAAAATTTGTTTGGTGTGTGAAAGTTTTGTAAATTTTCTTCATGGATGAGGTATTTGAAAATTAAATTAGGTTACTTCATAATATAACTTTTAATTGTTTTTCTGTTGTTGTTATTGTGTGAACTGGATTTTGGGTATTTTGACAGTAATATAATACTGATCGTACTTATTTTGAGTATGTACAACCGACTTGTAACAGTTACATTTTTGTAATTGTTATTTATACTAATATTGTAAATAATTTATTAATTTATTAAAGAAAGGTGCAGCAGTACTTGCAATAGTTTTTGGATCAACATATTAGGTATCGTCATTAATCCTGTACTTGTGTGGATTCTGACTTGGCATAGGCGGTTATGGATAAAATTGATTTACCTAGGAGGGAGAGGCGAAAGGCGATATGGGCTCGGATGCGCAGACTATTGTTCTGCTGTTGCAAGTGCGTCTGCGTCCAAGACATTGAAGAAATTGAAGAGAAATGCCAGCCTTAAGGACGTAACTGGTAGCAAGGGTTTAACGCCAGTGAAAAAACCTAGGAAAAGAGCTAACTCGATGGAACTAGCCAAGTGAAACACCGAACGAGGAACGATGGTCTCGATGGAAGTGGTGGACCTAGCTGGAGCTGTTCCAGCTGTGCCGATTTGAGAGAGTGAGTGTTGGTCAGTGACTGCAAGGGGGGAACTAGGCTACGGTTCTCTTCCTCGCCCCGCTGACAGTGTGTAATTTTAACCCGACATTTCCCTTATAGTATTATATTAACAGTTTCGGGGGAGGTGGAGGGTTTTTTGCAGTTGTCGGATCAAGTGGCCAGGCGGCGATTTTTCGGTACGTAGGCGGTTGCGGCCTCCTTGGGGCTGGACGAGGACGCATGAATTGAGTTCAACACTACTTCCCCTCCATCGTGAGGGAGTGAATATGAGTTTTTCTCACCACCTTGGGTACAAAAAAAACTTGGTAATTAAATCTACGTAGTAAAATCAAACAAATACAAATTAATTATTTTAAAATTTCTGGAACTTTCTCTTATCAGTGTAAATAATGAAAAGTATAATGAAAAGAATAATGAAAAAGTATTTTTAACCATGGAAAAAATGGAAAATGAAAAAAATAATTTGATTTTAATCATGAGTGAATGACGCTAAATGAAAAACAATCTTTGGTTCGTTTTGAGTGAAGTACGATATTAAAGAGTTATATATATTGTCATAATTAAGTACACATGCAGATTAAATACTCTTAAAGAAATTAAAAACTTTAATGCGTATTTAGGTAATAAATGTAATTAGGATTAAAAAAATCCTATATCTTAGACTACGTACTAGAAAGTTCTTGTAGTTGTAATTTTAATGATTAATTTAAGTAATTAACTTGCAAATAAATATTTATTAAAAATTTACAAATTTAAATGAGGTTTTGTTGTTTAGAAATTGCCAGATCTTGAAAACAACCCGGAATAAATGTTAAACGTTATTGGTGCTCGTTAATAATCAAGCAGTTGATGGTACATTACGCAATTAAATTTAAAAAATTACCATCTATTTTGAACGACATTTAAAAGTAAAGGCAATCAAGGGAAAACGTTTGGTTTGTCGCAAACGCATTGTTCAAATGGATTAAAAAACATATTAATTACATATCATAATATTTTAACGAATAACGTTAAAAAATAACATTTTTAGGGCGAGGTTATAAAGAATGGGTTTTCATTTTCCATTGTTCACAAAGTTTAGAATTTACTATTGATATTATTGTGTTTATGCTGTTGAAATATGGAAAAAACATGGTGTTCTCAAAGTACGGCAATATTAAGTAATGTATAAAGCTTTCATGAAACTGCCTCATGGGAAAATGAAATGGAATATTACGTAGAGAAATGAAAAAACGAACGACTAGGTAAACGGGGGAAAAATGTTTTGAACGATGTAGAGAAATTTCATTCTCACCGAGTACGCTAGGGGTTGTGCACCCTTTAATAAATGAGCCAGCAATCAACCCTAACTGCGTTAAGTCACTCACCCCCGGGCAATTTCTAAACACAACCACCTTATAACCCTTTAGATTCCCAGTACTGTCTTAATTGTGCGCTCTTGTTAGAACCTTTTAACCTTTTCACAGCGGATATAATACCAACAGCAGTAACAACAAAAACAGTAGCAAAAGTATTGACATTAATCACCAAAATCAATTACTTTGAAACCATTTTTATTTGTCACAGAAATGAATTAATTAATTAGAATAATTATTCTGATGCAACTCTACATAAAAAGCTAAGGGGTTTTGTCCAAGTTTGGTCTTAGCTCGCTCAAAACTAATTCCGGTAAACATTTCTTTAAATCCAACTCTCCACGTGTAGATTTCCCATCACTATGGTTTATTTCCCTAATTCCCAAATTCGAAAAAAATATTTTCTGTTATGGCCTAATTCTTTGAAGATTTACCTCACAAATTCCTTTATTTAATCAATCATAGCCCTCCTTGAAGACTAAAGTGATGCAGTTCTACAGAAGAATTTTTGTTTCGGATGAAGTTTACCGTTTCTAAAAGTCAAAAAACTATTTTGTTTCTTGATGTTCCATTGAAAAATTTGGGGGTTTAATTGATTTTGAGTCGTACCAAACGAAAATTGTCTCCGCCAAGCAAGTGTTTTGAGTCCGGCATAATAAATGTCATCAATTTCAAATCGCTGTATTAATTCGAAGGTACACTGTACTGTATTTTGGTCAAGAGTCTATAACTAAAGATCTATAAAAACTCTAAACCTGTCAATAGGTCATCGAAGAACTAACGACTTCCTAATTTTTGAAAACGGTAAATTTCATCCAAAACAATGATATCTTCAGTAAAATTGCACCACTTGGTAAAATTTATTAAACATAGCATTGGAATAGTTAATCTTCAAAAAAACTAATAATAAAAAAGCGTTAATTTTCTATTTCATACATTAATCGAGAATTTGAGAAAAATAAAAGAATTTCAACAAATATGAAGCTAATTCTATCTTACACAGCACAAAAAGTGTTACAAATAAAGCGATTTTTTGAAGTGTTTGAAAAAATCGCAAAAAGTAAAAAATTGCTTGAATCTCGTACTACTTTGAATTGCCGTTTTTGATGAAAATGGTCGTGTCGAGTTTCCCACCAATAAATATATCGGAACTTATATGCTCCAACTTTTAACTTCGTATGAGATTCTGATTTTGAGATATTTTGTTCACACACTTACACACATACACAAAGACCAATCGCTAAAAACATGTTTTTGGGGACCTGAAATGTGTATTTTCGGTGAAAAATTGACATTAAAATAATAGTTTGCTTCCCCATATAGTCTAGGGAAAAATGAATTAATAGTAAATAAATTAAATGTTTAAGACAACGATGTAAAGCAAGAAGTATTGGTTGGTATGCACTTTTATATTACGTTTGTCCAATATATCAATATCAATAATATCCAATATGATATTTTTTATATCAAGTCAAAGCCAATTCACTGACAATTGAATTTATAATGTAATTAAAATTAATGTTAATCCATCATCAAACTACTTTATCGCTTACCGTTACACGGACAACTAAAAAAATATTAAACAAACATTTATTGGATAACGGTAATTGAAAAAAAATCTGTGACATGAAATAACGGTTTATATCTTACATCCATTAAATCATAATAGTTAACAAGAAAAGCAAATATTTTTTGAAACTACAATCGATGAAATAAATGTTAAAATAATAAAGTAGCTATCAATGCCAAACTGATATTTGCAAGTTAAAACATAACTATACTAGTATACTAGTGTAATAAAACTATGATATACCAAACTAAAAGGGAAAATCAAAATAGAAAATATCACTAAAAAGAGAATATAAATCTGCATTATCAAGCTATAAAATCTATAACAAATTATTATAAATTATATTAAGAGACGTCAGAATTAATCGATTTTATAAGCTTTAGATGCATTTCACAATTTTTTTTACAATTTATTTAAATTGATTCAAATGAATATCATTTGGTCTACATTAAACATTGCGTGTATCTAGTAATTGAGTGCAAATTAACATAATTTATTTGTTTTGGTTTTACGCCCGACTTTTTTATAATTACTGCTAATGTAGAGGATAAGAAAAGTGATAGATGACAATATGTAATAAGAAAATTTCAGGCCTGACCGGGAATCGAATCTGAGACTTCAGCGTAGAAGCCAGCTGCACTGACCATTACACCATAGGGCCAGCCATACATACAGAAGGGGCATAGGCCTAAATTATGTTCTGTTTTGACCGCCTCCGTGGCGCAGTGACTAGCGCGCTAATCTACAAGGTGGTTCTAGGTCCCAGGTTCTATTTCCCGTCAGGATTTGAAAATTTTAGCCCATTAAAACCGACAGTTACAGCACCAAAACCCACGTTAGTCGCTAATGACCAAGCTGTAATTTTAAATACTAAAAAAATGTAACTTTTTTAATAATAATCTTTTCAATAAAGGATTAAAATTATTTCAATAAGTTGTTTCTGAATAATTTATAATGTTATTATAATCTTTTTTTAATGCTTTCATAATAAAAATATAATGCTTTCATATTATAATACTTTCACTTAAGTATTTATATGGAAAGCCGATATAACTGTGCAATTTATTTCTGCTTTAAAAGTGATTTGCTATAATCATGATACAAACCAAATTCAATAAAAATTTGTCCAAAAATATTGTGTTTAAATAAGATCAATATTTTAATAATAAGTTTGAAAAATAAAACCCAAAATTAACGAAATAGTTTGACATTACCGACTTAACTTTTATATATCACCATATGGTCCTAATTAAAATTAATATGAATTAAATATGAACATATTTTCTTCTTTGCTGTGATAAAGATCATTTCTCCGTAATTAAGAAACCTCGGAGTCACGGCATTGCAATCAGTTGATAAACAAAAGCGCTATCGTAACGTCCTGGTTTATCTTTAATTTAAATGGTAGACTAACAGTTAGAAACAGTCTTGAAACTTGTTGAAGAGTCAGTCGGTGTTCTGAATCTAAAAAGATAGCGAAATTATGCAGCTGACAAATGAAACACAAAATAATGATAGGGTTTTTAGTATAACAGTGCAATACATTTTGCACTGTACAGAATAATGCAGTTTTACTTATACGGTAAGGTATGAATTGTACGTAAAATACTTTTGGATAACTTTTACTGTTCATTGTAAAAATGTGTTAGTTTACATTGAAGCTGTATTCTTATTGAGTTGTTTAAATTTGTAATACTGTACTACAAATTTTGTTTCATTTGACCTATCGATAACGGAATAGCAAAAAAATTAATATGAATAAATCATTAACATGTTTTAATTTCTTATAATTTTATATTTGATATTAACAACAATATATACTTAACTTCGGTATTTGAATTTAGGTATGTAGATGACAGTTTTAATGAGATGACTGAATATGGAATATCTTTTATACGTTTTAAAAATATTTTAAAGTTTCATAGCCTAATTTTTATAATCTGATGAAGGAGAATCCACCGAAACACGTGTAAGTAGATGAGAAGGATCAACGCAGCTAAAAAGATTTGCGTAATTTATTTCATATGAAATAAAATTGATTTCAAGCTGCAAGATGCATTATAAACATTTATTTTGAAAATGAATTGGGTTATGTCACATATATAACCATTTCATAAATGTATATAGCTGTAAATGACTACAGTTCTGTTAACCGATATTTCAGTTATCTGACCTACTAGATTCTATCCAAGTCAATTAAGAGAAATACAACAGTACTACCTTTCTTTAGATAAAAAATTGCCCTTAGGTACGGAATATTTATACACCGTTAAAATGTTTTAGTACTATTTCTATGATCGCTCAATAGTAGGATTTCTCAAGCTAGAAAAGCCTTTGAAATGAAAAACAGCTTACTAACTACAAGCACTGACTTGCAGATTAGGAAAAAATTTTAAAACATTATGTTTGGAGTATAAAATTATACGAAAGTGAAATGTGCGTGATAGCGGCAGTAGAAAGGAAGAGGATAGAAGCTTTTGACACGTGGTGTTATAGGAAAATGTTGAAGATTAGGTGGGTGGACAAAATAAGTAATTTAGAGGTTCTTAGACAAGTGGATGAAAGTAGAAGTATGAATGAAAACATCTTTCCAGAAAAAGGGATAGGCTATAGGGACATACTTTAAGACATCCAGGTATTAGGCCTACTCTATCAATAATGGAGGGTAATATTGAGGAAGAGAATTGTAGGTAGAGGCAAAGATAAAAATATGTAAAGCAAATCAAAAAAGATGTAGGATGTAGAGTGTTACTGGTATGAAACGACTTGCGCAAGATAGAATAGCTAGGAGAACTGCATAAAACCAGTCGAGAGACTGATGACTAAATAAAATAAATAATAACAGTTAAGAAAGGCAGTAGTAACCAACTCACTCCTCATTTTACTTAGTAAAAGCTCTAGAGGTTCAAACCAGCCTTTTGGCTGATGACCTAAACAGTAACAAGAAAATGATAAAAGTGGACAAAATGAGTAATTTAGAGGTTCTTAGACAAGTGGATGAAAGAAGCAGTGTATGGAAACACCTTACCAGAAGAAGGGATAGCCTAGTGGGGCTTATATTAAGACATCCAGGTATTGGTCTACAATAATGGAGGGTAATAATAAGGAAGTGAACTGTAAGAGCAAGCAAAGGTTAGAATATTTAAAGACAATCACGATGTAGGGTGTTGTAGGTACGTAGATATAAACGATAGAAAAGCTTGGAGAACTGCATGAAACCAGCCGAGAGCCTGACGAGAAAGAATATAAAAGTAGCATTTGGATATATTCACATTACTCATAGGGTTAACATTAGAGAAAAACGAAAATATACAGAAGCACGAAAAAACAAACAGATAAAAAATAGCTAATAAATCGTTTGAATTTTTTCCTTCATTTTGAATTTCGTTAAAAATTGAGTTTAATTAATAATGAATTTATTGTTTCATTATTCAATCTGTAAACTATCGTGGCGAGTGTTTTTATTATCCATTTCTTTATTTTTAAAGAAGACATGGATATTAAAAAGTAATTTTCCCGCCCGCGTCCCTCCTTAACTTACAACAGCATAACACAATTCAGTGTGTAGTATGAAAATTATTCGTAACAAAGTTATAGTAAACTGAAAGCATTGCCCACGATGGTTAGAATTAATGAGGCAGCTAAATAATGTAAGAAACTTGGGAGGGAAAGCAACGACGTGTACTAAATACTGACGAAAACTATTACCCTAATACAGGAAGAGAAAAGACAAATTTACTGTGAAGGGAACAATGTTTCCCCGTTGATAAATTGGAACGCTAACACAGAGATTTTAACAAAAAGTAAAAATTCAATGGAATTTTTTTACCATGTTTAACATCAATGTAAAGTGAAAGTCTTTGTAGTACTATGAGTTAAATAATTGTAAAAAAGTCATAACGTACGCTCTACGGAATCGTTATAAAGTTTTCCGTACAAAACATTTCCTTTTCCCAAAGGAATAGTCGCTTTTCAATAGAGTGATAAAAAATGTTTATTAAGTATCGATTAAAAATATAAATACAGATTATTATCTGTTCTAATCACCGCAAATTTTCAAATAAAATAATAAATACCACTTACGTAGCCTAGTGGTTAGAACGTGACTGCATTGTCCACTGTAAAAAGTTCGATTCCCGGCTAGGGTCTTGAATATATTATGTACCATAAACCATAGAAGTTACTGATAACCGCAGTTCCTAAAGCGACGGATAGGACTATTGACTAATGAAACCGGATGTGGGTAACGAGATAAATACAACTTGTCACGGACGAGCTGCTTTGTCAGACTTATTAAACTAAAATTTAACAGTAAAACATATTAAAACGCGTGCTACTCATTTAAATAAAGGAAATATGACAGTAGCGCTTCAAACTGTTAATAATTAAACTTTTTTCCTAATTACCTTTACTTGACCATCATAATAATATTATAAGACGGCAATAATTTATGGAATAATATTTACGACTTAAAATCCTTAAAATAGCTGGGAAAAATTTTTCTAACACACTGAGATCTTCTATGATTGTTACAAATACACATTACATAAACTTAATTTACAAACAAAAATAACATTTGATGGTAAGAGAAATGTAATCACTCACGGTATAGATCAAGCGATAATGTAGTAGAGAGTGGTGAAACAAGCCTCGTATTTGTCGCTTGACACGTTAGTAAAGAGCCAAGATGTTTTCTCTCTAATCTCTCTAGAGTGAGTACGTTCCTAACCCGGCGTTCTGTCAACACTTCATCTGCTTCATCTAGAAGAACTCCGTCTCTCCACCAGGAAACACGAGGTGCAGGACGTCCTATAACAAAAAAAAACTAACGTAAAACAAAAATAAAATCACAGTACTTACCTCGAAGAAAACCTATACAAACAGTTTTGTATTTTTTTAAATAATGTTACGTACAATTAGCACTACACAAGAGCTTATTTCTTCATTAAAAGATTACCTCCGATTTTTATTTGGCTGGATTATAAAACACGTCCAGTTAAATACTTTTAAAATAAGAGTGTTTAAATTTATTTTACTGAATAAATTTCTTAAATATTTTTTGTAAATAATACAGTAAATAAAGAAAAACTGAAAACCATTTTATTTAGAGTTATTTAATTTACTTTAATGTATAAATATTACCGACATTTACAGGTTGTGCACCTTGGTATGTGCCTAATGAAGTACTCCACCAGACCTGGGCATACCTACGGTGAGAGAAGAAATTAGCAGTCAGAGTAAAAAGTATTTAACCAAGTTAGACACTCATTCTAATCATTAGGTTATAAATCTTCTCGACGACAATATTGAAAATCAAAGACTCCAAAAGGCGAGGATATTAGATCTTCCATTCCGTTTCACCTGATCAGAAATGTTTAATCATCCTTCCAAGATTAAAACACAAAAATTATATTACGGATGGTCAACTCTGATTTATTAATAAACTAAATCTTGATAACACTCATTAATCTAAAATTAATCATCAAATAGATATTCAATCATCAGTTACACAGATCATCAGTATCACGTCTTCATTTTCTACTTTTCACACCTTCATACACTTCACCGTATAAAAAAAATTTGTACGTCACCAGGACCCAAGAAGAAACCCTTTATCACTTATCTCCAAACGATCACACGGAAGCAACGCTGCTGAGTGCTGTCTTCTTCAAGTTATATTCGAAAATTGTTAAAACATTTACTGAAAGTTTTTGTTAAACTGTTTGTAAATATTTCTATTATAAAAAAAAATTAAAGTTCATAACTAAGATCAAATCTACGCTGGCCGCATTGGCGTAGCTAGTAACGCGCTCGCCTTTTATCATGCGGTCCTGAGTTCGAATCCCACTCAGGCACGGAATATTTTCATACGTTACAAAACATCATTTCATCCTCACACAGTTGCACCCCAACGTCGTCGGTAATGACGTTGCAGTTGATGAGACGTTAAATAAATAAATTATAAAAAAAAACTACGCTGAATATGACATAATCCTTAAATATTCATTGACCTTCACACACGAAACGTATACAAGCGTTTCTATGCTCTCATTGTAATAGCCTACTTTTAAGATGCGGAAATAATATTGTGACAATATCTAAAGGGAATGCAGGTTCGAGAATTTTCGAGGAGGAAAGAGATTTTAAAAATGTTAACGTAAATAATAAGAGCAATAAATGGGGTTTCCAAGAGATAGTTAGAAATATTATGTGTACTAAAAATGGTCGTGTAGTAGGCTACAGGTAGGCCTGCCTATTGTAGTACGGGTATTGTAAAAGAGACGGGTACCTATTTAGATATTGGCCTTTTTGTAACACCTTTTATACAACCCTATTTTGTTTCTAGTTTGTTAAGATTTACCCAGAAGCCGTCAGAAGAATTTTGTATTTTTATGGTTTTATCGAATTTATTGTTATATCGAAAATCTCTGTCCTTTTCGGATTTTCCATAGCTCATCTATATGAGCGTTTTTGGTCAGTTTTCGATTTGTCTATGATTCAGTAAGCGAATTGCGTAGTGCATAACAGTGCGTTAGAAAAGGTCAACGTTACTGTGAATTACTGTTTATTGTTAAACGTTTATTTATTCTGCATCATTTTTTGTAAGTGGTATTTAGTAAAATGATTAAGTTTATTTATTGTTATTACTTAATTATAATTAGTTTGTTATTTACTTTTCGATTTTAGTCATTCTATTAATATTGTAAAATTAAGTTGTAATAAACACTTGAATTTTAAACTTTAGTGTGTTAATTATTTAATTTACCCGGAACCCGAAACGGACCTAAGAGATAAATAGTCGCAATATAAATTTTTAGGGTATATGGAAAATTAAGCTTTAGTTTTAAGTTGTAAAAATAAAAACACTTTTTTGTTTTAAGCGTATTTTTACAGTGTTTAGTCTTCGTCAATAGTAGGCTATTTTTCGAACTTTCATGTCCAACAGTGGTTGTTCATCATTTAGCATCATTCTCTTATGATTAAAATCAGGTTATTTTTAATTTTACAGTATAACTTGGTTATTTCGAACTCGGATAATTCGAATTTTTGGATAATTCGAATAAACTGGTATTCTTCTTGAAAAGCATATTAAAATCTGAACAAAAATGGTATGCCTAATTCGAAGTTAAAAATAGGTTATTTGGTTAATTCGAAGTTTTTCAAAGAAAGAATAAAAATGTTTGTTTAGCTAGGTTTTTCGTAAACAGGTTCTGTAATAAAATTATTTCTACCTGCTGCGTTTGGGTTGAAAATAGACACAATAGAGTGTCAGTTATTAGTGCGTAGTAAGCCTAATCTACGGAATTCCAGCCAGTATGCCGTATAGGCTTTGAACATTGTAAAGTGAATTTCACTTTCACACAGACCTGCACTGTATGATCGGTTTGGGATTTCCCTAGTTAAATTTACACCCACATTCTTGAACCGTTTTCAGTCACAGCACAGTAGGCCTACTGTAGAGTATACACGAGTGCATACGGTGTGTAGAATTTGTTGTACAATTTACATACAGTAGTACTACGTACTTTTTTTAACTAGGTACAGTACATTTCAGTACTACTGAATTGTTTTCGTTTCAGTTAAGAGTTTACGTGCAGTGGGGTTAAGTTCATTTAACAATGGCTAAGCGTGGTCCGTATAAGAGTTTAACTTTGGACGAAAAATTTAAAGTGATTCAAGATGTGGAACGCGGTACAAAAAGAAAGTGTGACATAGCCAAAGAATACGGAATTTTACCGAACATTTATCGTCTTTCTTAAAAAATAAAAACACAATTATGGAAAACTGGAAACAAAAAAAACGGAAAATGTCGAAAGCGGGTAAGAACAGCCGAATATCCTGCAGTGGACGATTGTGTTTTGAAGTGGTTCAAGCAAGCTCGCGACCAAGTGATTCCTTTAAGTGGAACAATAATTCGTGCAAAAGCAGAAGGATTTGCAAAAAGTTAGACATTCGGGATTTTAAAGCAAGTACATAGTATACATAGTGTAGTACGTATAACAAAAGTTCGAATTTTGTAATTTTTTTAACTTTACAATACTGTTCCATATGATGTTGGTTATTTCGAATTTTGGATAATTCGAACTTTTTTCCATTCCCCTTCAGGTTCGAATTAACCAAGTTTCACTGTACATTGTTTACTCTTGATTACTCTTGATTATAATAATGTAAGTTTTGTTTTTTAAAAAAATCAAGGGACAATTGTGTGAATGGTTAACACTAGATTACTATAAAAAAATCACATTAGGGGTAAAAATACAATTTAAATTAGGGGTAGAAAAAAGGGGTGGTTTATTTGGGAAGTGACTACAAGGGTTATAACCCTCAAATAGTTATATAAAATTCCAGGTAAAACAAAACCATTAAAATTACTGAACGAGTAAAAAATAATTCATTAAAAATAATTACTTTATATGTAATTAAATTAAAAACGTTAAAACAATAAACAAATTAATTGAATTTAAATCTTTTAAGGATAAAACACCGTCATAATAACATTAAAGTAGTATTAAACGCTATGAAAAATACTTAACATTGAAAAGAAACCACCGCAGACTTTTTTTAATAATAGCAGCAATATATAACGGCGTTATCTCAACCGTAAGAGTTGTGTGTTTATATTCTTTTCAGACTCGTTCTTTTAGATTACGATGTCGACATTAACATTAAATATTATTAGCACATCTCACAGTTCGCAAAATTAACACCTTCTATTGCAATTATTGTACTGCTGTGGTTATTTAAGTTATTAACCGTAATGATTATTATATTCTTTAGTCAATTTTACAATTGTTGTATAATTTACTTTGAAAGATACAAACGATTTCAATTTAAATAGCTTTAGCTTTTCATTGATTTTCTTTTAGATTTTAAATAAAAACTCCCTAACGCAATTTGTCTAAACAATACATTCTTATAGATTATACTGCCGAACAACAAAAAATTTAAACAAGTTTTAATGCTGTTCCAAAACCCATTGTATAAAACCAAATAATCAACACTTTTCTGAAGTTCATTTCATCACAAAATAAAATGTTATATTAAATGGGTTGTTTATTCGCAATGCTTTTTGTTGGTTAGGTCATCAGCCGAAAGGCTGGTTTGAACCTCTAGAGGCTTTACTAAATAAACTAGGAGTGAGTTTGTTTACCATTGCCTTACTGAGCGGTAAAGTATGCTTATCAGCATGTCAGGCCCTTTGTAAAGCATCTTCTTTCCACCCTGCAAATGACATCTTCACTTCATTCGCAACTGGGGCTGTATATTGAAATTTATCACTCACAGAGGAGATAATTTTGTGTCTTTTACAACTCTACTTCTTCACAAATGATTAAATGATTCAGCCACACGAGATTCAGCTAAAATATAGCCGGATTAATGCTATAAAATTATTTTATTATATTCCTACGCAACTTTGACATTATTCCCTTAAATGTACTTCCTCCCCTATCCCTACCCTGTTCCATACAGGATTTCCATTGATCGAAGCAGTGTCAAAAGTCATTTTCTGTAAGCATGTTCATTGTTCCGTCACTTTCTGTTTCACTGCATCAACCGATTCAAAACTGGTTTCTTTATGCACAGCTTTCACTTTTGGGAACAAAAAAGTCACTCACAGCAAGATCTGGTGAGTAGGGTGGTGCTCCAACAGAGAAATCTTGTGCTTGGCCAAATACGTCTTGACATCCAGTACAATGTGAGACGAGGTATTGTCTTGACCACATTTTTCGGGACAACTTTTGGGCAAAGTTTTCGCGTGTTCAAATGCTCGTGTATAATCGATTCCTACAAACTCCGCAACTGCATGAATGCGACTGCATGTATGCGACGGTCTTTTCTGATCAAAGTGCCGATTATTGTTTTTTCATCCGTTGTTGATTTTGAAGGTCGTCCTGGACGTGGATAATCTTCAATCTCTTCTCGTCCCCTCTTTAAACCGTTTAAACCACTCAAAAACCTGAGTATGTGACAAACATTCATCGCCGTAAACTTGTTTTAATAATGTATGGGCTTCTGTAGTGGTCTTACCAAGTTTCACCATGAATTTTTAATTGGCACGTTGTTCTTTTAAAACACTCAGTATTTTTCCAACTGTCGGCAAATACACAATAAAACAACCACGGTGGTCAACCCCCAACTGAGGGACCGGTAGACGATTACGCGGCTGGAATAGAGAGGGGAATGTCACATGACTCAGCAATGTGACGATTATCCGTTATACATTCAGTCCGGTTATTTTTAGTCACACCTCTTATAATTGGCTGACCATGTGCTAAGAAACAGAACTAATTTTTGTAGCCCTGGAACTAGCAGATCGAGTGCAAATAATTTAACACTCCACCAGCCTATTATGGGCAAATGTTTTCTTATTATAAACTAGCATAAACCGCGCGGCTTTGCAAGCGAAACATGTATAATCAATTTTTTTAAATAAATATGTTCAGAAATTGTGTAGCTGCTAGTCGACTGAATACTCTAACGTGCACACACATACACACAAAGTTTTGAAAATTTCCCCCGCGTACGTTTCTAATCATCATCAAATACTTTAACAGCAATACGTACTCACATTGTACACACACATACATATAAAAATCTTCATTAGGGCCCTTAGGGTTATAATTTTTGAAAATTAAAAAAAAATGTTGCTGTAAATATAAATATGAATATGCTGTCAAAATTTTATAAAAATCCGTTCAGTAGTTTGGAAGTTAGCCTGCACAAAAAAACACGCTTTGTCTTTATAATATTTAGTATAGATAAGGCTTATAATCCATTCCTGAAGCCTATATTCAATCCTATTGTAAAAATATTTTAAAATGCAACAACAAGTCCGCGTGCAATTACTAGTAATAATTATGAATTTAATTATATGTAATGAACTAAACTCAAATGAATTATATAATTGGATTAACATATATTACATGTGATTATTATTAGCACAATTATACATGCAATAGATGTACAGGTATACACATATTATAAATAATGCACGTTAGCTTAAATACTGAATCTAATAGTTAAAATTGGTTGTGATTACAAGTGTCGGTGGTTGTAGGGTATCGTTATGGACCAGGTGCTTTCACTCGTTTATAATCACTTCACTTGTAACTGGTGTACTACAGTTTATCCCCGTTTATCCTAATAGCTCTGTCTCCGTTCCTCGTGGGATGTCAACAACAACAATAACAACAGCATTGCACCATCGGTAATGTTCTTAATGGATGTAACCGTTTATAATGTGCCCAAGTACTAAGATATATACAGGGTGGCCCTTATGTTGGTTTTCACAATATTTACGGAAATCGGAAGAAAAATTAAAGGAATAAGAAACCTATAGACAAGAAAAAACAAATTTATTACATGAACTGCACATATATATTACGTTGGCGATGATGGTAACGTGCTCGCCTCTCATCACACGGTCTTGGGTTCGAATAACACTCGGGCATGGCATTTTTTCATACGTTACAAAATATTCATTTCATCCTTCACGTCTGCATTAGCAGCAATTTGCAAAACAGTCGGACGTTAAACCAAATATATATATATATATATATATATATATATATATATATATATATATGTACTACTATCATTTTCGCGTCCATACATTGACAATTTCCTAACAATCTGGAGTCCGAGTGCAATTTGGCGTCCGTATACGGACGCCAAATTGTAATCCTTAATAAAAACTTAATAAAAATTTATTGTGACATGGTTTTCGGACGTAATTTTTTTAAACTAAAGTACATAGTTTGGGGCAACTATATTTATTTTTTGAGAATTTTATTGTTACTCCGAGAGACACAAAAAAATAAATAAATTTTGGTACCGGATGCGAAATGGCGGTGTTTTGAAACTATTTTATACACCGTACCTTGGAGAGTTTCTCACCAGAGTGCTCTCGCTACGCCCCTATGTAAAAATATACGTATATTATGTATATTCTTACAAGGACGGCAGTTTCACATCTGCTATCAATTTCGCGTCCACCGGTTAAGAAAATAGACAAAACAAGTTATAAATAGATATTGTGTTGTGTTAAGAAAAAAAGTTTAAAAGAATAATAAAAACAAATTTTTATTAATCATCGAATTACAATTCTTTCAAAACTCACAATCTAATTTACTAAACATTCAAATAAATATTATTCGGCAAATTATTTGATATAAGTAATACAATTAAATTAAAAATAATTATATATTTTTTGATAGAATTAAAAAACTCTCTTTTCCGATAGACGATTTTTTGGGTTGACAAACTATCCTGGAAGGAAACCGGTGCTGCGCATAGTAGTGTCAGGATTAAATTATTGTTATGGCTGGCAGGATATCTTTCTAAACGCATTGTATACACAACGTATATTATACGCAATTTTGAAGAGTTGTTCTCCGCCGTGCTGTCACCTTCCATACATGAGTCCATCGCACACCGCTTTGGTTTCTTTTTTCAAATTAGGCATAAACCCACTATCAACGAATCCATGAACAAATCCTTTAGTAATTTGTTTACGTCGTTCGTTTAGTAACCAACGGGTTGGTCTAGTCTAGAAGAAAAGTCGTCGCCGCAAGTCAGCTGTTTAGCTGACTTTTCGACAGCTTTTCTGACAGCTGATTTTCGGAGATGGAGGTTCCTAGTTTAAATCCTAGTATATAGTATAATTGGTTCTTTTATACGAATTTGAATACTAGACAGTGGTTACCAATGTACTTTGATGGTTGGGGGTCAATTAACCATACTCTCTCAGGAATGGTCGGCCTGGGTATGTACGAGACTACAGCTCATTTAAACGTCATACATATCATTGGGTCATGGGGTTGCTTATTGTTCTCAATCGAACAAATTGCAACCTACACGCATTAGGGATAAAACAAAACAAAAATTTGTTTAAGAATTTTTAACATGTTATTTCACGCTTTTTTTAACATTACACCACCTGACAATTGTCAATAAAATATTTCCTTATTACGCTTACGATGTGTAAAAAGAATGCGCATTTTGCTGTTTGCCCACTCTCACTGCAAAATGGTTCAAGTACACTTCCATAATGCTATTTCGTATCATGTAATATGTCGCCCCAATTACTAGGTTTAGCAGTTTTACAGTACAGTAAATAAAACATTAAAGAGAAAATCTTTTTCTAAAATATAAAAAATTAAAAATGGACTAGGAGTAGATTATTATTAACCTTGTTTTTTGCTTAAAAACAATGCGATAAAAAATTAAACTAAGAAATTCGGGAAATAGCAAACTTTACTAGACAGACCTGAACAAAGTAGGCATATTTTAATATTTATTCTGGACCGATTTTCTTTCATTATAAAATTCTGGACAGAGATTACAGATTTCAGAAAAAAAATGTTAAGGGTAGAATAAAGTACACCCATTCAGTTTTTTCCCTTTTTCTCTTACAACATCTGAACAAACGACATTTTTTTTAACTGCCCGGAAAAAACAAGGGCCATCGATTTAGACAAAAAAGTTTAAATATTAATGAGTGGGTGACCTAAAGTGAAGTTTGTACCATCCAGTTCACCTCGATTTTCTCGCGAGTATGAGCTTAACAATCGTAATATTTATGGAACGTTCCAAAACAGCAAAACGACTCTCGATAGGGATAACGATAAAGTTTAAATTGAATTTCTTAGAGTATCGCCACCATTCCTAAGTTTTTCACGATTTTTTTCGCTAATTTCGGCAGACCAAACAAAACAATTTACAGAACAATCCAGAACAAATGAGAGCTATCATTTAAAGTAAAAACCAAAAAGTATTGAATGCATGGGCTTATACTTGCCACTCCAAATTTTTCTTTGATTTTCTAGCATATTTGAACGGGAAAAACGAAATTTTCGCGAAATGATCCGGTACAAACGAAGGGCTGTCAATCTATGTAAAAAAACTTTAAAATATTGAGTCGAGGGGGATTAGAGTGACATTAGCACCACCCAGTTCTTCTCGATTTCTCGCTTACTTGAAAGGAACTAAAAAAATATTTTGCGAGACCATCCGAAACAAACGAAGGTCTGTCCCTGAAGTCCAAAAAAAAATTTAAAAAGTTGAGCGGGAGGAGGCCAGTGTGAAGTTAGCCCATCCCGGCGTTTTTTCACTTATTTGGACGGAACAAACAAAACATTTTCCGGAATAATCCGGTAGAAACGTAGACCGATCAATTTTACAAGTTAATTTTTGAAATTTTTGTATGGGGCCAACTTTACAGTCCTGGTTTGAACTTCTACAGGTTTAGCTAA
Source organism: Catonia carolina (assembly GCA_035578175.1). Taxonomy (NCBI): domain Eukaryota; kingdom Metazoa; phylum Arthropoda; class Insecta; order Hemiptera; family Achilidae; genus Catonia; species Catonia carolina. Next base: position 77,082,522 of record JAQMRL010000003.1, read on the forward strand.
GTAAAACAAGGAGTGGGGTGGTTTACAATTGCCTTCCTCGCCGAGTTGAAAAGCTTATCAATATGCCAGGCCGTCTAAAAAGCACCTATTTTCCACCCTGCAAATGACACACCTCACGTTATTCACCACAGGGTCTGGCTGCATAATGAAATTCATTGCGCTCAGAGGAGATATAACTCTGACAAGTATCTTTTACACTTGTACCTCTTCTGTTCTTAAATACTTCAGTCATATGTTTGGCTTACCATGTGATAAAAAAAAACTAAATTTTTTTTAGTTCTGAAACAAGCAAATCGAGTGCAAATAATTTAACACTCCACCTGCCTGTTATGTGCAACCCCTTACAGTACTATTATTTTATTAAAGGCAGTTGCCTCTGACAATCAAAACATGCATTTTATTCGTCACTTGGGCGAGTAAATTTAAATCGATAATTCAAAGGATACCCACATCGAGAAAATGTTTCCAAACGGCGAAAATATTTTTACAAAAGATAATAAATTGATAAGAGAGTAGATTAGTCGATTTTTTTAAAGTAAATTCAGTACACTCGCAAATGTCCAACACGAGTCCTGAAAGTGTAGGTCAACAGAGACTGTAATTTCCCGATACTGAAGAAGCTTACTGAAATTAATCATTAGCAAAAACAAACCCCTGTTATTTATTTTTTGTTTTTGTAAAGCTTTTGACCGTGTCCCGTATGATTTGCCCATAAAAAAATTGAGGTGTATGGTATTAGAGGGACATCAGAGGGTCGAATTGCCATCCAATCATTGCAAAGTTAAAACAAAATACACATAAAATTTTATACAAGTTAAAAGGGGAGTTCAACGAGTTAGAATTTTAAGACCCTTGCTATTTTTAATTTTTGTTAACGATCTCGCTGAATTTCTTGGCTCCTTCAATGTTATATTATTTGCTGATGATACGATAATATCTTTCGAAGATGAAAACTATGAACAAGGTTTAAAACTAAAGAAGCTTGAAGTAAGGTTATAGACTGGATGCAATAAATAATCTTGTTCTCAACTCAGATAAAACTGTGGCCAAATGCTTCACTGGTCGTAAGGAAATAAGTAACCAAAGTAAGGATATCTCCATTAATGACAATATATCAAAATCTTTTGTAACAGGTAAGTTACAAAATTTTTAGAATTAATATTAGGTAGCAAACTATCCTGGGACAGTTGTATTAAGGAACGTGTCTGCTATATAATCAATTCCTACTGCTACGCCCTAAAACGCTTAAAAATAAGGTACTTAGCGTACCAATACCTTTGAGTATTTATCATGTTTACAAATTCTGTTGGATTTGTTTTTAATTTAGTCACACTTAAACTTATTCAAATGTATGTTTAAAAAATCAAATAATGTTCAAATTATTCCGTCATATAATTACTTTTTATCTAGTTTTTTGTTAATTATAATGATTAAAATTTTTAATGATTTTTAATGATCAAGTTGACTTATGAATATGGACACTGTTTACTATTAAGAATTCGTTTCTAATCAGTTGGTCCTAGCATATTGTTTGGCTGTCTTGGTCAAGGTTTCACATAGTTTTTCTTGGCCTCTCCAAGTGAATGCCTTGTCTGTCTCCTTTTTGTCTTCTGTGCAATAGTATAACCTTCCAGTTCCTTATCCCAAGCATTTTGACTTGTCAAAAATAATGTACATTATTTTACGTAACAATAAGGTTTATTTATTTCATTATTTGTAATATTGATTCCTAGATTGGGTGGTTGGTTGACGATGTAAATAAAGTACTAGAAACCAAAAGAATATCAACAAAAAGTGGCCACCATGGCTTTTACAACACTAAATAATTTAAAAGAAAACGCAGAGAAAAATATCAGGGTTTGGAAGACTGACTGAAAGTTGTTTAGCCGAAAAATAATCTTGGAAATGGCCTGTTAAAGGATAACCTTCAACGTGTACAAAACAGCTGGATACGAGAATTATTAGTGTAATGTATACTTTGTTGAAGATCAAAGATTACCATTACTTGAGGAACAAGAATAAAAATACAAACTATGACTAAGCCGGACTGCATTTCAAATGTTGTAGAAATTTTACTGGCCAAAGTACTTTTGTATAATTTATAAAATCATTTTGATTCAGTCGCTAAAACATGCAAATATAAACCTAGAGAGAAGCGAGGCTTGGGAAGACCTAAAAAGAGATGAATACTGGAACAGGCCATTGAGCCTAATCCTTAACAGATGATGATGAAATCATTTGAACACCGAAAAGACAATGGGTGAATGGTACTCCATTTGAATATTGAACAAATTATGTCGCTTTACAATTACATAATTTTGTCAACTAAGTAAATATTTTAATTGCATTGTCTACTAATTGATCATATTATAGTAATTACAGTCGAACCTCCCGGATTCGAATCTGATGGAACCGGCTGATTTCGATTTACAGAGGTAAAATATTGAAACAAAAAATGTACTTAAAAATTGCGTTTTAATAAAATTCATGTAATTCCATAAAATATTAAATTACAAAAGTCAAAATTATTAATAGACCACCAATTTGATTGAGGGAAGTTTTTTACAAATATTATTTTACTTGTGTTGTTTAGATCATCAGCCGAAAGGCTGGTTTGAACCTGTAGAGGTTTTACTAAGTAAAACGAGAAGTGAGGTGGCCTTCCTCACTGAACGGAAAAGTACGCGTATCAGCATGCAGGGCCCTTTGCAAAGCACATATTTTCCCCTCTGTAAATGATACCTTTACTTCATTCACCACAGGGTTTACTTAATACTGTGATTAAGAATTAAGGGCATGTTTTGGTATTACAAGCTCCATTAGTACTCAAAAGCAAAAGAATATTCTACTTATAAGAACGATATGACAAATTATTGAAAAAACGACATAAAAAACAGAGTAAAATAAAATCGGGATACGCGTAAACAGTACAACTATACCTACAAACAAAAAGTTAGGTCAGCCTACAGAAAATGAAAAATAAATTGGGTACCGAAAATTTTAAAAATTTTAACGAGTAAAATATTGCTTAATCTGAATGAATACAGCTACGGTATTTTTTACCCTGTTAGTACGAAAATCATACACCAAAGAAGGAAAGACTGCATTACTAATTTAGCCTAACTAATTTTTTTTTTTGCTTTCGTCTGGTTTCCTCTGACTTAAAAATTAACTGAATTTTCAATATTTCCTGATGCGTATTGAAGCTTTGAACTACGCTTGTTATGCCCTTATTTGGTCGTAAGGTTTTGTGACAATAATGTTTTGTAAGTGTAATTGTTTGTGTTTCTGCCTGGTTTCTTCTAACTCAAAAGTTAACTGCATTTTCAGTTTTTTCTAAAGCTTTTTGGAGTTTTGTACTACGCTTACTGTGTCCTTGTTGTCGTGATTTAACGCATGCTTCATTAAAAATCGTGTACAATGTGTAAATTGGAAATTTTGTAATTATTTTATTAATAATGTATAAAAAAATGTATTGTTACAATATATATGACCACGAAACTCTCGAAAATTTTCGAATAGGGAGGTAATTTAATTCATATTAAGGACGATTTTTGAAGGGATAGCATACAATTATATTCGATTTAGGGAGGATTTCGAATGAGGAGGTTTGACTGTATTTGTAACAATTAGGATATTTTAAATAATTAACTCTAACAAATAAAAAATATACTTTCTTTAATTATTCTGGTTTTACATTGATTTAAAATAAGTACCTATTTAAAATACATGTCAAAATAATAAACAACAAATAAATTATTTTGATGACTGGATTGGATTCCGTCCGAGAACGAATTGTTTTCATACGATGGTCTTGTGTGGAGAAGTACTAGGGTGAGATGTGAATATCTAACTACAATCATTACAACACGTAGAAGTGGCAAATGCTACAGTACACGTGCCGGTACGACATGGCAACATCGTTTACACTGTTGCAGGCTATAAGTCATAATAGCGGGAACGATGCCGGACGCGAAATTGTCGGTAATTTGTACGAACGCGAAATTGTCGGTAATTCGAAAGGAGTCTGAATTGATAGCACAGTGAATAAAATTGAAAAATGCTCAATTTTCAATATCAGGACAAACCAATACCAAAACTCAGGGTGTAAGTGTAACAAATACCCTATATACTCTCATCAAAGTTGAATATACTCTTCAAATAAGCGATGTGCGAAATGCACGCTTTTTGAAAAGACGCGGAATTGTTAGCGGGATGTATATATATATATATATATTACCTTAAAAATGTTATAGCAGGTGTTAAAAATGTCCACCACGCTACTCTATACACTTTATACAGCGACTTAAAACTGATTCAAAAATTTTCAGCAGTAACATTTTATCATCATTTACATAGTCAAATGCAATTTTAATTGAACGTTTTAGTTCGTGCTGGTTTTGTGGCTTGGAAAAATACACTAGTTCCTTTACAAATCCCGACAGTGAAAAATCACATGACGTCAACTCTGGCGAGCGCGTAGGCCATTTGCTTGTACCAAGACGACCAATCCATTCATCAACTTTGGAATTTAAAAACTCATGAACTCGTTGTTCAGTTGTAAACATTTTAAGAAAACCGTTACGAAAAAAAAGTAGGCCTAACTACACGGAGATGTATCTCACAATAGCCACTATTACAGACAACTAATGAATATTGTACGTAATGCTGCTAACATTACACTATTACAAACTTGTGAAAATGAAATGTCCCATCTCATGGGGAAATCAACAAATGGGCCACCCGGTAGGCTATATAGCCTACATATAATATTAATGATACTAAATTACTGCAATATATATATTTAACAAAGATGGACATGCTTATCACAGTCAATTACATTAGCTGTAATTACCTGGGAACGTAGAATTTCATTCATTCTTAGATATTCTTTATAAATTAGAAAATTTATTTTAAATCCGTTTACAGTTATACTTACTCAAGCCCCAATGAATTTCTCTCTTACAAAAATGGAAACTAGCAAAATCAAAACTCGTTTAGTAAACCACTGGTATTTTTTATTAGTATTATTTTTTCGGTTTGTAGTAATACAGCTGAGGTTAATTTATATATCGATATATATATTTTTTAATTTTATTCCAACATTTTATGAAATGGGTTATTTTATCATTTAAAAGTTATTTCGAAATATTTTTGAGTCTATAATAATATAAAGGACTTTTAATTGAATACATTTAAATATTAATTTATTAAATTTTTACCATTGTTAGAAGAATGTTGATTTGTAGAGATAAAGAAAAGATACTTTTAATTTATATCTGAAAAACTCGAAGAGGATTTAATTTATTTAGGCCAAATGCCATTAGTTTCCAATATAATAGCTCATTATATTTATGGTTAATAAAGAACTGGATAAATAAAGGGAGATATATTAAGTATATTTTATTATTTATTTAAATACAAATTGTTTATTATCTTGATAAAAATAATTTCAGGATAATTTTAAATAACACAATCTCACAAAAGGAAGCGTTACATTAACTGGCGCTCATAAAATATCTTCAATTTATGTCAAGATGGCAACGCAATATGAAATACAAAAAAGGATGTTTGCTTAGTTTGCAGTTTATGCAGAAGCAATACTTCAAGTTTTGGTATTAATTTATTCTATTTAGCCTATATCAAAGCGATGAACATATGAATGTATGGGGGAAGTATTGTTTTCACATCAGTTTTTTGAATTTGAGTTTTCACTAGAAGTAAACGTTTTCAGACCCCCAGAACCCAAAAAGCGATTTTTAGCAATTGTTTTGTGTGTGAGCAAAATATCTAAACACCCTCAGCATTCGCTAACTATATCCTTTTCCCTTTTCTTCCGTGCATCTAGCGTTCTACTTTTATTCTTGATGGAAGCATTTAAAATCACTAGTAATCAGTGGTTTGAATTTGAATTGGTCCTTTATATTTTCTTGGTTTATTACAATTTTTTCAATATCCTTTTCGGCTTCTTTAACCCTACACCTTACTTTTAGGGTCTTAAAAGATTGTTCAGTCAACTGCTTGCCATTCACGTATACAGGCGTCCGTAGAATTTAAATCTCAATTTTCTGATAGTTTATTAAATTGTAAGTTTTTTGTAAAGTTCTAATCGTCCTCGTTAAATAATGGGTATAAAATTGTTAGCAAGCTTACCATGGTCCTAATCGTGATGTTACGGATTAAAAATCTACAGTTCAGCCGTTCTTAGTTTGCTCCTACTGTCAACAAACAAAAGCCAGCTACTACAGGGCGCACGCTAGAGTCCGCGACTTTACGGATGGTGTATTCCTATTAAGTTAACTATTTTTTAAATTATAAGTACTTAAAGTACTAGAAACATCAGTCATGATATGATGTAGGCCTAAGAATTTCATTTATAAAATACTTTTAAAAATATTTTGTATTTCAATACTTTTGAAAGTATTTTGTTGTTACTTTTTAATCAGCGTGTACACATTTTGATACAATGCGTATGCTCAGTGACGTCATTATTTGTTTACATTAGGAGCAAACTAAGAGAGGCTGGACTATAAGTTAAATAGATGTTTTTTTTTCAAAAAAATGATGCTTACATAAGCTATAGCTTGTGTTTAGGTAATGATAAAATGCCAGACTTAATCGGGAATTGACCCCTGAATCCCGGCATAGAAACCAGTTTCGTTGACCACTGTACCAACGCTTCAGTAAAAATTAATCTTTTTTACCATGACTGAATATACAATTCAATAAAACAAAATCAATTTTATTTTAAACTGCGATTTAATTTTAATAAATATTTACTACTAATGTAACTACTATTACATTATTACATAATATTATTGGGCTAATCGTAACGTTGAAAAGTACGATTTCATAAATCTAAAAAACGTCAACTTAAAATAATTTATTGGCAAATATATTTGATCCTAAATACAGTATATTTTGATTTATTTTTTACGCGGTATATGGGAGGATGTCAGTAGGGATTTATTGATTAAACTAGGACCATTCATTACGTCCACGTTACAGACCTTATAAAAGTGTAATACAATTTTCTCCGTATAAGATTTTAATTTAAACTTCTTGAGCAAGATGCCGTTTTAAATTGTTTTACTGAAGCATGTTATATAGTACGAGAGCATTTTTTTATAGAAATTGTACGTTAATATACTGAAAAAGTAAATTGCGCTCCGCAATTTCAATTTTTCCGCAATTTTTTTCAAGCGTATTTTACGCTTAGTTATCAGTGTTTTCTAACATAAAATTAAAAAGTCATCTTATTATATTAAAAAATCAGGAAGTTGAAACTACGTTTTTTCACGCTCTCACTGTCAACATCAGTCTACTAATTGAATGCCAATAAAGAGATCTTTTGCAATTTTCTGTTAAAGAAATTTAAAGTTTTTAAAAATTGGGAAAAAATTACAATAATACTGGCAAGATAAATTAAGCGCTGAGAGTGGGGGATACAAGTCCAGCTGTTATATAAAATAGTGAGTCACAAAATGCCTTTTGCGTATGGATGGGCTGTGAGGAAGGGAAGAGAAATCTGACAGTGCTGCCAACTTCAACAGTGAGACACTATATTTTACTACAGTGTTATTGTACCATTAGTTAACTACATGTTACCTTTCAACTAATATTCTTCGTTATGACTGACACTTTTTCCACTTAACCCTATTTCATTTAAAATTTTTCTTAACGTACAAAGTTTCCAACTAAAAATTAAGCCTTTCTTTCAAAACCGGTAATAACTTTTTACATTCGGCATCACTTTTTATTGATATAACAATTTCTTTTTTTACCAGTTGTCAACAAAACTGTTGATGAAGAATCGTCTTCTTTTCAGTCTTTGACTTCCTGCTTTATACTCGATTGTGGAAAGAGAAACATCAAAGTAGTTAGCCGCTCGCTCACGGCTTTGATTAAGAGGCACGGAGAGGTATTTTTTTAGCTTTAACTTCACATAGTTTTAATAAACTGAATATTAGATTTCGTTCAGCACTGTGAAAAGTTCGACCACGTTTCCGAGTAACTGACATTTCCGTTTACGGTAACAAACAGTTATATTTGTACAGTTAACCTACAAAAGGTTCCGCGACACACTGTATGTTCTCTAAGTATAGGTTACGTTGTTGTGGTGGCGAACTGTTACAAAAGCAGTCGCGCATGCGTACTGATTTCCCCCATTCAGCCTTCATTAAAACCAAAGGCAAACTCGTGACGAGTAATATAGTCGCTCCTTGTTATATGCGTACGCCCTCGCTACCGTATATACCGTAGGCATACATCCATGGCCTCATGTGCGTATCGTTCTACTTGATTGCAACATAACCTCATTGTTTTATAAACAAATCTTTCTTTCGTAACGGCTAATTCATTGTTACGAAACTTTATTTATTTAATTGGTCGTGCTTTTCATTTAATTAATTACCTATACGAGATTATTTAGAAATTTAATTATACCCTACGAGAGGTTCATAAAAAAATTTCCGTAATTTTGAAGAGTTAAAAAGTTACGGCAACTAAAGTTTTAAACTTTTAAATACGTATTAGAATGCCAGTTCATACCGATGTAATTTTACGGATATCTTTTTTTTTTTTTGGTTTAACGTCCGACTGTTTTGCAAGTTGCTGCTAATGCAGACGGTGAAGGATGAAATGAATTTTTTGTAACGTATGAAAAAATGCCATGCCCGAGTGGGATTCGAACCCAAGACCGCGTGATGAGAGGCGAGCACGTTACCAATATCGCCAACGCGGCCGGCTACGGATATCTCAGTAGAGCTATTGTGACAATATCGAAGAAGGCATGGTTCGCGAAGTTTCCAGTAAAATGGTAAAATCTTCATGAAATGGTAAAGAGTAGATAATAGAGTGAAAAAGTAACAATAGGACAATAGTAACAATAAAAGTTTACCTATTTATAAAAGGTTATTGTTGTACAACTATTTATGAAAAGGTCGGCCTGTAACAACTTTTATTCAATTTACAATAAGATCTATTGTTGACTTGTTTACGACAGATTTTTCTAGCACTCATTTAAAAAGGGTTATTTTTGTACTTTATTATTTGCATGGAATTTCTCTGTTTTGCTAGAATTATGTTTTTGAAGTACCTATATAAAGAACGCCCGAGTGTGGTCAGTGAGTATTCGTTTGATCTTTGACGAGTGGCTATCGGGCGTAGTGCAGGAACGTTCCGGGCATAGTGCTGGTCAACGATTGTTATACTGCCTTTGTTTGTGTGTGAATTGTGTAAAGTTATTGTATAGATTCAATTTTTGTGTATTCAGTTTCATGTTGTATGTGTATTCTATAAAATTGATTGTAAGTAGTGCTAAATAAATTACTAAGTTATTTATTGTATTACTTCTTTATAATTAGTTTGTTATTTATTTTGTAAATCTTTTAGTGTAATAAATATTCGTAATTATAAACTTTAGTGTATTAATTATTTAATTACCTAGATCCCGAAACGGACCTTAGCGATAAGTGTCACACTATTTAAAGTCAATAAACAACTTTTACCACCTCAACAGAGAATAACGTACTCTATTGCTAAGATGAGCGACTTCCTGGTTCAACACTACTAAAATCTGGAAATTGAAACACGTTGTAACAAAACGGGGTTGTAAACAACTCATTAGGTCTGGTTACCATGAATTTTAAACGTAAATTTACCGGAAGTGAAACTGCCGGGTCGATTAAATCTTCATACAATATCACCCATTCAATCCGTGTTACTTAACGAATCAAAGTATCATTTCACCAGCTGACTTACTGAGCTGGTTCGGTTGTTAATGGGACATTTAATGAAAATATAAAATTAACCAATTATTACATGAAGAACAGTTTAACACTGTTAAACATTATCCTTTAGTGTTTAAAATGATCTACTCTAAGTAGTAGGATGGCTTTTATAGCCTTTGTAAATGAGTGGATGTGTGTATGCTTTGATTCACTCCTATTGAGTTTGAATTAGGTGACCTACTTTTAGACGTTTCTCAACAAAATTCACTTTACTTACGTTGACAACATTTCTGATGGAGAGAAATGCATTTTCTTCGTTAAACAAACAGTAATTTGCAATTTAGCTACAGTATTATAAGTTATAATTTTTTTACAGTTTAAGATACTTTAAAATTTATTGTAATGAAGTTACAAAATTTGAAGTTATGGTAAAATATATGTTCTTAAATTTAATGGAACCATATTATAAAATTAAAAATAAATTTTAAAGAAAGAATAGTTCAAGTTTTTTTTAAATTTTTGACAAATGAGTATAATAAGAAAATAAATTTTATTTATTTTATTTCATAATTTACTTACCTACCTTCATTTTTTCAGTTTCAGTAATCATTTATTCTGTGTCAAAGTTTTAATTTACTATTTATTAAAGTTTCATAAGATTGCCGGTTCATTCGTCTTTAAATCTATGGATTTTTGTTTACAAACGGGAATTTATCTACTGGTGTAATACTCTACTAAGTTATATCTTATGTTAGCTATATCTATTATTTTGGGACTACCGAACATATTTAATAATATTTTATACAATTTAAACAGAATATAAATTAAGGCATCACAGTCACCAGGGCATGGTTTTCATTTTTTCTAGTAATACTCACATTTTAATGTGAGAACTAATTTTAATGGTTTGAATTTTAATTAATTTGTTTAATACTCGTATAATATCTAATTTTAATTATAATGGTTTGTTTTTAATGGTCCCAAACTATCAGGGAATCCCTTGGGAGTTGTTTTTATAACAAAAATTAAAAAAAAACAATTCAGTTAAAAATTCTGAATCGTTTTACTAGCGATTTACGATTAGATATTACTGATATTTTTGAGGCTTTAATTACAAAAAAGAACTGTTGAATATTACGCGTACCTTAAAAATTGAATAATATGGGTCCCAGAACTGTACTGTTAATAGCTTTAAAGATATCTGATACAAAAAAAAATTAGAGGTTTAAACAGTTTTTTAGGTTTAATGAAAAATAATTTCTGTTATGCTAAGCATATTAACGCAAAATTTTGAATTGCCTTGTAAAATAATTATTTATTCTCTTTGTAATTAATATTTTATTCTTTGTTTGGTATTTTAAAAATAATATTTTTTTTAAGTAACATATTTACAATCAATTTTTTTTAAAATAAACTATAAACAAATCTTTTGAATTTACAAATCACAAGTTGAGGGCTCCTTACCCTGAGTACCTCTCATTATATCAATTACTCATGTGTTAAAAAAGAAAATTACTATGTACAAAGTTATTTTATATTTTGCAATATGGAATACTTTTCACTATAATTTTTTGTACATATAAACTCTTTCAGACAAGTCCAAAACATGGTAACGTTTCAGGCGCCTAACTTCTTCTGCATTGTTTAGAAGATTTATGGCGAATTCATTTTCGTGTCTTTCCTGATATTATCTATATTATCCTGATATTTTCTATTGAAACGCCTGACTTCATTACATCAGGAAGATTGCAATAATGTTGTATTTCTGCATTCCTTGCAAACCATGGCGCCCTTGTTATAGCCCGAAGAACCTTTTTTTGGAACCTTTGAATGACCTCTATGTTACTTCTGCTGGTAGTTCCCCAAAGTTGAACGCCGTACAACCAAACTAATAATAATTATGAATATACTAATTACACTAAAGATACAGAAATAAGTATGAGACAAAAAAATAAAGAATCAGGAATATAAAAGCGATGCAAAGTGAGAGACGTTACTAGAGCTCAAGCTGGTTTACTCATGCTAGTGCCACGAACGTGAGAGATTAGTTTTAGATGAAGTTGAATGCATATTTAATTTGTAGCTGCCTGTCCCGGCTTCACCCGGTTATAATGTCGTTTTAGTTCAATAATTTTTAAATTAGGGTCATAAACAAATAAAAAAAAAGATTTTATGATAATAGACCTATTATAGTAGTCTGAAATTTATTAACATTTAAGGGTTTAAGGGAATATCCTTTTCAACCACTTAGGAGTACATTTTGGGAATGGTTAAAGAATATTTTTTAGGTGCACTATCAGTAACATCTCCACCGAGTTTCAGCCATCCACCTCGTCTGGAACTTAATAAAAATAAAATATTTGTTTAAGGTTTGAACACCATTTTCAACTCCTTACGAGTAAATTTTTGTAATCATTCAGAAGTATTTTATTAGATGCACTATAGATAATATCTCCACCGAGTTTGAAATATCTAGCTCGTCTGTAATAGAGTAAACTGAAAATATTGTTTTAAGGGTTGAACACCCTTTTTAATCCCTTAACGGTGGAATGTCAAATATTATTCAAAATTAGATCTTACTTTATTTAAATTATATCAATTTAAAATTGTGTTTTTCGAAAATAAATATCCATATAAAATTTATTTAAATATATACAAAATAACATCCCTCACAGGCACGGTATATTTTCATACGTTACAAAAAATAATTTCATCCTCATTACGCACAGTTACACTCCAACGTCGTCGCTAATGACCTTGCAGTTGATGCGACGTTAAATAAATAAATAAAAAATAAAAAAAACATAAAGTTAACATGTATCCATTTGATTCTCTACAAGTAAGGGTCCAACACTGTAGGAAACCATAGGCTACAGTAAAACAGGCAGAATCAGGGAGTTTCTTAAAACGAAAAAAGAGTTTCTTAAAAAGAATTTACATCGATTAAGTTCTTCGATAATTGTGTTGCATTCTTTTAGGGACTCGGATTTTAGTTGTGTTGAAGAAAGTACTACCTGAAAAATTAACTGCGTTAAAATTTTCATAGTAGTCAGGAATCGAATACAAAACCTTTACTTTCAAAGTCTACCATTTTAAAATCAGACCTCGATAATATACTTGATCGAAATTTTCTTAACATTCCTCATTTTAATCTTAAGCTTAAGTAAACTGGAAGATAATCTAAAGTTATTTACTTATCATTTGACCACTATTTCAAGCTTTAACTAAAACCCTGAAACCCCGGTGTCAAGTAATCCAATTAACAATATGATGTCACAATCTAACTAAGTAACCGGCGTGACCGGAAGCCCTTTAAGTCCTATGTAAATTAACTTACCATTTCTTCTCCTACCTATCCCGCCTACTCAAATAATATTCCCTGTCAGTAACGCACACAAAGGTTAGGAACGAAGTATCAGAGCAACTGCAAGGGTGTGATAAATAAAATAATAACTTAATTTTAGGAACAAATTTTTAGTTTTATATTTTTAATGATTCATGATCGAAATTAATTAATTAAATTTAGATCAGCCAAGGAGGTTACGGTAAAAACTGGCTTAAAATTAAAGAAATAAATAACCCATACTTTCACGTAAAATAGTACAAAAATTATAAAATATAAGTCAAAAAACTTGGATTAGGATACTAAATTAATTTACTTAAATTTTACTAAAATTTACTTAATTAATCTACTAGTTGATTATCTTCATTAAATTAATTGCAAAACGTAAGCTTAAACCGAACATGATTATAAATATTAATAATATTTCACCAGATCAAAACAATGGTTTACCTGTCCACAATCATTAGCTACCACCAGCACGCACATGCTTTATTAACGTTACTTCGAACTGGTTCTGTAAATACTATTTCGAACGGTCCGACCCATTTTCCATTAACAATTCAATATTGATACAAATGCGCTAACTGTTTTTGTACTGCGATTTAATAATTTTCCAAACAATCAAAATCGTTCTGATAAATTCGCCGCTACTCTAAACATAATACTAGAAGGAATCAAAATATTAAAAAATGTTTCTATTGTACCCGTCGTCACCGTCATTCCCTTTGATTAAGTACTGTGCTGATGGCTACAAAACTTCCGACGTAGCTATAGAGAGAGCCGCCAATAGTTCCGAGAGAGGCGGTAGGCTTGTGTGGGTACTGACAGAGGCCTTGTAATCAAGGCTGAGCCAGTAACCGCCCTCCACCACAGTGCTCTCAGCAACTATATAAAGAGCACTACACTCAACAGGGAAATTCAATTCCGATCCAGACAGCAGACAAGACGTCCACCATCGGCACACGGCTACCGGACTCCAACGAAGACTAATCGACGACCCCGCAAAAGGGAAGATCATACTTCCGCTCACCGACCCGTCACCGTAAGCCGTCGGCCAGACCGTCATCACCCGCTGACGCGAGCGATGCCCACAGCGGTCCCTCGACCAAGCCTTACGCCCACCAAACCCGACGAAGCAAACATCGATGCACTTCTGCAAGGGAAGAAGATGATGTTTCCGCTGGTCGACGACACGCCATGTCGCCCAGCTGCTTGACCGACGCTTCCCATCAAGACGACCACCGCTTAAACGACCCTTTTCAGTAGATCAAAACAATGGTTTACCTGTCCACAATCATTAGCTACCACCCGCACACACATGCCTTTTCAGGGTGGACCTTTTCAGGGCCACCACAATGTAAAGGTTTCAACTCGCCACTTAATGTCGCTATTGGGTGACACTATTTATTTCGTTTTCCAAGAACTCACATTCAAAACATCTCATTTATACTAATTCACTATCCTTGTTCAACACATTCCACCCCATACAATACACAATTCTTACAATAGCTAAATAATCTATTCAACCTTCTATTTCTAGAATATAACTATAATGTAAGAATACGTTACGTTTTAGCTAGATAATTAGAACCACTAATTAATATTCTCTACAGGGTTTTTAAAATATATTTTGGAATCGATAACGGACCTTCTTTTGGATTATTTTATCTAGAACTGTTGGAATTCCGGTCCTGATCCGAGGCTAAGTTTCTATGCTTGCCAGTTATAAATATTATTCAGCTTTGGAATAATGTATTCCTAAATTCATTAATGAATATAGATGAGACTTTTATTATTTTTGACACAGAAGGCAGGTTTTAATGTCATTTATAAATTGCACAGCATTAGCACCGAATTTGGCGTGAGAATATCGGCGCAAAAATCAAAGGTTATGGCATCCAAGGGAGTACGGCCGGTTCGCTCAAAAATTATACTTCGTAACCGAAGTATAGAACAAGTTCGAGACCTTAAATATTTGGGATGCAATTTTCCTATGACAAAGATTATGACGTGAGTGAAAAACTTGCAAAATTCAGCGCTGTCTGCAGTTCTGTTCGCAGGAGAAAGAACACCCAAATGAAATTTTATAAAACAATGGCTGTACCACTCATAACATATGGGAGTGAACCGTGGGTGTCATTACAGAAATATGAATCTCGTATCCAGGCTGCTGAAATGAGATTTTTGCGGAAAGTCAAAAGTTGTACCCGGGTGGGTAGAGTATGTATACTGTGGACAATTCGAACTGGCACAACTCTTGCTCTACGTGTACACACAGTTCCGCATAAAGTATATTCATAACCTATTCTTTCAACAAGGTCTACAAATTTCAATGTAGCCTACACAAATGCCTACAACCTTATTCAATATACAAACATACAAATAATTATTTCATTTTTAAATATGTATTTAATTTGTCCCAGCAAACATTTAAATTGTAAATCGCAAGAACTAAACTTCAAAAAACTCACTAAACTGTACACTGCAGACGCACGTAACTAACTAGACAAATTGGTCTAAATATACAGGGTGATTCATGAAGTTCTCCCCCCACTTCTACAGCACATTGTACTAGTAAAAATAATGAAAAAATGTTATATAAACATAGGTCCGAAAACGCTTCGTTAGCGAGTTACAGCTAGCGAAAGTTTCGCCTGGATTTCAGTTCACCAGGTGAAATGAGGTCTTCCTGGAATTGTGGTAAGGTAGATTAAGGGGCGAATTCAATCATTTCTTATGGTTTTTGATCTGATAAATTGAATAAAACAGGACCCAGAACTGTAAGTTAAATAGTTTTTGAGAAAACCAGTGTCAAATGCAAAAAATGGAGTGAAAATCACATTTTTTCATCTTTGGGCAAGAATAACTTTGTTATTTCACCAAGAAACAGTTAAAATTTTTCAATAAAAAATGTAGAAAATTTTATTCTGAACAAACCAATGTAAATAAAGTACACAGAAAGCGAATAGTTTTTGAGAAAACCAGTGTCAAATGCAAAAAAATGGAGTGAAAAAACACATTTTTTCATTTTAGTTTTTCCGGTTAATTTTACTTTGTACTCTTATGAATAAAAACTCATTTAATCAAACATCTATTCGCTTTCTGTGTACTTAATTTACACCGGTTTGTTCAGAATAAAATTTTCTACATGTTTTATTGAAAAATTTTAACTGTTTCTTGGTGAAATAACAAAGTTATTCTTGCCCAAAGATGAAAAAATGTGTTTTTCACTCCATTTTTTGCATTTGACACTGGTTTTCTCAAAAACTATTTAACTTACAGTTCTGGGACCTGTTTTATTCAATTTATCAGATCAAAAACCATAAGAAATGATTGAATTCGCCCCTTAATCTACCTTACCACAATTCCAGGAAGACCTCATTTCACCTGGTGAACTGAAATCCAGGCGAAACTTTCGCTAGCTGTAACTCGCTAACGAAGCGTTTTCGGACCTATGTTTATATAACATTTTTTCATTATTTTTACTAGTACAATGTGCTGTAGAAGTGGGGGGAGAACTTCATGAATCACCCTGTATATATTTTTTTAAATTATCATATCAGCAAAATTACAATCTGTTCTGTTATAAAAAACCAAGAACAATAAGTAATAAGGTTAACATAGAAAAGACAAATTTTCAATAATATTATACATTAATAATAATTGTTACAGATATTTTTTTTGTAATTTTAAAAAATTAATTAATTTTGAAGTGATTCAAAATTTAAATAAAGAAGAAAATATTTACATATATACACATAAAAATATCTAAAATAAAAATTTAATTGTGTTCGAATCTGTTAATTAAATCCAACTCATTGTACCTGTTAAGTCTTGTAAACGTATAATCACTGTTGTCCAGTAAGTTTATAGCGAGATGATTTGGATGTCCGTTTAGCGTTTGTTCGTACGTTTTACTAAATCGTGTAATTTCCTGTCTTACTGAGTTAAGTCGTATGTCGTTATAGATATATTTGTTTCGTATGTACCATGGTATCCTAAGAGATGATCGTAAAAATTTTGTTTGAAAACGTTCCAAAATGTCAATATTGGTATTTTTAGTTGTCCCCCAAAGTTGTATCCCGTACGTCCACACCGGCTTGAATATTGTCTTGTACAGCAACAGTTTTGATTCAATCAAAAGTTGTGAGCGTCTCCCAGTTAACCAAAAAGTATTTCTCAATTTCAAGTCCAATTGTCTTCGTTTCGTCAAAATGTGTTTCTTCCACGTCAGTCGGCGGTCCAGATGAAGCCCCAGGTACTTCACATCTTCTGACCGTTGAATATAATGAACAGAAAATCATGTATGAAAACAAATTAGTTACATCATTTTATCTGACAGATTTAGTAATAACAAAATGTGAAAACAAAGCGTATTGGCCGTACGTGGGTCGCACATTACAGTAGCGATTGTATACTTCTGTGACAGTACCGTCGTTGAATGGTGAGGGGTGAAGAGTGGAGTAGACAAACTCCGAAGCTGCTTGTGCCAATTCGAATTGTCCAAGGTATAACGAAGCTATCTGCGCCGAGTTAAATTTTCAGTCACTTTTGGAAACGTTAAGTATACAAGAGAAACTGGTCGAACCATTTGTTTCGCATGCCAGCTTACAGACTTCCTCTGCAAGCATGGAAATATAAACCTAGAGGGAAGCGAGGCTTGGGAAAACCTAAAAAGAGATGTATGCCGGAACAGACCATGAAGCCTAATCCTTGACAGATGATGATGATGACTGTTGGAATTCCAAGATCCCTGTGAATTGTTATATTGTCCACATACCAAGAAGCGTTAATTATGGTTTATAATAACAAATAAATTAAAAATAAAACTATGGTAAGTTATTATGTCATAATAATGATTTATTATAAATAATAAACATAACACAAGAAGATTATGTATATGAAGTTTGAGCAACAATGGAGAAGTTGTTTACAAAGTTTCGTACTATTAATATTAGTATCAAGTACAAACTACATTAGAGTAATGAAATAATAATGAAGTACAGTACTACTGTATAGAATATGTATTGAAAGTACTGGAATTTACAGGGTGTGTTATATTTGAGCATTATCAACTCGGGTCATTAACGGTTCAGGGTTTAATGATAATGACAGAGAAGTACGAAACAGCGAATGGAATAGAGTGAGAATTTTGCATGGCAACTTAGTCATACGATAAAGGTATCATTAAAACGGCATAAAGGGACAAACAACAAATAATAATCCTGTTATTATAACTACATCGAAGTATATATTTTGGTTAATATGGATTTATTTATGTGCATAAAAGTAAAGCTCTAATGATTAGTCAAACGTTTATGAAGTTTTTCTACTAATAAAGTGCATCAAAAAACTAGATTGATTTACAAATCGCTTCTGTTTGATTACTAAAAAAAATGTTAAACTCTTGCCGGATTATTTTACAGGTATTTTTAAAAAGTAAGACCAAACTATAGGAAGTGATTTTTTAAAGCTATAAATAAGAAAACATGTTTATATAAACATAGGAAAGTAGTTTAAAAACAAAATCAGATGGAAGAACAAACCTAAGCAGGAAGAAACCGGTCGTTTCAGAGGAAGTTCGGCAAGCAAGATCAGCCAGAATGAAGGCATACTGGCAGAACATCAAGCTAAAGAATATGAAAAGGAAGAAGCTTTCTAAATTTGACTAAAGTGATCCATTGTGGTCATAAAAGATAAAAATAAACGTAGGTCCGGAAGCGCTTCGTTAGAGGCTGGCGAAAGATTTATCCCGCAATTTAGTTACCTCGTAGTGGAATCTTTGACTTTTTAACCTGCAGAACTCAATACAATATTTAACAGAACTGTATTAAATACAGTTCTGTTAAATATTTTATTAGGCCTAAATTTTAGGCCTATTATAACATTAGACAAGAATAAACATAATATAACATATATCTCCTAAGCTCATAATAATCTCTGTAATTATTAATATAGACTAATTCTAAATTATGGCAAAATAATTTTGTACATGGTTTTAGAGCTAAAAATAAAAGTCTATAAAAAAACATATGTGCAAACGCTTCATCAGCGAGTTACAGCTAGCGAAATATTTCGCCCCGATTTCATCCCCAGGTAAAATACAGTGATACTGAATTTTTGGGAGCTACATTTTGCAACAAACATGGTAAATTTATATGAAAAAATCGAATTAAATTAGTCTGGAAGTTATAGTGTTAGCAGTTTTTCAGAAAAAGGATGAAATATGCAAAAATCTTAGTAAAATAACACAGTCTTCGACATTCGATGCTCAATAACTTAGTTAAATGACCAATAAACGAATTATTTATTCTAATAAAAATTGTAGAGAATTTAGTTCTAAGAGTAATTATGTAAGTAATATACACTAAATGTAAATAAAACTTTAATAAAATAGACTTTTATGTAGTGCACTACACTACAATTCTTCTTTTCTTTATATTTTTACTTTCTTTTGCCTATATGAATATATAGGAAGGAAAGTATTGTTTTCATGTCGACTTTTCGAAATCGAGTTTTCACCGGATCTACACGTTTTCAGACCCCCTGAACCCAAAAACATGTTTTTAGCAATGTTTTTAGCATGTTTTAGGTCTGTGGTGTGTCTGTGTGTGTGTGTGTGAACAGTTTATCTCAAGAACGGAACATCGTAAGAACTTGAAACTTAAGTTAGATACCACGACCGGACCCGGCACAAACATTTTCATCAACCGGAAGTAGTAGTTTGTTCATGTAATTTTTTACTTTCTTGCAATTTTCTCAAAAACTGGTCCTACGATTTTTTTAAAAATCGCCTCATTTACTAAGTTTTTTATGCTCTACAAGATAGGGTAGGCGCCATGACTGCTGAAATTTTTGGTGAGGCTGTTGTCACGTAAAAAAAATTGTTTTTTTAAGATTGCCACTTTATTACTAGTATGCATTTTAGCGCAAAAATGTATTTAGTGAAAGTTGTAGGGAATTTAAAATTCTACAACTTTCATTTCAAACATTTTTTTTACGTAACGCTTATTTTAGCGGTAATTAGCGATTTTCTGTTTTTTAATTGAAAAATCGATTTTTTAAGATTTCAGCTTTAGTATGTATTTTCCGACAAAAATGTAAAATTAAAATTTATAGGAAATTAAAAGATCTAGTCTACAACTTTTATTTAGAGAATTTTTCTCTACAGACCCTAGTTTAGCGTGAAAGAGTGATTTTCGTATTGCCAAACTGAGGTTGATTTTCATTTTGCGTCTTTCACTCATGATTTAAATAAGGTTATGTTTTTTAAGGTTGGTTTGTCGTTTATTTCAAATGATTTATTACTAATGTTAGGTTACATTGTTCATTATTTACATTGGCAAGAGAAAGTCGTGTGAGTGTTTCACACCAGATTTTTTCTTTTTATAAGAAGAGAAAGAATATTATAAAAGTTATTTTAAAAATTGAAATCATAAATTAATGTCGCGTAAAACAAATGTGGTCCTATTCATGTTTAAAGTAAGCATCTAGTACCGTTTACTGCTTCACACTCCACCTGCCTGTTACGGCAGATGATTATTTATTAGACTAAATACATTTTTATTTTGGTATTGCTTAAAAATAAACAACTGAGGAATTTATACCAATATGAAACTGTACTATTAGGCGGTAAATTGAATCTTCAAAAACTTCGCTATTTCAGGTTTATTCAAATAAGAGTTTGTGATAAAAAAATCGTTTGATTTCCCCATGATTATATAAATAGCCTATAAAACCCCGAAAAATGATAATTTCACTGGGATAAATTTATTCAAAACAAACCCTTAAACAGTTCAAAAAGGAAAATTTATAAGTATTAATAGGAAATTCATTCTAAATGGACGATTTCTATTTGAAGGTAATTGTGTTAAAATCGATAGGAGAACAACAAAGCAGTTTAACAGTTCCATGTAATTATAGGGGATACGTATTTGTAGATAACGTTGATTTATCAGTCGGCTTTCCTTGTTTAAAAACCTATTTAACTTACGACAAAAGAAGCTGTAGTGGTCAATATATTAGAGGTATTTGTACACAATGTGTGGTGCGTGTGCATGTGTGTGTATGTGTATTTTGTACATACATTTTGTTTACTAAAGAGTAAGCAATGAAATTTGTAGTTTGACAAATCACATGACAATCAATTGTTTCAAGTATGCGTTAAACCTGATGAATATACATTCAAAATTACCTTATTGATTGATATGACACTTATTTGGGGATAACATGCAGATGGAGTGTTAAACTATTTGCACCCGATCTACAAGTTCCAGGGCTACAAAAATAGTTATGTTTCTTATCACATGGTCAGCCAATTATATGACTGAAGCATTTAAGAACAGAAAAGATAGAGGTGTAAAATACAATAGTCACAGTTATTTCCTCTGAGAGTAATTTTATAAGAAGTCAGAACCTGTGGTAAATGAAGTGAAGGTGTCATTTTTAGAGTGGAAAGTAGCCATTTTCACGAGTGCAAAGCCACGCTTTTCAAGGGCGTGGCATGCTGATAAAAATATTTTTCCAATCAGTAAGGAAGGCGATTTTAAACCACCTTACTTCTTATATATTAGGGGAAAGGAGCCATATATGGAATAGGGTCTTATTATGGAATACTATTGTTTTTCCAGACAGGACGTTGGAAATCCTGATTTTCTCGCACCATTGGTTTTACCGACAGAAACAACTACCGGATTCAAACAGACCAAATACAGCGTGTTTTTATCAAGGTGATTACAATGAAGATAAAAAAGGTGAGTGGATTCAATGCTTGAGGTGTAATAATTGAAGTCATGAACAATGCACTAGTACTGAAAGGTTGTATTTTGTCTTTGATTACTGTAAATAAACTGATTGGACTTATACTTTGGTGCTTTAAAAACGTTGTAGGCAAATTATGTATCTATTCCAAGTGTTCCAAATTATAACCCAATGTATTCCATATAAAGATCCTATTTTGTGAATTGTAAAAATAATGTCGCTAAAGAAATTTTCTTTTTAATTATATTTGTAAATTTAAGATTTTGTATTTTCTAGATGTGAAATAAACTATTTCTACAATTGATATAAAATTCACGTAATTTCAAAAAAGTCATAGAAACCCACGAAAATGAAAAAATGAAAATGGTATTCCATATTTGGTTCCTCTCCCCTACTTATTAAAGCCTCTAGAAGTTTAAACCAGTCTTTCGGCTGATGACCTAAACAACAGAAAGGACATTTATAACTTTTTAAAAATTTTTAACAAATTTTCTGTTAGGTTGGGTATAAACATCTTTAAAAGAATTTGGACAAACTAGTGTATTCGTGAATTGGCAACAAGCTTCATCTTGTAGTTCTACTACCCTTGATGAGGTTTGGCTTCTCCCTAATTCTGCAGTTAGTTGTCAGCCCCTCCATTCATCATACCTATCGAAATGAAATAATTTATGACATGATCCATCCGCCTTGTTCTAAGACGGTTCTTCCTTCTACTTCTTAACACTTTTTCATTCCATCATTTTTATCATCCTCGTTGACTCAATTTTCTCGTTCTAGTCCAACCATTTTAATTTTTGAACCTTTATGAGTCAAACTATGTTTCTATTTTCAGTTAGAGTACTCAGCTCTTTATTTTCCGTAATCTTCCTTAATACATTTCTCTTAACGTTTCAAAGATACTCTTTGTTTCTTCTTCTTCTTCTTTCAAACCTTCACACTACGTTGCCATCTGTCTCTTCAGAAGCCCACGTCTCACAGCTACAGGTGATAACTGAGCGCACTAGTCCATCTGTATTTGATAGCTCTCGTAAGATGGCCAGTCAATTTCTATTTCGATTTGGTTATTTTTTATCCTGCTATGTATTACTAAACCAGAGCATATTTAGTAAAATACAGATGGGAACAACGAAGTTAATGGCTTCACCTGTATTATAACCGATAACCACATATGGTGCTGAGTGCTAGCAAAAGAACTTCAGGAACAACCAAAGGCTGAAATTCTTACCGATGGATTAGTTACAAAGGTCAATTGGCTCAAAAGGGTGGATTGGTCTCGAGAGTGAAACATTGAGAAATGACAAAATAAGGCAACGGACCGTTGTCAAGATACCATCGTAGTTAGAATAAAGGCCTGATTGTTGGTTTGGTACGAGCATGTCCAAGGTCAAATAGAAGCGTACTGATTGCTCAAAACAGCGTTCGTTATCCATCCAGAAAATAGAAGATGAAAACGTCACCCTCAGAAAACATGGGTAATAGACTAGAGGAATTCAAGAAGTTATGGTAGCTAGGAGCTGTAGAATAGCAGTCTATGTTCCAGTAAGTCGTTGATCGAAGCTCTAATTCAATTAATCAATTGTTGTAAATTTAAGAAGTAATTTAAAAATAATCATAGATAATAATCAAAATTGTACAATTTCTAATTTAAAATTTAAATATTCTAAACAGTAATTTAAAGATTTCAAGATGAATTATTAGAAAAAAATAAAACATTCAAAAAATTAATTCCAGAAACCAAATATCTCAAATTTAAGCAAGAAAACAAAAGATAATATAATTTTAATTAAATAATTTGAAATAATAAGAAAATAGGCTAAGTAAAGGAAAATATTAAAGTATCAAGAGTGAAATTAGGCCTAATTATGGAACCACTAAATAAATTTGATTATTTTAGATATGAAAATAAGATTTAAATAAAATTTATTCAACACTATAAAACCATGTGCAACAATGGCTCGACGCCCCATTTGATTCCCGTTTAATGGATGGACAAGAAGTAAGAGCAAGAATCCGAGGAATTATATAATTATATTATATAATAATATATAATTATAATTAATTTGAGAAGAGTTTAGTTGTATAAAACTAGGCCTAAATAATTTGAGCTCATAGCTAGTAGGCCTACATATTTAATATTCGATAATAATTAGATAATGTAATACATAATTATAATTAATAGTCTATTAAAATATTTAGGTTTATATCACAGGGTCATCACTAAATAATTCAATCATTTAAACTAATTTTGTGACACATTTTTTGTCAATTTTTTCAATTTTCAACTTTGATCTTTTCATTAAATAAATTTGTTTACATTTTAAATTTTGCATTTCATTTACATTTCATTACAGAATCTTAGGTAGGGTTACAAGAAAGACAGAAAACAATGAGCTGTACAATGAGCAAAGCTTCATTTTTTGGATTACATCCAACTATTTTGCAATGACTGCAAATGCAGAAGATGAGAAGAGTGATAGGTAAAAATGAGTGATGAAAAAAATGCCAGACCTGACCGGGAATCGAACACGGAAGTTCTTTAACACAAAAAGAATATTCTGCTACTTGTATTATTATATCTCTCAGTTCTGTAATAACATCTCTCAATTTTTCCTGCGAGAGTATTGTTAATTGAAGCCCAACCATCAAAATACACCGGTAACCACCGTCCAGTATTCAAATCCGTGAAAAAATAAACTTTTATATGATTTTAACCTGGAACCTTGTTTCCGAAAATAAACATTTGAGAGGTGTACTTTAAAAGGCGTAGACCTACTACTTACAATTGAATAAATTTAACAATTAAATTATTGTATTTATTTTCTTCGGTATAATCAAAAACATTACTAGGTTCGAAATTCTACAGTAAGATTACACTTGATAAGCACGGTTAGATTACACGTGAAGAAGTTAAATTGCATTAGTTGTAAGTAAATTTAACAACTCTTGTACAGAACAGAATACATGATTTCTTAAAAAACTATTGATTTCCCGATCAAAGTTTTAATGACTTCCACGTGAAACTGAGAACCATATTTTGTACTATTTTCGGGATTTTAGTTAACTAAGTCATTTTCAAACGTTTTTTTGGTAATGATTTATCATTTAAGTCATGGTGTTGGGATCTCGATCAATAACATTCCGTTGCCGAAAAAAATAATTTTTCTGTGACAAGAATTTATGTTGATTTGTAACAAATAATTTTTTTAATATTTGTGGGATAATTATTCTTAAATCTAGTGTATCCAGAATAACTGGTCTTATTTTAATAATTTATATTACAGCAAGAGAAATAAAAAAACGAACAACTTATATGCTATACGGAACTCATATGTTTACAGTTATTACATATTAAAGAAAAAATTCTACAGGGTGATTCATGAAGTTGTCCCCCCACTTCTACAGCACATTGTACTAGTAAAAATAATGAAAAAATGTTATATAAACATAGGTCCGAAAACGCTTCGTTAGCGAGTTACAGCTAGCGAAAGTTTCGCCTGGATTTCAGTTCACCAGGTGAAATGAGGTCTTCCTGGAATTGTGGTAAGGTAGATTAAGGGGCAAATTCAATCATTTCTTATGGTTTTTGATCTGATAAATTGAATAAAACAGGTCCCAGAACTGTAAGTTAAATAGTTTTTGAGAAAACCAGTGTCAAATGCAAAAAAATGGAGTGAAAAAAACACATTTTTTCATTTTAGTTTTTCCGGTTAATTTTACTTTGTACTCTTATGAATAAAAACTCATTTAATCAAACATCTATTCGCTTTCTGTGTACTTAATTTACACCGGTTTGTTCAGAATAAAATTTTCTACATGTTTTATTGAAAAATTTTAACTGTTTCTTGGTGAAATAACACAGTTATCCTTGCCCAAAGATGAAAAAATAAGTTTTTCACTCCATTTTTTGCATTTGACACTGGTTTTCTTAAAAACTATTTAACTTACAGATCTGGGACCTGTTTTATTGTTTTATTCAATTTATCAGATCAAAAACCATAAGAAATGATTGAATTTGCCCCTTAATCTACCTTACCACAATTCCAGGAAGACCTCATTTCACCTGGTGAACTGAAATCCAGGCGAAACTTTCGCTAGCTGTAACTCGCTAACGAAGCGTTTTCGGACCTATGTTTATATAACATTTTTTCATTATTTTTACTAGTACAATGTGCTGTAGAAGTGGGGGGAGAACTTCATGAATCACCCTGTAGAATAAATCTTATATCCGCTTAAAAATGTCCAATAATAAAAAGTAATAGGTTGTCCATTAATCGGTACATCCGATCAAGAAAATCAGATATTAACAATTTCCTTTTTCTTCTACTTTCTTCATTTAACCTTTTGTGTAGCCAGAGAAAACAGAGAAAGTCTTTAATGACTTTTTCTACCTCTATCAATTCTTGTGATTGTATCATTAATATTTCACTGAAAATTTGTTACATAAATAAAATAATTATGTCAGTAGTATTACGATCAAACAGAACAGTAATCTTTCTGAAAATTTTCAGCATAAATAATAAAATTATGACTAAACTTTTCATTTACTTTACGCTTCTATGAAATCCTATCCTGTCCTACTGAATTATTATTGCAACAACTAAACCTAGGTTCGTTTGGGATCTGGTTATAATAAATAATAAACAGACTTCCTTAAATTTATAACCACTGTATTGTTTATAACGCGATTAATAATTCAATTGATTATTAGATCTAAGCTTAGACTAACTAACAAATACAATTATACTTACTCCAATAAAATTAAAATTACAATAGGCCTACTTGAGCGTAAACTAAACTTGTTTTTAATTAAGGAACTGTCAACGTTCAAAACAAATGATCTACTTGCCCAAAACCACTTGCTACCACCCTCACGCTTACGCACTATTAAAATAATTAAGAACTGGTTCAATAACATCGCTACTTTTCCATATCATTTACTTACATCCTTTAATTATAAATTCTTGTGTAGGTAGGCCTATAAATAGTAGTTAAGTTGGGTGTCCTAACTGTAACTAATAAACGGTGCGAGTAATTTTAATAGGGACTGTGGGGTAAAAAAATCCAGTTTCATTCTGTTTTATTTTTCGAACTGATTACTTTGAGAAGCTGTGATACTACTGTTTATAAAATTAAAGACTTTTAGAATAAATGGTTAACCTAAACTTATCTCGTTATATTCTAATGTTTGTTAAGTAACATCTTTATTTATTTAGGCTATTTACTTACTTATACTAAATTATAATACATTAAAGGATTCTAAACACTAGAGTAAAGTATCTGGAATAAATGTATAAACAGTAATATTTACTTACCACCAATTGCAAAACAAATTAATGTTAACGATGCTCCTTCTATAACAGGTCCTGCAGAAGAAGTTACATGTCTACCAGCTTGATCAAGTATTTCCAATTTTTGTGGTGGCACTGCAAAAAAAAACACAATGAAATAAAATTAAAATTAAAAACTTAAAACCTCTTTTAGAAAAAAAAGACTGTTTCTTGGGTACATCAAAAACCGTGTCATCAGAAAGTACAAAATTCTGAAATTTTTTAAAGGAAGACTCAATTTGACTGGCTCAACCAAATCAAGAAGAACTTAAAAATGATTTTGGATACAAAGCACAATAAATAATAATACAGAACACTGTTAATATAATCAAGAAATTTCAGAAGCTGATCAAGAAAATGCTAATTCACTTTTATTAAATAACGGTAACACAAAACATTTACTCGTAAATGAAGCGACAAATCTATTGTATATTAAGAAAGAATATTAAAAATAAAAAAGGCAAAACAAAAAATTAAAAGAAAAACATAAACAAACGAAAATATTCATATCTGAGATCCTTTCAGGTCTCTAGAAATCCTAGAACTCGACTCTAAGTAGGATGATACCTGGTTTACGAGCTCAGAATCCCTATTTTCCAGATGAAACAAGAATGACTAATCGGAGGATATTTATTTATGATTAACAAAATGCTTTATATAAAACCGTTTCAGGACAAATTTATTCAATAAACAGAAAATCGCATTTGGCCTAAGGAAGTTGAACATTTGACGTTCACCATCCTATTTTAAAATGAGTTGCTATATCAACAACTTTGTCTCTCTGATTTATTTTTATTTATTTATTTATTTCCATTATATTAATTTGACAATATGTACGATTTTTTATCTATATGAACAGAAATTACTTTCCTGAATAAGGTAAAGGCTGTGTTCAGGAAAGAACGTGATGCAATATAATAATAGTAATAGTAATAATAATAAGTTAGTACTGACAAATGGTCAATACCTTATGAATTTATTAACATATCTAATTACAGTCTTCTTAATTACTCTATATTACACATTTTTTTAAATTATAAGTAAATTACTACATTAGTTGTTACTTAACTACAAATGAACAAGGCAAACCTAAACTAACCGATCCATGGATGAGCTCAATCAACTCTTAGACCAACCAAGTATTTTTTAAGTGCACATTAAATGACACCAATCGATACAGTAAAAAATAATTTAAGTTAAGTAAACCAGAAGGCAAACAGTTAAAAAATTTTGGTGCCATACAATCAAACACCCTTTGACCTCCTGATGTATTTTGTTTCACTTCCACGGTCAATCCAGCTTCTGATAATTTGTTTAATTTATACTTTTTTTATTATTTACTTATTTATTTATTTATTTATTTATTTATTTAACGTCGCATCAACTGCAACGGTCATTAGTAACGACGTTGGGGTGTAACTCTGTGCAATGGAGCATGAAATTATTTTTTGTAACGTATGAAAATATGCCATACCTGAGTATAATTTACACTTAGCCTATAATCGGTATTACAGCTTTAGAATTACCGACACGGTAAAAAGAAGCAGAGATATTGGTGATGAAGATCCTCTGAAAGATAATAGACGGAGAATACAGGTTACAAGAAAGAGAAGAATTATACAGAAAGACGAATGAATAATGGGAATTATCAGTAAAACGAAGATTAAATTGTGTGGACACCTGTATTTAAAATGGATGACAAAACATTGAGAAAGCAAATTTTTAATAGCCTACGTTAACCCATAGATCTCAGGTGTCAGATAAATGGTTTATAGAATTCCAAAAAGGGTACAAAGAAAATTGGAATGAACCTAGTTAAATATCATGGACAAAACGAAATTTAGAGACTGATTTCTGATTCAAGAGCTTCCACGAAAAATTATGTCATACCACCGGATGACAGAAGGAAAGGAGAAACATTTTCAATGAAAGAATGTTAACAATGTGGGCTGCAAAAAGAGGTTTCTAAAATGTTTAAAGTTAGTAGCCTACGTTATGTGGTGTAATATTCCTGTCCGTAAAGTAAATCAATATGACTTATTTTTATAACTGAAATGTCCCCTAGGCTAGTTTGTTAATCTTACAAACGTAATCATCAGCAATGATTAAATAGTAACTGTACTGGGCAGGAGTTTTACTATTTAGTCTACAGTATATTTTTTATACTTTAATATTGATATGTATTTAACTTACACTCAATGTGTTTGTAACAAGGCTAAAATAAATAGTTCTGTTTCTTATCACATGGTCAGCCAACTAAATGACTGAATCATCTGAGAACAGAAAAGGTAGAGGTGTAACAGACACTAATCAGAGTTATCTCCTTCGAAAGTAATAAATTTCATTATACAGACAGACCCTGTGGTGAATGAAGTGAAGGTGTCATTTGCAGAGTGGAAAATTTGTGTTTTTCAGAGGGCCCGGCATGCTGATAAATGTACTTTTCCACTCAGTAAGGAAGGCAATGGTAAATCACCTCACTCCTCGTTTTACTTAGTAAAACCTCTAGAGGTTCAAACCAGCCTTTCGGCTGATGACCTAAACAACAGCATATAGATATGAACAAACTAAAGAAAGTAATTAGATACTTCCAATAAACCTTGATTTACACTGAATAATTCATTGATACAAACTTATTACTGTTTTATAAATGAAGGAATCGATTTAATATTTGTTAAATACGTTAAACTATAATAACATGATGAACGATTAAGGAGTTAAGATTTTCTAATGAGCCGCCATTTTGTATTAAGTGACTTACCATTCCTTTCCGGGCGGTTGCTAGAGTTAAGGCAACATATGGAAGATTCCCACCAAATTAATACCTCCATGTTAAGCGGATGTTAAGATAATGTACGTGCACTGAGCAAATTAATAATGGAGTGGCATATAACTTAAATACTATTTTAGTTAGTCTTTTTAATACGTCCATTTTATAATATTATTTTAAAAATTAACGAGTTTAAACGATTAAACATTTTAAAAATACCAGGTATTTTTCACTGAAAAGCCGAAAATTATTTTCTTACTAGTTACTTCATTATAAATAGCTACAAAACAATCAAGGAATATTAACTTAAACGTATCTTAGGGCTATATTAAATAATAATCTTGACTAGATGTCAATAAATTAGTACATCGGATAAATAAAAAAATGTCATATTTATAGGGCCTACTCAGCTAAAGGAGTAAAATTTAGGATTATTTTTTACTTCCTCTTGCCTATATAAATGTATAGGAAGGAAAGTAGGCCTATTGTTGTCATGACGATTTTTAGAAATCGAGTTTTCACCGGATATAGGGCCTACATACACGTTTTCAGACCCCCTGAACACAAAAAACGTGTTTCTAGCGATTGGTCTGTGGTATGTGCGTGAACAGAATGTCTCAAGAGCGAAACATCGTACGAAAATGAAAAGTGAAAATGTTAGATACTACTGAATGATCCGACACGGACATTTTCTCAAAATCAGTCAACCGGAAGTAGTAGTTCATTCGTGTAATTTTTCATTTTTTTGCGATTTTCTCAAAAACGGCTCCTACGTTGTTTTTTTTAAATCGCCTAATTTACTAGCTACACTTTTTATGCTGTAGGTACATGATAGGGTAGGCGCCATGTTTGCTGAAATTCTTGCGGAGGTTACTCTCGTAGAAAAATAATGGTGTTTTTAAGATTGTGACCATAAAATGCATTTTAGCGTAAAAACGTAGCCTAGTAATAAAAGTTGTTGACAAAAATCTACAACTTTTATTTCAAACATTTCTTTGCATAACGCTTAGTCTCCCAACAATTGGAGCAAACATAGCACATAGACTACCCTAACTTGTAGAGCATAAAAAATTTAGTAAATAAAGTTATTTAAAAAGAAATAGTAGGAGCCTTGTTTGAAAATATCCCAAAACAGTGAAAAATTGCACGAATAAACTACTACTTCCGGTTGATCGATTTCGATGAAACTGTTCACGTCGGGTCTTCTTATAGTACTTAATTTCCAAATCTCAATATCGTGCGATATTCCGTTCTTGAGATATTTTATTCACATACACATACACACCTACCGTTAAAAACATGGATTTTTGGGTTCGAGGGGTTGAAAACGTATATATGCGGAGAAAAATCTATTTCGAAAAATCGATATGAAAATAATATTTTCCTTCCCTATATTTATATTCATAAAGGGTGAGAGAAAGTCAAAATTCGTTAACATGAATAGTCCTACTCTCAATTTAACGATGACATTCAGCGCATTCTATTGAGCATCAAAGCAAATTCTCTATTGATCAATTTAAGTTAGTAATCAATGATTGATTGGTCAATACATCGCTCTGCCATGCTGGATCGATCCCCACCACATTACTCTTAGTTACTCCATTTGTGACGTACAGCACATGCGCACTGTAGATAGTAGAAAGTTATTCATCTGTGTCTTGATTAAGGAATCAATGATTGGTCGATAAACTGCTCAGTCATGCTGAATCGATTTTTGATCTCCACCACACTCCCGTCTTTGGTCACTGTGCTTACGATGTACTCCACATCCAGACTGCCGATTGTGGGAGGTGTTGTTAAAGACGCTGTACTGTGACTTATTTATTAACTTATAGTACCTACCTGAATAATTGTAAACTTCCAATGTTTTTGTACTGTTCCTATCTTGCGTCGCGCTCTATCCACGGTACAGAGTGGAAAAGTTTTGCAATAGTGAAAAGTTTTCTATAATAATAATAATAATAAAACTTTATTTCCAAATTTTTTTACAATTAGGCCTATTTTTAAGCCAGTCACGAAACAATACACCTTTACATATAGTACGTTTTTTCTTAGTTGAGTCCTAGCGTAAACAAGCCACCGGGCGAGTAGGATGAACAGAACAGAGTTTTCAAAAAAATTTGCTTACACTACGTTCGCTCGTACCTTTCATGCCGTTGCATACTTTTACACGAAAAAATATTAAGCATACTATTGAATTTAAACACCATAGATAGAATAAGTTTATGAAGGTGGACCGACGAATGTTGGGTAAATCAGGACCAATACTGACAACCGACAAAATCTTATTTAACTCTTAAATAAAGTAGGTAACTCTTTTCTAAAGGAAAATTGATGAATAATAAGTCTTAAAGCAGTTTTGTTGATATCATCAAATTTGTTTAAAGCAGGTTTAAAGCAGAACGTTTAAATGTTTATGTTTGTTTAAAGCAGGTACGTTTTATTATTTTAACTGAGGTTTTTAAAATACCACTATGTTTAAATTCTTTTTGTACTCTGTGAACACTTGAACAAGATACACCGATAAATTCAGAAGCAAGTGGTTCTATCTCTTTAATTTCTAGGTTAGGATATTTATTAGCAAACTTATTGAAAACATTAATTGCAATTGTCTTTTCTCCGCTTCGTAAAGGTTTCCGATTTTTACGTTTAATATTACTTCCGGAAGAAGAAGATTCGTCCGCCATCGTCAATATATCTGTTGTCGCACAATCACGTATAGGCCTACAACCACGGTCTAACACCCAAAAACTAAGAAAACTACGAAAATTGATGCGAATAAATAGAATTTTACATCAAATCGCACACTAAATCATAAAAACATCACACCACGTATTCCAAAATGTGGCTGACTCATATATTAGGCCTACTACTAATACAAGATTTATTTTGTTTTGATTACACCAATCTATAAATAACAGATTAAGTCATGTGAAATAAAAATAATTTGTGTATAAAAATGACAAAACCATTCTAATTTAATTATTAGACCTATTATATAATACTACTGACGATTGAATTGACAAAATGTAATGAGTAGGTGTTTTTTTAGATCACCGGTTAGCTTGCAAAGAGTTCACCCAAGGCCACGCGTGTTTGTGTGTTGTGTATTTACAGGGACTAGCACATACGCAGTTTGTTTACAACAGGACTCAACTTACAAAAAACGGACTATACCTACCTATACAATAAAATATCTTACCCCTAACCATTTCCAGCCCACCGCAAACTACTTCTATTATTAATGTGATATTATTTCAATTAAAATTTCTAAGTTCAGTATTAGAATGACCGCGACTCTCCTTCAGCGGATGTTTTTCTTTGATGGGAAATTTAATTATTAGGCTTTAATAATGAATTAGTCTTTAAGTAGCTATGGCATCGTACATAAAATTTTATAATTCATATGATAAAGCAAGTAAGATGTCATGATATAAGAGAAAGTACGTATTGATTTTCTACTTAAATAAGGAAAGTGTGCATCGTACATGGAAAGAGAGAAGGAAATATTCTATGATATAAATTACATAAATCCCACGTATATAATGCGTATTTTTAGCTAGGAGTATGCGAACGCTTGAATAAATAAGTAATGTTTACATTTTTTAGTTGAATACATGAAAAATTGAAGGATATGATTCAGAAGACAGAAAATCAGTCGGTGGTACGGGGGGAACGGAGTGAGGAGTTGAACAGAACGTAATGGATGAAGAGTATTAGTTGTCAGGGGCTATGAAACGCTTACAGGTAACCTAACCTAACCTACCCGGTTCTGTAGAGCTTCGAAGCGGAGGGGTAAGGTGAAGGTTGGAGGGAGAGATAAAGTTGAGATAGGAATCCCACATCACTCCCACAGCCCCCTTGATATCCCTAGAAGCTAGGTAGGTAGGTAGTAGTTAAGAGGATGAAATGCAATAAATTCATCTGAAAATCTCTTGAGGCCTTTAAATGGAAACCGGAAAACGGTTGAGAATTCGTTCAGTTAGTTTAGAACATTGAAAAAGCAGTTTTTGCTTCATTACGATGGAAAATACTGACAATTAAAATCGTTTAAAAGTCAGTACGTCATTAAGGTAACGTAGCCAGGCAGCTCTTAATTAATTAAATTCCCTTCATCAATGGCACTTTATTACTTTCTATAATGTGTACTTACTGCGAAATATATTGTAACACATTTAATATATCATAAATTTTATATTATGTATATTACATTTCTAATAATCACAATTGAAAACACTTGAATAATATATCGTACAATTATATTCTGTTTTAATAATGTTCATTGTGCATTTATTTACAAAATTAGGTGTGAAACACTCTCACAACTTTCTCTTACCAATGAAAATAATAAAAATAGAACCTGTTTAATTTTATTATGAGTAAACAATGTAGAATAAAGAAAACTTAATTTTTATAATGAGTCAATGACGCAATATGAAAATCAATCACCGTTAAACTTTAAAATTCAGAAAATCACTAATTGACGTTATACTAAGTGCTTCAGGAATATAGTAATGAATAAAATTCTTAAAAACCACCAGAACCGGTCAAAGAAGGAGTAAAAACATTTATCAATTGAAAAATAGCTACTTCGTGGCTTTCCCACATCGTCAGATCATCACAATACTTAAAATGATACAATTATAACACTTAATTTTGCCCATAACAGGTAGGTGGAGTGTCAAATTACTTCCACTCAATCCAGGGCTGGATAAAATAGTTCTGTTTCTTATCACGTTATCAACCAATGACTGAAGAACTTTAGAACAGAAGAGGTAGTGGTGTAAAAAATTTAAATATCAAAGTTATCTACTCTGAGAGTAATGAATTTCATCATACAGCCAGACCCTGTGGTGAATAAAGTGAAGGTGTCATTAGAAAAGTGGAAAGTAGATGTTATTCGGAGGGCTTGGCATGGTGATAAACATACTTTTCCACTCAGAGAGGAAGGCATTTGTAAACCACCTCACTCCTCGTTTTACTTAGTAAAGCCTCTGAAGATTTAAGCCAGCCTTACGGATTATGACCTAAACACCAGTAACAACATTTATTTTATCAAAGATGTTGATTACTAGTATAAATGTCATAAAATACGAAAGAAGTTTTCATCTCTAATAAAAATATTTTATACAATTGTGTAATTTTAAGTATGAATATTTTCAGTATGTATCAAATTCGCCTTATAAATTTAAAATAAATTTCTACTTTATAAAATCCTATTGCAGTAATTCCTCGGATAACTTTTGTAACCAATTTAAATATCTTCTTTAAAATGTACTCTTCATTAAAATCTTCGTGGAATGTACCTACAGGATAGTTTCATATGAATGTTTTTAGGCCTACACCTTCAAGTAGTTGTCGCTGTAATATATTTATTTTCGAGTGTTTTTCTTTCAGATTTAAATTCAAAGTATTGTAGTGGATGTTGTGTTTAAATCGGTAAGTACATTTACAGAAACAAGTAATACATTTCTTTTAGAATTCTGAGTGAAATGCATGAGGTACATGTTGAATAATTTATTTTAACAGTACCCACGCATTTATTCTCATCGAAGTAAAAAATGGAATTAAAGAAATTTCAACACATACAGTAAAAATAATAATAATAATAATAATAATAATAATAATAATAATAGTTGACTTGACATCACAAGAGATGTAAGATAGAAGAATTCAAGGAATCCCATTTAATAAGACGACACCAGCAGTCTGTAAATAGCAGGTTAAATCCCCCTCTTTACACAAGAGTTCTCTTTACTTCCTTCCTTCCATTCCAGTGCAGCTCTTATTCCAAGAAGCACAAGAAACTTATACAATTCGTGTCGTGCCTTAAGAGGTCGCTCCAATAAAAATCACACGTTTTTCGGTAAACCTTTTGGAAATATACAGGGTGTTCAAAGAGGTGAAACTTTGTGAAAAGATTCAGTACGTCAATAAAAACAATAAAGTTCTTCTGAACAAATGTTCTGCTTCACATTTTATTTCACAATTAAAAAAGATATTTTTCACTTAAAAGTGAAAATTCTTTTAATTAAATTTAGACCTTCTTTAATAGTTGTAAACAACTCTGTTAATTAATAAATCTGTACGATTACGTACACATGCTTATCATTTATTTTTCTTATTCTAAAAGAATATAGCTAAAAAAATCTTTTTATCCTTTCAAGTAAATAATTTTACATTCAAAAATTTATTTTTATTGAATTTTAATGGTTATCTTAATATGCAACTCGTTTTTGTGTATGGCAGCCGCATTGGCGTAGTTGGTAACGTGCTCACCTCTCAACGTGCGGTCTTGGATTCGAATCCCATTCAGGCATGACATATTTTCATACGTTACAAAAATCATTTCATCCTTCACCGTCTGCATTAGCAGTAATTGCAGAATAGTCGGATGTTAAACAAAAAAAAAATAATAATCTGGAGAATCGCAGTTGGGTTAGAGACTGGGTGTCTTAAGGAATAAAATAATTTTCGTTTAATGCTGGAACAAGGGATTGAGTTTGCTGGTTTTGGCTGAGAGAAACGATGACTAGTGACTGATTAACCGACAGATCGAAACTTGATTCAATATTTGTGTAAACACCCGGGATACTTTCCGTTAAAAAGAGGTCTAGAAGATCTGGAACTCTGTTTTTATCAGTTGACCAATAAGTGAGCTTAGCTGTAGACAAGCATGATAACTGATGAATGTGAATCAATTTTAGCAGTACTCGTCCCCTTGGAGATGTTAACCTCTTATCTCATTATGTAGCCTTTATAGAAGGTTTACTTCGTGTTGATATTATATGATAAATAATGATTATTATGTTGTTTTTTTACATATGTTTTTGGGAAAAATTTTTGAACATTAAATATTTAATGAATTGTGTAACATTTCTTGTGTGTGTTTTTCTTTCCTGCAGCAACCACCCTTCAACGCTTCCTTGTTTTAAATTATTGTTCTTTAATAAATTTTGGTTCACCTTGTTCCGTTAAAAGGTGTGACAATATGTCTCTAGTTTTAAGTCCTTCTTGGCTCCTGATCAGTTTGTAAGTCTCGTTGTTTGTGTTCTTAAATATCATTAAGTGTCCGTAATATTGTAGTCGTCGCTTTTTTGATTTCGTAGTCAAAAATTATTCCAGGAAGTTTATCACTGTTTCGTTTGATCGTTTTTTGTGTAACCTATGTATGTTAGTTTCCGGGTCGTAAACCGTTCGCAATATTGTTTGGGCGAATCTTCTGTGTATTTTGTCTAGTTTCGTAATTTCTCCTTTCCTGTGGGATGTCAAGGTTTTCGCAGTGTACAAAACTTGGAGAAGGACAGCTGTATTTAGGTGTCTTAATTTAGTGTTGCGGGAGATACATTTTTTGTTGTAGAAACCTTTTATTTCTGTGTAAGCCATCTTCAGACTCCCGATTTTTTTTTTTGTAGTGCTAGAGCGTCTGACCCGTTTTGCTGGATGGTTTCACCCAAATAGCTGAAGTGATCTACTTTGTTTAATTTGTCAGACTTATGTATAGAGCTAATATATTTATGTTAGTACTCATATTTAGTTCTAATGTAGCCTACCTATAAAGTACTAAATTTATGTACTTATGGAATGCCTTTTGAATCTAAATGTTTTGTTCTGTACAGCAATATAACTTTTCCATCTTCTATCCCAAATATTTAAATTTGTTATACTCGTAATATGCACACCAATTTTTACGTGAAAATAAAATTTATTTTGCGCAAAGTTGGGTGCTCTTACGGTGTTACTTAACAATTTAATCTACATTCTACAAGCTGATTGATTGGTCTAGTCTGTTCAATTTGTCATACCTACTTACGTATAGAGCTAATATATTTATGTTAGTACTCATATTTAGTTCTAATGTACCTATAAAGTACTAAATTTATGTACTTATGGAATGCCTTTTGAATTTAAATGTTTTGTTCTGTACAGCAATATAACTTTTTCATCTTCTATCCCAAATATTTAAATTTGTTATACTCGTAATATGCACACCAATTTTTACGTGAAAATAAAATTTATTTTGCGCAAAGTTGGGTGCTCTTACGGTGTTACTTAACAATTTAATCTACATTCTACAAGCTGATTGATTGGTCTAGTCTGTTCAATTTGTCATACCTACTTACGTATAGAGCTAATATATTTATGTTAGTACTCATATTTAGTTCTAATGTACCTATAAAGTACTAAATTTATGTACTTATGGAATGCCTTTTGAATTTAAATGTTTTGTTCTGTACAGCAATATAACTTTTCCATCTTCTATCCCAAATATTTCAATTTGTTATAGGCTACTCGCAATATGCACACCAATTTTTACATGAAAATAAAATTTATTTTGCGCAAAGTTGGGTGCTCTTACGGTGTTACTTAACAATTTAATCTACATTCTACAAGCTGATTGATTGGTCTAGTCTGTTCAATTTGTCATACCTACTTACGTATAGAGCTAATATATTTATGTTAGTACTCATATTTAGTTCTAATGTACCTATAAAGTACTAAATTTATGTACTTATGGAATGCCTTTTGAATTTAAATGTTTTGTTCTGTACAGCAATATAACTTTTCCATCTTCTATCCCAAATATTTCAATTTGTTATAGGCTACTCGCAATATGCACACCAATTTTTACATGAAAATAAAATTTATTTTGCGCAAAGTTGGGTGCTCTTACGGTGTTACTTAACAATTTAATCTACATTCTACAAGCTGATTGATTGGTCTAGTCTGTTCAATTTGTCATACCTACTTACGTATAGAGCTAATATATTTATGTTAGTACTCATATTTAGTTCTAATGTACCTATAAAGTACTAAATTTATGTACTTATGGAATGCCTTTTGAATCTAAATGTTTTGTTCTGTACAGAAATATAACTTTTCCATCTTCTATCCCAAATATTTCAATTTGTTATACTCGTAATATGCACACCAATTTTTACGTGAAAATAAAATTTATTTTGCGCAAAGTTGGGTGCTCTTACGGTGTTACTTAAAAATTTAATCTACATTCTACAAGCTGATTGATTGATCTAGCCCAGAGACCTAAAGCAGAATTTAAATTATATATAATATAAATATAGATACAACGTTATACGGTTGTCGTTGTTCATAATAATTATCAATGTTGTAGGGTAGCTGGATCTAACTGAGGCAGTTCACTTTTGTTTATGAAAGGTTTATCACAAATTAATAAGTAAGTACAAAGTTAGGAAACACAATCTTGAAGCAATATTTAACTTTTACACAACAAATTTAGCGTTTACCCCGATGTGAGATTAATATATCATTTTGTGTATTCAACTTAGTTTAATGAAGAATGGATAGGGTTGTAACTGATCATTTTTAATGACATGAAAAATAAAAATTTTCTGCATTTTAATGATAATTCCAAAGTATTTCCCTCTGATGATCCTAATTGTAAAAATTACATAAATTGCGGCCTACAATTTATAATTTAGATACTAAAATTTTAACGATACCTATCACTGAGCACCTATCCGTTGAATAATAACTTAAATATGTTTATTAGACGTACAATTATACAACTTAAATTTTGCGGGTTGTAACCATTAGAGCACGGTTTTGCAGAACTGCAATGATGTAAATTAAGCCATTTTCCAAAAAAAAAAATTAACTGATTTATTTTTCTCTCTCTTGCCCAATGTGAATACACTCGTGTCCCACGAAGAGATTGCTATTTTCAAAATATTATACCAGACGTATAGCACACAAGAAACCTAGTTATAATAAATGGATGTGTAAAAGAGTACCCTCCACTTTAATTTACTTATGATTAATCAAAACAAAATGGCGAAATAAGAAAACAAGATCAAAAATCAACAATAATCTTGTGGATAAAACCACTTATATTTACAATAGGATTCAGGTAGAAAAAAAAACAGCTGTTTTTACCACTCCAAATCGATCAGCATAGTTATTGATGGACATCAAATCGAATAAAGGTTAATGAAACAAATTGTGTTCATTAATAATTTTTCACGTTCATATTTATTTCATTTTATTACTTAAGTTACATTGTAACAGATCACCAATTTGAAATGGTTATGGAAATAAAATTACCTACCGCCATTTTGTTTTGATTAATCATAAGAAAATGAAACTTGAGGGTACGATTTTACATAGCCTATCTATTTATTACAATTGTAAAATTTCCAGTTTGTAGAGTGTGCGATACGTCCAGCATATTAATTCAAAAATAGTAACATATTTGTGGGGCACAAATATATGGAAGGTATATATGATAATTCCAAAATATTATATTATATATGGAAGGAAACTATTGTTTTCATGTCAATTTTTCGAAATCGATTATTCACTGGAAATACACGTTTTCAGACCCCTAGTCCTAAAATAACATGTTTTTTAGTGAATGGTCTGAGTGTTTCTGTGTGTGTGAGACCAAAATATCTCAAGAACAAAGATATATCGTAATTACAAAGTTAAAACCTGGAACTTAGTTAAATACCACAATGGGATCGACGCAAAAAGTTTAATCAAAATCGGTTAACAGGAAGTAGTAGTTTATTCGTACAATTTTTCTTTTTTTTGCAATTTTCTCAAACAAAAACGGCTTAGCCTATACGTTTTTCTTTAAAAAAATATCGCATCATGTACTAAAATGTATGCTCTACAAGATAGAATGATCTACTTGTCTGCTGAAATTCTTGGGCCTGTGCTCTTGTGGTATTTTTTTTTTAGACTACGGTTTTTTCTTTTTTTTTATCCGAGGCGGTGAGAAAAACTCATGTTCACTCCCTCATGATGGGGGAAGTAGTGTTGGACTCAATTGAGGCGTCCATGTCCAGCCTTAAGGAGGCTGCAACCGCCTTACCAATTAAAAACCCGTCGCCTGGCCACTTGATCTGACATCACCATACAACCCTCCTCCACCCTCGGAACTGTTTATATAATACTACAAGGAAAATGTCGAGTTAAAAAAAAAATTACATACTGTCAGCGGGGCGTGGAAGGGAACCGTAGTCTAATTCCCCTCTCGCTGTCACTGACCAACACTCACTCTCTCACTTTCATTCATCTTATTCATCACCAGCTCAGGAAATTAGTGTGCCTATTTTACTTACTGAGATCGGGACAGGTTTGATTCACTGTGGGAGAGGGTGATCCCACTGATCTCCATATGTCTCCTTCCTCCACAGTCTCCCAACTACCCTCTCCGCAAACTGAGCGACCAACTTCCAGCTCTCCTTATCCTGCAGCATCGCTGCCCCTACTCTCTGTGGGATCCACTGTGCAACGCCTATCTTCTCAGATGTCTCCAGTCTGTCGAGGCCAAAATAGGGACAACTTTCAAATATATACGATGTTACCTATGATGTTGCCACTGCTGCCAACATCAATCTCTTTGCTTGCCTTGGACCCCCAAGGCATATTAAAGACTGCGGCTTTAATATTCATTTAAAAAAAAGTGTATAACATTAAAGTTATAAGAAATTAGAAAACTCACAAATTTTTATTTCTAGAATTTTTACAGAGCCTCTACTTTAGCGTCATTTTTTAAATGAATTTTTGTTATTTTATTTTGAACACAGGTTGACTTTTATTCAGCGTATTAACTTTTGATTAAAATTAAGTAATTATTTAAATTTTGCATTCTTTACTCATGAAAGGTTATATTTTTATCATTTACGTTAGCTAAGGAATGTCGTACATCATTTCACACAAGATTTTTTAAATTATTTTTCCTATAAAAAAACGTTTTTTAAAGATAAAAAATGAATTATCTAAATTAAAATATCGTGCATTTAAGGAGTTTCCTGTATCATTTTTATACTACTGAATTAGTTTATTATAATTGTGTGCATTTACTATTTAAAAAAATAATACAATAAAAGGAGATAACGGAATAAAAATACAAACGTCAAGATAAGAATGAATGATTACAAATAAAATTAATTTTTAACTACCTATTCTACTGTATTTATTTCTGTATATCACACTATCTCATATGGTAAATTAATACGTTTAATTACTAGATAATAAAAAATGTATTTTCACTACTAAACACAAGAACCTATAATACTTTATGTACTATAGTTAGTATAATATTGTACTGTATTATTACAGAAATAAACATTTTTAACATGTTCTTTTTTGTTTTGAGGTTAACAAATTGTATCTTCTCACAAGTTCACACTGTGCACATTTGATTATAGTGTTTATTAAAGGTACATACAACGTGATACATTTTAGGTGAGTAGTTCTTCTTCTTCTTTAGTTTTCACCCCAGTTGAAACAAAGTCATTCCATGTTTATGTCTCCGAAGAACGAGCCACGGTTTTAGCTTGCTGCTGTCTCTTTCGGTCCCATACCAGTTTCATAATTTTGATTTGGTAGCCCACATTTTCTCTGCTATGATAGTCTTGAATTTGTTTTCTTTCCATGAAGGGGAGTCGGAAAAGCTTACTATCCCTTAACACTTTCCTTTCTTCCCGGTTTTGAATCATTTCTTTGGTTATGATTAAGTCTTTCATTTCGGATTATATATCCTGGATCCATTTATTTTAAGTCTTGTTTTTGAGTTGGTGACTTAGGAGTTGCTAAATGAGTCTTGTATCAGGTGGTCTGTAGAGGTAACTGAAAAAAGCAACTTTCCTTTTTCGCGTGGTGTTGATTATCGACTCGCTTTCTTTGTCGACTATATCGTTAGGGATTATCCACCATTTACCACGGACTTGATGTGAGGTGAGTATTTATATTAATTAAAAATAGGGGTATATTTTTAAAATTCTCTAAATTTATTTTTTATATATAGGCCCTATTTAGTACAGTAATTAATCGGTGATATAATATTTTAGTGTTATATGGAATGTCTAATTTTTAGTGTCTTAACAATAAAATTTGTTTTGTCAACTATTTGTAATTCATTTTGAACAGAGGTCTGTAGAATTTTAGTATTCGTTTTCTAGTCTTTTCCATAAATCGTTGGTTTTTTATTTTACTGTTTTATTCGTTCGCATCACCTGTACTGTACGTTTACTATTTTCGAACCCATTAAATTGCGTAGGATCTTTCACTTATATCTGTCTGCTTTTTCTAGACAAGCCTTCTCGATCATTCGAAGATATTT
Source organism: Catonia carolina (assembly GCA_035578175.1). Lineage (NCBI taxonomy): Eukaryota > Metazoa > Arthropoda > Insecta > Hemiptera > Achilidae > Catonia > Catonia carolina. Next base: position 77,125,564 of record JAQMRL010000003.1, read on the forward strand.
ACGCCCGTACATGCAGTTTTTATCACAGTACTATAATATCTGATCTTAACTTTTTTGAGAGTGATACTTTGTTTACAGGTGGGGTGAACTCTTCAAAGTGCACCGGTCGTTTGTTCTCGTCTGCTGTTGTTAGCTTTCTTTTTGTTGTTATTTCGTTGCATTAGCTGCGCGAGGTAATTGAAAGGTAGTCTACTTAAAAAACTATTCCAATATTTCCGTATTGTGCCTTTAAGGGACGCGGGACTGTTTTGATGCTTGTTTTGTTGTTAGTTGTGTCGAAATAAATCTGTAGTCATGTGTTTTCTGCTTGTTCTTTAAACATTTGTTTTAATGCAGTTTCCATATTCCTATAAAACGATTGCCAATGAATAAAGGCTACATTTATCTATTTATATGTACGTTTTGTTCAATGATGAATTTATTTGGATGAGCTGAAAAATATTATCCGAAATGATTTCACCCCAATTATTTCGGATGATCGGGACTTTACTGCATGTCTCCAATTCAATAGACTTCCGACAGCTATAATACAATATTATTAGGGCTCTACGCATTTTACTGTTGTGCAATTAATAATTCTAAAAAATATTCCCGTTACGGTAACTAAAAAAGTTAAACGTAAACGATTCACCGTTAAGGGGTTGGAAATAGTGTTTAACCCTTAAACCAGTATTTATTGTTAACTAAGTTCACGAGTTGTATGGCTGAATTTTGATGATTTTATTATTAGTGCAACTAACAAATTGCCCCTTAACTTCCAAAAGTTTCCGAACTGTACTCTTAAAAGATTGGAATGGGTGTCAATCTCTTAAACCAATATTTTTGATTTACTAAGTTCGGGACGAGTGAGATGGCTGAAACTCGGTGGAGATGTTACGTATAGTGACTTAAAAATTTCACCTGAACGATTCCAAAAATTTACCCGTAAGGTTTTGAAAAGGGTGTTTACCGATGAAATCAATATTTTCATTTTATTTAGTTACAGGTGAGCTGGTTGCCTGAAACTCGATGGTGATGTTATCTACAGTACATCTAAAATATTAGGCCTACCTTTTTATAATTCTTATAAATGTATACCCGTAAGGGGTTAAAAACTGTGTTAAACCCTTGAAGCAATAATTTTTGTTTTTTAAGTTCCGGACGAGGTAGATGGTTGAACCTCGGTTGAGGCGTCCAAATCTACATACCAGATTTTCCAGACCAAAATGTTTTTTAAAATTTATTTATAGGCCTAACTCTAATTCAAAAATTATTGAAATAAAACAAAATTATACTCGAGTCAAACCGGGACGGGCAGCTAGTCTATACTATTTTTATTTTTTTTATTTTTCAGATAAATTTTTTTAAGTAATTGCAAATTAAAACATCTAATGAAAAATGTAGCCTATCGTTTTATTTTAGTAATTTTGGATCAGAACAAAACATAATAAAATTATCCAACACAATACGAATAGCACGAAGTTCATGTCAATAATATTATGAAATTAAAACACCTGTCAGTTTTATTAATCAAAGAAAATTACCTAAATATTTAATGTGATTGTACTTTTGTGTATTTTTACAACTAATAAGAGAATAAAGAATGGATATGCCAATGGGAATAATCAGTGAAATATTAATAATTGATACCTTATTCATTTTGATTTTACTAATAGGATTATTGTATTATTATTCAATAAAAACATTTAACCATTATGCGATTCTCAATGTGAAATTTATAAAACCATTACCAGTTTTTGGTAATATGATTGAGATGGGAATGGGAAGAAAGACGTATGGGTTAGTGCTTAAAGATTTATATGATGAGTCAAAATGTGAACAAGTTATCGGGATATTTGTGAATAGATCACCTTTTCTAATGATCCGTGATCCAGAGTTAATCCATCGCGTTCTAATAAAAGATTTTAGTCACTTCTTTGACAGAGGAACAACTGCTGATGTCAAAATGGATCCACTTCAAGCAAATTTATTAAATTTGGAAGGTCACCACTGGAAATTACTAAGGAAAACATTAATGCCTGCGTTTAGTTTCGGTAAATTAAAATCAATGATCGATAAATTCAGTGTGTGTGCAGATCGATTAATAAATCAACTTGATGAATTAACAAAAAATAATAACTCAATTGAAATTCAAAAAGAAATGATGAACCTGACAACAGACGTGATTGGTTCATATATATTTGGATTGAAATTCAGTTTATTTAAAAATCCAGACTCAGAATTTCGTAAAGTAGTACGTGAAATATTTAAAAGTTCATTCCGTTCAAAACTACGAATGTTTTTTGGGATAATTGATGATAATTTACCATCAAAACTCGGTTTAACAATGTTTGCACCAGAAATAGAAAGTTTTTTTATGAAGTTAATAAAAGATACTATTAATTATCGTGAAGAAAATAAAATTAAACGAAATGATTTTATACAAATTTTAATGGATTTAAGAAAACGAGATTCAGCACCTTCAAATTTTGACAATGATCAAAATGAAATCTTACTGGAACGCAATAATGATAACGAATCTACAGATGGTACACAAGGTAAGTACTACCATTAAAACTTCTCCATTTTTCTTTTTTCTTCTCTCTTCCTCTACTTCTTCCCTTCCTTTTAATCCATCTCCTCCTTCTCCTACTTCTTCTTCTAACCTCTGTTCCTCCTCCTTCCCCATCAATCCTTCTGTTTATATAAATCCTTGTTTATAAATCCTTCTGTAACCTATATATAAGGGGAGATGGAAAGCAATAAAATAATTTTTGTTATAATTCATGACTCTCTGAATCCATTGATATACGTATATAATACTTGACATTACGCCGATAACAGACAGGTGGAGTGTCAAATTATTTACATTCAATCTGTTCGTTGCAGGACTAAAATAAATAGTTCTGTTTCTTATCACATGGTCAGCCAATTAAATGACTGAATCAATTAAGAACAGAAGAGGTAGAGATGTAAAAGATACTAATCAGAGATATCTCCTCTGAAAGTAATGAATTTCATTATACAGCCAGAGCCTGTGGTAAATTAAGTGACAGTGTCATTTGCAGAGTGGAAAATGTGCTTTTCAGAGGGCCCAGCATGCTGATAAACGTACTTTTCCACTCAGTGAGGAAGGCACTGGTAAACCACCTCACTCCTCGTTTTATTATTAAAACCTTTACAGGTTCAAACCAGCCTTTCGGCTGATGACCTAAACAACAACTTGACATTCTCATTTTCCTTAATATTTAAATTCTATTTTTTTACCTGTTATATTAATATTTTGCATATCTTAACAGTTGTAGTTTTTTTGCCGTTTATCAAAAATCTATATTTTGCGCATTAGGAACATTTTCTGAAAACCTACCAAATCAATTACTTTAGATATTTAGTCATTGTTTCCTTTCTGCACAACCATGAGGTTTTTCAGTCACTTCAGTTAACTACAAAAAATTAAAAATTACATCAAATTTCAGGTTTTGAATAGTCAGTGACAAAAAATATTTCTTGGCGAAAATAAATTATTTTTCGTCGAAAAAACTCATGGTTTTTTAATAAGGTACTATAGAAAGTATTAAAATTTGAAGTAAAATGGGTTTGTAGTTTTTGAGAAAATGTTACTAACGTTACATGGTGCAAGTTAGGGATTCCGTCTCTTCTTAATCCTAAGAAAACTATGTGAAATAAAAATTTAGTTCCAGGCTGAGGGCTTGCTGCAGAGAACGATTAAGATCTGTAACTGCCGTTCTGGCTTTTTCAATTCGATAATATTTTAATCTCCTTGGAATAATCTGTCATTGAATTTACATCCTTAGTAGAATAAGGTTGAAACTCGCTCGTTTGCTCACTGTCGACACGCACCATAAAAGATGACTGACTGAATGACTGTATGTAATAAAAGATTGATAATATGCTAGTATAATCATGTTTCATTCCAGATTCACAATCACTGGTACTGGATGACAAACGTATGGTTGCAAACACATTCGTATTTCTCCTAGCCGGTTTTGAGACAACCGGATCAACTTTAATATTTTGTTTTTATGAATTAGCAAAAGATATGTATATACAAAACAAACTGAGAAAAGAAATTAATGATATAGTAATTAATAAATATGAAAATGAAATCTGCGAAGGGGCAATTAAACGAATGACTTACATGGAACGTGTAGTGGCAGGTAGTATAATGTTTGTTTTTTATTTCCATGAATACTATTTACAATCCGTTAAGTTATTTAACAATACGTACATTTTTTAGCGTTAAAAAAATCTAAATTTATGGATACCACGCTCACAAGCGTAACTTCAATTTCAAAATTAACTGCGGTTGTTGGCCAGGTTAACTTTAAATGTGTTTATTATAAACATAAAATTTAGAAATTATTGTCGGGTAATAAAAACATTTAAAGCAATTAAAATTTTATCGGCGATAGTTGTCGCTAATAGTTTTTTACTTTGTCTGTACTGTAAGTCAGCGTTTTTACTTTCTCTTGTCTATATGAATATATAGGAAGGAAAGTATTATTTTCATATTGATTTTTCTTAGAATGTTGTCCAATCTTTTATAAGGTATAAGGTAAATGATGGTATTCGGTAAAAAATTAATACCACCTTTCCGCAAATATTTTCCCGTATTTTTAATTCATACTTATCAGACATATTTTGAGATTAAATATGCCTGTACGCTGTGTGCTCTGAACCCAGTACATTTGGGATTACCTCAAGGCAGTGTTATAATCCACATCTATACGTACCACACACATCTGACTTTCACACGACTCAACAAACTACCACAGTTACCTTTGCAGACGACAAGGCTATTTTTGCTACAGACATAACTGCAGCAGAAACGTCAGATAAATGTCAAAGACTTCTGTAGAAAGTGAAAAACTGGAAGGTTAAAATAACTCAAACAATATCTTACGTAATAACTCCTTCAATCGCTTTATGGGAAACTAAACTTAAAATGTTTTACTTCTCACACAAATTTACATGTTTACAGCAAAATCAGTACTGTACAAATAAAATCAAATAGTACTGGGAACTGGAATATTGTTGACATCAATACGAACCAACAATGGAGTTAGTTATACAATCTGAGAATACCGTAATTTATGTAGTAAATAATTGGTACAATCTTTTTTACTTTTGAAAGGTTTGCATAACTTTATGTGCAAAACTTAAAATTGACATACTTTTAAATACCTTAAGTACGTAGGTAATCTAACCATTAAGTAATTTTAAAAAAATTAAAAAGAGAAAAGAATATAGGATGATATATTGTAGAGTGGTATTATATCGAACGTGATATCTGAGTAATACAGTTCACTGTATACAATAAAAAAGATAAATTAACACACTAACCTTACTCTAATTAAACTAAAAAAGGAAGAGTTTATTTTACCGATCACAATTGGCTTTTCAAATTTTAAAAATTAGGACTGTGTTACTCAAGACGCTGTAAGCTTCCAACAGTGAAAGAATTTTTGAAATCGGTTGGGTAGCTTCTGGAATTACCACTTTTTTTTGGTTTAACGTCTAACTGTTCTGCGATTACTGCTAATGTAGACGGTGAAGAATGAAATGATTTTTTTGCAACGTATGAAAATATGCCGTGCCTGAATGGGATTCGTACCCAGGACGGCATGATAATAAGCGAGCACGTAACCAACTACGCCAATGCGGCCGACAAGGAATTACCTCTTACAAAAAATAAAACTAACAAAATAACAAATAAACAAAAATTACTTTTCTTTTGCTTGTTTGGCCTCAATGGACCACTTTAGTCAGTTTAGAAGCCTTTAGTTTGCGATGGTACTACTTTAAGCATTGAGAACGCTTTAGGCGAACTTCCTCTGAACAAACACGTACCGGTCTTTTAGGTACAATTGTGGTCTTTTATAGGAATGGTGTGGTCTTTGATTATCTGTTCGTATTTGGGTGATTTTTCAACTAAGTCCTGTTCAGTTAATTTCAGCGCTTGCATGTCCTTTAGTACCTCTTTATGCCAAGTGTATTAGGTCTGGAATTTGGATTTCAACATCTGTTTGACTATTCTGTAGAGATGTCTGTCGAGTGACATTCTGAGGATATGACCAAAGTAGGACACCGGTTTCTTTCTCATTGCTACTGTTAAGAGCTTTATATCTTTGTAAACTTGGTCGTTCGGTAGTAATCTGTATTGATTGTCAACTTAGTGTTTTTTACCAATGCATGTTCTGAGAATCCTACGTTTTATTTTTCTGCACGACTCCTTGACGACTTGACTATCGGTCCATGCCATTGTTTCACTAGCATATAATATTTTGGTTCTTATAGTAGTTTATTAGTGTTTAATTTTTGTGTTAACCGAGAGTGATTTCTTATTGTAAATGTTCCGGGTGAGTTTTTGTCCGATTTTAAGTTTGTTCAGTCTGTTATTCCAGCAGAGTTGTTCTGAGAGTCTGTGATGAATGTTTTCACCTAAATATTTAAACTGTTTACCACTTCTATTGAGTGATGTCCTATGTCTAACTTGTCTTCATGTTCTTTATAATATTAATGTGCAAGTATATAAGAATTGATAATGAAATTTGGTATTCTTTTCTAAGGAAAAATACCAGGGTGTTTACCATCGCTTGAGCCAGTACTCAAATAAAATAAAACTAGCTGTATATGATTTCAGAGACTATAAGAAAATACTCAGTGATAACTTCAGTTACAAGAAAATGCACGAAACCATACTCTATACCTGGTACATCAATACATTTAAAAACCGGAGAAAAAATCATAATACCTGTGTATGCAATCCACCATGATCCAAAGTATTATCCCTTTCCAGAAAAATTTGATCCGGAACGATTCACTGAAGAAAATAAAGCCCAACGACCAACTTGTACTTATATGCCATTTGGGGATGGACCTCACATTTGCATCGGTAAGTTTAATAATATTTGCCCAAAAAAGGCTGGTGGAGTGTTGAATTATTTGCACTCGATCTGCTAGTTCCCAGGCTACAAAAAATAGTTCTGTTTCTTATCACATAGTCAGTCAATTACGACTGAAGCATTCAATTACAAATACAACTGAAGCATTTAAGAACAGAAGAGGTAGAGGTGTAAAAGACACTACTACTGGCTACTAGTAGTCAGAGTTATCTCCTCTGAGAGTAACGAATTTCATTATACAGCCAGACCTTGTGGTAAATGAAGTGAAGGTGTCGTATGCAGGGTAGAAAGCAGATGCTTTACAGTGAGCCTGGCATGCTGATAAGCATAGATATCCATTCAGTGAGGAAGACAACCGTAAACCACTTCACTCCTCGTTTTATTTAGTAAAACCTCTAGACTAGAGGTTACCAGCCTTTTGGCTGGTAATTTTATAGCTGAAAGATAAACATCTGGTGTTAAACACACACTCAACTTTCTCTTCCCAATTTAAGAAAGAACCAATTTTAATTATTAGCAAATGTAAAATTACTAACTGCCACAAAACGAAGATGGATTATATTGTAAGATTAATTTTACAAGAAGAACAGTTCCCTTACAAATTTCAGCCTACAGTATTCTGTAAAGTACAAAAAAAATGTAGAAACAGGGCGATTTTAAAGAAAATTGTAGCAGATCTTAAGTTTTAAGTTATAACTACATATAATATTCCCGTTTTTGAGTTATTTTGTTCACTCACATGACAATGAAATATAAAAAATGCGTTTTTTATCTCAATGGATCTGAAAACGTGTATTTTCATAAAAACTACTTTAAAAAAATTTCCTTACTTTAATGTCATGTAGGATAAGACAAAGTAAAAGGTAAAGGACATTAAAGCATTTTGGAATTAATGTTGTGTGCTGTAAATGTTTAATTTTTAATGAGTGATTATAACTTTGTCTGATTTTACAAGTAAATTGGATGAATTCTTGAAGGTTCACATTGTAATTGGAACATAAATTGTAATACTACTTGTAAAAAATTTATACACTAAATTACAGTACAAGAAAGTAAAGTTTTTATGGTTAGTAAAAAACTTTTATAAACTAATTTTCTCAATTTTTCAGGAGCAAAATTTTCAATTTTTCTAATAAAAGTAGTTTTAACGAAGATAATATCTCAGTATATAGTAACACTTAATCAAAAAACAGAATTACCACTAAGATTTAAAGCCAGAAATCTTCTGCTGACACCAGACCAAAAAGTATGGTTAGATTTGCAACCAATAACTACAATTTTAAATTAATTCCTTGATTTTAGGTAAGTAGATTAAAATTTAATTTTTTGTATAATACTTGTTTCCCAACTCTGATATGATCAACAAAACCACAAAAGTATAAGTACAAATTCAAAAAATTAATGAAGTTTACAAAATGTAATAAGGAATTTGTTTGTAATGCAGCAGACATTGGTAATTCGATAATAAAATCAACTTTACAAATCACTTTGTGTACTTATTATAGACGCTACAAAAACGATACCATTTTGAATACGAATCAAGAGGAAAATACAGTAGTTACCTCTATTCACACGTGATGACGTATTTGTTTTAAAAAAATGTTACTGTAATACTGAAACTACTACATTCTATTAATCACAGAAATCTCTGCAAATATTTAAATAACAAATTTAATACTCGTCTGAAAGCCATATTTTAATTAAGTATTTCATTTAGTTTTCTTCACATACTTATTCAGTAAAATTTTTACATGAACAGGCCAGAACGATAGCTTTACTATCTACGCTACTACGTAAATTACCGCCGCTACGCAACCAATTATTTAAATATCCTCGAGAAACTAATGATAACAAATCCTCGAATCACTGACATCCCCTGACAACTCCCGAAGATGACTGTTATGGAAAGAAAATCTTTAAAAATAAGTTCAAATTTAAAACAAAATAAATACTAGGCCTACATGTTAATATATTGTATAGTCAATTAAATTTTAAAACTAAAATTCTTCAGTTACAATGTAATGTTCCCAATAACTTTGGGCGTTAGGTACTCGAAACCACTGAAATAAATGATTTTTTCCTTATATTATCTTCTATTTTATCAAAAAAATTAATTGCAGTAAATTAAAAAATCTCTTACGAGACCACGCGTCTCATGGCTCTTGACAATTTTAAAAAAGGTTTACCTTTAATTTATGGCAAAAACCATTAGTGATCTTTCTATCCACTATAATGATACTATTTTTGTTTCAAAATTTTGATTTGATTGCTTAACTTCCGGTTTTTGATCACTTCCGGTCAAAACCGGAACTTCAAACCTAAATCAGACCCACTTATTTTTTGAGGAGATTACGAATTAAAAAACCGTTTGTTGCTAATTCTTGTATTAGTTTCTGATTAAAGTCTGATGACCTTTAATCAGAAACTAATAACGGATAAAGGAAAATGATTGACAATATTTTAAAAATTACTACCAATTATATTCATTAAAATATAAAATTACAGTAATTCCTAAAATTTAAAAATAATTTCTGATCCTACTTACAAAATGACAATAGTAATCAACTAGAAAAAATTAAATATCCGATGAACTTTTTAATTTAAAATGAGCGAGAAAAATATAATACTTAAATAATAAATTAAGTATTACAGTTCTACTCATTTGATTAAATTTAGAGCAAATTTTTAATGAGTTATGAACATAAAATTAAAATAAATGTTTACCTAAGGGAAAAGTTTACCTTCAAAAACAATTTTTTTAAAGGTTTCCTTTATTTTATAGAGGAAGTTATTGTTGACAAAATGTCTTAGTTATTTTATCGATATCAGTTCTTTAAATTCAATAAATAAAATTTAATATCGTATTACAGAGAATCACAAAAATATAAATACGAGATTGGCATTAATAATTACATTGGGGTTGAGCAGACGTACTGCTATGTTTTACCTCTAAGAATAGGCCTACAGCAGAAATATTATTAAGGAAATTTGTTAAAATTATGAGAAAAATAAATAAACAGAAATACTTTTTTTCAATATTGAGTAGGCTTACTTATTTATTTGATCACTGTAATTTAGTAAACGAATTGTAATAAAGTTTCAACTAACTGATGGTTTTATTTCCTGTTCTGGTTTGATTTAGCAGAAATGCAATATTTCCATTTAAAAACCGCTTTCAAAACTGTTTTTTTAAAAATTTAGACCAATGTTTCAAAGAATTATGATCAAAAAATTAAAATAAATAAGTGTTTACTAAACGGAAAGTTTACTAAAAAACAATTTTTATTAAGAAAGATGTTACACTATTGTTGTGAGAAAATTATTCTCAACCGAAGGGTATAGTTACTTTATTAATAAAATTCGTCTTTAAGTCAAAAAATAAATCGTTATTTCGTACAGACGACAAAAAATATTTTAGCATTGTACATTATTCTAGAAACGGTTGAACGGTTGAATTGGAATGTTTCATTGAGTTATGATCAAAAAATTAAAATTAATAAGTGTTTACTAACCGGAAAGTTTACTAAAAAAAAACAATTTTTATTAAGAAAGATGTTACACTATTGTTGTGAGAAAATTATTCTCAACCGAAGGGTATAGTTACTTTATTAATAAAATTCGTCTTTAAGTCAAAAAATAAATCGTTATTTCGTACAGACGACAAAAAATATTTTAGCATTGTACATTATTCTAGAAACGGTTGAACGGTTGAATTGGAATGTTTCATTGAGTTATGATCAAAAAATTAAAATTAATAAGTGTTTACTAACCGGAAAGTTTACTAAAAAAAACAATTTTTATTAAGAAAGATGTTACACTATTGTTGTGAGAAAATTATTCTCAACCGAAGGGTATAGTTACTTTATTAATAAAATTCGTCTTTAAGTCAAAAAATAAATCGTTATTTCGTACAGACGACAAAAAATATTTTAGCATTGTACATTATTCTAGAAATGGTTGAGAGAAATATATAGCTCATAGTAAGAACTGCGTATTGTATGGGGTGGAGTGTGTTGAACAAGGATAGTAGATTCTGATAAATGAAATATTTTGAATGGGAATTTTCAGAAATCGAAACTAGTAGAAATGTTTGTTTTTATTTTGATTCCTTCTAAAATATTTCTCTAGAATTGGAGTAAATGATCAAAGGTCCTAGATTAACTATCAGACCGCAGGTATAAAAGCAGTTAACGCCTTTTGTAGTCAATTAGGAATACTTGAATTGTGAATGGAAAGTGGTTGTCGGGCCGTTTCGAAGTAGTGACTGTACTGGACCGGTTCTGAGTTTTAATAGAGCATTAATTGAAATTTATAGTGCTTAATAAATATTTGTTTGTGGTTTTAAACGGTAGTTTGTTAATTATTTCATTTACCCAGATCCTGAAACGGACCTTAGAGACAAGTGTCATAATACTTTTTTCTTTTTAAGTGACAAATTTTCACACGTTTTTCAGCGGAAAATATTTTTTATTAAGATAAACTTTTGAGAAATCAGAGTAATTCTAGTACTATATATATCATCTGCTTTATAAATACAACATGTAGACCTACTAACGAAAGAAATGTGAAACGCATCGTATCACGTATTAACAATACATATCTTGACAATAAATTTAATAATATGTTATCAGATTTTTATAGAATAAAAATTACAATAATTACTTGAAATTTCGTTAAAAAAGTTTCGTGAAGAAAGTTGTAGAAAAGTTTTGAGTACTTTTTCCTAACTAGTATTGATTAATGATAAAAGTTTCAGAAAATAAAAGGGTAAACTCGTGTTTTAATTCAATTCTTTAAACAACTCCCGTAGCGTAACAGCTAACTCAGTTCCTTAGGGAAGGCGGGTCTATGGTTATAGAACAGATATTGTTCAACTGATTCAACGAAAATTAAGTTAGATAAGAACTCCGAAATGGCCTACTGGAAAGAATACAAAATTATTGTCGGAATTTGAAAGTTGTCTTGTTAACAAATTATCTGGATGCCTATTTCATGTGAATAATTTATGTTCACTTCTATAGAATAAATGAATGGCAAATCGCACTAACTTTCTCGGTAATCTTCAAGAAATAGCCTACTTTATTTTACTCGCTCTCAGACCGATTTCAATATTATGTTCACAACAGTTATAATATCGTCAACAATGGCAAACGATATAGAATTTAATAAAATTACTTTACAGAAAATTTAAAGTTGGTGATAAACTAAGCGTTGGAAAATATATATAGAAATGTTGTTTAAACTTAAAATTTTACCAAACCAAGTGTATTTTCTTTATAATTGAAAAAGAACTAGGTTGGTTATCACAACCTCTTTTTCCACACAAGAACGTAGAAGCCCCAAGTTCAGAGCGCAGTTTTCTAATGACTAAAATTTTACAACTAGTATCACAGGCATAAAAATAAAGTTTACATTAAACAAGAAGTAATATTATAGGCACAAAGTAAAGTATTTAATTGTTATCAGCACTGTTTTGTTTTGATGTATGGGTAATTAGAAGGAGATAGTAATTTATAAGAATATAGTACAGTCGGCACTTATTGATAACTAATAACCCCCCGCCCTTTGCGCTTCAGATAAACTAAACTTCAATCGTTTGTCTTTTCGTACAACCTTACATGTTCTAAGCCAAATCACCGATGTACAAATAAAACTAATTAGAACTCGAAACAAAATTATTATATCAGTATATCACAAGTGGAAGAGGGAAAATATGAACTGATTATACATGAATACGTGTTATAAGAAATTTTAGAAAAAATCTATTCCGTAAAGGAAATCGTATGATACTTTTAACTTTTGGAAGGTTTAAGCCACATAAAATTTTATACAAGAATAAAGTGTGGTATCATTTTGGTAATATACTATATCTTGAAAATAATTTTCAAAATTTTTGAAAATATGAAAGTTATAAACGTTCTTTGATTAAGTACGTCTATTAATTTTGGGAAAATCAATTAATTTCATAACTTTTTTGCAAAGATCTTGTACGGGCTTATTCGACGGATGCGAAGAATACAGTAAATTTTTATTCCCAAGTATTTAACAGAAGTTTCGTTCTGAAAAATTTGACAGGCACAAATTGTGAGATAAGGGCGGATATGAGCCAATGATGTAATGTAATTTAAAGATTCCAAAAGGCTAAACCTGACCGGGAATCCAACCTAGAGTCTGGCGTAACAACTAATTGCACTGACCATTACACCAACGACGAAAAAATCTTTTAGGTATACCAAGGTAGCATTATACAGTGAATTGAACGCGAGAAAGTAACACTGACTTCAGATTAATCCATAAAGCCCCTAATTGCGTTTTTGATCACCATAACATTTTCTACAGTAATAAAAACTTGTAAGTGTAGCCTTAAAAAAAGTTTTAGTTTAAAAGCAACCATCAATTGGTAAATATACTAAAGAAATCATTAAAGCTTTAATAGTTAGAAATTAAGATTTCACTACTTTATAATCACGCCAGAAAATTTCATTTAAAAAGTAGTAAAATTTTATTAGAATGTAACGTGCTTAGTTTAAGTCATTCTACGTTTGTTGTACTGTCGGTAAAAATAAAGGAACGTGAATTAAGGCTTTTATAAAGGCTTACAAAGCTTGTACAGAAGACAAACTGTTTTGTTAAGTAATTGGTGGACCAAAGGAGAGAGATGGTAAACGAGGAAATAAAAGAGAGGGTATGATGGAGTGTGAAGAGAAGGGAGAATTGAGGCTTAGAAACGTGATGAGGTAGCATTCAACTGGATCCAGGCTAGCATCGGTCAACCACAAACTAGAATTAGGCACTTTGCGTCGTCCACGTACATGGTACCCATTATGAATTAAACCAATTCTATATCATGCGGATTATATACATATATATATGTTATATTATATTACATAAACTTCAAACTTTGCAACATTATGAAATTCAACTATCTAATGACTTGAAATTCGCAAATGTGTCTAAACTATTTCATACCCCTCCCTGTTCAGTAAAGCTTCGAAACTGAACAAAATATTTATCTAACAATAAATTAAATATTTATCAATATATAATATCATTTAAATTGTTGGAAAATGAATTCAGAAAAGGAGGAGCGTGTTCTAACCCATAATGTTATTAAACAATATGGAAATTAAATACAGGTTAACTACATAACGGGTAAGTTTAAAAAAATATTTTTATTTATCTTACCCTTTATAAATTATATAATACATAACATACTATTGTATATAATGTGCTTTATAATTATAGTGATATACGAGGTGTGGCCATTAAATAACGAGACTGACGTTGTAAAAAATTTAATTTTTATTTTTATACTTTATCACTTATTGTTACCTTCAATACTCCTTCTCTATACCTACAACGCTCCATGCAAATTTTCCATTGTTGGAAACAGAGCTGGAAGTCATCTGCTGTTAGCTGTTTCAGGACACATGCCGCTTTCTCTTTTACAGCTTCCACAGACTCAAACCTTGGCCCTTTTAATGAAAATTTCACCTTAGGGGATAGGTAGAAGATAATAACATGTGATAAAACGTGGTTTTTTCTTATGATCCGGAAACGAAGCGCCAGTCCATGCACTGGAAGAACTGAGCATCACCGAGAGCCAAAAAAGCTCGAATGAGCAAGTAAAAATTTAAAGCAATGATGATTGTTTTTTATATCCGTGGAATTGTGTACCTTCACTGGGTTCCTGAAGGTCAAACAATTATTCAATATTACTACCTTGAGGGACTTTCAAAACTACGTCAAAGAGTAAGGAAAAACGCCCTGAAATGTGGAAGGACAAATCATGGGTTCTCCACCAAGACAATGCGCCAGCTCATTCCGTGTTATCTGTCAAGAGGTTCCTAGCCAAGTACAGCATCTTAGTGTTAGAACATCCACCTTATTCACCAGATATTGCAACATGTGATCTGTTCCTTAAGGTGAAATCTGTATTAAAAGGAACAAGATTTTAGTCTGTGGAAGCTGTAAAAGAGAAAGCGGTACGTGCCCTGAAAGAGCTGACAGAAGATGACTTCCAGCCCTGTTTCAAACAATGGAAAATTCACATGGAGCGTTGTAGGGATAGAGAAGGAGTGTATATTTAAGGTGACAATAAGTGATTATGTAAAAAAAAAACTTTTTTACAACGTCAGTCTCGTTATTTAATATCCACACCTCGTATTATATAAGAATTATTATATTATATTACTATACCGGGTGGTCCATTTAAATTGACACACATTTGGTCAGCTGATGTGTTTCATGTAGGCATGACATGACATGTGTTTCATGTCGTGTTTGATGTTAAATAGTAAACTTATGGCAAATGATTAAATGGTAAAAAAAAATATTAATTTTGGTAAAAACCAATCAATATTCTGCATTTTAAATAATTACAAAGCTTTACATAAATTACGGAAACAAATTTTCGAAGTGAACCTAATTCTGTAGATTTTTCGGTACGTTTTAAGAACGACCCCTGAACATTTAATAGAGTTTCTCTTTTGATATCTCTTCAGGCATTAGTTATACATTTTTTCATGTTTTCAGGGGCAGTTGGTATTTCTGGGTAAACCTTTACTTGAAGTAACCTCACAAAAAGTCTACTGGAGTAATACAGTGGGAACGAGCAGGCAAATGAACTGGATCCCGTCGACCAATCTATTGATCATTGTATTCACGGTTCAAAATTTCTCTGGAGATAACTGTTCGTAGTTATTTCTACACAGTTTTATAAAAAATGAAATCTCGTGAAGACAAATTGTTTTCTCAATTTTTATCCGATAATTCAGTGAGGAGGCTAGAGAGAAAATACAATAAAACATGTTCTGTAGAATAAATCTTCAATTACTCCGCATTGAAAAAAAAAAATAAAATTATAAAAAATTTAAATTTAAACTACGTACGACAAACCTTTTATACCTTTTCTGGAAAGCCAATCACGGAAACCACCTAGAGACTCACCACGGATTTGCTTAATTCCTCAAGTTATTTTAATATTCACAATGAATCATTAGTCTTAAAACAATCTTTTAAGTATAATTAACTAAACAATACAATATAATATATTAATTATTCTTTAGGGCTTCAACGACGAACACAAGTAAAGTACCAGATTGACGAAGAATCGAGAACAACATGCAGTGAAATAACTTTGAGTGTGAGGTGTAAAATGCTACTTACCGTGACTTAAAATGACCCTAAATAACAAAATTTAAATAAATATAGATATAAAAAATATTTGAATTTTTATAATAAGATTATGTGACGTAATAGGCATTTATATAATCATAATAACGTTTGCGTACGAATAGCATGATAACAGGGTATTTTACCAATGGAATCAAGAAATAAGTAATAAGAAAAGTTTTTTCTGAAGAGGGATTGAAAGATGGAAACGGAAACTTAAGAGGACAATCTTTTATTTCCAATTTAACTCTGCCTGAAGACTTTCACAAAGTTCAAGTAGTGCACCGCTTCAATGCAAGAGAACGTTACACAACTTCTTAGCGACAATAAATGTACAAAAGATATTCACTGTACAAAATAAAATCAAAATCATACAATTTAAATTTAGTTGATTGTTTCAAACATCGAAATAAGATCTATAAATACCAGAAAAATATTTTAATACAGGCATAATATTTAAAAAAATACATAAATAAATATGTAACTCTATTTTCATCCATAATCTGTTGTACAACGATAGATAAGTAACAACATATTGTTTAAAACTAACACACGAAAAAATTACAACCCAGTGATTAAATCTACAAATTATAACATGAGAATATACAGGGTGATTCATGAAGTTCTCCCCCCACTTCTACAGCACATTGTACTAGTAAAAATAATGAAAAAATGTTATATAAACATAGGTCCGAAAACGCTTCGTTAGCGAGTTACAGCTAGCGAAAGTTTCGCCTGGATTTCAGTTCACCAGGTGAAATGAGGTCTTCCTGGAATTGTGGTAAGGTAGATTAAGGGGCGAATTCAATCATTTCTTATGGTTTTTGATCTGATAAATTGAATAAAACAGGTCCCAGAACTGTAAGTTAAATAGTTTTTAAGAAAACCAGTGTCAAATGCAAAAAATGGAGTGAAAAACTTATTTTTTCATCTTTGGGCAAGGATAACTGTATTATTTCACCAAGAAACAGTTAAAATTTTTCAATAAAACATGTAGAAAATTTTATTCTGAACAAACCGGTGTAAATTAAGTACACAGAAAGCGAATAGATGTTTGATTAAATGAGTTTTTATTCATAAGAGTACAAAGTAAAATTAACCGGAAAAACTAAAATGAAAAAATGTGTTTTTTTCACTCCATTTTTTTGCATTTGACACTGGTTTTCTCAAAAACTATTCGCTTTCTGTGTACTTTATTTACACCGGTTTGTTCAGAATAAAATTTTCTACATTTTTTATTGAAAATTTTTAACTGTTTCTTGGTGAAATAACAAAGTTATTCTTGCCCAAAGATGAAAAAATGTGATTTTCACTCCATTTTTTGCATTTGACACTGGTTTTCTCAAAAACTATTTAACTTACAGTTCTGGGACCTGTTTTATTCAATTTATCAGATCAAAAACCATAAGAAATGATTGAATTCGCCCCTTAATCTACCTTACCACAATTCCAGGAAGACCTCATTTCACCTGATGAACTGAAATCCAGGCGAAACTTTCGCTAGCTGTAACTCGCTAACGAAGCGTTTTCGGACCTATGTTTATATAACATTTTTTCATTATTTTTACTAGTACAATGTGCTGTAGAAGTGGGGGGAGAACTTCATGAATCACCCTGTATTATACTATTCTTAATTATTTACAATTAATTAAGTGAATATAAAAGAAACAAAAAATTTCCTTTACCAAATGAAAATAAATGAAAAAAGGGAGATAAAAATGCATAACCTCAAAATATATGTACATCAAACCCCCCTGAAGATAATTAAAAATTTTAATTTAATTATTTTAAATATTCACACTCAACCGCACCGATCATCTATAACATATTGTGACACTTATTGCTAAGGTCCGTTTCGGGATCTAGGTTATTAAATAATTAATACACTAAAGTTTACAATTACAAATATTTATTTCACTAAAAGATTACAAAATAACTAATTAAACTAATTATAATTAAGAAATACAATACATGATTTAATAATTCACTTAAAATAAATAACAAACAATAATTAACATACTTAGCCTACTTACAATCACTTTTATAGATTACACTAACGTACAAAACACAACCTGCATTCACAAAAACTACACATTAACTTTACGATACACTCACAAAAGAGACTTTACACAATAGACACACAAAGACGCAGTGTTACAATCATCGACTGACACAATGCTCGGTACGCGCCTACCTACGTCCGATGGACATTCGTCAAAGATCAAACGATTACTGACTGGACCGCGCCCGGGGCCTCCTTTTATAATTATTCACAAAGATCGTTCCAGACAATTTAGAGAATTCTACTCAAGTACAAAAATAACTCTTTATTAATGAATGCTAGAAAAATCCCTTTGTTAACAAGTCAACTATTGTAAATAGAAAACGTAAACAACCTGATAAACAACTTCATAAAAATACCCTTTTTATAACACACAATACTCTTTTATAATAGGCGTACCCTTTATGGTTAAAACTGTCATTTATTGCTGCTATTGCTGCTATTGTGGATTGTTATTTTTATTCTTTCTTAACTTATTTTATGAATGGAGTTCTGGAACATTCGTGAAGCATTCTCGTCTTCTCTTGGATCTTGTTACAATATTAACACACTACATCATTTGCAACCCATCGGCTTGGTCTAGAAGTAAAGTCGTCACCATGAGGAATGGTCGTTCTGAGTCTGTACAAGACTACACCTCATTTACACGTCATACATTATCATCCTTATCTCACTGGATCATAGGGTTACTCGTTGTTCTTAAATTGAACAGACTGCAGCGTGCACACATTAGAGTAAAAAATATATATATTATTTACAAATTGTAAATACATATTTACAGGTAAATATAGTAACACAGGTTACGTTCACCTTACGGCGTCAAACTGGTCCACCTGTGATGCTGAAAAACATTCATAGTCTATCCCACGGCCAGGGTGGTGCGATATCTTGGCTTATGGTTTGACAGGCGACTAACTTATAAGCATCATCTGCGTAGGAGACGGTTAGAATTTAACCGCCGCCAGAAGTTACTCTTCTGCTTAATTAACTCTCGATCAAGATTGTACCTCCGTTCCAAGATTTTAATATACAAATTCCTATTAAGACCGATCTGGACTTATGGTGTCCAGCTCTTTGGAATAGCGGCAGAGATTAATTAAAGTCGATGCAAGCCTTTCAATCAAAATTTTTAAGACTTGCTTCTGGCGCTCCTTTTTATGTAAACAATATAACCCTCCACGACGATTTCAAAATTTCGACAGTAAACCGCGTCCTTGTGTAGTACGTTTCACAAAAATTTAGATGTCCATCCAAACCAACTAGCCCGTGATCTAGCCACAAGGAACGTTCCAACTGTGCGTCGTTTAAAGCAAAAATGGAGTAGAGACCTCATGGTCTGAATAACGGACATTATCCGAAGTTTGGAACGGAGAATGTATCGCTGGGTACCTCTTCTCCTTAAAGTGAAATTCCCCACCTTCATTTAAAAATCAAATACAGAAGTTCTGCAGCTCAATGTACAGTACCGTAATAAAAATTAAAGACGAAAACATTATTAACGTATATATTTAGTCGTTTTATATATTTACGACTCAAACTACGAATTTCTTTACGAATCATTTACACGTCCAAAGCTTGATGTACGTATTTATAATACACCATAGTGCATTTTAAAGTGGTTTACAAGCGTTTCGTTTGAAACTTTTGCAAAAAATATAGATTTATTTTTTTAATAATTTATTTTAATTTCAAAGGTTGTCGTTATAATATACGTAATAAATATTTTAATTACAAGTTCATTAGTCTATTTTAAAACGGGAGAATGGTGAGTTACAATATTATTGTGGATAACGACCAAGATTTTCATGCAACGTTACATAAATAAATAAAACTAAATACATTTTAAGAGGTTGTGGTTGTGATTTTCTCAGCTGGGTCGGGTGGTCGCGAAATACGGAGCAAAACATGCAAAACAGTTACAGTATTATTATTTATTTAAAAGAAGACAATAATAATAATAATAAAAATAATGAACTATATACTCAAATTTCTTTTTACAGTAGTAACTAGACACATTCTTTAAAAAAGCTATAAAACCATAAAGTTCGATGTGGAGGAAATTGACCTAACCAACTATGACTAAAAGACATGTCCTAGAGTAGGTCCTCCCTTTTTTTATTTAGTAATACAGTACCAAAGAGATTTAAAACTACGTTAGTGTTGAAACCAATGACACTTTATAAAAAACAGTTTGTAGAAATAAAATACATTCTTTAAAAAACAACTTTATAAAGGACTCGACTTTTAAAAGACAATTATTTAAATTTTTTACATAAAAAGAGGAAGCAAATTCAACATTTCGTTTGATTGTTTGGAGCCAAACGATCACAATGACTACGATAAAAACCTTTTGTTGCCAGTTGTGAAAGGATTAGGTGCCTATTTCTAGTGCTGTATTTGAGGAATCTACTCTGCAGATGTAACCTGTTTTTATGGCCTCTACCTATAACAAAGAGTTGTCTTGTATCCATTTCTGGATAATCAGCGAAATGCTGCTCAGACAAATATCTCGAAGGTTTGTGTTTTTAACTTTGCTTTTTAATTTCTGCACTTTCACAAGGTGGAACTAGACGATCAAGTGCAATTAATTTAACAGCCGGAGGAATATTAATTTAATTGGACTTGATCTTCTAGTTCAAGGGTTACAAAAATTAGTTCTATTTATTATCTCATGGGCAGCCAATTATATGACTGAACTATTTAAGAACAGATGACGTAGAGGTATAAAAGACAACACTAGTCACGGTTATGTCCTCTCAGAGTAATGCAGTTCATCATTATACAACCAGAAACTGTGGTGAATGAAGCGAAGGTTTCATCTGCAGGATGGAGAGTAGGTGCTTTTTAGAGGGACTGGCATGCATGATCATATTTTTGCACTAGGTGAGGTAGTCATGGTCAAGCACCTCAATTATTCTTCTTACTTAGTAAAACCTTAAGAGGTTTAAGCCACCCTTTCGGCTGTTGACCTAACAACACTTTCACTAGGATCATTACTTGTACAACTTTTTCTCATTCAATCAACTCGAAACATGGGTTTGTGTGCCATTAATCAGTTTTTGAATGTTTGGATTTATTTTTGTGACATACGAAACAATTACATTTTCCAATGTCAAACGACTTTTCGATTTCGTTTCAAATTCAACATTACGGAAAATTCTTGATCACAGGTTGTATAATGTGGAAGATGGAATGTTCAACGCTGCTCTAGACAGTTCTTGGTATTCGTTTTTATTACTTATCAAAAATTCGACGGAACAAGCTCTATTGAAAGTCAATTATTTAATTTCCTGATCATTTTGTAGCTCTATGATGATGGTTATGATGAAGATAAACACTTTGCTAAGCACTTTGTACAGCTTGCTCATTACAAGGATTCACTTCCCACAAATATCCAATCATCCCGTCCTAACTGGAAAAATTATAATCTGTCAATTGTTCGATAAAATCATTCCATTTATTACTAGTCTTATTTAAAGTGATGTGTAATAATGTATCTTGATAAGTAAACGAGATTGTTACGACTAAAAATTAAAACTATTTTAGATTTTTAAATTTGTTAATATTATAATTGAGAGGGTCGGCAAAACACGAGTACGCCACTTGAAAAAGGAAATCGCAGTGTCTAAAAGGTTGAGAACCACTCCCTTATGATATCTGGTGTATTTTAATGTGTAAGGGAAGCAGATTGTGCAGCTTGGGTGCCTAGTAGCAGAAACTTTCTTTAATAAAACGTCTTTGACGTCTTATATACAAATAAATTACCTAGTGTAAAATACCCACACAACTTTCTCTTGACACTGCAAATAATTAACATATTAAACTAACATTGGTAAACAGAAATTACAAATAACCTACCATCAAAAAAAATAACCTAATTTTAATCATGAGAGAATCGTATCAACCAACCTTAGGTTGCCTTTATAATACGGAAAATCATTCTTTGAAACTAAACAAGGCTATGTAAAGAAAAATGCTTGAATAAAAGTTGTACATCTTTCAATTTCCTATAAATTTAACTTTACACACGTTTTCCGTAAATTCATACTACGGGCGAGAATTTAAAAAATTCATTTTCTTACAGATTTTTTGTGAAATATCAAAGAATCACTTATTACCGCTAAACTAAGCATTGTACAAAGAATCGTTATAAAATAAAAGAATACACGAATGAATAATTTAAAAAAAGTTTTAATCTAAATGGCTGAATCGAACACCGTTTTAAATTTTAATCATATTGCTCTGTAGAAGATGGTACCACCGAAACGCGCGTAAGTTTTTTAAACTTAAAAACAAACGAAGGTAAGGTGATAAATTTAATTTATACAGTGATTTATATTAATGGTTGTGAGGATGCATTTCAACAATTTATTTGTGAATGACGAAATATATATTGGAGCAATATCAGACGTCTTTTAGGAAAAATAATCGGAGAGGATGAGAAACGAGAGTGAGAGGGAAAATGCAATTTTATTACCAATAAGCCCATTGCGATCGAATTACTAGAAAAGAGACACCGCGATATATTCTTTTTTAGACTCACGGTAATTCAAAATACCAAATCGTCAATACTTGTGCACGAACAGAGAAAAATTCATTTAACTTAAACTATAATATTATACATTCGTTGCTACTTTACTCAAACATACATATAATATTTTATGGTACAGTACAAGCTAGTTACCTACTACATGCATTAACTTACAGATTAGAAAAAAGTCTTAAAACACTGTTTGGAGGGCAGTATTATACAGGAGTGAAACGTGGGTGAAAAGGGCTGTAGAAAGGAAGACGATAGAAGCTTTTGAAATGTGGTGTTATAGGAAAATGTTAAGATTAGGTGGGTGGACGAAATAAGAAATTTAGCTGTTCTTAGGCAAGTGGATAAAAAAAGAAGTATACAGAAACATCTAACCAGAAGAAGGGATAGGTTGGTGGGGAATATCTTAAACGATCCAGATATTGGTGTATCAATAATTGATAGTAATATTGAGGGAGTGAATTGTAGGAAGAGGCAAAGGTTAGGATACATATGCAAATTATTACAAATGATGTTGGGTGTTACAGGTATGTAAATATTTTACGACTTGTGCAAGAAAAAACAGCTTAGACATCAGTATCACAACCAGTCGAGACACTGATGAAAACAATAAGCTAATAACAAAACATTAGTTTCGTGAAATGACGCCGGAGTTTTATCTCTCTTCTACTGAATACAAATCGAAAAATAAATTCTTTAACTTTTTTTTGGTTTAACGTTGGACTGTTTTGCAAATTGCCTCTAATGCAGACGGTGAAGAATGAAATTAATTTTTTATAACGGATGAAAAAATGCCATGCCTGTGTGGGATTTGAACCCAAGACCTATAAATTTCTTAAATAGTACAATTCTTAAATATGTGTAACAAAATAATATAACAATGGGGAAAATGAAACTGTGTTGCTAAGAAACAGTAGTCAAGGTTAGGTCCCGCAGTGAATATTTTAAAGTAAAAATTTTTTAGTATGCAGAAAGTCAATATCGGTTTATCAGCCCCAGCCCGAATCCAATCGCAAGTTATAATACTTGCGATTGGATTTGGGCTGGGGCTGATATACCGATATTGACTTTCTGCATACTAAATAATTTTTACTCAATATCTTTACTCAATATTTTTAAGTCAATATCGGTATATCAGCCCCAGCCCGAATCCAATTGCAAGTATTATAACTTGCGATTGGATTTGGGCTGGGGCTGCTCTTGTGGTGGCAGCCGTGGAGGCGGCCACCTGCCCCAGCCATCGAGGAGAAGAACTCTTCGGAAGATGAGGAGTCCCACCCTCCTCCAAAGCGGGACCCAAGTAGGCCGCGTTTGGGTGAACAATAAAGTGAGTAAACACACATTAATTTCTACTTTACTATCTCGTCTTTATCAATATACTATACTACTAGTAACCATGAAATTGCGAGCCTAGGGTCTATTTAGACAGTAATGCAGTGTTGCCGTATTTACCAGAGTGGGAAGAAACTATTGACTTTTTTACGGGTATTTCTTTATCATAAAAGTTATAAATTTTATTTTGTTCTTGCTTCAGGATTGTTAGCCAAATTTTAAAAAAGCTCACACACATTACTGATTATTTCATTACTTTGTTTTCTAAGCTCTTTCTTTCGCCAGTCTCCAACGACGGTCGCTATTCAGAGGCGATTTACCGAATTGTTCGCAAAATCACTAAATTCATTCATATTTACAACTAAAATTACAGTTACTATAAACTAAAAAAAGAAAATTTAATTTTAAATTTTTTAAAGAAAGGCTGTGTTAACCAATTAAACGGTAGGCCTAAAAAATAAACAAATTTTTAAAACGAAAACGACTTTAAAAAACACCTCACAAACGTTTCGAAACGTTGTGTACGTTACGCTTACATTGAACTGACTGAGTGAATAAATTCTAATGCCTCCAGCAAAGCAGGTGAAGTGGAACAACTGAATGGCATGACGGGTGGAGTTACACGACTTTATGGTTTACATGAAAGCTCTCAATTTCGTGGTTAACAGTAAACAAATTCCCGTATGCCAATAAAATACACCCAAAAGAAACTACTGGGAAAAATAGATTTAACGTAACTAAAAATACATAATTTTGTTATTAGTTAACAATAATTTAGATTTAATATTAATTAATTTATATGATTTAAAAATAAAGAAACGCAAAGATTAATAACGTTTAATTAGCTATTTTTAATGCGAAGCAAATAAAAATAGTTAATACAACAAAAAACAATTTTGATTATTATTTTCTATGCAGCGTACAGTATTCTTACACGTTCTTAAAGCAACGTACTGTTATTTTGAATAGTGTTATTTAGGTTAACAGCCACATGCTGGTTTGAATCTCTAGAGATTTAAGTAAATAAAACGAGGAGTCAGGTGATTTACTAATGCCTTCCTCACCAAGTGGAAAAGTATGCTCATCAGCATTCCAGGCCCTCCGAAAAGCATCTTCTTTCCTCCCTGCAAAAATACACCTCTACTTCATTCACCACAGGGTCTGGCTGTATAGTGAAATTCATTACACTTAGAGTAACTAATGTCGTTTACACCTTCACCGTTTCTGTTCTTAAATAGTTCAGTCATATAATTTGCTGACTATGTAATAAGAAACAGAAATATTTTTTTAGCCTTAGGACTAGCAGATCGAGTTCAAATATAATTTAACACTTCACCTGCCTTTTATGGGCAATTTTCAATAGTACAGTAAAACTATGAAAAGATTTAAAATGCCAACAACGAACAACGATTCCTTACGCACCGTTCACTCATCCTGTAACCGCTGAGTCGCTTGGCCTGTGCGATATTTGCCTTTGGGGGCGATTCACTACCACCACAATTACAAAAGAAATCTTGTGTGAAACACTCAAACGATATCCTCTTGCCAATGAAAACAATGAACAAAATATAACATTAGAAATAATTAGAATTACACAAAAACGAACCTCAAAGTCATAACCAAATTTTAATTATGAGTGAATGATGCAAATGAAAACTAAGTTTAGTTTGGCTTAGTAGTAATACACGAGATATGACTCTTTAAAGCTTAACTAGGCTCTATAGAGACAAATATTTATAATAAAAGTTGTAAATCTTTTTATTTCTTATAAATCTGATTGTATACACTTTTGTCGTTAAAAGTATACTAACGCTGAAATCTTAAAGAAATCAATATTTTACAGATTTTTATGAAAAAAAAGTCACTAATTACCGTTAAAGTAAGCGATATACTAAAAATTTTTGGAATAAGGTTGTAGGTTTTTCAATGTTCTCTGTACTACAACCTTATGTACACTTTTGCTATATAGCATATTAGAGCTGCAATCAAAAAAAAACAACCATTTGTTTCTTCGAGAGCACAGCCTCTTAAATTTTTTTATTGACATGGCGCTTACCCTGTCTTGTAGACCATAAAAGATGTAGTAATTGAGGTAGTATTTTAAAAAAAACCGTAAGAACTTTTTTAAGATAAATGCAATAAAGTGAAAAATTAAACGAAAAAACTACTACTTACGGTTGATCGATTTTGATGAAAATGTTAGAGTCGGGTCCTCTAGTAGTATACCTAACTTAAGTTTCAAGTTTCAACTTTTTACGATGTTCCGTGTTCGAGATTTTTCACACACTCGCGCACACACACACACACATACCAATCGCTAGAAACATGATTTTGGATTCAGGGGGGGTCTGAAAACGTGTATCCGGTCAAAACTCGATTTCAAAAAATCGATATAGAAAAAATACTTTCCCTCCTATATATTCATATAGGCAAGAGAAAATAATACGCTAGTGAGTAGGGTTTCGCTATCGTCCTAAATGTTTCTTTTAAGAAAACTCTGCGAAAAGTTAACGTGATCAATATTATGTTAGAAAAAGTCTAGTTTTCCCGGTAGGAAATCGATTAACAAAAGTCAGCGCTTAATACCTTCGGTTTTCCTTTCTTAACTCTTCAGTTACAAGATATTTGTATATTTCTAAGCCCCGGAGGGGGGTCGTACCTCGGGTTTATCCTGTGGGTTTCAGACGGTGAGGAACAAAATGGTCTCCTGTATTTTTCGCTACAAAGCTTCCTTATGGGTTTAAGAGCACGTTACATTTACCTCTAGGTTATAACAAGACTAATATCAGTAATACGTAGATACTCATGCCTATAATGAATATATACGAAGGAAAATATTGTTTTTATTTTTTAATTATTCTAATATTTTTTAACAATAAAAAAATATATTCGCAGTTGGATTTGACCCACCTATCTCTAAAACTTACAATACTTAAATAGAAAACGGTTACAAATGAATATATTTTGAGCTAAAATACAGCTTAAAATGTATCTACATTGATATTTTTAAGAGGTCTAAATATTTTTTAATTATTCCTGATTGCAACTAGTGTTCATTTATTCGTGGGAAGAAAATATTTGCAAACTAATAAAAATCAATGCTATTTCCCTATAGTTCAAATATTGTGGAAACCCGGTATAGGGCAATCGGTAAAAATTGTTTGCGGCCCTTGGTAGGCATTTTATGACAAAATGATATACATAGAGGTTGCATGCAGAATTTTACAGGTGCAGAGATAGAAATGTAAAAGATAATAACCACATTTATATCCTCTGAGAGTAATGAATTTCATATCGCTATGCAGCCAGACCATGTGGTGAATGAAGTGAAGAAGTTATCGTTTGATGCAAGGTGGAAAGTAGATGCTTTTCACAGGACCTGGCATGCTGATAAGAATATTTTTATATTCAGTAAGGAAGACAATGGGAAACCACCTCACTCTTCGTTTTACTTAGTAAAGCTTCTAGAGGATCAAACCAGCCTTTAGGCTGATGACCTAAACAATAAGCACATGTGCAATTTTATTTAAATTACTCATTAAATGCAAAGTACATTTTGATTTTGTTAAATCCTGCGTAGGAAAAGCCAGTGATCGGGAATGAGTTGTATATTATTGATAATAATTAATTACTAAATACTTTGTCATAATTTTATTATATACGTAGCTTATTGAAACTTAAACTAGTAATAACATTTTAAATTATTGAATCGGTCATTTTAGAAAACTCAAAGGTCAAAAAACTAATATTTGGTGAATTAAAAAACTGGTAATTTACTACGTTTCAATAAAAAAAACAATGTTAAACAATAGAGTTTGTTCAGAAAACTATTCGATTTTATACAAAATATATACTTTTGTCTTTTTATGGATAATTCACTTGTTATTATTGAAAAAATTAAATTAAAGATTGGAGTAAAATATAACC
Organism: Catonia carolina; assembly: GCA_035578175.1. Classification (NCBI taxonomy): domain Eukaryota; kingdom Metazoa; phylum Arthropoda; class Insecta; order Hemiptera; family Achilidae; genus Catonia; species Catonia carolina. The sequence goes on from JAQMRL010000003.1 coordinate 77,153,504, forward strand.
TTACGTTATTTTCTGTAAAATACGTTGTTAGACCAGAAAAAGCATTATTGTTTTATATTAGTTGAAGGGGCCGGGAAAAGACAGTACTAACCCACATCAACATATTTTTACGCAATAGCATTTTAAAAGTTTACTGAAATCTACATATCATGTTTATGAAATTTTTTGTTACATTTATTATTTTCTGTTAGTTTAGGTTTTTAAGAATATCAATATAGCATCCTGTCCGAACCGAGCTGCACGTTTTATTTTTACGGAATATTTAAGAAAAATCATGATGGCCATTTTGTGGGTTAGCATTATTTTCTTCCTGGGATTTCACAAAATATAAAGGGTTAGCATAATCGAAAACTGAAGTATAACCGGTTTTATTCAGAAAATGTTGTTTGACAAGATAAATGATATCCTGCTCAATAGTTTGAACATTTTCTTCACTTTCGGATACAGGACTTGTATGTAATAATATAGGCCATATGGCAGGAGTTTATTTATTTCAATGAGTTTTTTTCCTTGTCGGTACAGTTCCTTTCTTTGTATTTTGTTTTAAGTTGCCATTTCATACTAGGATTGTCTCTTTTTTCAGTGAAACCTCTCTGAATTTCTAATTAACAAGGTACTTAATTTCATAGTCACAGTCATTTCTTTTTCAAACAAATATCTTTAGTGAAAGTTACACCATCTCCATTTATATCGATGTTCTCGTATTCTTCTTGTGTTGATGTTCTGTCTCAGTCATCCTTAGTCAGGTTTGTCACATTAAACTTTGATTTTCTGCAACACTTAAATATTATCACCCCATTGATCTGGAGTGTTCTCTTCGTTTGTTTATGTTTCCCTATTTCTCTTGCGAGAGCGAGGAGGTTTCACGGAGAAAAACGTGGTGATCGGCTTCTGGAATCCAGGTTTTATTCTAGGTAGATAGGTTTTATTCTAGAAATCCAGTAGACACTGGATCTCTATTTGGTCTCACCCAATTTTTCCTGTATTAGAAAATGACTTTGAGTTAGAAGTCCAATGAACACATAAAAAGACATTGACTGAAGTCTCTCGTAAGAAGTAGCTAGTAGCTTAATAATTTAAAAAAATAATAGTCATTATGACTACACATCATGCACAGATAATATTAATATCATGTTTATTTTTAAGCATTTTTTACCATTTATATAAATGTTAACTCATTACACTATTGTGTGACTAAATAATATGCAAGATACCAGGAATGTAGTTACTAAAATTAAAAAAAATTAATACGCTTACTTTAAAGTAATTAAAATTTTTATCCTAGCATATTATCTTTACCATTTTTAAAAACCACGTTTCTTTAAATAATGTCGGCTGATGGAAAAATGTTCTTAACTCACACTATATTTTCCAACTCCAAGTACTGGGGCAAAACAGTGCTAACCCTCAAAGAACTTTTTTTTTACACTACTCAAAATAAAGAAACTAGGCCATAATTAAAATATTGTTTAGGTGCCAAATGCCTTCAAAAATATTACATCAAATAGTTGAATCACTACGTGTCCACAGGATAATAATAAAAAAATCTTATGCTAACAACACCATTTTTAGGATACTTTAAGAATAAAATAATCCACACTTACCTTTAAATCCTCTTCTGATGCACTACATAGTAGGTAAGAAGTCAGGAACAGCATCATTATTTGTTCACAGTCACTATCTTTATTACTAGAAACCGCCTCAAATACCTCTCAAATTATTTTAGCAGGAAATTAAACATTACCGGCCGTTGATTGTTGGGTTAGCACTGTCTTCCACCCAAACATTATAGTGAAACAACTAGAGTCAAAATAATGCAAGGTGTTTGCAGAGCACTCTGTGCAAGAAATAGCAAACCTTTTGCAAATTTTTCCTAACTCCTACTGCTACTCCAAACATAGTGTTTTAAAAGTTTTTTCCTAATTTGTAAATCAATGTTTGTAGTCAGTAAGCTGTTTTATATTAGTTACTTTATATTAAGTAAGTTGCTTATAGTTAGATTATTAATTCCCTATTTTTCCTTTACAGTTACAGTATTACCGAAAATCATACTTGCAAACGTATAACCACGTGTGTGCAGGCATGAGTTGCGGAAATAATTTTATATGAAGTACCCCTTGTACATGGTACACCTCGTATAGCATTTGATAAACAAAACGAAAATAATTACATTACTAAATTACAATGATTCCGTCTATCATAAATAGAACCTTGATCCACACAGTTGTATTAAAAAATAATATCGGATATATTGTTATATGATTTAATTCATTGTCCATATCAGTAATTATTTTAAGGCGATTTGAAATGAAATGGTATTGAATGAAATTCATTAATCTAGAAGATACATAAGAAAACTGTGTTGGACAAATATTTAGTTTTACATAATCCAATCTTAAAGTAATAATTGTTGGACGTAAATTATAATTTGTGTTCTTCTTCTCAAAAAGGTTCCTATTTCCTATTTTTTCCTATTTTTTTATTGATTCCTTTTTACTTTATAAGATTCGATTTACCTATAATATCATTTCTTTCATGTATAATTGTTTAAACCAGCATATCGGCTTTTGACCTAAACAACATATTCTACAAAAAAATCTATCAGCATATTAAAAACAATACTTAGGTTACAAACTACTATAGAAAACCGTATATATTTATATTTGAGGGATCACAGATTGAAGTTTTCAAGAAATAAATGAATACATATTAATATAACTAGCATAGTAGACCTGTGCGAATATTCGCACAATGTTCTTTAAAACCGTGTAGTAAGTTACAAAATTACGTTCGGTGAAACTCTGTATTTAAGATAACTATACTAATTTAAGAATTGCATATTTTACTAATAAGGTCTGTTTATATGTTCTTCAGTGAATACCGGGTCCCCACCTCAATTGAAATTTAAAGTGAAATTAACAAAGAACCAAGAGGAGGAAGTACGTAAAAACAAACACCAGTGAGAAGACAGACGTAGTACATTTGACACAAGAGGAGAGTAGAATATTTTACCGATTATGACCAATATAAAAAAAACACCGAACGATGACAAACAGATAAATTCCTCTGATCAATTCTCAAGCCTCACACCTGATATTACAAGCCTCGTACCATATACACTAATCAACGCCTACTATTACCAGATATAGACTTCCATGCCTCTCAGACCAGATTGATCACTTTCTTTTCACCTCATATATATGGGTCTTTTATATTTTTCTTATTTTAATAAAACTTTTAACAATCTTTTGTAAATTCATTTTCATTCGACTTTCAAACGACTGGAGTAATAAACGTAAAATTACACCTTTTTAATAGTGTTAATATTGACAATACATTGTCCAATGTTAATTTCTCTACACGTCAAATTTGCTGGGAAGAACGGTATCATGTTACTTGAATTACTTAATGTAACTAATTAAATGGAAATTTCAATTTATAAATCTGACCTTAATTTTAAGACCTTAATTTTAAAAATTTGTATGGCTATAATTACAATTAATAGCAATTTTTAGTAGGCAACCTTAATAATCTCTAGCTTATTGCACATGCCTTATTTCAGTTGTTTAATTACCTGATAAAGATGCCTTGGCCAAAAATGTCTTAAATGGTACAAACATATTTACGTCTAATACATTGCCCCTCATGTTGTGTATGTACCTGTTAAATATCTGATAAAGACACCTACTGACCTAATAAAAACACCTCACCCAAAAAATGACTCCAATGCTACAAATATATTTACGTCTAAAATGTTGCTTTTCATGTTGTGTATATAACTCTTAAATACCTGATAAAGACACCTCCTGATTTGGTAAAAACGCCTCGTCCAAAAATGACTCCAAAGCTACTAACATATTTATGGCTAATAAATTGCCTCTCATAATGTGTATATTTAATTTTTAAACCTTTTATTATTAATAAAAATCAAATTAGTTGTTTAAAATTTTTTGAAGACTCATTTTTTCTGTTTATTTAACGACTGAAGAAATAAAAGTAAGGTTACACCCTTTGAATAAGTGTTAATGTTGACAGTACATTATCCAATGTTAATTTCCATAACGAAAATTTTGTTGGTAACCACAGTATAACTTTATTTTAATAACATTATTTGCAATCTGTTTATTAAAAATAAACTATAAACAAATCTTTTGAATTAACAAATGACAAGTTGAGGCCTCATTACCCTGAGTACATTTCATAATATCAATTATTCATTTGTTAAAAGAGAAAATTACAATGTACAAAGATATTTTTTATTTTACAATAGGGAATACTTTTCACTATGTACCTTTAAACTCTTTCAGACGAGTGCAAAAAATGGTAACGATTAAGGCGCCTAACTTCTTCCGCATTGTTTAGAAGACTAATGGCTAAATCGTTTTTGTGACTTTCAAGTCTTGCCTAATATTTTCAATAAAACGCCTGACCTCGTCTATTACATCAGGAAGATTACAATAATGTTGTATTTCTGCATTTTTGCAAACCATAGTGCTCTTTTAGTAGCCCGAAGAACCTTTTTCTGGAACCTCTATCAGCCAGTACATCCTTTTGTATTTTAGATCTAATTCATTCTTCTACATTCTCTTATGGGTTTTTTAAGTTAACCACCTGTCAAGATGCATACACAGGTACTTTACAACTTCACTTCTTGGTAAATCAATACCTCCTAATATTACTGGTGGACAAGTATTTCTCCGAATTATAAATGTAACATGCTGCGAATTTGCAGTATTTATCTTCACTTTCCATTTTTGAAGCCATGGTACGATTTGGTCTAAACATTCCTGAATTTTACAACCAGATATGCCCTTTTGCAAGCCATTCTACAAGGGAAAATATTAGGAAAGCGGGGACCAGGTAGAAGAAGATCATCCTGGTTGAAGAACCTCAGAGTCTGGTACAATACAACTTTGGTACGGCTTTTCCGAGTTGCTGCAGACAAGATGAAGATTGCAATGATGATCGCCAACACTCGTAATGGATAGGCACATCAAGAAGAAGATATCCCGAAAGTTCGCAATGTTTAATCGAATTTCGAACTAAAATTTCCGTACCACCATGAGCAGTTCCATCAGTATGGTTAGTGTTGTAAAAAGAATATCCGTTTAATTTTAAATAGGTTAAATTGGTTTCAGAAATTATGAGCACACCTAATTTATTTAAGTTAAGTAAAAGTTCGATTTCTTGCGCACGAAGCAACAAACCGTATAAGTTCCAGCAGCCGATCCTTTGACTTTTTATTTGCAGAGTTTATTCACTACAGTAGTAAGCAATCCCATTAAGTTACTCATTCGCTGTGCTGCATACACGTTGTTCAAGGGTTACAAAAAATAGTTCTGTTTATTATCTCATGGGCAGCTAATTATATGACTGAACTTTTTAAGAACAGACGAAGTAACCCCACAAAAATTCTACTGGACTAATACAGTGGGAACGAGCAGACAAAAGAACTGGATCCCGTCGACCAATCTATTGATCATTGTATTCACGGGTCAAAATTTCTCTGGAGATAACTGTTCGTAGTTATTTTTACACAGTTTTATAAAAAATGAAATCTCGTGAAGACAAATTGTTTTCTCAATTTTTATCCGATAATTCAGTGAGGAGGCTAAAGGGAAAATACAATAAAACATGTTCTGTAGAATAAATCTTCAATTACTCCGCATTGAAAAAAATAATAACAAAATTATAAAAAATTAAAATTTAAACTACGTACGACAATTCTTTTATACCTTTCTATGAAAGCCAATCACGGAAACCACCTAGAGACTCACCACTAATTAGCTTAATTCCTCAAGTTATTTTAATATTCACAATGAATTATTAGTCTTAAAACAATCTTTCAAATATAATTAACTAAACAATACAATATAATATATTAATTATTCTTTAGGCCTTCAACGACGAACAAAAGTAAAGTACCATATTGACGAAGAATCGAGAACAACATGCAGTGAAATTACTTTGAGTGTGAGGTGTAAAATGTTACATACCGTGACTTAAAATTACCCTAAATAACAAAATTTAAATAAATATATATATAAAAAATATTTGAATTTTTATAATAAGATTATGTGACGTAATAGGCATTTATCTTCTTCTTCTTCTTCTTCTTCTTCTTCTTCTACTACTTTACGGATTAGGCAAATTGCCTGTTCCCACATCACACCATCTTTTTCTTGGCCTTCCCAAACTTCTTACACCATCTGGTTTGTAATTTAGGGCTTGGAAAGGGGTCCTTTCAGGAGTCATTCTGTATACATGTTGCTGCCACCTTTGTCTATATATCCACATTTTTTCCAAGACTGACTCCTTTCTTTCCAAGTTCTTGCAAATGTCACTATTTCTAATATGGTCTCTCAGACTGCAACCTCTCACTGCCCTCATGTATCTCATCTCAGCGGCTGCAATTCGACTTAAGTCTCTCTTTCTTGGCACCCAGGTCTCACAACCATATAATAGGATCGGCACAGCCATGACATCATACATACTAAGCTGTGTGTCTTTCCTGGCCCGATGTTTAAATGTCCTGTTGATGTAGCCACAAACCAGTTGAAATCTACTTATTCTATTATTTATTTCGTCATCGTAGCTATATGTTATGTCCACCCCAAGGTACGAGATATATAGGCATTTATATAATCATAATAACGTTTGCGTACGAAGAGCATGATAACAGGGTATTTTACCAATGGAATCAAGAAATAAGTAATAAGAAAAGTTTTTTCTGAAGAGTGATTGAAAGATGGAAACGGAAATTTAAGAGGACAATCTTTTATTTCCAATTTAACTCTGCCTGAAGACTTTCACAAAGTTCAAGTAGTGCACCGCTTCAATGTGAGAAAACGTTACACAACTTCTTAGCGACAATAAATGTACAAAAGATATTCACTGTACAAAATAAAATCAAAATCATACAATTTAAATTTAGTTGATAGTTTCAAACATCGAAATAAGATCTATAAATACCACAAAAATATTTTAATACAGGCATAATATTTAAAAAAAAAGTATATATATAACTCTATTTTAATCCATAATCTGTTGTACACCGATAGATAAGTAACATCATATTGTTTAAAATTAACACACGAAAAAATTACAACCCAGTGATGAAATTTATAAATTATAACATGAGAATATAATACTATTCTTAATTATTTACAATTAATTATGTGAATAGAAAAGAAACAAAAACTTTCCTTTACCTAATGAAATTAAATGAAAAAGGGAGATAAAAATGGATAACCTCAAAATATATATATACATCAAACCCCCCTGAAGATAATTAAAAATTTTAATTTAATTATTTTAAATATTCACACTCAACCGCACCGATCATCTATAACATATTAACACACTACATCATTTGCAACCCATCGGCTAGGTCTAGAAGTAAAGTCGTCACCATGAGGAATGGTCGATCTGAGTCTGTACAAGACTAAACCTCATTTACACGTCATACATTATCATCCTTATCTCACTGGATCATAGGGTTACTCGTTGTTCTTAAATTGAACAGACTGCAGCAGGCAAACATTAGAGTAAAAAAAAATATATTATTTACAAATTGTAAATACATATTTACAGGTAAATATAGTAACACAGGTTACGTTTACCTTACGGCGTCAAACTTGTCCACCTGTGATGCTGAATAACATTCATATCCCACGGCCAGTGTGGTGCTATATCTTGGCTTATGGTTTGACAGGCGACTAACTTGGAAGCATCATCTGCGTACGAGACGGTTAGAACTTAACCGCCGCCAGAAGTTACTCTTCTGCTTAATTAACTCTCGATCAAGATTGTACCTCTGTTCCAAGTTTTTAATATACAAATTCCTATTAAGACCGATCTGGACTTATGGTGTCCAGCTCTTTGGAATAGCGGCAGAGAGTAATTAAAGTCGATCCAAGCCTTTCAATCAAAATTCTTAAGACTTGCTTTTGGCGCTTCTTTTTATGTAAACAATATAACCCTCCACGACGATTTCAAAATTTCGACAGTAAACCGCGTCCTTGTGTAGTACGTTTCACAAAAGTCTAGATGTCCATCCAAACCAACTAGCCCGTGTTCTAGCCACAAGGAACTTTCCAACTGTGCGTCGTTTAAAGCAAAAATGGAGTAGAGACCTCTTGGTCTGAATAGCGGACAATATCCAAAGTTTGGAACGGAGAATGTATCGCTGGGTACCTCTTCTCCTTAAAGTGAAATTCCCCACCTTCATTTAAACATCAAATACAGAAGTTGTGCAGCTCAATGTACAGTACCGTAATAAAAATTAAAGACGAAAACATTATTAACTTATATTTTTAGTCGTTTTATATATTTACGACTCAAACTACGAATTTCTTTACGAATAATTTACACGTCCAAAGCTTGATGTACGTATTTATAATACACCAAAGTGCATTTTAAAGTGGTTTACAAGCGTTTCGTTTGAAACCTTTGCAAAAGAAATAAATTTATTTTTTTAATAATTTATTTTAACTTCAAAGGCTGTGATTATAATATACGTAATAAATATTTCAATTACAAGTTCATTAGTCTATTTTAAAACGGGAGAATGGTGAGTTACAATATTATTGTGGATAACGACCAAGGTTTTCATGCAACGTTACATGAATAAATAAAACTAAATACATTTTAAGAGTTTGTGGTGGTGATTTTCTCAGCTGGGTCGGGTGGTCGCGAAATACGGAGCAAAACATGCAAAACAGTTACAGTATTATTATTTATTTAAAAGAAGACAAAAATAATAATAATAAGAATAATAATGAATTTTATACCCATATTTTTTCACAGTAGTAACTAGACACATTCGTTAAAAAAGCTATAAGATCATTAGGTTCGAGGTGGAGGAAATTGACCTAACCAACTATGACTAAAAGCCATGTCCTAGGGTAAATCCTCCCTTTTTTTCTTTAGTAATACAGTACCAAAGAGATTTAAAACTACGTTAGTGTTGAAACCAATGCCACTTCATAAAAAACAATTTGTAGAAAAAAATACATTCTTTAAAAAACAACTTTATAAAGGACTGTACTTTTAAAAGACCATTATTTAAATTTTTTACATAAAAAGAGGAAGCAAATTCAACATTTTGTTTGATTGGTTGGAGCCAAACAATCACAGTGACGACGATAAAAACCTTTTATTGCCAATTGTGAAATGATTAGGTGTCTATTTCTAGTGCTGTAGTGAAGGACTCTACTCTGCAGATGTAACCTGTTTTTATGGCCTCTACCTATAACAAAGAGTTGTCTTGTATCCATTTCTGGGTAATCAGCGAAAAGCTGCTCAGAAAAATATCTCGAAAGTTTGTGTTTTTAACTTAGCTTATTAATTTCTGCACTTTCACAAGGTAGAACTAGAAGATCAAGTTCAATTAATTTAACAGCCGGAGGAATATTAATTTAATTGGACTTGATCTTCTAGTTCAAGGGTTTCAAAAATTAGTTCTGTTTATTATCTCATGGGCAGCCAATTATATGACTGAACTATTTAGGAACAGACGAAGTAGAGGTATAGAAGACACTAGTCACGGTTATGTCCTCTCAGGGTAATGCAGTTCATCATTATACAGCCAGAACCTGTGGTGAATGAAGCGAAGGTTTCATCTGCAGGGTGGAGAGTAGGTGCTTTTTAGAGGGACTGGCATGCATGATCATATTTTTCCACTAGGTGAGGAAGTGATGGTAAAGCACCTCAATCCTTCTTCTTACTTAGTACAACCTTAAGAGGTTTAAGCCACCCTTTCGGCTGTTGACCTAACAACACTTTCACAAGGATCATTACTTGTACAACCTTTTCTCATTCAATCAACTTGAAACATGGGTTTGTGTGCCATTAAGCAGTTTTTAAATGTTTGGATTTATTTTTGTGACATACGAAACAATTACATTTTTCAATGTCAAACGACTTTTCGATTTGGTTTCAAATTCAACATTACGGAAAATTCTTGATCACAGGTTGTATAATGTGAAAGATGGAATGTTCAACGCTGCTCTAGACAGTTCTTGGTATTCGTTTTTTAATACTTATCAAAAATTCGACGGAACAAGCTCTATTGAAAGTCAATTATTTAAGTTCCTGATCATTTCGTAGCTCTATGATGATGGTTATGATGAAGATAAACACTTTGCTAAGCACTTTGTACAGCTTGCTCATTACAAGAATTCACTTCCCACAAATATCCACTCATCCCGTCCTAACTGGAAAAATTATAATCTGTCAATTGTTCGATAACATCATTCCATTTATTACTAGTCTTATTTAAAGTGATGTGTAATAATGTATCTTGATAAGTAAACGAGATTGTGACGAGTAAAAATTAAAACTATGTTAGATTTTTAAATTTGTTAATATTATAATTGAGAGGGTCGACAAACGATGAGTACGCCACCTGTAAAAGGGATTTTGCAGTGTCTTAAAGGTTGAGAGACACTCCGTTATGATATCTGGTTTTTTTTAATGTGTAAAGGAAGCAGATTGTGCAGCTTGGGTGCCTAGTAGCAGATACTTTCTTTAATAAAACGTCATTGACGTCTTATGTTCAAATAAATTATCTGGTGTGAAACACACAACTTTCTCTTGCCACTGAAAATAATTAACAATATAAACTAACATTAGTAAACAGAAATTTTAAATAAACTAACCTCAAACAACATAACCTAATTTTAATCATGAGAGAATCATGCCAACCAACCTTAGTTTAGCTTTATAATACGGAAAATCACTCTTTGAAACTAAACAAGGCTATGTAAAGAAAAATGTTTGAATAAAAGTTGTACATCTTTCAATTTTCTATAAATTTATTTTTACACACGTTTTCCGTAAAGTTCATACTACGGGCGAGAATTTAAAAAATTCATTTTCTTACAAGTTTTCGTGAAAAAACAAAGAATCACTAATTATCGCTTAACTAAGCATTGTACAAAGAATCGTTATAAAATAAAAGAATACACGAATGAATAATTTAAAAAAAGTTTTAATCTAAATGGCTGAATCGAACATCGTTTTAACTTTTAATCATATTGCTCTGTAGAAGATGGTACCACCGAAACGAGCGCAAGTTTTTTAAACTTAAAAACAAACGAAGGTAAGGTGATAAATTTCATTTATACTGTGATTTATATTCATAGTTGTCAGGATGCATTTCAAAAATTTATTTGTGAATGACGAAGTATATGTTGGAGCAATATCAGACTTCTTTTAGGAAAAAAATCGAAGAGGATGAAGAAACGGATGAGAAACGAGCGAGGGACGGAAAATGCAATTTTATTACCAATAAGCCCATTGCGATTGAATTATTAGAAAACAGACACCGCGATATGTTCTTATTCAGACTCAAGTTAATTCAAAATACCAAATTGTTAATACTTGTGCACGAACAGAGAAAAATTCATTTAACTTAAATTATATCGTTGCTACTTTACTGAAACATACATATACAATATTTTATGGTACAGTACAAGCTAGTTACCTACTACATGTATTGACTTACAGATTAGAAAAAAAATCTCAAACACTGTATCGAGTGTAGCATTATACTGGAGTGAAACGTGGGTGAATGGGGCTGTAGAAAGGAAGAGGGTAGAAGCTTTTCAAATGTGGTGTTATATGAAAATGTTAAGATTAGGTGGGTGGACGAAATAAGAAATTTAGAGGTTCTTAGGCAAGTGGATAAAAAACGAAGTATACAGAAACATCTAACCAGAAGATGGGATAGGTTGGTGGGGAATATCTTAAAAGAGCCAGGTATTGGTCTATCAATAATTGAGAGTAATACTGAGGGAGTGAATTGTTTGGAGAGGCAAAGGTTAGAATATATATATATGCAAATTATTACAAAAATGATGTAGGGTGTTACAGGTATGTAAATATTGTATGACTTGCGCAAGAAAAAACAGCTTAGACATCAGCATCACACCAGTCGAGAGACTAATGAAAACAACAAGCTAATAACAAAACATTAGTTTCGTGAAATAACGCCGGTGTTTTATCTCTCTTCTATCTTCTATCTTCTTCTTCTTCTATCTATCTTCTATCTATCTTTCTATATATAAAGCCCCAGCCACTGAAGCCACTAATGACTCACTGATGGAAATTCGCGCCTATTAGGAGGTATCTAAAAGCAAAATCTCTGAGGACTGTTTTTGTCGGGCGTCGGCTGAAACCCCCAGCCAAAATGCCAAATTTAAGGTACATTTTCCCGAAAGCTCAGGGGATGCGTCCGAATATTTCAAACTTTTTAACGAAGTTTCGTAGCGCAAAGGCCAATGCGACCATTTTTGTTCCCCTCCCGAAATACGTTAAGATTATATATATAAAGTTGCCCTTAACCCGCCGGTTTGCTGGAAAAACTCAAAAAACAAAAATTCGGCTTTTTCGGGGTTGCAGTTTTTAGGTTTTTCTTTGTAACACCACGAAGTCGGGTTTCATCGACAAATTTTTATTAGGACCACATTACACTAACTCCCGGAATCACGGGTGACTTTTCAAATTTTAGATCAAGGTTCTACGGGGTTTGGTACCCTTATTTAAAAATTATGAAATTTTTATAAATTAAAAAATCTGTTAATGGTATGTTCTTTGGAGTAGAAAACTACATAAAAATATGATAATCCGAAAATTTTAAAGTTGCACCCTCTTTTTTGCAGTAGGGTTTGTATTTTTTTATCTTCTAAACGGTGCATCGTAAAAATAAATTGTATAGTATATTTTTTGTACCCCTTTTAATGTACTTCAAAACCATATAGCTTTCGTTGTTCTCAACTTGCCGGTTCGGTGAGAAAATTCAAGAAACCAAAATTTCGCCTTTCTTGGGGTTGCAATTTTTAAATTTTTTTTGTTTTTTGGTTTAACGTTGGACTGTTTTGCAACTTGCCGCTAATGCAGACGGTGAAGGATGAAATGAATTTTTTGTAACGTATGAAAAAAAGCCATGCCCGAGTGGGGGATTTGAACCCAAGACCTATAAATTTCTTAAATAGTACAATTCTTAAATATGTGTAACAAAATAATATAACAATGGGGTAAATGAAACTGTGTTGCTAAGAAACAGTAGTCAAGGTTAGGTCCCGCAGTAAATATTTTAAAATAAAAAATTTCAAGTATGCAAAAAGTCAACATTGGGATTATTCTTGCGATAAGCTTCGGGCTGGGGCTTTTATTGTGGTGGCAGCCGTGGAGGCGGCCACCCGCCCCAGCAATCGAGGAGGAGGACTCCTCGGAAGACGAGGAGTCCCACCCTCCTCCTAAACGGGATCCGAGTAGGCCCCGTTTGGGTGAACAGTAAAGTAAGTAAACACACATTAATTTCTACTTTACTATCTCGTCTTTATCAATATACTATACTACTAGTAACCATGAAATTGCGAGCCTAGGGTGTATTTAGACAGTAATGCAGTGTTGCCGTATTTGCCAGAGTGGGAACAAACTGTTTACTTTTTTTACGGTTATTTCTTTATCACAAAAGTTATAAATTTTATTTTGTTCTTGCTTCAGGATTGTTAGCCAAATTTTAAAAAAGCTCACACACATTACTGATTATTTCTTTACTTTGGGTTCTAAGCTCTTTCTTTTGCCAGTCTCTAACGACGGTCGCTACTCAGAGGCGATTTACCGAATTGTTCGCAAAATCACTAAATTCATTCATATTTACAACTAAAATTACAGTTACTATAAACTAAAAAAAGAAAATTTAAATTTTTTAAAGAAAGGCTGTATTAAACAATTAAACGGTAGGGCTAAAAAATAAACAAATGTTTAAAACGAAAACGACTTTAAAAAACACCTCACAAACATTTCGAAACGTTGTGTACGTTACGCTTACATTGAACTGACTGAGTGAATAAATTCTAATGCCTCCAACAGGGCGTGTGAAGTGCAAAAACTGAATGGCAGGACGGGTGGAGTTACACGACTTTATGGTTTACATGAAAGCTCTCAATTTCGTGGTTAACAGCAAAGAAATTCCCGTATGCCAATAAAATACACGCAAAAAAAAACTACTGGGAAAAAAAGATTTAACGTAACTAAGAATACATAATTTGTTATTAGTTAACAATAATTTAGATTTAATATTAATTAATTTATATGATTTAAAAATAAAGAAACGCAAAGATTAATAACGTTTAATTAGCTATTATTAATGCGTAGCAAATAAAAATAGTTAATACAATAAAAAATAATTTTGATAATTATTTTCTATGCACCGTACAGTGTTTTTACTATATGTTCTTAAAGCAACATATTGTTATTTTGAATAGTGTTATTTAGGTTTACAGCCACATGCTGGTTTGAAACTCTAGAGATTTAACTAAATAAAACGAGGAGACAGGTGTTTTACTAATGCCTTCCTCACCAAGTGGAAAAGTATGCTCATCAGCATTCCAGGCCCTCCGAAAAGCATCTTCTTTCCTCCCTGCAAAAATACACCTCTACTTCATTCACCACAGGGTCTGGCTGTATAGTGAAATTCATTACACTTAGAAAAACTAATGTCGTTTACACCTTCACCGTTTCTGTTCTTAAATAGTTCAGGCATACAATTTGCTGACTATGTAATAAGAAACAGAAATATTTTTTTAGCCTAAGGACTAGCAGATCGAGTTCAAATAATTTAATACTTCACCTGCCTTTTATGGGCAATTTTCAATAGTACAGTAAAACTATGAAAAGATTTAAAATGCCAACAACGAACAACGATTCCTTACGCACCGTTCACTCATCCTGTAACCGCTGAGTCGCTTGGCCTGTGCGATATGTGCCTTTAGGGGCGATTCACTACCACCACAATTACAAAAGAAATCTTGTGTGAAACACTCAAACGATATCCTCTTGCCAATGAAAACAATGAACAAAATATAACATTAGAAATAATTAGAATTACACAAAAACGAACCTCAAAGTCATAACCAAATTTTAATTATGAGTGAATGATGCAAATGAAAACTAAGTTTAGTTTGGCTTAGTAGTAATACACGAGATATGACTCTTTAAAGCTTAACTAGGCTCTATAGAGACAAATATTTATAATAAAAGTTGTAAATCTTTTTATTTCTTATAAATCTGATTGTATACACTTTTGTCGTTAAAAGTATACTAACGCTGAAATCTTAAAGAAATCAATATTTTACAGATTTTCATGAGAAAAAAGTCACTAATTACCGCTAAAGTAAGCGATATACTAAAAATTGTTTGGAATATAGTTGTAGGTTTTTCAATGTTCTCTGTACTACAACCTTATGTACACTTTTGCTTTATAGCATATTAGAGCTGCAATCAAAAAAACAACCATTTGTTTCTTCGAGAGCACAGCCTCTTAAATTTTTTTATTGACATGGCGCTTACCCTGTCTTGTAGACCATAAAAGATGTAGTAATTGAGGTAGTATTTAAAAAAAAGTCGTAAGAACTTTTTTTAAGATAAATGCAATAAAGTGAAAAATTAAACGAAAAAAACTACTACTTACGGTTGATCGATTTTGATGAAAATGTTAAGAGTCGGGTCCTCTAGTAGTATACCTAACTTAAGTTTCAAGTTTCAACTTTTTACGATGTTCCGTGTTCGAGATTTTTCACACACTCGCGCACATACACGCACATACCAATCGCTAGAAACATGATTTTGGATTCAGGGGGGGTCTGAAAACGTGAATCCGGTCAAAACTCGATTTCAAAAAATCGATATAAAAACCATAGTTTCCCTCCTATATATTCATATAAGCAAGAGAAAATAATACGCTAGTGAGTAGGGTTGCGCTATCGTCCTAAATGTTACTTTTAAGAAAACTCTGCGAAAAGTTAACGTGATCAATAATATTATGTTAGTAAAAGTCTAGTTTTCCGGGTGGAGAAATCGATTAACAAAAGTCAGCGCTTAATACCTTCAGTTTTCCTTTCTTAACTCTTCAGTTACAAGATATTTGTATATTTCTAAGCCCCGGAGGGGGGGTCGTACCTCGGATTTATCCTGTGGGTTTCAGAGGGTCAGGAACAAAATGGTCTCCTGTATTTTTCGCTACAAAGCTTCCTTATGGGTTTAAGAGCACGTTACATTTACCTCTAGGTTATAACAAGACTAATATCAGTAATACGTAGATACTCATACCTATAATGAATATATAGGAAGGAAAATATTGTTTTTATTTTTTAATTATTCTAATATTTTTTAATAATAAAAAAATATATTCGCAGTTGGATTTGACCCACCTATCTCTAAAATTTACAATACTTAAATAGAAAACGGTTACAAATGAATATATTTCGAGATAAAATACAGCTTAAAATGTATCTACATTGATATTTTTAAGAGGTCTAAATATTTTTTAATTATTCCTGATTGCAACTAGTGTTCATTTATTCGAGGGAAGAAAATATTTGCAAACTAATGAAAATCAATGCTATTTCCCTATAGTTCAAATATTGTGGAAACCCGGTATAGGGCAATCGGTAAAAATTGTTTGCGGCTCTTGGTAGGCATTTTATGACAAAATCATATACATAGAGGTTGCATGCAGAATTTTACAGGTGAAGAGGTAGAAATGTAAAAGATAATAACCACATTTATATCCTCTGAGAGTAATGAATTTCGTATCGCTATGCAGCCAGACCATGTGGTGAATGAAGTGAAGTTATCGTTTGATGCAAGGTGGAAAGTAGATGCTTTTCACAGGACCTGGCATTCTGATAAGAATATTTTTATATTCAGTAAGGAAGACAATGGGAAACCACCTCACTTTTCATTTTACTTAGTAAAGCTTCTAGAGGATCAAACCAGCCTTTAGGCTGATGACCTAAACAATAAGCACATGTGCAATTTCATTTAAATTACTTATTAAATGCAAAGTACATTTTGATTTTGTTAAATCCTGCGTAAGAAAAGCCAGTGATCGGGAATGAGTTGTATATTATTGATAATAATTAATTACTAAATACTTTGTCATAATTTTATTACATACGTAGCTTATTGAAACTTAAACTAGTAATAACATTTTAAATTATTGAATCGGTCATTTCAGAAAACCCAAAGGTCAAAAAACTAACTTTTGGTGAATTAAAAAACTGGTAATTTACCAAGAAATAGCAAACCTTTTGCAAATTTTTCCTAACTCCTACTGCTACTCCAAACATAGTGTTTTAAAAGTTTTTTCCTAATTTGTAAATCAATGTTTGTAGTCAGTAAGCTGCTTTATATTAGTTACTTTATATTAAGTAAGTTGCTTATAGTTAGATTATTAATTCCCTATTTTTCCTCTACAGTTAAAGTATTACCGGAAATCATACTTGCAAACGTATAACCACGTGTGTGCAGGCATGAGTTGCGGAAATAATTTTATATGAAGTACTCCTTGCACATGGTACACCTCGTATAGCATTTGATAAACTAAACGAAAATAATTACATTACTAAATTACAATGATTCCGTCTATCATAAATAGAAGCTTGATCCACACAGTTGTATTAAAAAATAATATCGGATATATTGTTATATGATTTAATTCATTGTCCATATCAGTAATTATATTAAGGCGATTTTTTTTTTTTTTTTTTGACACTTTTAATTGAAATTTAGTATCTGTTATTAAATTAATATAACAATTTCTAAATATGAAGCTAATGTTTCAAAACTTGATTTACTTGAAGGAGCGTGCAGTCATCACCACAGTCCTACAGTTGGCCAAGAAGATCTCTTGGCCAGAGGCGCTTCAAACGTCTGCGCTGAGTACCCGGTATCGCCCTAGTGTACATGTTTTGTATGAGAGGGTTGTCGTGTAGTTCAAATTTGTCATGCATCGTCTTGTATAGTTGTTTCGCGACATCAATTACGTATGGCATTTGTAAGTCTTTGTGCAACATTGAGTTTGTGATGTAAAAGGGGCATTGCGTTATCGTTCGTAGAATCTTGTTCTGAATCGCTTGTATACGTTTCGTGTGTGAGGGTTTAGCAGATCCCCAAAGTTGAACTCCATATGTCCAGATTGGTCTTAAGATTGTCTTGTAGATTGTTAATTTGTGTGACATATTTAATTTAGAACGTCTATCGAGTAAGCGTTTTAGTAAGGCGAGTAAGTCTATCGAGTAAGGCGATT
The DNA here is from genome assembly GCA_035578175.1 of Catonia carolina. Lineage (NCBI taxonomy): Eukaryota > Metazoa > Arthropoda > Insecta > Hemiptera > Achilidae > Catonia > Catonia carolina. The sequence goes on from JAQMRL010000003.1 coordinate 77,171,604, forward strand.
TGAAATGAAATGTTATTGAATGAAATTCATTAATTTAGACGATACATAAGTAAACTGTGTTGGACAAATATTTAGTTTTACATAATCCAATCTTAAAGAAATAATTGTTGGACGTAAATTATAATTTGTGTTCTTCTTCTCAAAAAGGTTCCTATTTCCTATTTTTTCCTATTTTTTTATTGATTCCTTTTTACTTTATAAGATTCGATTTACCTATAATATCATTTCTTTCATGTATAATTGTTTAATCCAGCCTATCGGCTTTTGACCTAAACAACATATTCTACAAAAAAATCTATCAGCTTATTAAAAACAATACTTAGGTTACAAACTACTATAGAAAACCGTATCTGTTTATATTTGAGGGATCACAGATTGAAGTTTTCAAGAAATAAATGAATACATATTAATATAACTAGCATAGTAGACCTGTGCGAATATTCGCACAATGTTCTTTAAAACCGTGTAGTAAGTTACAAAATTACGTTCGGTGAAACTCTGTATTTTGATAGGAGTTAATAGAACTCCTATTTAAATATATAGATTACTATACTAATTTAAGAATTGCATATTTTACTAATAAGGTCTGTTTATATGTTCTTCAGTGAATACCGGGTCCCCACCTCAATTGAAATTTTAAGTAAATTAACAAAGAACCAAGAGGAGGAAGTACTTAAAAACAAACACCAGTGAGAAGACAGACGTTGTACATTTGACACAAGAGGAGAGTAGAATATGTTACCGATTATGACAAATATAAAAAAAAACACCGAACTATGACAAACAGATAAATGCCTCACACCTGATATGACAAGCCTCGTACCATACAATACTAATCAACGCCTTTATTACCAGATATAGACTTTTATGCCTCTAAGACCAGATGGATCACTATTTTCACCTAATATATATGTGTCATTTATATTTTTCTTATTTTAATAAAACTTTTAACAATCTTTTGTAAATTCATTTTCATTCGACTTTCAAACGACTGGAGTAATAAACGTAAAGTTACACCTTTTTAATAGTGTTAATATTGACAATACATTGTCCAATGTTAATTTCTCTACACGTCAAATTTGCTGGGAAGAACGGTATCATGTTAAATGAATTACTTAATGTAATTAATTAAATGGAAATTTCAATTTATAAATCTGACCTTAATTTTAAGACCTTAATTTTAAAAATTTGTATGGCTATAATTACAATTAATAGCAATTTTTAGTAGGCAACCTTAATAATCTCTAGCTTATTGCACATGCCTTATTTCAGTTGTTTAATTACCTGATAAAGATGCCTTGGCCAAAAATGTCTTAAATGGTACAAACATATTTACGTCTAATACATTGCCCCTCATGTTGTGTATGTACCTGTTAAATATCTGATAAAGACACCTACTGACCTAATAAAAACACCTCACCCAAAAAATGACTCCAATGCTACAAATATATTTACGTCTAAAATGTTGCTTTTCATGTTGTGTATATAACTCTTAAATACCTGATAAAGACACCTCCTGATTTGGTAAAAACGCCTCGTCCAAAAATGACTCCAAAACTACTAACATATTTATGGCTAATAAATTGCCTCTCATAATGTGTATATTTAATTTTGTCACCTTTTATTATTAATAAAAATCAAATTAGTTGTTTAAAATTTTTTGAAGACTCATTTTTTCTGTTTATTTAACGACTGAAGAAAAAAAAGTAAGGTTACACCCTTTGAATAAGTGTTAATGTTGACAGTACATTATCCAATGTTAATTTCCATAACGAAAATTTTGTTGGTAACCACAGTATAACTTTATTTTAATAACATTATTTGCAATCTGTTTATTAAAAATAAACTATAAACAAATCTTTTGAATTAACAAATGACAAGTTGAGACCTCATTACCCTGAGTACATTTCATAATATCAATTATTCATTTGTTAAAAGAGAAAATTACAATGTACAAAGATATTTTTTATTTTACAATAGGGAATACTTTTCACTATGTACCTTTAAACTCTTTCAGACGAGTGCAAAAAATGGTAACGATTAAGGCGCCTAACTTCTTCCGCATTGTTTAGAAGACTAATGGCTAAATCGTTTTTGTGACTTTCAAGTCTTGCCTAATATTTTCAATTAAAACGCCTGACCTCGTCTATTACATCAGGAAGATTACAATAATGTTGTATTTCTGCATTTTTGCAAACCATAGTGCTCTTTTAGTAGCCCGAAGAACCTTTTTCTGGAACCTCTATCAGCCAGTACATCCTTTTGTATTTTAGATCTAATTCATTCTTCTACATCCTCTTATGGGTTTTTTAAGTTAACCACCTGTCAAGATGCATACACAGGTACTTTACAACTTCACTTCTTGGTAAATCAATACCTCCTAATATTACTGGTGGACAAGTATTTCTCCGAATTATAAATGTAACATGCTCCGAATTTGCAGTATTTATCTTCACTTTCCATTTTTGAAGCCATGGTAGGATTTGGTCTAAACATTCCTGAATTTTGTTTGAAGCAACTATCTGTTGCCCAGTATGTTGGTTATCCCGTCAACATTGTGACAAAACTATGAGCATCAAAACATACTTTCAATTCTGGTTCATGAGGATTTATCAGACGGGAACTCTAAGGAACATGCTTCGAGTATCAGTCTCCACCTGCTACATATCTCTGCCCTAAAGTTTAAAAAAAAACCAATAACATATTTTGCTGAGTGTGCCCTTGGTGGTAGTGCACAGAAGAAATCACTGAATCACCAAACCAATCCTTAACTTGAATTGTAGCTGTCTGTAATTGGCCAGTTCTATATCCCGAAAGAAGAAGAATCCCGATCAGAAGAATGGGGAAAAATCGGGAGGTACTGACCACTATCAAGTCTCGAACGCTACAGTACTTCGGGCACATTATGAGAAATACAACCAGATATGCCCTTTTGCAAGCCATTCTACAAGGGAAAATATTAGGAAAGCGGGGACCAGGTAGAAGAAGATCATCGTGGTTGAAGAACCTCAGAGTCTGGTACAATACAACTTTGGTACGGCTTTTCCGAGTTGCTGCAGACAAGATGAAGATTGCAATGATGATCGCCAACACTCGTAATGGATAGGCACATCAAGAAGAAGATATCCCGAAAGTTCGCAATGTTTAATCGAATTTCGAACTAAAATTTCCGTACCACCATGAGCAGTTCCATCAGTATGGTTAGTGTTGTAAAAAGAATATCCGTTTAATTTTAAATAGGTTAAATTGGTTTCAGAAATTATGAGCACACCTAATTTATTTAAGTTAAGTAAAAGTTCGATTTCTTGCGCACGAAGCAACAAACCGTATAAGTTCCAGCAGCCGATCCTTTGACTTTTTATTTGCAGAGTTTATTCACTACAGTAGTAAGCAATCCCATTAAGTTACTCATTCGCTGTGCTGCATACACGTTGTTCAAGGGTTACAAAAAATAGTTCTGTTTATTATCTCATGGGCAGCTAATTATATGACTGAACTTTTTAAGAACAGACGAAGTAACCCCACAAAAATTCTACTGGACTAATACAGTGGGAACGAGCAGACAAAAGAACTGGATCCCGTCGACCAATCTATTGATCATTGTATTCACGGTTCAAAATTTCTCTGGAGATAACTGTTCGTAGTTATTTTTACACAGTTTTATAAAAAATGAAATCTCGTGAAGACAAATTGTTTTCTCAATTTTTATCCGATAATTCAGTGAGGAGGCTAAAGGGAAAATACAATAAAACATGTTCTGTAGAATAAATCTTTAATTACTCCGCATTGAAAAAAATAATAACAAAATTATAAGAAATTAAAATTTAAACTACGTACGACAATTCTTTTATACCTTCCTATGAAAGCCAATCACGGAAACCACCTAGAGACTCACCACGGATTAGCTTAATTCCTCAAGTTATTTTAATATTCACAATGAATTATTAGTCTTAAAACAATCTTTCAAGTATAATTAACTAAACAATACAATATAATATATTAATTATTCTTTAGGGCTTCAACGACGAACAAAAGTAAAGTACCATATTGACGAAGAATCGAGAACAATATGCAGTGAAATTACTTTGAGTGTGAGGTGTAAAATGTTACATACCGTGACTTAAAATGACCCTAAATAACAAAATTTAAATAAATATATATATAAAAAATATTTGAATTTTTATAATAAGATTATGTGACGTAATAGGCATTTATCTTCTTCTTCTTCTTCTTCTTCTACTACTTTACGGATTAGGCAAATTGCCTGTTCCCACATCACAGCATCTTTTTCTTGGCCTTCCCAAACTTCTTACACCATCTGGTTTGTAATTTAGGGCTTGGAAAGGGGTCCTTTCAGGAGTCATTCTGTATACATGTTGCTGCCACCTTTGTCTATATATCCAAATTTTTTCCAAGACTGACTCCTTTCTTTCCAAGTTCTTGCTAATGTCACTATTTCTAATATGGTCTCTCAGACTGCAACCTCTCACCGCCCTCATGTATCTCATCTCAGCGGCTGCAATTCGACTTAAGTCTCTCTTTCTTGGCACCCAGGTCTCACAACCATATAATAGGATCGGCACAGCCATGACATCATACATACTAAGCTGTGTGTCTTTCCTGGCCCGATGTTTAAATGTCCTGTTGATGTAGCCACAAACCAGTTGAAATCTACTTATTCTATTATTTATTTCGTCATCATAGCTATATGTTATGTCCACCCCAAGGTACGAGATATATAGGCATTTATATAATCATAATAACGTTTGCGTACGAAGAGCATGATAACAGGGTATTTTACCAATGGAATCAAGAAATAAGTAATAAGAAAAGTTTTTTCTGAAGAGTGATTGAAAGATGGAAACGGAAATTTAAGAGGACAATCTTTTATTTCCAATTTAACTCTGCCTGAAGACTTTCACAAAGTTCAAGTAGTGCACCGCTTCAATGTGAGAAAACGTTACACAACTTCTTAGCGACAATAAATGTACAAAAGATATTCACTGTACAAAATAAAATCAAAATCATACAATTTAAATTTAGTTGATAGTTTCAAACATCGAAATAAGATCTATAAATACCACAAAAATATTTTAATACAGGCATAATATTTAAAAAAAAAGTATATATATATATATATATATATAACTCTATTTTAATCCATAATCTGTTGTACACCGATAGATAAGTAACATCATATTGTTTAAAATTAACACACGAAAAAATTACAACCCAGTGATGAAATTTATAAATTATAACATGAGAATATATTATACTATTCTTAATTATTTACAATTAATTATGTGAATAGAAAAGAAACAAAAACTTTCCTTTACCTAATGAAATTAAATGAAAAAGGGAGATAAAAATGGATAACCTCAAAATATATATACATCAAACCCCCCTGAAGATAATTAAAAATTTTAATTTAATTATTTTAAATATTCACACTCAACCGCACCGATCATCTATAACATATTAACACACTACATCATTTGCAACCCATCGGCTAGGTCTAGAAGTAAAGTCGTCACCATGAGGAATGGTCGATCTGAGTCTGTACAAGACTAAACCTCATTTACACGTCATACATTATCATCCTTATCTCACTGGATCATAGGGTTACTCGTTGTTCTTAAATTGAACAGACTGCAGCAGGCAAACATTAGAGTAAAAAAAAAATATATTATTTACAAATTGTAAATACATATTTACAGGTAAATATAGTAACACAGGTTACGTTTACCTTACGGCGTCAAACTTGTCCACCTGTGATACTGAATAACATTCATATCCCACGGCCAGGGTGGTGCGATATCTTGGCTTATGGTTTGACAGGCGACTAACTTGGAAGCATCATCTGCGTACGAGACGGTTAGAACTTAACCGCCGCCAGAAGTTACTCTTCTGCTCAATTAACTCTCGATCAAGATTGTACCTCTGTTCCAAGATTTTAATATACAAATTCCTATTAAGACCGATCTGGACTTATGGTGTCCAGCTCTTTGGAATAGCGGCAGAGAGTAATTAAAGTCGATCCAAGCCTTTCAATTAAAATTCTTAAGACTTGCTTCTGGCGCTCCTTTTTATGTAAACAATATAACCCTCCACGACGATTTCAAAATTTCGATAGTAAACTGCGCCTTGTGTAGTACGTTTCACAAAAGTCTAGATGTCCGTCCTAACCAACTAGCCCATGATCTAGCCACAAGGAACTTTCCAACTGTGCGTCGTTTAAAGCAAAAATGGAGTAGAGACCTCTTGGTCTGAATAACGGACAATATCCGAAGTTTGGAACGTAGAATGTGTCGCTGGGTACCTCTTCTCCTTAAAGTGAAATTCCCCACCTTCATTTAAAAATCAAATACAGAAGTTGTGCAGCTCAATGTACAGTACCGTAATAAAAATTAAAGATGAAAACATTATTAACGTGTTTATTTAGTCGTTTTATATATTTACGACACAAACTACGAATTTCTTTACGAATCATTTACACGTCCAAAGCTTGATGTACGTATTTATAATACACCATAGTGCATTTTAAAGTAGTTTACAAGCGTTTCGTTTGAAACCTTTGCAAAAGAAATAAATTTATTTTTTTAATGATTTATTTTAATTTCAAAGGTTGTGATTATAATATACGTAATAACTATTTCAATTACAAGTTCATTAGTCTATTTTAAAACGGGAGAATGGTGAGTTACAATATTATTGTGGACAACGACCAAGGTTTTCATGCAACGTTACATAAATAAATAAAACTAAATACATATTAAGAAGTTGTGGTGGTGATTTTCTCAGCTGGGTCGGGTGGTCGCGAAATACGGAGCAAAACATGCAAAATAGTTACAGTATTATCATTTATTTAAAAGAAGACATAAATAATAATAATAAGAATAATAATGAATTTTATACCCATATTTTTTCACAGTAGTAACTAGACACATTCGTTAAAAAAGCTATAAAATCATTAGGTTCGAGGTGGAGGAAATTGACCTAACCAACTATGACTAAAAGCCATGTCGTAGAGTAGGTCCTCCCTTTTTTTTCTTTAGTAATACAGTACCAAAGAGATTTAAAACTACGTTAGTTTTGAAACCAATGCCACTTCATAAAAAACAATTAGTAGAAAAAAATACATTCTTTAAAAAACAACTTTATAAAGGACTCTACTTTTAAAAGACCATTATTTAAATTTTTTACATAAAAAGAGGAAGCAAATTCAACATTTTGTTTGATTGGTTGGAGCCAAACAATCACAGTGACGACGATAAAAACCTTTTGTTGCCAGTTGTGAAAGGATTAGGTGCCTATTTCTAGTGCTGTAGTGATGGACTCTACTCTGCAGATGTAACCTGTTTTTATGGCCTCTACCTATAACAAAAAGTTGTCTTGTATCCATTTCTGGATAATCAGCGAAAAGCTGCTCAGACAAATATCTCGAAGGTTTGTGTTTTTAACTTAGCTAATTAATTTCTGCACCTTCACAAGGTAGAACTAGAAGATCAAGTGCAATTAATTTAACAGCCGGAGGAATAATAATTTAATTGAACTTGATCTTCTAGTTCAAGGGTTTCAAAAATTAGTTCTGTTTATTATCTCATGGGCAGCCAATTATATGACTGAACTATTTAGGAACAGACGAAGTAGAGGTATAGAAGACACTAGTCACGGTTATGTCCTCTCAGGGTAATGCAGTTCATCATTATACAGCCAGAACCTGTGGTGAATGAAGCGAAGGTTTCATCTGCAGGGTGGAGAGTAGGCGCTTTTTAAAGGGACTGGCATGCATGATCATATTTTTCCACTAGGTGAGGAAGTGATGGTAAAGCACCTCAATCCTTCTTCTTACTTAGTAAAACCTTAAGAGGTTTAAGCCACCCTTTCGGCTGTTGACCTAACAACACTTTCACTAGGATCATTACTTGTACAACTTTTTCTCATTCAATCAACTTGAAAAAAAAAAAAAAAAAAAATCAATCAACTTGAAACATGGGTTTGTGTGCCATTAAGCAGTTTTTAAATGTTTGGATTTATTTTTGTGACATACGAAACAATTACATTTTCCAATGTCAAACGACTTTTTGATTTGGTTTCAAATTCAACATTACGGAAAATTCTTGATCACAGGTTGTATAATGTGGAAGATGGAATGTTCAACGCTGCTCTAGACAGTTCTTGGTATTCGTTTTTTAATACTTATCAAAAATTCAACGGAACAAGCTCTATTGAAAGTCAATTATATAATTTCCTGATCATTTCGTAGCTCTATGATGATGGTTATGATGAAGATAAACACTTTGCTAAGCACTTTGTACAGCTTGCTCATTACAAGGATTCACTTCCCACAAATATCCACTCATTCCGTCCTAACTGGAAAAATTATAATCTGTCAATTGTTCGATAAAATCATTCCATTTATTACTAGTCTTATTTAAAGTGATGTGTAATAATGTATCTTGATAAGTAAACGAGATTGTGACGAGTAAAAATTAAAACTATGTTAGATTTTTTAATTTTTTAATATTATAATTGAGAGGGTCGACAAAAGATGAGTACGCCACCTGTAAAAGGGATTTTGCAGTGTCTTAAAGGTTGAGAGACACTCCGTTATGATATCTGGTGTATTTTAATGTGTAAAGGAAGCAGATTGTGCAGCTTGGGTGCCTAGTAGCAGATACTTTCTTTAATAAAACGTCATTGACGTCTTATGTTCAAATAAATGATCTGGTGTGAAACACACAACTTTCTCTTGCCACTGAAAATAATTAACAATATAAACTAACATTAGTAAGCAGAAATTTTAAATAAACTAACCTCAAACAACATAACCTAATTTTAATCACGAGAGAATCATGCCAACCAACCTTAGTTTAGCTTTATAATACGGAAAATCACTCTTTGAAACTAAACAAGGCTATGTAAAGAAAAATGTTTGAATAAAAGTTGTACATCTTTCAATTTCCTATAAATTTAACTTTACACACGTTTTCCGTAAAATTCATACTACGGGCGAGAATTTAAAAAATTCATTTTCTTACAAGTTTTCGTGAAAAAACAAAGAATCACTAATTATCGCTGAACTAAGCATTGTACAAAGAATCGTTATAAAATAAAAGAATACACGAATGAATAATTTAAAAAAGTTTTAATCTAAATGGCTGAATCGAACACCGTTTTAAATTTTAATCATATTGCTCTGTAGAAGATGGTACCACCGAAACGAGCGCAAGTTTTTTAAACTTAAAAACAAACGAAGGTAAGGTGATAAATTTCATTTATACTGTGATTTATATTCATGGTTGTCAGGATGCATTTCAAAAATTTATTTGTGAATGACGAAGTATATGTTGGAGCAATATCAGACTTCTTTTAGGAAAAAAATCGAAGAGGATGAAGAAACGGATGAGAAACGAGCGAGGGACGGAAAATGCAATTTTATTACCAATAAGCCCATTGCGATTGAATTATTAGAAAAGAGACACCGCGATATGTTCTTATTCAGACTCAAGTTAATCCAAAATACCAAATTGTTAATACTTGTGCACGAACAGAGAAAAATTCATTTAACTTAAATTATATCGTTGCTACTTTACTGAAACATACATATACAATATTTTATGGTACAGTACAAGCTAGTTACCTACTACATGTATTGACTTACAGATTAGAAAAAAATTCTCAAACACTGTATCGAGTGTAGCATTATACTGGAGTGAAACGTGGGTGAATGGGGCTGTAGAAAGGAAGAGGATAGAAGCTTTTCAAATGTGGTGTTATATGAAAATGTTAAGATTAGGTGGGTGGACGAAATAAGAAATTTAGAGGTTCTTAGGCAAGTGGATAAAAAACGAAGTATACAGAAACATCTAACCAGAAGATGGGATATTTTGGTGGGGAATATCTTAAAAGAGCCAGGTATTGGTCTATCAATAATTGAGAGTAATACTGAGGGAGTGAATTGTTTGGAGAGGCAAAGGTTAGAATATATATATATGCAAATTATTACAAAAATGATGTAGGGTAATACAGGTATGTAAATATGGTACGACTTGCGCAAGAAAAAACAGCTTAGACATCAGCATCACACCAGTCGAGAGACTAATGAAAACAACAAGCTAATAACAAAACATTAGTTTCGTGAAATGACGCCGGTGTTTTATCTCTCTTCTATCTTCTATCTTCTTCTTCTTCTATCTATCTTCTATCTATCTTTCTATATATAAAGCCCCAGCCACTGAAGCCACTAATGACTCACTGATGGAATTTACCGCCTATTAGGAGGTATCTAAAAGCAAAATCTCTGAGGACTGTTTTTGTCGGGCGTCGGCTGAAACCCCCAGCCAAAATGCCAAATTTAAGGTACATTTTCCCGAAAGCTCAGGGGATGCGTCCGAATATTTCAAACTTTTTAACGAAGTTTCGTAGCGCAAACGCCAATGCGACCATTTTTGTTCCCCTTCCGAAATACGTTAAGATTATATATATAAAGTTGCTCTTAACCCGCCGGTTTGCTGGAAAAACTCAAAAAACAAAAATTCGGCTTTTTCGGGGTTGCAGTTTTTAGGTTTTTCTTTGTAACACCACGAAGTCGGGTTTCATCGACAAATTTTTATTAGGACCACATTACACTACCTCCCGGAATCACGGGTGACTTTTCAAATTTTAGATCAAGGTTCTACGGGGTTTGGTACCCTTATTTAAAAATTATGAAATTTTTATAAATTAAAAAATCTGTTAATGGTATGTTGTTTGGAGTTGAAAACTACATAAAAATATAATAATCCGAAAATTTTAAGGTTGCACCCTCTTTTTTGCAGTAGGGTTTGTATTTTTTTATCTTCTAAACGGTGCATCGTAAAAATAAATTGTAAAATATATTTTTTGTACCCCTTTTAATGTACTTCAAAACCATATAGCTTTTGTTGTTCTCAACTTGCCGGTTCGGTGAGAAAATTCAAGAAACCAAAATTTCGCCTTTTTTGGGGTTGCAATTTTTAAATTTTTTTTGTTTTTTGGTTTAACGTTGGACTGTTTTGCAAATTGCCGCTAATGCAGACGGTGAAGGATGAAATGAATTTTTTGTAACGTATGAAAAAATGCCATGCCCGAGTGGGATTTGAACCCAAGACCTATAAATTTCATAAATAGTACAATTCTTAAATATGTCTAACAAAATAATATAACAATGGGGTAAATGAAACTGTGTTGCTAAGAAACAGTAGTCAAGGTTAGGTCCCGCAGTAAATATTTTAAAATAAAAATTTTCAAGTATGCAAAAAGTCAACATTGGGATTATTCTTGCCATTGGATTCGGCCTGGGGCTACTATTGTGGTGGCAGCCGTGGAGGCGGCCACCCGCCCCAGCCGTTGAGGAGGAGGACTCCTCGGAAGACGAGGAGTCCCACCCTCCTCCTAAACGGGACCCGAGTAGGCCCCGTTTGCCTGAACAATAAAGTGAGTAAACACACATTAATTTCTACTTTACTATCTCGTCTTTATCAATATACTATACTACTAGTAACCATGAAATTGCGAGCCTAGGGTGTATTTAGACAGTAATGCAGTGTTGCCGTATTTGCCAGAGTGGGAACAAACTGTTTACTTTTTTTACGGTTATTTCTTTATCACAAAAGTTATAAATTTTATTTTGTTCTTGCTTCAGGATTGTCAGCCAAATTTTAAAAAAGCTCACACACATTACTGATTATTTCTTTACTTTGTTTTCTAAGCTCTTTCTTTTGCCAGTCTCTAACGACGGTCGCTATTCAGAGGCGATTTACCGAATTGTTCGCAAAATCACTAAATTCATTCATATTTACAACTAAAATTACAGTTACTATAAACTAAAAAAAGAAAATTTAAATTTAAATTTTTTAAAGAAAGGCTGTATTAAACAATTAAACGGTAGGGCTAAAAAATAAACAAATGTTTAAAACGAAAACGACTTTAAAAAACACCTCACAAACGTTTCGAAACGTTGTGTACGTTACGCTTACATTGAACTGACTGAGTGAATAAATTCTAATGCCTCCAGCAGGGCGGGTGAAGTGCAAAAACTGAATGGCAGGACGGGTGGAGTTACACGACTTTATGGTTTACATGAAAGCTCTCAATTTCGTGGTTAACAGCAAAGAAATTCCCGTATGCCAATAAAATACACGCAAAAAAAAACTACTGGGAAAAAAAGATTTAACGTAACTAAGAATACATAATTTGTTATTAGTTAACAATAATTTAGATTTAATATTAATTAATTTATATGATTTAAAAATAAAGAAACGCAAAGATTAATAACGTTTAATTAGCTATTTTTAATGCGTAGCAAATAAAAATAGTTAATACAACAAAAAATAATTTTGATAATTATTTTCTATGCACCGTACAGTGTTTTTACTATATGTTCTTAAAGCAACATATTGTTATTTTGAATAGTGTTATTTAGGTTTACAGCCACATGCTGGTTTGAATCTCTAGAGATTTAACTAAATAAAACGAGGAGACAGGTATTTTACTAATGCCTTCCTCACCAAGTGGAAAAGTATGCTCATCAGCATTCCAGGCCCTCCGAAAAGCATCTTCTTTCCTCCCTGCAAAAATACACCTCTACTTCATTCACCACAGGGTCTGGCTGTATAGTGAAATTCATTACACTTAGAAAAACTAATGTCGTTTACACCTTCACCGTTTCTGTTCTAAAATAGTTCAGGCATACAATTTGCTGACTATGTAATAAGAAACAGAAATATTTTTTTAGCCTTAGGACTAGCAGATAGAGTTCAAATAATTTAATACTTCACCTGCCTTTTATGGGCAATTTTCAATAGTACAGTAAAACTATGTAAAGATTTAAAATGCCAACAACGAACAACGATTCCTTACGCACCGTTCACTCATCCTGTAACCGCTGAGTCGCTTGGCCTGTGCGATATGTGCCTTTAGGGGCGATTCACTACCACCACAATTACAAAAGAAATCTTGTGTGAAACACTCAAACGATATCCTCTTGCCAATGAAAACAATGAACAAAATATAACATTAGAAATATATCATTAGAAATAATTAGAATTACACAAAAACGAACCTCAAAGTCATAACCAAATTTTAATCATGACTGAATGATGCAAATGAAAACTAAGTTTAGTTTAGCTTAGTAGTAATACACGGGATATGACTCTTTGAAGCTTAACTAGGCTCTATAGAGACAAATATTTATAAAAAAATTTGTAAATCTTTTTATTTCTTATAAATCTGATTGTATACACTTTTGTCGTTAAAAGTATACTAACGCTGAAATCTTAAAGAAATCAATATTTTACAGATTTTCATGAGAAAAAAGTCACTAATTACCGCTAAAGTAAGCGATATACTAAAAATTGTTTGGAATATAGTTGTAGGTTTTTCAATGTTCTCTGTACTACAACCTTATGTACACTTTTGCTTTATAGCATATTAGAGCTGCAATCAAAAAAACAACCATTTGTTTCTTCGAGAGCACAGCCTCTTAAATTTTTTTATTGACATGGCGCTTACCCTGTCTTGTAGACCATAAAAGATGTAGTAATTGAGGTAGTATTTTAAAAAAAATCGTAAGAACTTTTTTTAAGATAAATGCAATAAAGTGAAAAATTCAACGAAAAAACTACTACTTACGGTTGATCGATTTTGATGAAAATGTTAAGAGTCGGGTCCTCTAGTAGTATACCTAACTTAAGTTTCAAGTTTCAACTTTTTACGATGTTCCGTGTTCGAGATTTTTTCACACACTCGCGCACATACACGCACATACCAATCGCTAGAAACATGATTTTGGATTCAGGGGGGGGGGGTCTGAAAACGTGAATCCGGTCAAAACTCGGTTTCAAAAAATCGATATAAAAACAATAGTTTCCCTCCTATATATTCATATAAGCAAGAGAAAATAATACGCTAGTGAGTAGGGTTGCGCTATCGTCCTAAATGTTACTTTTAAGAAAACTCTGCGAAAAGTTAACGTGATCAATAATATTATGTTAGTAAAAGTCTAGTTTTCCGGGTGGAGAAATCGATTAACAAAAGTCAGCGCTTAATACCTTCAGTTTTCCTTTCTTAACTCTTCAGTTACAAGATATTTGTATATTTCTAAGCCCCGGAGGGGGGTCGTACCTCGGATTTATCCTGTGGGTTTCAGAGGGTCAGGAACAAAATGGTCTCCTGTATTTTTCGCTACAAAGCTTCCTTATGGGTTTAAGAGCACGTTACATTTACCTCTAGGTTATAACAAGACTAATATCAGTAATACGTAGATACTCATACCTATAATGAATATATAGGAAGGAAAATATTGTTTTTATTTTTTAATTATTCTAATATTTTTTAATAATAAAAAAATATATTCGCAGTTGGATTTGACCCACCTATCTCTAAAATTTACAATACTTAAATAGAAAACGGTTACAAATGAATATATTTTGAGATAAAATACAGCTTAAAATGTATCTACATTGATATTTTTAAGAGGTCTAAATATTTTTTAATTATTCCTGATTGCAACTAGTGTTCATTTATTCGAGGGAAGAAAATATTTGCAAACTAATGAAAATCAATGCTATTTCCCTATAGTTCAAATATTGTGAAAACCCGGTATAGGGCAATCGGTAAAAATTGTTTGCGGCTCTTGGTAGGCATTTTATGACAAAATCATATACATAGAGGTTGCATGCAGAATTTTACAGGTGCAGAGGTAGAAATGTAAAAGATAATAACCACATTTATATCCTCTGAGAGTAATGAATTTCGTATCGCTATGCAGCCAGACCATGTGGTGAATGAAGTGAAGTTATCGTTTGATGCAAGGTGGAAAGTAGATGCTTTTCACAGGACCTGGCATTCTGATAAGAATATTTTTATATTCAGTAAGGAAGACAATGGGAAACCACCTCACTTTTCGTTTTACTTAGTAAAGCTTCTAGAGGATCAAACCAGCCTTTAGGCTGATGACCTAAACAATAAGCACATGTGCAATTTCATTTAAATTACTTATTAAATGCAAAGTACATTTTTATTTTGTTAAATCCTGCGTAAGAAAAGCCAGTGATCGGGAATGAGTTGTATATTATTGATAATAATTAATTACTAAATACTTTGTCATAATTTTATTACATACGTAGCTTATTGAAACTTAAACTAGTAATAACATTTTAAATTATTGAATCGGTCATTTCAGAAAACCCAAAGGTCAAAAAACTAACTTTTGGTGAATTAAAAAACTGGTAATTTACCAAGAAATAGCAAATCTTTTGCAAATTTTTCCTAACTCCTACTGCTACTCCAAACATAGTGTTTTAAAAGTTTTTTCCTAATTTGTAAATCAATGTTTGTAGTCAGTAAGCTGCTTTATATTAGTTACTTTATATTAAGTAAGTTGCTTATAGTTAGATTATTAATTCCCTATTTTTCCTCTACAGTTACAGTATTACCGGAAATCATACTTGCAAACGTATAACCACGTGTGTGCAGGCATGAGTTGCGGAAATAATTTTATATGAAGTACTCCTTGCACATGGTACACCTCGTATAGCATTTGATAAACTAAACGAAAATAATTACATTACTAAATTACAATGATTCCGTCTATCATAAATAGAAGCTTGATCCACACAGTTGTATTAAAAAATAATATCGGATATATTGTTATATGATTTAATTCATTGTCCATATCAGTAATTATTTTAAGGCGATTTGAAATGAAATGTTATTGAATGAAATTCATTAATTTAGACGATACATAAGAAAACTGTGTTGGACAAATATTTAGTTTTACATAATCCAATCTTAAAGTAATAATTGTTGGACGTAAATTATAATTTGTGTTCTTCTTCTCAAAAAGGTTCCTATTTCCTATTTTTTCCTATTTTTTTATTGATTCCTTTTTACTTTATAAGATTCGATTTACCTATAATATGATTTCTTTCATGTATAATTGTTTAATCCAGCCTATCGGCTTTTGACCTAAACAACATATTCTACAAAAAAATCTATCAGCTTATTAAAAACAATACTTAGGTTACAAACTACTATAGAAAACCGTATCTGTTTATATTTGAGGGATCACAGATTGAAGTTTTCAAGAAATAAATGAATACATATTAATATAACTAGCATAGTAGACCTGTGCGAATATTCGCACAATGTTCTTTAAAACCGTGTAGTAAGTTACAAAATTACGTTCGGTGAAACTCTGTATTTAAGAGTTAATAGAACTCCTATTTAAATATATAGATTACTATACTAATTTAAGAATTGCATATTTTACTAATAAGGTCTGTTTATATGTTCTTCAGTGAATACCGGGTCCCCACCTCAATTGAAATTTTAAGTAAATTAACAAAGAACCAAGAGGAGGAAGTACTTAAAAACAAACACCAGTGAGAAGACAGACGTTGTACATTTGACACAAGAGGAGAGTAGAATATGTTACCGATTATGACAAATATAAAAAAAAACACCGAACTATGACAAACAGATAAATGCCTCACACCTGATATGACAAGCCTCGTACCATACAATACTAATCAACGCCTTTATTACCAGATATAGACTTTTATGCCTCTAAGACCAGATGGATCACTATTTTCACCTAATATATATGTGTCATTTATATTTTTCTTATTTTAATAAAACTTTTAACAATCTTTTGTAAATTCATTTTCATTCGACTTTCAAACGACTGGAGTAATAAACGTAAAGTTACACCTTTTTAATAGTGTTAATATTGACAATACATTGTCCAATGTTAATTTCTCTACACGTCAAATTTGCTGGGAAGAACGGTATCATGTTAAATGAATTACTTAATGTAATTAATTAAATGGAAATTTCAATTTATAAATCTGACCTTAATTTTAAGACCTTAATTTTAAAAATTTGTATGGCTATAATTACAATTAATAGCAATTTTTAGTAGGCAACCTTAATAATCTCTAGCTTATTGCACATGCCTTATTTCAGTTGTTTAATTACCTGATAAAGATGCCTTGTCCAAAAATGTCTTAAATGGTACAAACATATTTACGTCTAATACATTGCCCCTCATGTTGTGTATGTACCTGTTAAATATCTGATAAAGACACCTACTGACCTAATATAAACACCTCACCCAAAAAATGACTCCAATGCTACAAATATATTTACGTCTAAAATGTTGCTTTTCATGTTGTGTATATAACTCTTAAATACCTGATAAAGACACCTCCTGATTTGGTAAAAACGCCTCGTCGAAAAATGACTCCAAAACTACTAACATATTTATGGCTAATAAATTGCCTCTCATAATGTGTATATTGAATTTTGTCACCTTTTAGTATTAATAAAAATCAAATTAGTTGTTTAAAATTTTTTGAAGACTCATTTTTTCTGTTTATTTAACGACTGAAGAAATAAAAGTAAGGTTACACCCTTTGAATAAGTGTTAATGTTGACAGTACATTATCCAATGTTAATTTCCATAACGAAAATTTTGTTGGTAACCACAGTATAACTTTATTTTAATAACATTATTTGCAATCTGTTTATTAAAAATAAACTATAAACAAATCTTTTGAATTAACAAATGACAAGTTGAGGCCTCATTACCCTGAGTACATTTCATAATATCAATTATTCATTTGTTAAAAGAGAAAATTACAATGTACAAAGATATTTTTTATTTTACAATAGGGAATACTTTTCACTATGTACCTTTAAACTCTTTCAGACGAGTGCAAAAAATGGTAACGATTAAGGCGCCTAACTTCTTCCGCATTGTTTAGAAGACTAATGGCTAAATCGTTTTTGTGACTTTCAAGTCTTGCCTAATATTTTCAATTAAAACGCCTGACCTCGTCTATTACATCAGGAAGATTACAATAATGTTGTATTTCTGCATTTTTGCAAACCATAGTGCTCTTTTAGTAGCCTGAAGAACCATTTTCTGGAACCTCTATCAGCCAGTACATCCTTTTGTATTTTAGATCTAATTCATTCTTCTACATCCTCTTATGGGGTTTTTAAGTAAACCACCTGTCAAGATGCATACACAGGTATTTTACAACTTCACTTCTTGGTAAATCAATACCTCCTAATATTACTGGTGGACAAGTATTTCTCCGAATTATAAATGTAACATGCTCCGAATTTGCAGTATTTATCTTCACTTTCCATTTTTGAAGCCATGGTAGGATTTGGTCTAAACATTCCTGAATTTTGTTTGAAGCAACTATCTGTTGGCCAGTATGTTGGTTGTCCCGTCAACATTGTGACAAAACTATGAGCATCAAAACATACTTTCAATTCTGGTTCATGAGGATTTATCAGACGGGAACTCTAAGGAACATGCTTCGAGTATCAGTCTCCACCTGCTACATATCTCTGCCCTAAAGTTTAAAAAAAAAAACGAATAACATATTTTGCTGAGTGTGCCCTTGGTGGTAGTGCACAGAAGAAATCACTGAATCACCAAACCAATCCTTAACTTGAATTGTAGCTGTCTGTAATTGGCCAGTTCTATATCCCGAAAGAAGAAGAATCCCGATCAGAAGAATGGGGAAAAATCGGGAGGTACTGACCACTATCAAGTCTCGAACGCTACAGTACTTCGGGCACATTATGAGAAATACAACCAGATATGCCCTTTTGCAAGCCATTCTACAAGGGAAAATATTTGAAAAGCGGGGACCAGGTAGAAGAAGATCATCCTGGTTAAAGAACCTCAGAGTCTGGTACAATACAACTTTGGTACGGCTTTTCCGAGTTGCTGCAGACAAGATGAAGATTGCAATGATGATCGCCAACACTCGTAATGGATAGGCACATCAAGAAGAAGATATCCCGAAAGTTCGCAATGTTTAATCGAATTTCGAACTAAAATTTCCGTACCACCATGAGCAGTTCCATCAGTATGGTTAGCGTTGTAAAAAGAATATCCGTTTAATTTTAAATAGGTTAAATTGGTTTCAGAAATTATGAGCACACCTAATTTATTTAAGTTAAGTAAAAGTTCGATTTCTTGCGCACGAAGCAACAAACCGTATAAGTTCCAGCAGCCGATCCTTTGACTTTTTATTTGCAGAGTTTATTCACTACAGTAGTAAGCAATCCCATTAAGTTACTCATTCGATGTGCTGCATACACGTTGTTCAAGGGTTACAAAAAATAGTTCTGTTTATTATCTCATGGGCAGCTAATTATATGACTGAACTTTTTAAGAACAGACGAAGTAACCCCACAAAAATTCTACTGGACTAATACAGTGGGAACGAGCAGACAAAAGAACTGGATCCCGTCGACCAATCTATTGATCATTGTATTCACGGTTCAAAATTTCTCTGGAGATAACTGTTCGTAGTTATTTTTACACAGTTTTATAAAAAATGAAATCTCGTGAAGACAAATTGTTTTCTCAATTTTTATCCGATAATTCAGTGAGGAGGCTAAAGGAAAAATACAATAAAACATGTTCTGTAGAATAAATCTTCAATTACTCCGCATTGAAAAAAATAATAACAAAATTATAAAAAATTAAAATTTAAACTACGTACGACAATTCTTTTATACCTTTCTATTATGAAAGCCAATCACGGAAACCACCTAGAGACTCACCACGGATTAGCTTAATTCCTCAAGTTATTTTAATATTCACAATGAATTATTAGTCTTAAAACAATCTTTCAAGTATAATTAACTAAACAATACAATATAATATATTAATTATTCTTTAGGGCTTCAACGACGAACAAAAGTAAAGTACCATATTGACGAAGAATCGAGAACAACATGCAGTGAAATTACTTTGAGTGTGAGGTGTAAAATGTTACATACCGTGACTTAAAATGACCCTAAATAACAAAATTTAAATAAATATATATATAAAAAATATTTGAATTTTTATAATAAGATTATGTGACGTAATAGGCATTTATCTTCTTCTTCTACTACTTTACGGATTAGGCAAATTGCCTGTTCCCACATCACACCATCTTTTTCTTGGCCTTCCCAAACTTCTTACACCATCTGGTTTGTAATTTAGGGCTTGGAAAGGGGTCCTTTCAGGAGTCTGTCTGTATACATGTTGCTGCCACCTTTGTCTATATATCCACATTTTTTCCAAGACTGACTTCTTTCTTTCCAAGTTCTTGCAAATGTCACTATTTCTAATATGGTCTCTCCGACTGCAACCTCTCACCGCCCTCATGTATCTCATCTCAGCGGCTGCAATTCGACTTAAGTCTCTCTTTCTTGGCACCAAGGTCTCACAACCATATAATAGGATCGGCACAGCCATGACATCATACATACTAAGCTGTGTGTCTTTCCTGGCCCGATGTTTAAATGTCCTGTTGATGTAGCCACAAACCAGTTGAAATCTACTTATTCTATTATTTATTTCGTCATCGTAGCTATATGTTATGTCCACCCCAAGGTACGAGATATATAGGCATTTATATAATCATAATAACGTTTGCGTACGAAGAGCATGATAACAGGGTATTTTACCAATGGAATCAAGAAATAAGTAATAAGAAAAGTTTTTTCTGAAGAGTGATTGAAAGATGGAAACGGAAATTTAAGAGGACAATCTTTTATTTCCAATTTAACTCTGCCTGAAGACTTTCACAAAGTTCAAGTAGTGCACCGCTTCAATGTGAGAAAACGTTACACAACTTCTTAGCGACAATAAATGTACAAAAGATATTCACTGTACAAAATAAAATCAAAATCATACAATTTAAATTTAGTTGATAGTTTCAAACATCGAAATAAGATCTATAAATACCACAAAAATATTTTAATACAGGCATAATATTTAAAAAAAAAGTATATATATATATATATAACTCTATTTTAATCCATAATCTGTTGTACACCGATAGATAAGTAACATCATATTGTTTAAAATTAACACACGAAAAAATTACAACCCAGTGATGAAATTTATAAATTATAACATGAGAATATATTATACTATTCTTAATTATTTACAATTAATTATGTGAATAGAAAAGAAACAAAAACTTTCTTTTACCTAATGAAATTAAATGAAAAAGGGAGATAAAAATGGATAACCTCAAAATATATATACATCAAACCCCCCTGAAGATAATTAAAAATTTTAATTTAATTATTTTAAATATTCACACTCAACCGCACCGATCATCTATAACATATTAACACACTACATCATTTGCAACCCATCGGCTAGGTCTAGAAGTAAAGTCGTCACCATGAGGAATGGTCGATCTGAGTCTGTACAAGACTAAACCTCATTTACACGTCATACATTATCATCCTTATCTCACTGGATCATAGGGTTACTCGTTGTTCTTAAATTGAACAGACTGCAGCAGGCAAACATTAGAGTAAAAAAAAATATATTATTTACAAATTGTAAATACATATTTACAGGTAAATATAGTAACACAGGTTACGTTTACCTTACGGCGTCAAACTTGTCCACCTGTGATGCTGAATAACATTCATATCCCACGGCCAGTGTGGTGCGATATCTTGGCTTATGGTTTGACAGGCGACTAACTTGGAAGCATCATCTGCGTACGAGACGGTTAGAACTTAACCGCCGCCAGAAGTTACTCTTCTGCTTAATTAACTCTCGATCAAGATTGTACCTCTGTTCCAAGATTTTAATATACAAATTCCTATTAAGACCGATCTGGACTTATGGTGTCCAGCTCTTTGGAATAGCGGCAGAGAGTAATTAAAGTCGATCCAAGCCTTTCAATCGAAATTCTTAAGACTTGCTTCTGGCGCTCCTTTTTATGTAAACAATGTAACCCTCCACGACGATTTCAAAATTTCGACAGTAAACCGCGTCCTTGTGTAGTACGTTTCACAAAAGTCTAGATGTCCATCCTAACCAACTAGCCCGTGATCTAGCCACAACGAACTTTCCAACTGTGCGTCGTTTAAAGCAAAAATGGAGTAGAGACCTCTTGGTCTGAATAGCGGACAATATCCAAAGTTTGGAACGGAGAATGTATCGCTGGGTACCTCTTCTCCTTAAAGTGAAATTCCCCACCTTCATTTAAAAATCAAATACAGAAGTTGTGCAGCTCAATGTACAGTACCGTAATAAAAATTAAAGACGAAAACATTATTAACTTATATATTTAGTCGTTTTATATATTTACGACTCAAACTACGAATTTCTTTACGAATCATTTACACGTCCAAAGCTTGATGTACGTATTTATAATACACCATAGTGCATTTTAAAGTGGTTTACAAGCGTTTCGTTTGAAACCTTTGCAAAAGAAATAAATTTATTTTTTTAATAATTTATTTTAACTTCAAAGGCTGTGATTATAATATACGTAATAAATATTTCAATTACAAGTTCATTAGTCTATTTTAAAACGGGAGAATGGTGAGTTACAATATTATTGTG
The DNA here is from genome assembly GCA_035578175.1 of Catonia carolina. Classification (NCBI taxonomy): domain Eukaryota; kingdom Metazoa; phylum Arthropoda; class Insecta; order Hemiptera; family Achilidae; genus Catonia; species Catonia carolina. Next base: position 77,194,024 of record JAQMRL010000003.1, read on the forward strand.
GATAACGACCAAGGTTTTCATGCAACGTTACATAAATAAATAAAACTAAATACATATTAAGAAGTTGTGGTGGTGATTTTCTCAGCTGGGTCGGGTGGTCGCGAAATACGGAGCAAAACATGCGAAACAGTTACAGTATTATTATTTATTTAAAAGAAGACAAAAATAATAATAATAAGAATAATAATGAATTTTATACCCATATTTTTTCACAGTAGTAACTAGACACATTCGTTAAAAAAGCTATAAAATCATTAGGTTCGAGGTGGAGGAAATTGACCTAACCAACTATGACTAAAAGCCATGTCCTAGGGTAAATCCTCCCTTTTTTTCTTTAGTAATACAGTACCAAAGAGATTTAAAACTACGTTAGTGTTGAAACCAATGCCACTTCATAAAAAACAATTTGTAGAAAAAAAATACATTCTTTAAAAAACATATTTAGAAAGGACTCTATTTTTAAAAGACCATTATTTAAATTTTTTACATAAAAAGAGGAAGCAAATTCAACATTTTGTTTGATTGGTTGGAGCCAAACAATCACAGTGACGACGATAAAAACCTTTTGTTGCCAGTTGTGAAAGGATTAGGTGCCTATTTCTAGTGCTGTAGTGAAGGACTCTACTCTGCAGATGTAACCTGTTTTTATGGCCTCTACCTATAACAAAGAGTTGTCTTGTATCCATTTCTGGATAATCAGCGAAAAGCTGCTCAGAAAAATATCTCGAAAGTTTGTGTTTTTAACTTAGCTTATTAATTTCTGCACTTTCACAAGGTAGAACTAGAAGATCAAGTTCAATTAATTTAACAGCCGGAGGAATATTAATTTAATTGGACTTGATCTTCTAGTTCAAGGGTTTCAAAAATTAGTTCTGTTTATTATCTCATGGGCAGCCAATTATATGACTGAAATATTTAGGAGCAGACGAAGTAGAGGTATAGAAGACACTAGTCACGGTTATGTCCTCTCAGGGTAATGCAGTTCATCATTATACAGCCAGAACCTGTGGTGAATGAAGCGAAGGTTTCATCTGCAGGGTGGAGAGTAGGTGCTTTTTAGAGGGACTGGCATGCATGATCATATTTCTCCACTAGGTGAGGAAGTGATGGTAAAACACCTCAATCCTTCTTCTTACTTAGTAAAACCTTAAGAGGTTTAAGCCACCCTTTCGGCTGTTGACCTAACAACACTTTCACTAGGATCATTACTTGTACAACTTTTTCTCATTCAATCAACTTGAAACATGGGTTTGTGTGCCATTAAGCAGTTTTTAAATGTTTGGATTTATTTTTGTGACATACGAAACAATTACATTTTTCAATGTCAAACGACTTTTCGTTTGGTTTCAAATTCAACATTTGTCAATTGTTCGATAACATCATTCCATTTATTACTAGTCTTATTTAAAGTGATGTGTAATAATGTATCTTGATAAGTAAACGAGATTGTGACGAGTAAAAATTAAAACTATGTTAGATTTTTAAATTTGTTAATATTATAATTGAGAGGGTCGACAAACGATGAGTACGCCACCTGTAAAAGGGATTTCGCAGTGTCTTAAAGGTTGAGAGACACTCCGTTATGATATCTGGTTTTTTTTAATGTGTAAAGGAAGCAAATTGTGCAGCTTGGGTGCCTAGTAGCAGATACTTTCTTTAATAAAACGTCATTGACGTCTTATGTTCAAATAAATTATCTGGTGTGAAACACACAACTTTCTCTTGCCACTGAAAATAATTAACAATATAAACTAACATTAGTAAACAGAAATTTTAAATAAACTAACCTCAAACAACATAACCTAATTTTAATCATGAGAGAATCATGCCAACCAACCTTAGTTTAGCTTTATAATACGGAAAATCACTCTTTGAAACTAAACAAGGCTATGTAAAGAAAAATGTTTGAATAAAAGTTGTACATCTTTCAATTTTCTATAAATTTATTTTTACACACGTTTTCCGTAAAGTTCATACTACGGGCGAGAATTTAAAAAATTCATTTTCTTACAAGTTTTCGTGAAAAAACAAAGAATCACTAATTATCGCTTAACTAAGCATTGTACAAAGAATCGTTATAAAATAAAAGAATACACGAATGAATAATTTAAAAAAAGTTTTAATCTAAATGGCTGAATCGAACACCGTTTTAAATTTTAATCATATTGCTCTGTAGAAGATGGTACCACCGAAACGAGCGCAAGTTTTTTAAACTTAAAAACAAACGAAGGTACGGTGATAAATTTCATTTATACTGTGATTTATATTCATAGTTGTCAGGATGCATTTCAAAAATTTATTTGTGAATGACGAAGTATATGTTGGAGCAATATCAGACTTCTTTTAGGAAAAAAATCGAAGAGGATGAAGAAACGGATGAGAAACGAGCGAGGGACGGAAAATGCAATTTTATTACCAATAAGCCCATTGCGATTGAATTATTAGAAAAGAGACACCGCGATATGTTCTTATTCAGACTCAAGTTAATTCAAAATACCAAATTGTTAATACTTGTGCACGAACAGAGAAAAATTCATTTAACTTAAATTATATCGTTGCTACTTTACTGAAACATACATATACAATATTTTATGGTACAGTACAAGCTAGTTACCTACTACATGTATTGACTTACAGATTAGAAAAAAATTCTCACAGAAAAATTCTTACAGATTAGAAAATACTGGAGTGAAACGTGGGTGAATGGGGCTGTAGAAAGGAAGAGGGTAGAAGCTTTTCAAATGTGGTGTTATATGAAAATGTTAAGATTAGGTGGGTGGACGAAATAAGAAATTTATAGGTTCTTAGGCAAGTGGATAAAAAACGAAGTATACAGAAACATCTAACCAGAAGATGGGATAGGTTGGTGGGGAATATCTTAAAAGAGCCAGGTATTGGTCTATCAATAATTGAGAGTAATACTGAGGGAGTGAATTGTTTGGAGAGGCAAAGGTTAGAATATATATATATGCAAATTATTACAAAAATGATGTAGGGTGTTACAGGTATGTAAATATGGTATGACTTGCGCAAGAAGAAACAGCTTAGACATCAGCATCACACCAGTCGAGAGACTAATGAAAACAACAAGCTAATAACAAAACATTAGTTTCGTGAAATAACGCCGGTGTTTTATCTCTCTTCTATCTTCTATCTTCTTCTTCTTCTATCTATCTTCTATCTATCTTTCTATATATAAAGCCCCAGCCACTGAAGCCACTAATGACTCACTGATGGAAATTCGCGCCTAGTAGGAGGTATCTAAAAGCAAAATCTCTGAGGACTGTTTTTGTCGGGCGTCGGCTGAAACCCCCAGCCAAAATGCCAAATTTAAGGTACATTTTCCCGAAAGCTCAGGGGATGCGTCCGAATATTTCAAACTTTTTAACGAAGTTTCGTAGCGCAAAGGCCAATGCGACCATTTTTGTTCCCCTCCCGAAATACGTTAAGATCATATATATAAAGTTGCCCTTAACCCGCCGGTTTGCTGGAAAAACTCAAAAAACAAAAATTCGGCTTTTTTGGGGTTGCAGTTTTTAGGTTTTTCTTTGTAACACCACGAAGTCGGGTTTCATCGACAAATTTTTATTAGGACCACATTACACTAACTCCCGGAATCACGGGTGACTTTTCAAATTTTAGATCAAGGTTCTACGGGGTTTGGTACCCTTATTTAAAAATTATGAAATTTTTATAAATTAAAAAATCTGTTAATGGTATGTTCTTTGGAGTAGAAAACTACATAAAAATATGATAATCCGAAAATTTTAAAGTTGCACCCTCTTTTTTGCAGTAGGGTTTGTATTTTTTTATCTTCTAAACGGTGCATCGTAAAAATAAATTGTAAAATATATTTTTTGTACCCCTTTTAATGTACTTCAAAACCATATAGCTTTTGTTGTTCTCAACTTGCCGGTTCGGTGAGAAAATTCAAGAAACCAAAATTTCGCCTTTTTTGGGGTTGCAATTTTTAAATTTTTTTTGTTTTTTGGTTTAACGTTGGACTGTTTTGCAAATTGCCGCTAATGCAGACGGTGAAGGATGAAATGAATTTTTTGTAACGTATGAAAAAATGCCATGCCCGAGTGGGATTTGAACCCAAGACCTATAAATTTCATAAATAGTACAATTCTTAAATATGTCTAACAAAATAATATAACAATGGGGTAAATGAAACTGTGTTGCTAAGAAACAGTAGTCAAGGTTAGGTCCCGCAGTAAATATTTTAAAATAAAAATTGTCAAGTATGCAAAAAGTCAACATTGGGATTATTCTTGCCATTGGATTCGGCCTGGGGCTACTATTGTGGTGGCAGCCGTGGAGGCGGCCACCCGCCCCAGCCGTTGAGGAGGAGGACTCCTCGGAAGACGAGGAGTCCCACCCTCCTCCTAAACGGGACCCGAGTAGGCCCCGTTTGCCTGAACAATAAAGTGAGTAAACACACATTAATTTCTACTTTACTATCTCGTCTTTATCAATATACTATACTACTAGTAACCATGAAATTGCGAGCCTAGGGTGTATTTAGACAGTAATGCAGTGTTGCCGTATTTGCCAGAGTGGGAACAAACTGTTTACTTTTTTTACGGTTATTTCTTTATCACAAAAGTTATAAATTTTATTTTGTTCTTGCTTCAGGATTGTTAGCCAAATTTTAAAAAAGCTCACACACATTACTGATTATTTCATTACTTTGTTTTCTAAGCTCTTTCTTTCGCCAGTCTCCAACGACGGTCGCTATTCAGAGGCGATTTACCGAATTGTTCGCAAAATCACTAAATTCATTCATATTTACAACTAAAATTACAGTTACTATAAACTAAAAAAAGAAAATTTAATTTTAATTTTGTTAAAGAAAGGCTGTATTAAACAATTAAACGGTAGGGCTAAAAAATAAACAAATGTTTAAAACAAAAACGACTTTAAAAAACACCTCACAAACATTTCGAAACGTTGTGTACGTTACGCTTACATTGAACTGACTGAGTGAATAAATTCTAATGCCTCCAACAGGGCGTGTGAAGTGCAAAAACTGAATGGCAGGACGGGTGGAGTTACACGACTTTATGGTTTACATGAAAGCTCTCAATTTCGTGGTTAACAGCAAAGAAATTCCCGTATGCCAATAAAATACACGCAAAAAAAACTACTGGGAAAAAAAGATTTAACGTAACTAAGAATACATAATTTGTTATTAGTTAACAATAATTTAGATTTAATATTAATTAATTTATATGATTTAAAAATAAAGAAACGCAAAGATTAATAACGTTTAATTAGCTATTATTAATGCGTAGCAAATAAAAATAGTTAATACAATAAAAAATAATTTTGATAATTATTTTCTATGCACCGTACAGTGTTTTTACTATATGTTCTTAAAGCAACATATTGTTATTTTGAATAGTGTTATTTAGGTTTACAGCCACATGCTGGTTTGAATCTCTAGAGATTTAACTAAATAAAACGAGGAGACAGGTGTTTTACTAATGCCTTCCTCACCAAGTGGAAAAGTATGCTCATCAGCATTCCAGGCCCTCCGAAAAGCATCTTCTTTCCTCCCTGCAAAAATACACCTCTACTTCATTCACCACAGGGTCTGGCTGTATAGTGAAATTCATTACACTTAGAAAAACTAATGTCGTTTACACCTTCACCGTTTCTGTTCTTAAATAGTTCAGGAATACAATTTGCTGACTATGTAATAAGAAACAGAAATATTTTTTTAGCCTAAGGACTAGCAGATCGAGTTCAAATAATTTAATACTTCACCTGCCTTTTATGGGCAATTTTCAATAGTACAGTTAAACTATGTAAAGATTTAAAACGCCAACAACGAACAACGATTCCTTACGCACCGATCACTCATCCTGTAACCGCTGAGTCGCTTGGCCTGTGCGATATGTGCCTTTAGGGGCGATTCACTACCACCACAATTACAAAAGAAATCTTGTGTGAAACACTCAAACGATATCCTCTTGCCAATGAAAACAATGAACCAAATATAACATTAGAAATATATCATTAGAAATAATTAGAATTACACAAAAACGAACCTCAAAGTCATAACCAAATTTTAATCATGAGTGAATGATGCAAATGAAAACTAAGTTTAGTTTAGCTTAGTAGTAGCCTAATACACGGGATATGACTCTTTGAAGCTTAAATAGGCTCTATAGAGACAAATATTTATAAAAAAATTTGTAAATCTTTTTATTTCTTATAAATCTGATTGTATACACTTTTGTCGTTAAAAGTATACTAACGCTGAAATCTTAAAGAAATCAATATTTTACAGATTTTCATGAGAAAAAAGTCACTAATTACCGCTAAAGTAAGCGATATACTAAAAATTGTTTGGAATATAGTTGTAGGTTTTTCAATGTTCTCTGTACTACAACCTTATGTACACTTTTGCTTTATAGCATATTAGAGCTGCAATCAAAAAAACAACCATTTGTTTCTTCGAGAGCACAGCCTCTTAAATTTTTTTATTGACATGGCGCTTACCCTGTCTTGTAGACCATAAAAGATGTAGTAATTGAGGTAGTATTTTAAAAAAAATCGTAAGAACTTTTTTTAAGATAAATGCAATAAAGTGAAAAATTCAACGAAAAAACTACTACTTACGGTTGATCGATTTTGATGAAAATGTTAAGAGTCGGGTCCTCTAGTAGTATACCTAACTTAAGTTTCAAGTTTCAACTTTTTACGATGTTCCGTGTTCGAGATTTTTTCACACACTCGCGCACATACACGCACATACCAATCGCTAGAAACATGATTTTGGATTCAGGGGGGGGGTCTGAAAACGTGAATCCGGTCAAAACTCGATTTCAAAAAATCGATATAAAAACAATAGTTTCCCTCCTATATATTCATATAAGCAAGAGAAAATAATACGCTAGTGAGTAGGGTTGCGCTATCGTCCTAAATGTTACTTTTAAGAAAACTCTGCGAAAAGTTAACGTGATCAATAATATTATGTTAGTAAAAGTCTAGTTTTCCGGGTGGAGAAATCGATTAACAAAAGTCAGCGCTTAATACCTTCAGTTTTCCTTTCTTAACTCTTCAGTTACAAGATATTTGTATATTTCTAAGCCCCGGAGGGGGGTCGTACCTCGGATTTATCCTGTGGGTTTCAGAGGGTCAGGAACAAAATGGTCTCCTGTATTTTTCGCTACAAAGCTTCCTTATGGGTTTAAGAGCACGTTACATTTACCTCTAGGTTATAACAAGACTAATATCAGTAATACGTAGATACTCATACCTATAATGAATATATAGGAAGGAAAATATTGTTTTTATTTTTTAATTATTCTAATATTTTTTAATAATAAAAAAATATATTCGCAGTTGGATTTGACCCACCTATCTCTAAAATTTACAATACTTAAATAGAAAACGGTTACAAATGAATATATTTTGAGATAAAATACAGCTTAAAATGTATCTACATTGATATTTTTAAGAGGTCTAAATATTTTTTAATTATTCCTGATTGCAACTAGTGTTCATTTATTCGAGGGAAGAAAATATTTGCAAACTAATGAAAATCAATGCTATTTCCCTATAGTTCAAATATTGTGAAAACCCGGTATAGGGCAATCGGTAAAAATTGTTTGCGGCTCTTGGTAGGCATTTTATGACAAAATCATATACATAGAGGTTGCATGCAGAATTTTACAGGTGCAGAGGTAGAAATGTAAAAGATAATAACCACATTTATATCCTCTGAGAGTAATGAATTTCGTATCGCTATGCAGCCAGACCATGTGGTGAATGAAGTGAAGTTATCGTTTGATGCAAGGTGGAAAGTAGATGCTTTTCACAGGACCTGGCATTCTGATAAGAATATTTTTATATTCAGTAAGGAAGACAATGGGAAACCACCTCACTTTTCGTTTTACTTAGTAAAGCTTCTAGAGGATCAAACCAGCCTTTAGGCTGATGACCTAAACAATAAGCACATGTGCAATTTCATTTAAATTACTTATTAAATGCAAAGTACATTTTTATTTTGTTAAATCCTGCGTAAGAAAAGCCAGTGATCGGGAATGAGTTGTATATTATTGATAATAATTAATTACTAAATACTTTGTCATAATTTTATTACATACGTAGCTTATTGAAACTTAAACTAGTAATAACATTTTAAATTATTGAATCGGTCATTTCAGAAAACCCAAAGGTCAAAAAACTAACTTTTGGTGAATTAAAAAACTGGTAATTTACCAAGAAATAGCAAATCTTTTGCAAATTTTTCCTAACTCCTACTGCTACTCCAAACATAGTGTTTTAAAAGTTTTTTCCTAATTTGTAAATCAATGTTTGTAGTCAGTAAGCTGCTTTATATTAGTTACTTTATATTAAGTAAGTTGCTTATAGTTAGATTATTAATTCCCTATTTTTCCTCTACAGTTACAGTATTACCGGAAATCATACTTGCAAACGTATAACCACGTGTGTGCAGGCATGAGTTGCGGAAATAATTTTATATGAAGTACTCCTTGCACATGGTACACCTCGTATAGCATTTGATAAACTAAACGAAAATAATTACATTACTAAATTACAATGATTCCGTCTATCATAAATAGAAGCTTGATCCACACAGTTGTATTAAAAAATAATATCGGATATATTGTTATATGATTTAATTCATTGTCCATATCAGTAATTATTTTAAGGCGATTTGAAATGAAATGTTATTGAATGAAATTCATTAATTTAGACGATACATAAGAAAACTGTGTTGGACAAATATTTAGTTTTACATAATCCAATCTTAAAGTAATAATTATTGGACGTAAATTATAATTTGTGTTCTTCTTCTCAAAAAGGTTCCTATTTCCTATTTTTTCCTATTTTTTTATTGATTCCTTTTTACTTTATAAGATTCGATTTACCTATAATATGATTTCTTTCATGTATAATTGTTTAATCCAGCCTATCGGCTTTTGACCTAAACAACATATTCTACAAAAAAATCTATCAGCTTATTAAAAACAATACTTAGGTTACAAACTACTATAGAAAACCGTATCTGTTTATATTTGAGGGATCACAGATTGAAGTTTTCAAGAAATAAATGAATACATATTAATATAACTAGCATAGTAGACCTGTGCGAATATTCGCACAATGTTCTTTAAAACCGTGTAGTAAGTTACAAAATTACGTTCGGTGAAACTCTGTATTTAAGAGTTAATAGAACTCCTATTTAAATATATAGATTACTATACTAATTTAAGAATTGCATATTTTACTAATAAGGTCTGTTTATATGTTCTTCAGTGAATACCGGGTCCCCACCTCAATTGAAATTTTAAGTAAATTAACAAAGAACCAAGAGGAGGAAGTACTTAAAAACAAACACCAGTGAGAAGACAGACGTTGTACATTTGACACAAGAGGAGAGTAGAATATGTTACCGATTATGACAAATATAAAAAAAAACACCGAACTATGACAAACAGATAAATGCCTCACACCTGATATGACAAGCCTCGTACCATACAATACTAATCAACGCCTTTATTACCAGATATAGACTTTTATGCCTCTAAGACCAGATGGATCACTATTTTCACCTAATATATATGTGTCATTTATATTTTTCTTATTTTAATAAAACTTTTAACAATCTTTTGTAAATTCATTTTCATTCGACTTTCAAACGACTGGAGTAATAAACGTAAAGTTACACCTTTTTAATAGTGTTAATATTGACAATACATTGTCCAATGTTAATTTCTCTACACGTCAAATTTGCTGGGAAGAACGGTATCATGTTAAATGAATTACTTAATGTAATTAATTAAATGGAAATTTCAATTTATAAATCTGACCTTAATTTTAAGACCTTAATTTTAAAAATTTGTATGGCTATAATTACAATTAATAGCAATTTTTAGTAGGCAACCTTAATAATCTCTAGCTTATTGCACATGCCTTATTTCAGTTGTTTAATTACCTGATAAAGATGCCTTGTCCAAAAATGTCTTAAATGGTACAAACATATTTACGTCTAATACATTGCCCCTCATGTTGTGTATGTACCTGTTAAATATCTGATAAAGACACCTACTGACCTAATAAAAACACCTCACCCAAAAAATGACTCCAATGCTACAAATATATTTACGTCTAAAATGTTGCTTTTCATGTTGTGTATATAACTCTTAAATACCTGATAAAGACACCTCCTGATTTGGTAAAAACGCCTCGTCGAAAAATGACTCCAAAACTACTAACATATTTATGGCTAATAAATTGCCTCTCATAATGTGTATATTGAATTTTGTCACCTTTTAGTATTAATAAAAATCAAATTAGTTGTTTAAAATTTTTTGAAGACTCATTTTTTCTGTTTATTTAACGACTGAAGAAATAAAAGTAAGGTTACACCCTTTGAATAAGTGTTAATGTTGACAGTACATTATCCAATGTTAATTTCCATAACGAAAATTTTGTTGGTAACCACAGTATAACTTTATTTTAATAACATTATTTGCAATCTGTTTATTAAAAATAAACTATAAACAAATCTTTTGAATTAACAAATGACAAGTTGAGGCCTCATTACCTTGAGTACATTTCATAATATCAATTATTCATTTGTTAAAAGAGAAAATTACAATGTACAAAGATATTTTTTATTTTACAATAGGGAATACTTTTCACTATGTACCTTTAAACTCTTTCAGACGAGTGCAAAAAATGGTAACGATTAAGGCGCCTAACTTCTTCCGCATTGTTTAGAAGACTAATGGCTAAATCGTTTTTGTGACTTTCAAGTCTTGCCTAATATTTTCAATTAAAACGCCTGACCTCGTCTATTACATCAGGAAGATTACAATAATGTTGTATTTCTGCATTTTTGCAAACCATAGTGCTCTTTTAGTAGCCTGAAGAACCATTTTCTGGAACCTCTATCAGCCAGTACATCCTTTTGTATTTTAGATCTAATTCATTCTTCTACATCCTCTTATGGGGTTTTTAAGTAAACCACCTGTCAAGATGCATACACAGGTATTTTACAACTTCACTTCTTGGTAAATCAATACCTCCTAATATTACTGGTGGACAAGTATTTCTCCGAATTATAAATGTAACATGCTCCGAATTTGCAGTATTTATCTTCACTTTCCATTTTTGAAGCCATGGTAGGATTTGGTCTAAACATTCCTGAATTTTGTTTGAAGCAACTATCTGTTGGCCAGTATGTTGGTTGTCCCGTCAACATTGTGACAAAACTATGAGCATCAAAACATACTTTCAATTCTGGTTCATGAGGATTTATCAGACGGGAACTCTAAGGAACATGCTTCGAGTATCAGTCTCCACCTGCTACATATCTCTGCCCTAAAGTTTAAAAAAAAAAACGAATAACATATTTTGCTGAGTGTGCCCTTGGTGGTAGTGCACAGAAGAAATCACTGAATCACCAAACCAATCCTTAACTTGAATTGTAGCTGTCTGTAATTGGCCAGTTCTATATCCCGAAAGAAGAAGAATCCCGATCAGAAGAATGGGGAAAAATCGGGAGGTACTGACCACTATCAAGTCTCGAACGCTACAGTACTTCGGGCACATTATGAGAAATACAACCAGATATGCCCTTTTGCAAGCCATTCTACAAGGGAAAATATTTGAAAAGCGGGGACCAGGTAGAAGAAGATCATCCTGGTTAAAGAACCTCAGAGTCTGGTACAATACAACTTTGGTACGGCTTTTCCGAGTTGCTGCAGACAAGATGAAGATTGCAATGATGATCGCCAACACTCGTAATGGATAGGCACATCAAGAAGAAGATATCCCGAAAGTTCGCAATGTTTAATCGAATTTCGAACTAAAATTTCCGTACCACCATGAGCAGTTCCATCAGTATGGTTAGCGTTGTAAAAAGAATATCCGTTTAATTTTAAATAGGTTAAATTGGTTTCAGAAATTATGAGCACACCTAATTTATTTAAGTTAAGTAAAAGTTCGATTTCTTGCGCACGAAGCAACAAACCGTATAAGTTCCAGCAGCCGATCCTTTGACTTTTTATTTGCAGAGTTTATTCACTACAGTAGTAAGCAATCCCATTAAGTTACTCATTCGATGTGCTGCATACACGTTGTTCAAGGGTTACAAAAAATAGTTCTGTTTATTATCTCATGGGCAGCTAATTATATGACTGAACTTTTTAAGAACAGACGAAGTAACCCCACAAAAATTCTACTGGACTAATACAGTGGGAACGAGCAGACAAAAGAACTGGATCCCGTCGACCAATCTATTGATCATTGTATTCACGGTTCAAAATTTCTCTGGAGATAACTGTTCGTAGTTATTTTTACACAGTTTTATAAAAAATGAAATCTCGTGAAGACAAATTGTTTTCTCAATTTTTATCCGATAATTCAGTGAGGAGGCTAAAGGAAAAATACAATAAAACATGTTCTGTAGAATAAATCTTCAATTACTCCGCATTGAAAAAAATAATAACAAAATTATAAAAAATTAAAATTTAAACTACGTACGACAATTCTTTTATACCTTTCTATTATGAAAGCCAATCACGGAAACCACCTAGAGACTCACCACGGATTAGCTTAATTCCTCAAGTTATTTTAATATTCACAATGAATTATTAGTCTTAAAACAATCTTTCAAGTATAATTAACTAAACAATACAATATAATATATTAATTATTCTTTAGGGCTTCAACGACGAACAAAAGTAAAGCACCATATTGACGAAGAATCGAGAACAACATGCAGTGAAATTACTTTGAGTGTGAGGTGTAAAATGTTACATACCGTGACTTAAAATGACCCTAAATAACAAAATTTAAATAAATATATATATAAAAAATATTTGAATTTTTATAATAAGATTATGTGACGTAATAGGCATTTATCTTCTTCTTCTTCTTCTTCTTCTAATACTTTACGGATTAGGCAAATTGCCTGTTCCCACATCACACCATCTTTTTCTTGGCCTTCCCAAACTTCTTACACCATCTGGTTTGTAATTTAGGGCTTGGAAAGGGGTCCTTTCAGGAGTCTGTCTGTATACATGTTGCTGCCACCATTGTCTATATATCCACATTTTTTCCAAGACTGACTTCTTTCTTTCCAAGTTCTTGCAAATGTCACTATTTCTAATATGGTCTCTCCGACTGCAACCTCTCACCGCCCTCATGTATCTCATCTCAGCGGCTGCAATTCGACTTAAGTCTCTCTTTCTTGGCACCAAGGTCTCACAACCATATAATAGGATCGGCACAGCCATGACATCATACATACTAAGCTGTGTGTCTTTCCTGGCCCGATGTTTAAATGTCCTGTTGATGTAGCCACAAACCAGTTGAAATCTACTTATTCTATTATTTATTTCGTCATCGTAGCTATATGTTATGTCCACCCCAAGGTACGAGATATATAGGCATTTATATAATCATAATAACGTTTGCGTACGAAGAGCATGATAACAGGGTATTTTACCAATGGAATCAAGAAATAAGTAATAAGAAAAGTTTTTTCTGAAGAGTGATTGAAAGATGGAAACGGAAATTTAAGAGGACAATCTTTTATTTCCAATTTAACTCTGCCTGAAGACTTTCACAAAGTTCAAGTAGTGCACCGCTTCAATGTGAGAAAACGTTACACAACTTCTTAGCGACAATAAATGTACAAAAGATATTCACTGTACAAAATAAAATCAAAATCATACAATTTAAATTTAGTTGATAGTTTCAAACATCGAAATAAGATCTATAAATACCACAAAAATATTTTAATACAGGCATAATATTTTAAAAAAAAGTATATATATATATATATATATAACTCTATTTTAATCCATAATCTGTTGTACACCGATAGATAAGTAACATCATATTGTTTAAAATTAACACACGAAAAAATTACAACCCAGTGATGAAATTTATAAATTATAACATGAGAATATATTATACTATTCTTAATTATTTACAATTAATTATGTGAATAGAAAAGAAACAAAAACTTTCTTTTACCTAATGAAATTAAATGAAAAAGGGAGATAAAAATGGATAACCTCAAAATATATATACATCAAACCCCCCTGAAGATAATTAAAAATTTTAATTTAATTATTTTAAATATTCACACTCAACCGCACCGATCATCTATAACATATTAACACACTACATCATTTGCAACCCATCGGCTAGGTCTAGAAGTAAAGTCGTCACAATGAGGAATGGTCGATCTGAGTCTGTACAAGACTAAACCTCATTTACACGTCATACATTATCATCCTTATCTCACTGGATCATAGGGTTACTCGTTGTTCTTAAATTGAACAGACTGCAGCAGGCAAACATTAGAGTAAAAAAAAATATATTATTTACAAATTGTAAATACATATTTACAGGTAAATATAGTAACACAGGTTACGTTTACCTTACGGCGTCAAACTTGTCCACCTGTGATGCTGAATAACATTCATATCCCACGGCCAGTGTGGTGCGATATCTTGGCTTATGGTTTGACAGGCGACTAACTTGGAAGCATCATCTGCGTACGAGACGGTTAGAACTTAACCGCCGCCAGAAGTTACTCTTCTGCTTAATTAACTCTCGATCAAGATTGTACCTCTGTTCCAAGATTTTAATATACAAATTCCTATTAAGACCGATCTGGACTTATGGTGTCCAGCTCTTTGGAATAGCGGCAGAGAGTAATTAAAGTCGATCCAAGCCTTTCAATCGAAATTCTTAAGACTTGCTTCTGGCGCTCCTTTTTATGTAAACAATGTAACCCTCCACGACGATTTCAAAATTTCGACAGTAAACCGCGTCCTTGTGTAGTACGTTTCACAAAAGTCTAGATGTCCATCCTAACCAACTAGCCCGTGATCTAGCCACAACGAACTTTCCAACTGTGCGTCGTTTAAAGCAAAAATGGAGTAGAGACCTCTTGGTCTGAATAGCGGACAATATCCAAAGTTTGGAACGGAGAATGTATCGCTGGGTACCTCTTCTCCTTAAAGTGAAATTCCCCACCTTCATTTAAAAATCAAATACAGAAGTTGTGCAGCTCAATGTACAGTACCGTAATAAAAATTAAAGACGAAAACATTATTAACTTATATATTTAGTCGTTTTATATATTTACGACTCAAACTACGAATTTCTTTACGAATCATTTACACGTCCAAAGCTTGATGTACGTATTTATAATACACCATAGTGCATTTTAAAGTGGTTTACAAGCGTTTCGTTTGAAACCTTTGCAAAAGAAATAAATTTATTTTTTTAATAATTTATTTTAACTTCAAAGGCTGTGATTATAATATACGTAATAAATATTTCAATTACAAGTTCATTAGTCTATTTTAAAACGGGAGAATGGTGAGTTACAATATTATTGTGGATAACGACCAAGGTTTTCATGCAACGTTACATAAATAAATAAAACTAAATACATATTAAGAAGTTGTGGTGGTGATTTTCTCAGCTGGGTCGGGTGGTCGCGAAATACGGAGCAAAACATGCGAAACAGTTACAGTATTATTATTTATTTAAAAGAAGACAAAAATAATAATAATAAGAATAATAATGAATTTTATACCCATATTTTTTCACAGTAGTAACTAGACACATTCGTTAAAAAAGCTATAAAATCATTAGGTTCGAGGTGGAGGAAATTGACCTAACCAACTATGACTAAAAGCCATGTCCTAGGGTAAATCCTCCCTTTTTTTCTTTAGTAATACAGTACCAAAGAGATTTAAAACTACGTTAGTGTTGAAACCAATGCCACTTCATAAAAAACAATTTGTAGAAAAAAAATACATTCTTTAAAAAACATATTTAGAAAGGACTCTATTTTTAAAAGACCATTATTTAAATTTTTTACATAAAAAGAGGAAGCAAATTCAACATTTTGTTTGATTGGTTGGAGCCAAACAATCACAGTGACGACGATAAAAACCTTTTGTTGCCAGTTGTGAAAGGATTAGGTGCCTATTTCTAGTGCTGTAGTGAAGGACTCTACTCTGCAGATGTAACCTGTTTTTATGGCCTCTACCTATAACAAAGAGTTGTCTTGTATCCATTTCTGGATAATCAGCGAAAAGCTGCTCAGAAAAATATCTCGAAAGTTTGTGTTTTTAACTTAGCTTATTAATTTCTGCACTTTCACAAGGTAGAACTAGAAGATCAAGTTCAATTAATTTAACAGCCGGAGGAATATTAATTTAATTGGACTTGATCTTCTAGTTCAAGGGTTTCAAAAATTAGTTCTGTTTATTATCTCATGGGCAGCCAATTATATGACTGAAATATTTAGGAGCAGACGAAGTAGAGGTATAGAAGACACTAGTCACGGTTATGTCCTCTCAGGGTAATGCAGTTCATCATTATACAGCCAGAACCTGTGGTGAATGAAGCGAAGGTTTCATCTGCAGGGTGGAGAGTAGGTGCTTTTTAGAGGGACTGGCATGCATGATCATATTTCTCCACTAGGTGAGGAAGTGATGGTAAAACACCTCAATCCTTCTTCTTACTTAGTAAAACCTTAAGAGGTTTAAGCCACCCTTTCGGCTGTTGACCTAACAACACTTTCACTAGGATCATTACTTGTACAACTTTTTCTCATTCAATCAACTTGAAACATGGGTTTGTGTGCCATTAAGCAGTTTTTAAATGTTTGGATTTATTTTTGTGACATACGAAACAATTACATTTTTCAATGTCAAACGACTTTTCGTTTGGTTTCAAATTCAACATTTGTCAATTGTTCGATAACATCATTCCATTTATTACTAGTCTTATTTAAAGTGATGTGTAATAATGTATCTTGATAAGTAAACGAGATTGTGACGAGTAAAAATTAAAACTATGTTAGATTTTTAAATTTGTTAATATTATAATTGAGAGGGTCGACAAACGATGAGTACGCCACCTGTAAAAGGGATTTCGCAGTGTCTTAAAGGTTGAGAGACACTCCGTTATGATATCTGGTTTTTTTTAATGTGTAAAGGAAGCAAATTGTGCAGCTTGGGTGCCTAGTAGCAGATACTTTCTTTAATAAAACGTCATTGACGTCTTATGTTCAAATAAATTATCTGGTGTGAAACACACAACTTTCTCTTGCCACTGAAAATAATTAACAATATAAACTAACATTAGTAAACAGAAATTTTAAATAAACTAACCTCAAACAACATAACCTAATTTTAATCATGAGAGAATCATGCCAACCAACCTTAGTTTAGCTTTATAATACGGAAAATCACTCTTTGAAACTAAACAAGGCTATGTAAAGAAAAATGTTTGAATAAAAGTTGTACATCTTTCAATTTTCTATAAATTTATTTTTACACACGTTTTCCGTAAAGTTCATACTACGGGCGAGAATTTAAAAAATTCATTTTCTTACAAGTTTTCGTGAAAAAACAAAGAATCACTAATTATCGCTTAACTAAGCATTGTACAAAGAATCGTTATAAAATAAAAGAATACACGAATGAATAATTTAAAAAAAGTTTTAATCTAAATGGCTGAATCGAACACCGTTTTAAATTTTAATCATATTGCTCTGTAGAAGATGGTACCACCGAAACGAGCGCAAGTTTTTTAAACTTAAAAACAAACGAAGGTAAGGTGATAAATTTCATTTATACTGTGATTTATATTCATAGTTGTCAGGATGCATTTCAAAAATTTATTTGTGAATGACGAAGTATATGTTGGAGCAATATCAGACTTCTTTTAGGAAAAAAATCGAAGAGGATGAAGAAACGGATGAGAAACGAGCGAGGGACGGAAAATGCAATTTTATTACCAATAAGCCCATTGCGATTGAATTATTAGAAAAGAGACACCGCGATATGTTCTTATTCAGACTCAAGTTAATTCAAAATACCAAATTGTTAATACTTGTGCACGAACAGAGAAAAATTCATTTAACTTAAATTATATCGTTGCTACTTTACTGAAACATACATATACAATATTTTATGGTACAGTACAAGCTAGTTACCTACTACATGTATTGACTTACAGATTAGAAAAAAATTCTCAAACACTGTATCGAGTGTAGCATTATACTGGAGTGAAACGTGGGTGAATGGGGCTGTAGAAAGGAAGAGGGTAGAAGCTTTTCAAATGTGGTGTTATATGAAAATGTTAAGATTAGGTGGGTGGACGAAATAAGAAATTTATAGGTTCTTAGGCAAGTGGATAAAAAACGAAGTATACAGAAACATCTAACCAGAAGATGGGATAGGTTGGTGGGGAATATCTTAAAAGAGCCAGGTATTGGTCTATCAATAATTGAGAGTAATACTGAGGGAGTGAATTGTTTGGAGAGGCAAAGGTTAGAATATATATATATGCAAATTATTACAAAAATGATGTAGGGTGTTACAGGTATGTAAATATGGTATGACTTGCGCAAGAAGAAACAGCTTAGACATCAGCATCACACCAGTCGAGAGACTAATGAAAACAACAAGCTAATAACAAAACATTAGTTTCGTGAAATAACGCCGGTGTTTTATCTCTCTTCTATCTTCTATCTTCTTCTTCTTCTATCTATCTTCTATCTATCTTTCTATATATAAAGCCCCAGCCACTGAAGCCACTAATGACTCACTGATGGAAATTCGCGCCTAGTAGGAGGTATCTAAAAGCAAAATCTCTGAGGACTGTTTTTGTCGGGCGTCGGCTGAAACCCCCAGCCAAAATGCCAAATTTAAGGTACATTTTCCCGAAAGCTCAGGGGATGCGTCCGAATATTTCAAACTTTTTAACGAAGTTTCGTAGCGCAAAGGCCAATGCGACCATTTTTGTTCCCCTCCCGAAATACGTTAAGATCATATATATAAAGTTGCCCTTAACCCGCCGGTTTGCTGGAAAAACTCAAAAAACAAAAATTCGGCTTTTTTGGGGTTGCAGTTTTTAGGTTTTTCTTTGTAACACCACGAAGTCGGGTTTCATCGACAAATTTTTATTAGGACCACATTACACTAACTCCCGGAATCACGGGTGACTTTTCAAATTTTAGATCAAGGTTCTACGGGGTTTGGTACCCTTATTTAAAAATTATGAAATTTTTATAAATTAAAAAATCTGTTAATGGTATGTTCTTTGGAGTAGAAAACTACATAAAAATATGATAATCCGAAAATTTTAAAGTTGCACCCTCTTTTTTGCAGTAGGGTTTGTATTTTTTTATCTTCTAAACGGTGCATCGTAAAAATAAATTGTAAAATATATTTTTTGTACCCCTTTTAATGTACTTCAAAACCATATAGCTTTTGTTGTTCTCAACTTGCCGGTTCGGTGAGAAAATTCAAGAAACCAAAATTTCGCCTTTTTTGGGGTTGCAATTTTTAAATTTTTTTTGTTTTTTGGTTTAACGTTGGACTGTTTTGCAAATTGCCGCTAATGCAGACGGTGAAGGATGAAATGAATTTTTTGTAACGTATGAAAAAATGCCATGCCCGAGTGGGATTTGAACCCAAGACCTATAAATTTCATAAATAGTACAATTCTTAAATATGTCTAACAAAATAATATAACAATGGGGTAAATGAAACTGTGTTGCTAAGAAACAGTAGTCAAGGTTAGGTCCCGCAGTAAATATTTTAAAATAAAAATTGTCAAGTATGCAAAAAGTCAACATTGGGATTATTCTTGCCATTGGATTCGGCCTGGGGCTACTATTGTGGTGGCAGCCGTGGAGGCGGCCACCCGCCCCAGCCGTTGAGGAGGAGGACTCCTCGGAAGACGAGGAGTCCCACCCTCCTCCTAAACGGGACCCGAGTAGGCCCCGTTTGCCTGAACAATAAAGTGAGTAAACACACATTAATTTCTACTTTACTATCTCGTCTTTATCAATATACTATACTACTAGTAACCATGAAATTGCGAGCCTAGGGTGTATTTAGACAGTAATGCAGTGTTGCCGTATTTGCCAGAGTGGGAACAAACTGTTTACTTTTTTTACGGTTATTTCTTTATCACAAAAGTTATAAATTTTATTTTGTTCTTGCTTCAGGATTGTTAGCCAAATTTTAAAAAAGCTCACACACATTACTGATTATTTCATTACTTTGTTTTCTAAGCTCTTTCTTTCGCCAGTCTCCAACGACGGTCGCTATTCAGAGGCGATTTACCGAATTGTTCGCAAAATCACTAAATTCATTCATATTTACAACTAAAATTACAGTTACTATAAACTAAAAAAAGAAAATTTAATTTTAATTTTGTTAAAGAAAGGCTGTATTAAACAATTAAACGGTAGGGCTAAAAAATAAACAAATGTTTAAAACAAAAACGACTTTAAAAAACACCTCACAAACATTTCGAAACGTTGTGTACGTTACGCTTACATTGAACTGACTGAGTGAATAAATTCTAATGCCTCCAACAGGGCGTGTGAAGTGCAAAAACTGAATGGCAGGACGGGTGGAGTTACACGACTTTATGGTTTACATGAAAGCTCTCAATTTCGTGGTTAACAGCAAAGAAATTCCCGTATGCCAATAAAATACACGCAAAAAAAACTACTGGGAAAAAAAGATTTAACGTAACTAAGAATACATAATTTGTTATTAGTTAACAATAATTTAGATTTAATATTAATTAATTTATATGATTTAAAAATAAAGAAACGCAAAGATTAATAACGTTTAATTAGCTATTATTAATGCGTAGCAAATAAAAATAGTTAATACAATAAAAAATAATTTTGATAATTATTTTCTATGCACCGTACAGTGTTTTTACTATATGTTCTTAAAGCAACATATTGTTATTTTGAATAGTGTTATTTAGGTTTACAGCCACATGCTGGTTTGAATCTCTAGAGATTTAACTAAATAAAACGAGGAGACAGGTGTTTTACTAATGCCTTCCTCACCAAGTGGAAAAGTATGCTCATCAGCATTCCAGGCCCTCCGAAAAGCATCTTCTTTCCTCCCTGCAAAAATACACCTCTACTTCATTCACCACAGGGTCTGGCTGTATAGTGAAATTCATTACACTTAGAAAAACTAATGTCGTTTACACCTTCACCGTTTCTGTTCTTAAATAGTTCAGGAATACAATTTGCTGACTATGTAATAAGAAACAGAAATATTTTTTTAGCCTAAGGACTAGCAGATCGAGTTCAAATAATTTAATACTTCACCTGCCTTTTATGGGCAATTTTCAATAGTACAGTTAAACTATGTAAAGATTTAAAACGCCAACAACGAACAACGATTCCTTACGCACCGATCACTCATCCTGTAACCGCTGAGTCGCTTGGCCTGTGCGATATGTGCCTTTAGGGGCGATTCACTACCACCACAATTACAAAAGAAATCTTGTGTGAAACACTCAAACGATATCCTCTTGCCAATGAAAACAATGAACCAAATATAACATTAGAAATATATCATTAGAAATAATTAGAATTACACAAAAACGAACCTCAAAGTCATAACCAAATTTTAATCATGAGTGAATGATGCAAATGAAAACTAAGTTTAGTTTAGCTTAGTAGTAGCCTAATACACGGGATATGACTCTTTGAAGCTTAACTAGGCTCTATAGAGACAAATATTTATAAAAAAATTTGTAAATCTTTTTATTTCTTATAAATCTGATTGTATACACTTTTGTCGTTAAAAGTATACTAACGCTGAAATCTTAAAGAAATCAATATTTTACAGATTTTCATGAGAAAAAAGTCACTAATTACCGCTAAAGTAAGCGATATACTAAAAATTGTTTGGAATATAGTTGTAGGTTTTTCAATGTTCTCTGTACTACAACCTTATGTACACTTTTGCTTTATAGCATATTAGAGCTGCAATCAAAAAAACAACCATTTGTTTCTTCGAGAGCACAGCCTCTTAAATTTTTTTATTGACATGGCGCTTACCCTGTCTTGTAGACCATAAAAGATGTAGTAATTGAGGTAGTATTTTAAAAAAAATCGTAAGAACTTTTTTTAAGATAAATGCAATAAAGTGAAAAATTCAACGAAAAAACTACTACTTACGGTTGATCGATTTTGATGAAAATGTTAAGAGTCGGGTCCTCTAGTAGTATACCTAACTTAAGTTTCAAGTTTCAACTTTTTACGATGTTCCGTGTTCGAGATTTTTTCACACACTCGCGCACATACACGCACATACCAATCGCTAGAAACATGATTTTGGATTCAGGGGGGGGGGGTCTGAAAACGTGAATCCGGTCAAAACTCGGTTTCAAAAAATCGATATAAAAACAATAGTTTCCCTCCTATATATTCATATAAGCAAGAGAAAATAATACGCTAGTGAGTAGGGTTGCGCTATCGTCCTAAATGTTACTTTTAAGAAAACTCTGCGAAAAGTTAACGTGATCAATAATATTATGTTAGTAAAAGTCTAGTTTTCCGGGTGGAGAAATCGATTAACAAAAGTCAGCGCTTAATACCTTCAGTTTTCCTTTCTTAACTCTTCAGTTACAAGATATTTGTATATTTCTAAGCCCCGGAGGGGGGTCGTACCTCGGATTTATCCTGTGGGTTTCAGAGGGTCAGGAACAAAATGGTCTCCTGTATTTTTCGCTACAAAGCTTCCTTATGGGTTTAAGAGCACGTTACATTTACCTCTAGGTTATAACAAGACTAATATCAGTAATACGTAGATACTCATACCTATAATGAATATATAGGAAGGAAAATATTGTTTTTATTTTTTAATTATTCTAATATTTTTTAATAATAAAAAAATATATTCGCAGTTGGATTTGACCCACCTATCTCTAAAATTTACAATACTTAAATAGAAAACGGTTACAAATGAATATATTTTGAGATAAAATACAGCTTAAAATGTATCTACATTGATATTTTTAAGAGGTCTAAATATTTTTTAATTATTCCTGATTGCAACTAGTGTTCATTTATTCGAGGGAAGAAAATATTTGCAAACTAATGAAAATCAATGCTATTTCCCTATAGTTCAAATATTGTGAAAACCCGGTATAGGGCAATCGGTAAAAATTGTTTGCGGCTCTTGGTAGGCATTTTATGACAAAATCATATACATAGAGGTTGCATGCAGAATTTTACAGGTGCAGAGGTAGAAATGTAAAAGATAATAACCACATTTATATCCTCTGAGAGTAATGAATTTCGTATCGCTATGCAGCCAGACCATGTGGTGAATGAAGTGAAGTTATCGTTTGATGCAAGGTGGAAAGTAGATGCTTTTCACAGGACCTGGCATTCTGATAAGAATATTTTTATATTCAGTAAGGAAGACAATGGGAAACCACCTCACTTTTCGTTTTACTTAGTAAAGCTTCTAGAGGATCAAACCAGCCTTTAGGCTGATGACCTAAACAATAAGCACATGTGCAATTTCATTTAAATTACTTATTAAATGCAAAGTACATTTTTATTTTGTTAAATCCTGCGTAAGAAAAGCCAGTGATCGGGAATGAGTTGTATATTATTGATAATAATTAATTACTAAATACTTTGTCATAATTTTATTACATACGTAGCTTATTGAAACTTAAACTAGTAATAACATTTTAAATTATTGAATCGGTCATTTCAGAAAACCCAAAGGTCAAAAAACTAACTTTTGGTGAATTAAAAAACTGGTAATTTACCAAGAAATAGCAAATCTTTTGCAAATTTTTCCTAACTCCTACTGCTACTCCAAACATAGTGTTTTAAAAGTTTTTTCCTAATTTGTAAATCAATGTTTGTAGTCAGTAAGCTGCTTTATATTAGTTACTTTATATTAAGTAAGTTGCTTATAGTTAGATTATTAATTCCCTATTTTTCCTCTACAGTTACAGTATTAGCGGAAATCATACTTGCAAACGTATAACCACGTGTGTGCAGGCATGAGTTGCGGAAATAATTTTATATGAAGTACTCCTTGCACATGGTACACCTCGTATAGCATTTGATAAACTAAACGAAAATAATTACATTACTAAATTACAATGATTCCGTCTATCATAAATAGAAGCTTGATCCACACAGTTGTATTAAAAAATAATATCGGATATATTGTTATATGATTTAATTCATTGTCCATATCAGTAATTATTTTAAGGCGATTTGAAATGAAATGTTATTGAATGAAATTCATTAATTTAGACGATACATAAGAAAACTGTGTTGGACAAATATTTAGTTTTACATAATCCAATCTTAAAGTAATAATTGTTGGACGTAAATTATAATTTGTGTTCTTCTTCTCAAAAAGGTTCCTATTTCCTATTTTTTCCTATTTTTTTATTGATTCCTTTTTACTTTATAAGATTCGATTTACCTATAATATGATTTCTTTCATGTATAATTGTTTAATCCAGCCTATCGGCTTTTGACCTAAACAACATATTCTACAAAAAAATCTATCAGCTTATTAAAAACAATACTTAGGTTACAAACTACTATAGAAAACCGTATCTGTTTATATTTGAGGGATCACAGATTGAAGTTTTCAAGAAATAAATGAATACATATTAATATAACTAGCATAGTAGACCTGTGCGAATATTCGCACAATGTTCTTTAAAACCGTGTAGTAAGTTACAAAATTACGTTCGGTGAAACTCTGTATTTAAGAGTTAATAGAACTCCTATTTAAATATATAGATTACTATACTAATTTAAGAATTGCATATTTTACTAATAAGGTCTGTTTATATGTTCTTCAGTGAATACCGGGTCCCCACCTCAATTGAAATTTTAAGTAAATTAACAAAGAACCAAGAGGAGGAAGTACTTAAAAACAAACACCAGTGAGAAGACAGACGTTGTACATTTGACACAAGAGGAGAGTAGAATATGTTACCGATTATGACAAATATAAAAAAAAACACCGAACTATGACAAACAGATAAATGCCTCACACCTGATATGACAAGCCTCGTACCATACAATACTAATCAACGCCTTTATTACCAGATATAGACTTTTATGCCTCTAAGACCAGATGGATCACTATTTTCACCTAATATATATGTGTCATTTATATTTTTCTTATTTTAATAAAACTTTTAACAATCTTTTGTAAATTCATTTTCATTCGACTTTCAAACGACTGGAGTAATAAACGTAAAGTTACACCTTTTTAATAGTGTTAATATTGACAATACATTGTCCAATGTTAATTTCTCTACACGTCAAATTTGCTGGGAAGAACGGTATCATGTTAAATGAATTACTTAATGTAATTAATTAAATGGAAATTTCAATTTATAAATCTGACCTTAATTTTAAGACCTTAATTTTAAAAATTTGTATGGCTATAATTACAATTAATAGCAATTTTTAGTAGGCAACCTTAATAATCTCTAGCTTATTGCACATGCCTTATTTCAGTTGTTTAATTACCTGATAAAGATGCCTTGTCCAAAAATTTCTTAAATGGTACAAACATATTTACGTCTAATACATTGCCCCTCATGTTGTGTATGTACCTGTTAAATATCTGATAAAGACACCTACTGACCTAATAAAAACACCTCACCCAAAAAATGACTCCAATGCTACAAATATATTTACGTCTAAAATGTTGCTTTTCATGTTGTGTATATAACTCTTAAATACCTGATAAAGACACCTCCTGATTTGGTAAAAACGCCTCGTCGAAAAATGACTCCAAAACTACTAACATATTTATGGCTAATAAATTGCCTCTCATAATGTGTATATTGAATTTTGTCACCTTTTAGTATTAATAAAAATCAAATTAGTTGTTTAAAATTTTTTGAAGACTCATTTTTTCTGTTTATTTAACGACTGAAGAAATAAAAGTAAGGTTACACCCTTTGAATAAGTGTTAATGTTGACAGTACATTATCCAATGTTAATTTCCATAACGAAAATTTTGTTGGTAACCACAGTATAACTTTATTTTAATAACATTATTTGCAATCTGTTTATTAAAAATAAACTATAAACAAATCTTTTGAATTAACAAATGACAAGTTGAGGCCTCATTACCCTGAGTACATTTCATAATATCAATTATTCATTTGTTAAAAGAGAAAATTACAATGTACAAAGATATTTTTTATTTTACAATAGGGAATACTTTTCACTATGTACCTTTAAACTCTTTCAGACGAGTGCAAAAAATGGTAACGATTAAGGCGCCTAACTTCTTCCGCATTGTTTAGAAGACTAATGGCTAAATCGTTTTTGTGACTTTCAAGTCTTGCCTAATATTTTCAATTAAAACGCCTGACCTCGTCTATTACATCAGGAAGATTACAATAATGTTGTATTTCTGCATTTTTGCAAACCATAGTGCTCTTTTAGTAGCCTGAAGAACCTTTTTCTGGAACCTCTATCAGCCAGTACATCCTTTTGTATTTTAGATCTAATTCATTCTTCTACATCCTCTTATGGGTTTTTTAAGTAAACCACCTGTCAAGATGCATACACAGGTATTTTACAACTTCACTTCTTGGTAAATCAATACCTCCTAATATTACTGGTGGACAAGTATTTCTCCGAATTATAAATGTAACATGCTCCGAATTTGCAGTATTTATCTTCACTTTCCATTTTTGAAGCCATGGTAGGATTTGGTCTAAACATTCCTGAATTTTGTTTGAAGCAACTATCTGTTGGCCAGTATGTTGGTTGTCCCGTCAACATTGTGACAAAACTATGAGCATCAAAACATACTTTCAATTCTGGTTCATGAGGATTTATCAGACGGGAACTCTAAGGAACATGCTTCGAGTAT
This sequence comes from Catonia carolina, assembly GCA_035578175.1. Taxonomy (NCBI): domain Eukaryota; kingdom Metazoa; phylum Arthropoda; class Insecta; order Hemiptera; family Achilidae; genus Catonia; species Catonia carolina. The sequence continues at coordinate 77,220,774 of JAQMRL010000003.1, forward strand.
CAGTCTCCACCTGCTACATATCTCTGCCCTAAAGTTTAAAAAAAAAAACGAATAACATATTTTGCTGAGTGTGCCCTTGGTGGTAGTGCACAGAAGAAATCACTGAATCACCAAACCAATCCTTAACTTGAATTGTAGCTGTCTGTAATTGGCCAGTTCTATATCCCGAAAGAAGAAGAATCCCGATCAGAAGAATGGGGAAAAATCGGGAGGTACTGACCACTATCAAGTCTCGAACGCTACAGTACTTCGGGCACATTATGAGAAATACAACCAGATATGCCCTTTTGCAAGCCATTCTACAAGGGAAAATATTTGAAAAGCGGGGACCAGGTAGAAGAAGATCATCCTGGTTAAAGAACCTCAGAGTCTGGTACAATACAACTTTGGTACGGCTTTTCCGAGTTGCTGCAGACAAGATGAAGATTGCAATGATGATCGCCAACACTCGTAATGGATAGGCACATCAAGAAGAAGATATCCCGAAAGTTCGCAATGTTTAATCGAATTTCGAACTAAAATTTCCGTACCACCATGAGCAGTTCCATCAGTATGGTTAGCGTTGTAAAAAGAATATCCGTTTAATTTTAAATAGGTTAAATTGGTTTCAGAAATTATGAGCACACCTAATTTATTTAAGTTAAGTAAAAGTTCGATTTCTTGCGCACGAAGCAACAAACCGTATAAGTTCCAGCAGCCGATCCTTTGACTTTTTATTTGCAGAGTTTATTCACTACAGTAGTAAGCAATCCCATTAAGTTACTCATTCGATGTGCTGCATACACGTTGTTCAAGGGTTACAAAAAATAGTTCTGTTTATTATCTCATGGGCAGCTAATTATATGACTGAACTTTTTAAGAACAGACGAAGTAACCCCACAAAAATTCTACTGGACTAATACAGTGGGAACGAGCAGACAAAAGAACTGGATCCCGTCGACCAATCTATTGATCATTGTATTCACGGTTCAAAATTTCTCTGGAGATAACTGTTCGTAGTTATTTTTACACAGTTTTATAAAAAATGAAATCTCGTGAAGACAAATTGTTTTCTCAATTTTTATCCGATAATTCAGTGAGGAGGCTAAAGGAAAAATACAATAAAACATGTTCTGTAGAATAAATCTTCAATTACTCCGCATTGAAAAAAATAATAACAAAATTATAAAAAATTAAAATTTAAACTACGTACGACAATTCTTTTATACCTTTCTATTATGAAAGCCAATCACGGAAACCACCTAGAGACTCACCACGGATTAGCTTAATTCCTCAAGTTATTTTAATATTCACAATGAATTATTAGTCTTAAAACAATCTTTCAAGTATAATTAACTAAACAATACAATATAATATATTAATTATTCTTTAGGGCTTCAACGACGAACAAAAGTAAAGTACCATATTGACGAAGAATCGAGAACAACATGCAGTGAAATTACTTTGAGTGTGAGGTGTAAAATGTTACATACCGTGACTTAAAATGACCCTAAATAACAAAATTTAAATAAATATATATATAAAAAATATTTGAATTTTTATAATAAGATTATGTGACGTAATAGGCATTTATCTTCTTCTTCTTCTTCTTCTTCTACTACTTTACGGATTAGGCAAATTGCCTGTTCCCACATCACACCATCTTTTTCTTGGCCTTCCCAAACTTCTTACACCATCTGGTTTGTAATTTAGGGCTTGGAAAGGGGTCCTTTCAGGAGTCTGTCTGTATACATGTTGCTGCCACCTTTGTCTATATATCCACATTTTTTCCAAGACTGACTTCTTTCTTTCCAAGTTCTTGCAAATGTCACTATTTCTAATATGGTCTCTCCGACTGCAACCTCTCACCGCCCTCATGTATCTCATCTCAGCGGCTGCAATTCGACTTAAGTCTCTCTTTCTTGGCACCAAGGTCTCACAACCATATAATAGGATCGGCACAGCCATGACATCATACATACTAAGCTGTGTGTCTTTCCTGGCCCGATGTTTAAATGTCCTGTTGATGTAGCCACAAACCAGTTGAAATCTACTTATTCTATTATTTATTTCGTCATCGTAGCTATATGTTATGTCCACCCCAAGGTACGAGATATATAGGCATTTATATAATCATAATAACGTTTGCGTACGAAGAGCATGATAACAGGGTATTTTACCAATGGAATCAAGAAATAAGTAATAAGAAAAGTTTTTTCTGAAGAGTGATTGAAAGATGGAAACGGAAATTTAAGAGGACAATCTTTTATTTCCAATTTAACTCTGCCTGAAGACTTTCACAAAGTTCAAGTAGTGCACCGCTTCAATGTGAGAAAACGTTACACAACTTCTTAGCGACAATAAATGTACAAAAGATATTCACTGTACAAAATAAAATCAAAATCATACAATTTAAATTTAGTTGATAGTTTCAAACATCGAAATAAGATCTATAAATACCACAAAAATATTTTAATACAGGCATAATATTTTAAAAAAAAGTATATATATATATATATATATAACTCTATTTTAATCCATAATCTGTTGTACACCGATAGATAAGTAACATCATATTGTTTAAAATTAACACACGAAAAAATTACAACCCAGTGATGAAATTTATAAATTATAACATGAGAATATATTATACTATTCTTAATTATTTACAATTAATTATGTGAATAGAAAAGAAACAAAAACTTTCTTTTACCTAATGAAATTAAATGAAAAAGGGAGATAAAAATGGATAACCTCAAAATATATATACATCAAACCCCCCTGAAGATAATTAAAAATTTTAATTTAATTATTTTAAATATTCACACTCAACCGCACCGATCATCTATAACATATTAACACACTACATCATTTGCAACCCATCGGCTAGGTCTAGAAGTAAAGTCGTCACAATGAGGAATGGTCGATCTGAGTCTGTACAAGACTAAACCTCATTTACACGTCATACATTATCATCCTTATCTCACTGGATCATAGGGTTACTCGTTGTTCTTAAATTGAACAGACTGCAGCAGGCAAACATTAGAGTAAAAAAAAATATATTATTTACAAATTGTAAATACATATTTACAGGTAAATATAGTAACACAGGTTACGTTTACCTTACGGCGTCAAACTTGTCCACCTGTGATGCTGAATAACATTCATATCCCACGGCCAGTGTGGTGCGATATCTTGGCTTATGGTTTGACAGGCGACTAACTTGGAAGCATCATCTGCGTACGAGACGGTTAGAACTTAACCGCCGCCAGAAGTTACTCTTCTGCTTAATTAACTCTCGATCAAGATTGTACCTCTGTTCCAAGATTTTAATATACAAATTCCTATTAAGACCGATCTGGACTTATGGTGTCCAGCTCTTTGGAATAGCGGCAGAGAGTAATTAAAGTCGATCCAAGCCTTTCAATCGAAATTCTTAAGACTTGCTTCTGGCGCTCCTTTTTATGTAAACAATGTAACCCTCCACGACGATTTCAAAATTTCGACAGTAAACCGCGTCCTTGTGTAGTACGTTTCACAAAAGTCTAGATGTCCATCCTAACCAACTAGCCCGTGATCTAGCCACAACGAACTTTCCAACTGTGCGTCGTTTAAAGCAAAAATGGAGTAGAGACCTCTTGGTCTGAATAGCGGACAATATCCAAAGTTTGGAACGGAGAATGTATCGCTGGGTACCTCTTCTCCTTAAAGTGAAATTCCCCACCTTCATTTAAAAATCAAATACAGAAGTTGTGCAGCTCAATGTACAGTACCGTAATAAAAATTAAAGACGAAAACATTATTAACTTATATATTTAGTCGTTTTATATATTTACGACTCAAACTACGAATTTCTTTACGAATCATTTACACGTCCAAAGCTTGATGTACGTATTTATAATACACCATAGTGCATTTTAAAGTGGTTTACAAGCGTTTCGTTTGAAACCTTTGCAAAAGAAATAAATTTATTTTTTTAATAATTTATTTTAACTTCAAAGGCTGTGATTATAATATACGTAATAAATATTTCAATTACAAGTTCATTAGTCTATTTTAAAACGGGAGAATGGTGAGTTACAATATTATTGTGGATAACGACCAAGGTTTTCATGCAACGTTACATAAATAAATAAAACTAAATACATATTAAGAAGTTGTGGTGGTGATTTTCTCAGCTGGGTCGGGTGGTCGCGAAATACGGAGCAAAACATGCGAAACAGTTACAGTATTATTATTTATTTAAAAGAAGACAAAAATAATAATAATAAGAATAATAATGAATTTTATACCCATATTTTTTCACAGTAGTAACTAGACACATTCGTTAAAAAAGCTATAAAATCATTAGGTTCGAGGTGGAGGAAATTGACCTAACCAACTATGACTAAAAGCCATGTCCTAGGGTAAATCCTCCCTTTTTTTCTTTAGTAATACAGTACCAAAGAGATTTAAAACTACGTTAGTGTTGAAACCAATGCCACTTCATAAAAAACAATTTGTAGAAAAAAAATACATTCTTTAAAAAACATATTTAGAAAGGACTCTATTTTTAAAAGACCATTATTTAAATTTTTTACATAAAAAGAGGAAGCAAATTCAACATTTTGTTTGATTGGTTGGAGCCAAACAATCACAGTGACGACGATAAAAACCTTTTGTTGCCAGTTGTGAAAGGATTAGGTGCCTATTTCTAGTGCTGTAGTGAAGGACTCTACTCTGCAGATGTAACCTGTTTTTATGGCCTCTACCTATAACAAAGAGTTGTCTTGTATCCATTTCTGGATAATCAGCGAAAAGCTGCTCAGAAAAATATCTCGAAAGTTTGTGTTTTTAACTTAGCTTATTAATTTCTGCACTTTCACAAGGTAGAACTAGAAGATCAAGTTCAATTAATTTAACAGCCGGAGGAATATTAATTTAATTGGACTTGATCTTCTAGTTCAAGGGTTTCAAAAATTAGTTCTGTTTATTATCTCATGGGCAGCCAATTATATGACTGAAATATTTAGGAGCAGACGAAGTAGAGGTATAGAAGACACTAGTCACGGTTATGTCCTCTCAGGGTAATGCAGTTCATCATTATACAGCCAGAACCTGTGGTGAATGAAGCGAAGGTTTCATCTGCAGGGTGGAGAGTAGGTGCTTTTTAGAGGGACTGGCATGCATGATCATATTTCTCCACTAGGTGAGGAAGTGATGGTAAAACACCTCAATCCTTCTTCTTACTTAGTAAAACCTTAAGAGGTTTAAGCCACCCTTTCGGCTGTTGACCTAACAACACTTTCACTAGGATCATTACTTGTACAACTTTTTCTCATTCAATCAACTTGAAACATGGGTTTGTGTGCCATTAAGCAGTTTTTAAATGTTTGGATTTATTTTTGTGACATACGAAACAATTACATTTTTCAATGTCAAACGACTTTTCGTTTGGTTTCAAATTCAACATTTGTCAATTGTTCGATAACATCATTCCATTTATTACTAGTCTTATTTAAAGTGATGTGTAATAATGTATCTTGATAAGTAAACGAGATTGTGACGAGTAAAAATTAAAACTATGTTAGATTTTTAAATTTGTTAATATTATAATTGAGAGGGTCGACAAACGATGAGTACGCCACCTGTAAAAGGGATTTCGCAGTGTCTTAAAGGTTGAGAGACACTCCGTTATGATATCTGGTTTTTTTTAATGTGTAAAGGAAGCAAATTGTGCAGCTTGGGTGCCTAGTAGCAGATACTTTCTTTAATAAAACGTCATTGACGTCTTATGTTCAAATAAATTATCTGGTGTGAAACACACAACTTTCTCTTGCCACTGAAAATAATTAACAATATAAACTAACATTAGTAAACAGAAATTTTAAATAAACTAACCTCAAACAACATAACCTAATTTTAATCATGAGAGAATCATGCCAACCAACCTTAGTTTAGCTTTATAATACGGAAAATCACTCTTTGAAACTAAACAAGGCTATGTAAAGAAAAATGTTTGAATAAAAGTTGTACATCTTTCAATTTTCTATAAATTTATTTTTACACACGTTTTCCGTAAAGTTCATACTACGGGCGAGAATTTAAAAAATTCATTTTCTTACAAGTTTTCGTGAAAAAACAAAGAATCACTAATTATCGCTTAACTAAGCATTGTACAAAGAATCGTTATAAAATAAAAGAATACACGAATGAATAATTTAAAAAAAGTTTTAATCTAAATGGCTGAATCGAACACCGTTTTAAATTTTAATCATATTGCTCTGTAGAAGATGGTACCACCGAAACGAGCGCAAGTTTTTTAAACTTAAAAACAAACGAAGGTACGGTGATAAATTTCATTTATACTGTGATTTATATTCATAGTTGTCAGGATGCATTTCAAAAATTTATTTGTGAATGACGAAGTATATGTTGGAGCAATATCAGACTTCTTTTAGGAAAAAAATCGAAGAGGATGAAGAAACGGATGAGAAACGAGCGAGGGACGGAAAATGCAATTTTATTACCAATAAGCCCATTGCGATTGAATTATTAGAAAAGAGACACCGCGATATGTTCTTATTCAGACTCAAGTTAATTCAAAATACCAAATTGTTAATACTTGTGCACGAACAGAGAAAAATTCATTTAACTTAAATTATATCGTTGCTACTTTACTGAAACATACATATACAATATTTTATGGTACAGTACAAGCTAGTTACCTACTACATGTATTGACTTACAGATTAGAAAAAAATTCTCACAGAAAAATTCTTACAGATTAGAAAATACTGGAGTGAAACGTGGGTGAATGGGGCTGTAGAAAGGAAGAGGGTAGAAGCTTTTCAAATGTGGTGTTATATGAAAATGTTAAGATTAGGTGGGTGGACGAAATAAGAAATTTATAGGTTCTTAGGCAAGTGGATAAAAAACGAAGTATACAGAAACATCTAACCAGAAGATGGGATAGGTTGGTGGGGAATATCTTAAAAGAGCCAGGTATTGGTCTATCAATAATTGAGAGTAATACTGAGGGAGTGAATTGTTTGGAGAGGCAAAGGTTAGAATATATATATATGCAAATTATTACAAAAATGATGTAGGGTGTTACAGGTATGTAAATATGGTATGACTTGCGCAAGAAGAAACAGCTTAGACATCAGCATCACACCAGTCGAGAGACTAATGAAAACAACAAGCTAATAACAAAACATTAGTTTCGTGAAATAACGCCGGTGTTTTATCTCTCTTCTATCTTCTATCTTCTTCTTCTTCTATCTATCTTCTATCTATCTTTCTATATATAAAGCCCCAGCCACTGAAGCCACTAATGACTCACTGATGGAAATTCGCGCCTAGTAGGAGGTATCTAAAAGCAAAATCTCTGAGGACTGTTTTTGTCGGGCGTCGGCTGAAACCCCCAGCCAAAATGCCAAATTTAAGGTACATTTTCCCGAAAGCTCAGGGGATGCGTCCGAATATTTCAAACTTTTTAACGAAGTTTCGTAGCGCAAAGGCCAATGCGACCATTTTTGTTCCCCTCCCGAAATACGTTAAGATCATATATATAAAGTTGCCCTTAACCCGCCGGTTTGCTGGAAAAACTCAAAAAACAAAAATTCGGCTTTTTTGGGGTTGCAGTTTTTAGGTTTTTCTTTGTAACACCACGAAGTCGGGTTTCATCGACAAATTTTTATTAGGACCACATTACACTAACTCCCGGAATCACGGGTGACTTTTCAAATTTTAGATCAAGGTTCTACGGGGTTTGGTACCCTTATTTAAAAATTATGAAATTTTTATAAATTAAAAAATCTGTTAATGGTATGTTCTTTGGAGTAGAAAACTACATAAAAATATGATAATCCGAAAATTTTAAAGTTGCACCCTCTTTTTTGCAGTAGGGTTTGTATTTTTTTATCTTCTAAACGGTGCATCGTAAAAATAAATTGTAAAATATATTTTTTGTACCCCTTTTAATGTACTTCAAAACCATATAGCTTTTGTTGTTCTCAACTTGCCGGTTCGGTGAGAAAATTCAAGAAACCAAAATTTCGCCTTTTTTGGGGTTGCAATTTTTAAATTTTTTTTGTTTTTTGGTTTAACGTTGGACTGTTTTGCAAATTGCCGCTAATGCAGACGGTGAAGGATGAAATGAATTTTTTGTAACGTATGAAAAAATGCCATGCCCGAGTGGGATTTGAACCCAAGACCTATAAATTTCATAAATAGTACAATTCTTAAATATGTCTAACAAAATAATATAACAATGGGGTAAATGAAACTGTGTTGCTAAGAAACAGTAGTCAAGGTTAGGTCCCGCAGTAAATATTTTAAAATAAAAATTGTCAAGTATGCAAAAAGTCAACATTGGGATTATTCTTGCCATTGGATTCGGCCTGGGGCTACTATTGTGGTGGCAGCCGTGGAGGCGGCCACCCGCCCCAGCCGTTGAGGAGGAGGACTCCTCGGAAGACGAGGAGTCCCACCCTCCTCCTAAACGGGACCCGAGTAGGCCCCGTTTGCCTGAACAATAAAGTGAGTAAACACACATTAATTTCTACTTTACTATCTCGTCTTTATCAATATACTATACTACTAGTAACCATGAAATTGCGAGCCTAGGGTGTATTTAGACAGTAATGCAGTGTTGCCGTATTTGCCAGAGTGGGAACAAACTGTTTACTTTTTTTACGGTTATTTCTTTATCACAAAAGTTATAAATTTTATTTTGTTCTTGCTTCAGGATTGTTAGCCAAATTTTAAAAAAGCTCACACACATTACTGATTATTTCATTACTTTGTTTTCTAAGCTCTTTCTTTCGCCAGTCTCCAACGACGGTCGCTATTCAGAGGCGATTTACCGAATTGTTCGCAAAATCACTAAATTCATTCATATTTACAACTAAAATTACAGTTACTATAAACTAAAAAAAGAAAATTTAATTTTAATTTTGTTAAAGAAAGGCTGTATTAAACAATTAAACGGTAGGGCTAAAAAATAAACAAATGTTTAAAACAAAAACGACTTTAAAAAACACCTCACAAACATTTCGAAACGTTGTGTACGTTACGCTTACATTGAACTGACTGAGTGAATAAATTCTAATGCCTCCAACAGGGCGTGTGAAGTGCAAAAACTGAATGGCAGGACGGGTGGAGTTACACGACTTTATGGTTTACATGAAAGCTCTCAATTTCGTGGTTAACAGCAAAGAAATTCCCGTATGCCAATAAAATACACGCAAAAAAAACTACTGGGAAAAAAAGATTTAACGTAACTAAGAATACATAATTTGTTATTAGTTAACAATAATTTAGATTTAATATTAATTAATTTATATGATTTAAAAATAAAGAAACGCAAAGATTAATAACGTTTAATTAGCTATTATTAATGCGTAGCAAATAAAAATAGTTAATACAATAAAAAATAATTTTGATAATTATTTTCTATGCACCGTACAGTGTTTTTACTATATGTTCTTAAAGCAACATATTGTTATTTTGAATAGTGTTATTTAGGTTTACAGCCACATGCTGGTTTGAATCTCTAGAGATTTAACTAAATAAAACGAGGAGACAGGTGTTTTACTAATGCCTTCCTCACCAAGTGGAAAAGTATGCTCATCAGCATTCCAGGCCCTCCGAAAAGCATCTTCTTTCCTCCCTGCAAAAATACACCTCTACTTCATTCACCACAGGGTCTGGCTGTATAGTGAAATTCATTACACTTAGAAAAACTAATGTCGTTTACACCTTCACCGTTTCTGTTCTTAAATAGTTCAGGAATACAATTTGCTGACTATGTAATAAGAAACAGAAATATTTTTTTAGCCTAAGGACTAGCAGATCGAGTTCAAATAATTTAATACTTCACCTGCCTTTTATGGGCAATTTTCAATAGTACAGTTAAACTATGTAAAGATTTAAAACGCCAACAACGAACAACGATTCCTTACGCACCGATCACTCATCCTGTAACCGCTGAGTCGCTTGGCCTGTGCGATATGTGCCTTTAGGGGCGATTCACTACCACCACAATTACAAAAGAAATCTTGTGTGAAACACTCAAACGATATCCTCTTGCCAATGAAAACAATGAACCAAATATAACATTAGAAATATATCATTAGAAATAATTAGAATTACACAAAAACGAACCTCAAAGTCATAACCAAATTTTAATCATGAGTGAATGATGCAAATGAAAACTAAGTTTAGTTTAGCTTAGTAGTAGCCTAATACACGGGATATGACTCTTTGAAGCTTAAATAGGCTCTATAGAGACAAATATTTATAAAAAAATTTGTAAATCTTTTTATTTCTTATAAATCTGATTGTATACACTTTTGTCGTTAAAAGTATACTAACGCTGAAATCTTAAAGAAATCAATATTTTACAGATTTTCATGAGAAAAAAGTCACTAATTACCGCTAAAGTAAGCGATATACTAAAAATTGTTTGGAATATAGTTGTAGGTTTTTCAATGTTCTCTGTACTACAACCTTATGTACACTTTTGCTTTATAGCATATTAGAGCTGCAATCAAAAAAACAACCATTTGTTTCTTCGAGAGCACAGCCTCTTAAATTTTTTTATTGACATGGCGCTTACCCTGTCTTGTAGACCATAAAAGATGTAGTAATTGAGGTAGTATTTTAAAAAAAATCGTAAGAACTTTTTTTAAGATAAATGCAATAAAGTGAAAAATTCAACGAAAAAACTACTACTTACGGTTGATCGATTTTGATGAAAATGTTAAGAGTCGGGTCCTCTAGTAGTATACCTAACTTAAGTTTCAAGTTTCAACTTTTTACGATGTTCCGTGTTCGAGATTTTTTCACACACTCGCGCACATACACGCACATACCAATCGCTAGAAACATGATTTTGGATTCAGGGGGGGGGGGTCTGAAAACGTGAATCCGGTCAAAACTCGGTTTCAAAAAATCGATATAAAAACAATAGTTTCCCTCCTATATATTCATATAAGCAAGAGAAAATAATACGCTAGTGAGTAGGGTTGCGCTATCGTCCTAAATGTTACTTTTAAGAAAACTCTGCGAAAAGTTAACGTGATCAATAATATTATGTTAGTAAAAGTCTAGTTTTCCGGGTGGAGAAATCGATTAACAAAAGTCAGCGCTTAATACCTTCAGTTTTCCTTTCTTAACTCTTCAGTTACAAGATATTTGTATATTTCTAAGCCCCGGAGGGGGGTCGTACCTCGGATTTATCCTGTGGGTTTCAGAGGGTCAGGAACAAAATGGTCTCCTGTATTTTTCGCTACAAAGCTTCCTTATGGGTTTAAGAGCACGTTACATTTACCTCTAGGTTATAACAAGACTAATATCAGTAATACGTAGATACTCATACCTATAATGAATATATAGGAAGGAAAATATTGTTTTTATTTTTTAATTATTCTAATATTTTTTAATAATAAAAAAATATATTCGCAGTTGGATTTGACCCACCTATCTCTAAAATTTACAATACTTAAATAGAAAACGGTTACAAATGAATATATTTTGAGATAAAATACAGCTTAAAATGTATCTACATTGATATTTTTAAGAGGTCTAAATATTTTTTAATTATTCCTGATTGCAACTAGTGTTCATTTATTCGAGGGAAGAAAATATTTGCAAACTAATGAAAATCAATGCTATTTCCCTATAGTTCAAATATTGTGAAAACCCGGTATAGGGCAATCGGTAAAAATTGTTTGCGGCTCTTGGTAGGCATTTTATGACAAAATCATATACATAGAGGTTGCATGCAGAATTTTACAGGTGCAGAGGTAGAAATGTAAAAGATAATAACCACATTTATATCCTCTGAGAGTAATGAATTTCGTATCGCTATGCAGCCAGACCATGTGGTGAATGAAGTGAAGTTATCGTTTGATGCAAGGTGGAAAGTAGATGCTTTTCACAGGACCTGGCATTCTGATAAGAATATTTTTATATTCAGTAAGGAAGACAATGGGAAACCACCTCACTTTTCGTTTTACTTAGTAAAGCTTCTAGAGGATCAAACCAGCCTTTAGGCTGATGACCTAAACAATAAGCACATGTGCAATTTCATTTAAATTACTTATTAAATGCAAAGTACATTTTTATTTTGTTAAATCCTGCGTAAGAAAAGCCAGTGATCGGGAATGAGTTGTATATTATTGATAATAATTAATTACTAAATACTTTGTCATAATTTTATTACATACGTAGCTTATTGAAACTTAAACTAGTAATAACATTTTAAATTATTGAATCGGTCATTTCAGAAAACCCAAAGGTCAAAAAACTAACTTTTGGTGAATTAAAAAACTGGTAATTTACCAAGAAATAGCAAATCTTTTGCAAATTTTTCCTAACTCCTACTGCTACTCCAAACATAGTGTTTTAAAAGTTTTTTCCTAATTTGTAAATCAATGTTTGTAGTCAGTAAGCTGCTTTATATTAGTTACTTTATATTAAGTAAGTTGCTTATAGTTAGATTATTAATTCCCTATTTTTCCTCTACAGTTACAGTATTAGCGGAAATCATACTTGCAAACGTATAACCACGTGTGTGCAGGCATGAGTTGCGGAAATAATTTTATATGAAGTACTCCTTGCACATGGTACACCTCGTATAGCATTTGATAAACTAAACGAAAATAATTACATTACTAAATTACAATGATTCCGTCTATCATAAATAGAAGCTTGATCCACACAGTTGTATTAAAAAATAATATCGGATATATTGTTATATGATTTAATTCATTGTCCATATCAGTAATTATTTTAAGGCGATTTGAAATGAAATGTTATTGAATGAAATTCATTAATTTAGACGATACATAAGAAAACTGTGTTGGACAAATATTTAGTTTTACATAATCCAATCTTAAAGTAATAATTGTTGGACGTAAATTATAATTTGTGTTCTTCTTCTCAAAAAGGTTCCTATTTCCTATTTTTTCCTATTTTTTTATTGATTCCTTTTTACTTTATAAGATTCGATTTACCTATAATATGATTTCTTTCATGTATAATTGTTTAATCCAGCCTATCGGCTTTTGACCTAAACAACATATTCTACAAAAAAATCTATCAGCTTATTAAAAACAATACTTAGGTTACAAACTACTATAGAAAACCGTATCTGTTTATATTTGAGGGATCACAGATTGAAGTTTTCAAGAAATAAATGAATACATATTAATATAACTAGCATAGTAGACCTGTGCGAATATTCGCACAATGTTCTTTAAAACCGTGTAGTAAGTTACAAAATTACGTTCGGTGAAACTCTGTATTTAAGAGTTAATAGAACTCCTATTTAAATATATAGATTACTATACTAATTTAAGAATTGCATATTTTACTAATAAGGTCTGTTTATATGTTCTTCAGTGAATACCGGGTCCCCACCTCAATTGAAATTTTAAGTAAATTAACAAAGAACCAAGAGGAGGAAGTACTTAAAAACAAACACCAGTGAGAAGACAGACGTTGTACATTTGACACAAGAGGAGAGTAGAATATGTTACCGATTATGACAAATATAAAAAAAAACACCGAACTATGACAAACAGATAAATGCCTCACACCTGATATGACAAGCCTCGTACCATACAATACTAATCAACGCCTTTATTACCAGATATAGACTTTTATGCCTCTAAGACCAGATGGATCACTATTTTCACCTAATATATATGTGTCATTTATATTTTTCTTATTTTAATAAAACTTTTAACAATCTTTTGAAAATTCATTTTCATTCGACTTTCAAACGACTGGAGTAATAAACGTAAAGTTACACCTTTTTAATAGTGTTAATATTGACAATACATTGTCCAATGTTAATTTCTCTACACGTCAAATTTGCTGGGAAGAACGGTATCATGTTAAATGAATTACTTAATGTAATTAATTAAATGGAAATTTCAATTTATAAATCTGACCTTAATTTTAAGACCTTAATTTTAAAAATTTGTATGGCTATAATTACAATTAATAGCAATTTTTAGTAGGCAACCTTAATAATCTCTAGCTTATTGCACATGCCTTATTTCAGTTGTTTAATTACCTGATAAAGATGCCTTGTCCAAAAATGTCTTAAATGGTACAAACATATTTACGTCTAATACATTGCCCCTCATGTTGTGTATGTACCTGTTAAATATCTGATAAAGACACCTACTGACCTAATAAAAACACCTCACCCAAAAAATGACTCCAATGCTACAAATATATTTACGTCTAAAATGTTGCTTTTCATGTTGTGTATATAACTCTTAAATACCTGATAAAGACACCTCCTGATTTGGTAAAAACGCCTCGTCCAAAAATGACTCCAAAGCTACTAACATATTTATGGCTAATAAATTGCCTCTCATAATGTGTATATTTAATTTTTAAACCTTTTATTATTAATAAAAATCAAATTAGTTGTTTAAAATTTTTTGAAGACTCATTTTTTCTGTTTATTTAACGACTGAAGAAATAAAAGTAAGGTTACACCCTTTGAATAAGTGTTAATGTTGACAGTACATTATCCAATGTTAATTTCCATAACGAAAATTTTGTTGGTAACCACAGTATAACTTTATTTTAATAACATTATTTGCAATCTGTTTATTAAAAATAAACTATAAACAAATCTTTTGAATTAACAAATGACAAGTTGAGGCCTCATTACCCTGAGTACATTTCATAATATCAATTATTCATTTGTTAAAAGAGAAAATTACAATGTACAAAGATATTTTTTATTTTACAATAGGGAATACTTTTCACTATGTACCTTTAAACTCTTTCAGACGAGTGCAAAAAATGGTAACGATTAAGGCGCCTAACTTCTTCCGCATTGTTTAGAAGACTAATGGCTAAATCGTTTTTGTGACTTTCAAGTCTTGCCTAATATTTTCAATTAAAACGCCTGACCTCGTCTATTACATCAGGAAGATTACAATAATGTTGTATTTCTGCATTTTTGCAAACCATAGTGCTCTTTTAGTAGCCTGAAGAACCATTTTCTGGAACCTCTATCAGCCAGTACATCCTTTTGTATTTTAGATCTAATTCATTCTTCTACATCCTCTTATGGGGTTTTTAAGTAAACCACCTGTCAAGATGCATACACAGGTATTTTACAACTTCACTTCTTGGTAAATCAATACCTCCTAATATTACTGGTGGACAAGTATTTCTCCGAATTATAAATGTAACATGCTCCGAATTTGCAGTATTTATCTTCACTTTCCATTTTTGAAGCCATGGTAGGATTTGGTCTAAACATTCCTGAATTTTGTTTGAAGCAACTATCTGTTGGCCAGTATGTTGGTTGTCCCGTCAACATTGTGACAAAACTATGAGCATCAAAACATACTTTCAATTCTGGTTCATGAGGATTTATCAGACGGGAACTCTAAGGAACATGCTTCGAGTATCAGTCTCCACCTGCTACATATCTCTGCCCTAAAGTTTAAAAAAAAAAACGAATAACATATTTTGCTGAGTGTGCCCTTGGTGGTAGTGCACAGAAGAAATCACTGAATCACCAAACCAATCCTTAACTTGAATTGTAGCTGTCTGTAATTGGCCAGTTCTATATCCCGAAAGAAGAAGAATCCCGATCAGAAGAATGGGGAAAAATCGGGAGGTACTGACCACTATCAAGTCTCGAACGCTACAGTACTTCGGGCACATTATGAGAAATACAACCAGATATGCCCTTTTGCAAGCCATTCTACAAGGGAAAATATTTGAAAAGCGGGGACCAGGTAGAAGAAGATCATCCTGGTTAAAGAACCTCAGAGTCTGGTACAATACAACTTTGGTACGGCTTTTCCGAGTTGCTGCAGACAAGATGAAGATTGCAATGATGATCGCCAACACTCGTAATGGATAGGCACATCAAGAAGAAGATATCCCGAAAGTTCGCAATGTTTAATCGAATTTCGAACTAAAATTTCCGTACCACCATGAGCAGTTCCATCAGTATGGTTAGCGTTGTAAAAAGAATATCCGTTTAATTTTAAATAGGTTAAATTGGTTTCAGAAATTATGAGCACACCTAATTTATTTAAGTTAAGTAAAAGTTCGATTTCTTGCGCACGAAGCAACAAACCGTATAAGTTCCAGCAGCCGATCCTTTGACTTTTTATTTGCAGAGTTTATTCACTACAGTAGTAAGCAATCCCATTAAGTTACTCATTCGATGTGCTGCATACACGTTGTTCAAGGGTTACAAAAAATAGTTCTGTTTATTATCTCATGGGCAGCTAATTATATGACTGAACTTTTTAAGAACAGACGAAGTAACCCCACAAAAATTCTACTGGACTAATACAGTGGGAACGAGCAGACAAAAGAACTGGATCCCGTCGACCAATCTATTGATCATTGTATTCACGGTTCAAAATTTCTCTGGAGATAACTGTTCGTAGTTATTTTTACACAGTTTTATAAAAAATGAAATCTCGTGAAGACAAATTGTTTTCTCAATTTTTATCCGATAATTCAGTGAGGAGGCTAAAGGAAAAATACAATAAAACATGTTCTGTAGAATAAATCTTCAATTACTCCGCATTGAAAAAAATAATAACAAAATTATAAAAAATTAAAATTTAAACTACGTACGACAATTCTTTTATACCTTTCTATTATGAAAGCCAATCACGGAAACCACCTAGAGACTCACCACGGATTAGCTTAATTCCTCAAGTTATTTTAATATTCACAATGAATTATTAGTCTTAAAACAATCTTTCAAGTATAATTAACTAAACAATACAATATAATATATTAATTATTCTTTAGGGCTTCAACGACGAACAAAAGTAAAGCACCATATTGACGAAGAATCGAGAACAACATGCAGTGAAATTACTTTGAGTGTGAGGTGTAAAATGTTACATACCGTGACTTAAAATGACCCTAAATAACAAAATTTAAATAAATATATATATAAAAAATATTTGAATTTTTATAATAAGATTATGTGACGTAATAGGCATTTATCTTCTTCTTCTACTACTTTACGGATTAGGCAAATTGCCTGTTCCCACATCACACCATCTTTTTCTTGGCCTTCCCAAACTTCTTACACCATCTGGTTTGTAATTTAGGGCTTGGAAAGGGGTCCTTTCAGGAGTCTGTCTGTATACATGTTGCTGCCACCTTTGTCTATATATCCACATTTTTTCCAAGACTGACTTCTTTCTTTCCAAGTTCTTGCAAATGTCACTATTTCTAATATGGTCTCTCCGACTGCAACCTCTCACCGCCCTCATGTATCTCATCTCAGCGGCTGCAATTCGACTTAAGTCTCTCTTTCTTGGCACCAAGGTCTCACAACCATATAATAGGATCGGCACAGCCATGACATCATACATACTAAGCTGTGTGTCTTTCCTGGCCCGATGTTTAAATGTCCTGTTGATGTAGCCACAAACCAGTTGAAATCTACTTATTCTATTATTTATTTCGTCATCGTAGCTATATGTTATGTCCACCCCAAGGTACGAGATATATAGGCATTTATATAATCATAATAACGTTTGCGTACGAAGAGCATGATAACAGGGTATTTTACCAATGGAATCAAGAAATAAGTAATAAGAAAAGTTTTTTCTGAAGAGTGATTGAAAGATGGAAACGGAAATTTAAGAGGACAATCTTTTATTTCCAATTTAACTCTGCCTGAAGACTTTCACAAAGTTCAAGTAGTGCACCGCTTCAATGTGAGAAAACGTTACACAACTTCTTAGCGACAATAAATGTACAAAAGATATTCACTGTACAAAATAAAATCAAAATCATACAATTTAAATTTAGTTGATAGTTTCAAACATCGAAATAAGATCTATAAATACCACAAAAATATTTTAATACAGGCATAATATTTAAAAAAAAAAGTATATATATATATATATAACTCTATTTTAATCCATAATCTGTTGTACACCGATAGATAAGTAACATCATATTGTTTAAAATTAACACACGAAAAAATTACAACCCAGTGATGAAATTTATAAATTATAACATGAGAATATATTATACTATTCTTAATTATTTACAATTAATTATGTGAATAGAAAAGAAACAAAAACTTTCTTTTACCTAATGAAATTAAATGAAAAAGGGAGATAAAAATGGATAACCTCAAAATATATATACATCAAACCCCCCTGAAGATAATTAAAAATTTTAATTTAATTATTTTAAATATTCACACTCAACCGCACCGATCATCTATAACATATTAACACACTACATCATTTGCAACCCATCGGCTAGGTCTAGAAGTAAAGTCGTCACCATGAGGAATGGTCGATCTGAGTCTGTACAAGACTAAACCTCATTTACACGTCATACATTATCATCCTTATCTCACTGGATCATAGGGTTACTCGTTGTTCTTAAATTGAACAGACTGCAGCAGGCAAACATTAGAGTAAAAAAAAATATATTATTTACAAATTGTAAATACATATTTACAGGTAAATATAGTAACACAGGTTACGTTTACCTTACGGCGTCAAACTTGTCCACCTGTGATGCTGAATAACATTCATATCCCACGGCCAGTGTGGTGCGATATCTTGGCTTATGGTTTGACAGGCGACTAACTTGGAAGCATCATCTGCGTACGAGACGGTTAGAACTTAACCGCCGCCAGAAGTTACTCTTCTGCTTAATTAACTCTCGATCAAGATTGTACCTCTGTTCCAAGATTTTAATATACAAATTCCTATTAAGACCGATCTGGACTTATGGTGTCCAGCTCTTTGGAATAGCGGCAGAGAGTAATTAAAGTCGATCCAAGCCTTTCAATCGAAATTCTTAAGACTTGCTTCTGGCGCTCCTTTTTATGTAAACAATGTAACCCTCCACGACGATTTCAAAATTTCGACAGTAAACCGCGTCCTTGTGTAGTACGTTTCACAAAAGTCTAGATGTCCATCCTAACCAACTAGCCCGTGATCTAGCCACAACGAACTTTCCAACTGTGCGTCGTTTAAAGCAAAAATGGAGTAGAGACCTCTTGGTCTGAATAGCGGACAATATCCAAAGTTTGGAACGGAGAATGTATCGCTGGGTACCTCTTCTCCTTAAAGTGAAATTCCCCACCTTCATTTAAAAATCAAATACAGAAGTTGTGCAGCTCAATGTACAGTACCGTAATAAAAATTAAAGACGAAAACATTATTAACTTATATATTTAGTCGTTTTATATATTTACGACTCAAACTACGAATTTCTTTACGAATCATTTACACGTCCAAAGCTTGATGTACGTATTTATAATACACCATAGTGCATTTTAAAGTGGTTTACAAGCGTTTCGTTTGAAACCTTTGCAAAAGAAATAAATTTATTTTTTTAATAATTTATTTTAACTTCAAAGGCTGTGATTATAATATACGTAATAAATATTTCAATTACAAGTTCATTAGTCTATTTTAAAACGGGAGAATGGTGAGTTACAATATTATTGTGGATAACGACCAAGGTTTTCATGCAACGTTACATAAATAAATAAAACTAAATACATATTAAGAAGTTGTGGTGGTGATTTTCTCAGCTGGGTCGGGTGGTCGCGAAATACGGAGCAAAACATGCGAAACAGTTACAGTATTATTATTTATTTAAAAGAAGACAAAAATAATAATAATAAGAATAATAATGAATTTTATACCCATATTTTTTCACAGTAGTAACTAGACACATTCGTTAAAAAAGCTATAAAATCATTAGGTTCGAGGTGGAGGAAATTGACCTAACCAACTATGACTAAAAGCCATGTCCTAGGGTAAATCCTCCCTTTTTTTCTTTAGTAATACAGTACCAAAGAGATTTAAAACTACGTTAGTGTTGAAACCAATGCCACTTCATAAAAAACAATTTGTAGAAAAAAAATACATTCTTTAAAAAACATATTTAGAAAGGACTCTATTTTTAAAAGACCATTATTTAAATTTTTTACATAAAAAGAGGAAGCAAATTCAACATTTTGTTTGATTGGTTGGAGCCAAACAATCACAGTGACGACGATAAAAACCTTTTGTTGCCAGTTGTGAAAGGATTAGGTGCCTATTTCTAGTGCTGTAGTGAAGGACTCTACTCTGCAGATGTAACCTGTTTTTATGGCCTCTACCTATAACAAAGAGTTGTCTTGTATCCATTTCTGGATAATCAGCGAAAAGCTGCTCAGAAAAATATCTCGAAAGTTTGTGTTTTTAACTTAGCTTATTAATTTCTGCACTTTCACAAGGTAGAACTAGAAGATCAAGTTCAATTAATTTAACAGCCGGAGGAATATTAATTTAATTGGACTTGATCTTCTAGTTCAAGGGTTTCAAAAATTAGTTCTGTTTATTATCTCATGGGCAGCCAATTATATGACTGAAATATTTAGGAGCAGACGAAGTAGAGGTATAGAAGACACTAGTCACGGTTATGTCCTCTCAGGGTAATGCAGTTCATCATTATACAGCCAGAACCTGTGGTGAATGAAGCGAAGGTTTCATCTGCAGGGTGGAGAGTAGGTGCTTTTTAGAGGGACTGGCATGCATGATCATATTTCTCCACTAGGTGAGGAAGTGATGGTAAAACACCTCAATCCTTCTTCTTACTTAGTAAAACCTTAAGAGGTTTAAGCCACCCTTTCGGCTGTTGACCTAACAACACTTTCACTAGGATCATTACTTGTACAACTTTTTCTCATTCAATCAACTTGAAACATGGGTTTGTGTGCCATTAAGCAGTTTTTAAATGTTTGGATTTATTTTTGTGACATACGAAACAATTACATTTTTCAATGTCAAACGACTTTTCGTTTGGTTTCAAATTCAACATTTGTCAATTGTTCGATAACATCATTCCATTTATTACTAGTCTTATTTAAAGTGATGTGTAATAATGTATCTTGATAAGTAAACGAGATTGTGACGAGTAAAAATTAAAACTATGTTAGATTTTTAAATTTGTTAATATTATAATTGAGAGGGTCGACAAACGATGAGTACGCCACCTGTAAAAGGGATTTCGCAGTGTCTTAAAGGTTGAGAGACACTCCGTTATGATATCTGGTTTTTTTTAATGTGTAAAGGAAGCAAATTGTGCAGCTTGGGTGCCTAGTAGCAGATACTTTCTTTAATAAAACGTCATTGACGTCTTATGTTCAAATAAATTATCTGGTGTGAAACACACAACTTTCTCTTGCCACTGAAAATAATTAACAATATAAACTAACATTAGTAAACAGAAATTTTAAATAAACTAACCTCAAACAACATAACCTAATTTTAATCATGAGAGAATCATGCCAACCAACCTTAGTTTAGCTTTATAATACGGAAAATCACTCTTTGAAACTAAACAAGGCTATGTAAAGAAAAATGTTTGAATAAAAGTTGTACATCTTTCAATTTTCTATAAATTTATTTTTACACACGTTTTCCGTAAAGTTCATACTACGGGCGAGAATTTAAAAAATTCATTTTCTTACAAGTTTTCGTGAAAAAACAAAGAATCACTAATTATCGCTTAACTAAGCATTGTACAAAGAATCGTTATAAAATAAAAGAATACACGAATGAATAATTTAAAAAAAGTTTTAATCTAAATGGCTGAATCGAACACCGTTTTAAATTTTAATCATATTGCTCTGTAGAAGATGGTACCACCGAAACGAGCGCAAGTTTTTTAAACTTAAAAACAAACGAAGGTAAGGTGATAAATTTCATTTATACTGTGATTTATATTCATAGTTGTCAGGATGCATTTCAAAAATTTATTTGTGAATGACGAAGTATATGTTGGAGCAATATCAGACTTCTTTTAGGAAAAAAATCGAAGAGGATGAAGAAACGGATGAGAAACGAGCGAGGGACGGAAAATGCAATTTTATTACCAATAAGCCCATTGCGATTGAATTATTAGAAAAGAGACACCGCGATATGTTCTTATTCAGACTCAAGTTAATTCAAAATACCAAATTGTTAATACTTGTGCACGAACAGAGAAAAATTCATTTAACTTAAATTATATCGTTGCTACTTTACTGAAACATACATATACAATATTTTATGGTACAGTACAAGCTAGTTACCTACTACATGTATTGACTTACAGATTAGAAAAAAATTCTCAAACACTGTATCGAGTGTAGCATTATACTGGAGTGAAACGTGGGTGAATGGGGCTGTAGAAAGGAAGAGGGTAGAAGCTTTTCAAATGTGGTGTTATATGAAAATGTTAAGATTAGGTGGGTGGACGAAATAAGAAATTTATAGGTTCTTAGGCAAGTGGATAAAAAACGAAGTATACAGAAACATCTAACCAGAAGATGGGATAGGTTGGTGGGGAATATCTTAAAAGAGCCAGGTATTGGTCTATCAATAATTGAGAGTAATACTGAGGGAGTGAATTGTTTGGAGAGGCAAAGGTTAGAATATATATATATGCAAATTATTACAAAAATGATGTAGGGTGTTACAGGTATGTAAATATGGTATGACTTGCGCAAGAAGAAACAGCTTAGACATCAGCATCACACCAGTCGAGAGACTAATGAAAACAACAAGCTAATAACAAAACATTAGTTTCGTGAAATAACGCCGGTGTTTTATCTCTCTTCTATCTTCTATCTTCTTCTTCTTCTATCTATCTTCTATCTATCTTTCTATATATAAAGCCCCAGCCACTGAAGCCACTAATGACTCACTGATGGAAATTCGCGCCTAGTAGGAGGTATCTAAAAGCAAAATCTCTGAGGACTGTTTTTGTCGGGCGTCGGCTGAAACCCCCAGCCAAAATGCCAAATTTAAGGTACATTTTCCCGAAAGCTCAGGGGATGCGTCCGAATATTTCAAACTTTTTAACGAAGTTTCGTAGCGCAAAGGCCAATGCGACCATTTTTGTTCCCCTCCCGAAATACGTTAAGATCATATATATAAAGTTGCCCTTAACCCGCCGGTTTGCTGGAAAAACTCAAAAAACAAAAATTCGGCTTTTTTGGGGTTGCAGTTTTTAGGTTTTTCTTTGTAACACCACGAAGTCGGGTTTCATCGACAAATTTTTATTAGGACCACATTACACTAACTCCCGGAATCACGGGTGACTTTTCAAATTTTAGATCAAGGTTCTACGGGGTTTGGTACCCTTATTTAAAAATTATGAAATTTTTATAAATTAAAAAATCTGTTAATGGTATGTTCTTTGGAGTAGAAAACTACATAAAAATATGATAATCCGAAAATTTTAAAGTTGCACCCTCTTTTTTGCAGTAGGGTTTGTATTTTTTTATCTTCTAAACGGTGCATCGTAAAAATAAATTGTAAAATATATTTTTTGTACCCCTTTTAATGTACTTCAAAACCATATAGCTTTTGTTGTTCTCAACTTGCCGGTTCGGTGAGAAAATTCAAGAAACCAAAATTTCGCCTTTTTTGGGGTTGCAATTTTTAAATTTTTTTTGTTTTTTGGTTTAACGTTGGACTGTTTTGCAAATTGCCGCTAATGCAGACGGTGAAGGATGAAATGAATTTTTTGTAACGTATGAAAAAATGCCATGCCCGAGTGGGATTTGAACCCAAGACCTATAAATTTCATAAATAGTACAATTCTTAAATATGTCTAACAAAATAATATAACAATGGGGTAAATGAAACTGTGTTGCTAAGAAACAGTAGTCAAGGTTAGGTCCCGCAGTAAATATTTTAAAATAAAAATTGTCAAGTATGCAAAAAGTCAACATTGGGATTATTCTTGCCATTGGATTCGGCCTGGGGCTACTATTGTGGTGGCAGCCGTGGAGGCGGCCACCCGCCCCAGCCGTTGAGGAGGAGGACTCCTCGGAAGACGAGGAGTCCCACCCTCCTCCTAAACGGGACCCGAGTAGGCCCCGTTTGCCTGAACAATAAAGTGAGTAAACACACATTAATTTCTACTTTACTATCTCGTCTTTATCAATATACTATACTACTAGTAACCATGAAATTGCGAGCCTAGGGTGTATTTAGACAGTAATGCAGTGTTGCCGTATTTGCCAGAGTGGGAACAAACTGTTTACTTTTTTTACGGTTATTTCTTTATCACAAAAGTTATAAATTTTATTTTGTTCTTGCTTCAGGATTGTTAGCCAAATTTTAAAAAAGCTCACACACATTACTGATTATTTCATTACTTTGTTTTCTAAGCTCTTTCTTTCGCCAGTCTCCAACGACGGTCGCTATTCAGAGGCGATTTACCGAATTGTTCGCAAAATCACTAAATTCATTCATATTTACAACTAAAATTACAGTTACTATAAACTAAAAAAAGAAAATTTAATTTTAATTTTGTTAAAGAAAGGCTGTATTAAACAATTAAACGGTAGGGCTAAAAAATAAACAAATGTTTAAAACAAAAACGACTTTAAAAAACACCTCACAAACATTTCGAAACGTTGTGTACGTTACGCTTACATTGAACTGACTGAGTGAATAAATTCTAATGCCTCCAACAGGGCGTGTGAAGTGCAAAAACTGAATGGCAGGACGGGTGGAGTTACACGACTTTATGGTTTACATGAAAGCTCTCAATTTCGTGGTTAACAGCAAAGAAATTCCCGTATGCCAATAAAATACACGCAAAAAAAACTACTGGGAAAAAAAGATTTAACGTAACTAAGAATACATAATTTGTTATTAGTTAACAATAATTTAGATTTAATATTAATTAATTTATATGATTTAAAAATAAAGAAACGCAAAGATTAATAACGTTTAATTAGCTATTATTAATGCGTAGCAAATAAAAATAGTTAATACAATAAAAAATAATTTTGATAATTATTTTCTATGCACCGTACAGTGTTTTTACTATATGTTCTTAAAGCAACATATTGTTATTTTGAATAGTGTTATTTAGGTTTACAGCCACATGCTGGTTTGAATCTCTAGAGATTTAACTAAATAAAACGAGGAGACAGGTGTTTTACTAATGCCTTCCTCACCAAGTGGAAAAGTATGCTCATCAGCATTCCAGGCCCTCCGAAAAGCATCTTCTTTCCTCCCTGCAAAAATACACCTCTACTTCATTCACCACAGGGTCTGGCTGTATAGTGAAATTCATTACACTTAGAAAAACTAATGTCGTTTACACCTTCACCGTTTCTGTTCTTAAATAGTTCAGGAATACAATTTGCTGACTATGTAATAAGAAACAGAAATATTTTTTTAGCCTAAGGACTAGCAGATCGAGTTCAAATAATTTAATACTTCACCTGCCTTTTATGGGCAATTTTCAATAGTACAGTTAAACTATGTAAAGATTTAAAACGCCAACAACGAACAACGATTCCTTACGCACCGATCACTCATCCTGTAACCGCTGAGTCGCTTGGCCTGTGCGATATGTGCCTTTAGGGGCGATTCACTACCACCACAATTACAAAAGAAATCTTGTGTGAAACACTCAAACGATATCCTCTTGCCAATGAAAACAATGAACCAAATATAACATTAGAAATATATCATTAGAAATAATTAGAATTACACAAAAACGAACCTCAAAGTCATAACCAAATTTTAATCATGAGTGAATGATGCAAATGAAAACTAAGTTTAGTTTAGCTTAGTAGTAGCCTAATACACGGGATATGACTCTTTGAAGCTTAAATAGGCTCTATAGAGACAAATATTTATAAAAAAATTTGTAAATCTTTTTATTTCTTATAAATCTGATTGTATACACTTTTGTCGTTAAAAGTATACTAACGCTGAAATCTTAAAGAAATCAATATTTTACAGATTTTCATGAGAAAAAAGTCACTAATTACCGCTAAAGTAAGCGATATACTAAAAATTGTTTGGAATATAGTTGTAGGTTTTTCAATGTTCTCTGTACTACAACCTTATGTACACTTTTGCTTTATAGCATATTAGAGCTGCAATCAAAAAAACAACCATTTGTTTCTTCGAGAGCACAGCCTCTTAAATTTTTTTATTGACATGGCGCTTACCCTGTCTTGTAGACCATAAAAGATGTAGTAATTGAGGTAGTATTTTAAAAAAAATCGTAAGAACTTTTTTTAAGATAAATGCAATAAAGTGAAAAATTCAACGAAAAAACTACTACTTACGGTTGATCGATTTTGATGAAAATGTTAAGAGTCGGGTCCTCTAGTAGTATACCTAACTTAAGTTTCAAGTTTCAACTTTTTACGATGTTCCGTGTTCGAGATTTTTTCACACACTCGCGCACATACACGCACATACCAATCGCTAGAAACATGATTTTGGATTCAGGGGGGGGGGTCTGAAAACGTGAATCCGGTCAAAACTCGGTTTCAAAAAATCGATATAAAAACAATAGTTTCCCTCCTATATATTCATATAAGCAAGAGAAAATAATACGCTAGTGAGTAGGGTTGCGCTATCGTCCTAAATGTTACTTTTAAGAAAACTCTGCGAAAAGTTAACGTGATCAATAATATTATGTTAGTAAAAGTCTAGTTTTCCGGGTGGAGAAATCGATTAACAAAAGTCAGCGCTTAATACCTTCAGTTTTCCTTTCTTAACTCTTCAGTTACAAGATATTTGTATATTTCTAAGCCCCGGAGGGGGGTCGTACCTCGGATTTATCCTGTGGGTTTCAGAGGGTCAGGAACAAAATGGTCTCCTGTATTTTTCGCTACAAAGCTTCCTTATGGGTTTAAGAGCACGTTACATTTACCTCTAGGTTATAACAAGACTAATATCAGTAATACGTAGATACTCATACCTATAATGAATATATAGGAAGGAAAATATTGTTTTTATTTTTTAATTATTCTAATATTTTTTAATAATAAAAAAATATATTCGCAGTTGGATTTGACCCACCTATCTCTAAAATTTACAATACTTAAATAGAAAACGGTTACAAATGAATATATTTTGAGATAAAATACAGCTTAAAATGTATCTACATTGATATTTTTAAGAGGTCTAAATATTTTTTAATTATTCCTGATTGCAACTAGTGTTCATTTATTCGAGGGAAGAAAATATTTGCAAACTAATGAAAATCAATGCTATTTCCCTATAGTTCAAATATTGTGAAAACCCGGTATAGGGCAATCGGTAAAAATTGTTTGCGGCTCTTGGTAGGCATTTTATGACAAAATCATATACATAGAGGTTGCATGCAGAATTTTACAGGTGCAGAGGTAGAAATGTAAAAGATAATAACCACATTTATATCCTCTGAGAGTAATGAATTTCGTATCGCTATGCAGCCAGACCATGTGGTGAATGAAGTGAAGTTATCGTTTGATGCAAGGTGGAAAGTAGATGCTTTTCACAGGACCTGGCATTCTGATAAGAATATTTTTATATTCAGTAAGGAAGACAATGGGAAACCACCTCACTTTTCGTTTTACTTAGTAAAGCTTCTAGAGGATCAAACCAGCCTTTAGGCTGATGACCTAAACAATAAGCACATGTGCAATTTCATTTAAATTACTTATTAAATGCAAAGTACATTTTTATTTTGTTAAATCCTGCGTAAGAAAAGCCAGTGATCGGGAATGAGTTGTATATTATTGATAATAATTAATTACTAAATACTTTGTCATAATTTTATTACATACGTAGCTTATTGAAACTTAAACTAGTAATAACATTTTAAATTATTGAATCGGTCATTTCAGAAAACCCAAAGGTCAAAAAACTAACTTTTGGTGAATTAAAAAACTGGTAATTTACCAAGAAATAGCAAATCTTTTGCAAATTTTTCCTAACTCCTACTGCTACTCCAAACATAGTGTTTTAAAAGTTTTTTCCTAATTTGTAAATCAATGTTTGTAGTCAGTAAGCTGCTTTATATTAGTTACTTTATATTAAGTAAGTTGCTTATAGTTAGATTATTAATTCCCTATTTTTCCTCTACAGTTACAGTATTAGCGGAAATCATACTTGCAAACGTATAACCACGTGTGTGCAGGCATGAGTTGCGGAAATAATTTTATATGAAGTACTCCTTGCACATGGTACACCTCGTATAGCATTTGATAAACTAAACGAAAATAATTACATTACTAAATTACAATGATTCCGTCTATCATAAATAGAAGCTTGATCCACACAGTTGTATTAAAAAATAATATCGGATATATTGTTATATGATTTAATTCATTGTCCATATCAGTAATTATTTTAAGGCGATTTGAAATGAAATGTTATTGAATGAAATTCATTAATTTAGACGATACATAAGAAAACTGTGTTGGACAAATATTTAGTTTTACATAATCCAATCTTAAAGTAATAATTGTTGGACGTAAATTATAATTTGTGTTCTTCTTCTCAAAAAGGTTCCTATTTCCTATTTTTTCCTATTTTTTTATTGATTCCTTTTTACTTTATAAGATTCGATTTACCTATAATATGATTTCTTTCATGTATAATTGTTTAATCCAGCCTATCGGCTTTTGACCTAAACAACATATTCTACAAAAAAATCTATCAGCTTATTAAAAACAATACTTAGGTTACAAACTACTATAGAAAACCGTATCTGTTTATATTTGAGGGATCACAGATTGAAGTTTTCAAGAAATAAATGAATACATATTAATATAACTAGCATAGTAGACCTGTGCGAATATTCGCACAATGTTCTTTAAAACCGTGTAGTAAGTTACAAAATTACGTTCGGTGAAACTCTGTATTTAAGAGTTAATAGAACTCCTATTTAAATATATAGATTACTATACTAATTTAAGAATTGCATATTTTACTAATAAGGTCTGTTTATATGTTCTTCAGTGAATACCGGGTCCCCACCTCAATTGAAATTTTAAGTAAATTAACAAAGAACCAAGAGGAGGAAGTACTTAAAACCAAACACCAGTGAGAAGACAGACGTTGTACATTTGACACAAGAGGAGAGTAGAATATGTTACCGATTATGACAAATATAAAAAAAAACACCGAACTATGACAAACAGATAAATGCCTCACACCTGATATGACAAGCCTCGTACCATACAATACTAATCAACGCCTTTATTACCAGATATAGACTTTTATGCCTCTAAGACCAGATGGATCACTATTTTCACCTAATATATATGTGTCATTTATATTTTTCTTATTTTAATAAAACTTTTAACAATCTTTTGTAAATTCATTTTCATTCGACTTTCAAACGACTGGAGTAATAAACGTAAAGTTACACCTTTTTAATAGTGTTAATATTGACAATACATTGTCCAATGTTAATTTCTCTACACGTCAAATTTGCTGGGAAGAACGGTATCATGTTAAATGAATTACTTAATGTAATTAATTAAATGGAAATTTCAATTTATAAATCTGACCTTAATTTTAAGACCTTAATTTTAAAAATTTGTATAGCTATAATTACAATTAATAGCAATTTTTAGTAGGCAACCTTAATAATCTCTAGCTTATTGCACATGCCTTATTTCAGTTGTTTAATTACCTGATAAAGATGCCTTGTCCAAAAATGTCTTAAATGGTACAAACATATTTACGTCTAATACATTGCCCCTCATGTTGTGTATGTACCTGTTAAATATCTGATAAAGACACCTACTGACCTAATAAAAACACCTCACCCAAAAAATGACTCCAATGCTACAAATATATTTACGTCTAAAATGTTGCTTTTCATGTTGTGTATATAACTCTTAAATACCTGATAAAGACACCTCCTGATTTGGTAAAAACGCCTCGTCGAAAAATGACTCCAAAACTACTAACATATTTATGGCTAATAAATTGCCTCTCATAATGTGTATATTGAATTTTGTCACCTTTTAGTATTAATAAAAATCAAATTAGTTGTTTAAAATTTTTTGAAGACTCATTTTTTCTGTTTATTTAACGACTGAAGAAATAAAAGTAAGGTTACACCCTTTGAATAAGTGTTAATGTTGACAGTACATTATCCAATGTTAATTTCCATAACGAAAATTTTGTTGGTAACCACAGTATAACTTTATTTTAATAACATTATTTGCAATCTGTTTATTAAAAATAAACTATAAACAAATCTTTTGAATTAACAAATGACAAGTTGAGGCCTCATTACCCTGAGTACATTTCATAATATCAATTATTCATTTGTTAAAAGAGAAAATTACAATGTACAAAGATATTTTTTATTTTACAATAGGGAATACTTTTCACTATGTACCTTTAAACTCTTTCAGACGAGTGCAAAAAATGGTAACGATTAAGGCGCCTAACTTCTTCCGCATTGTTTAGAAGACTAATGGCTAAATCGTTTTTGTGACTTTCAAGTCTTGCCTAATATTTTCAATTAAAACGCCTGACCTCGTCTATTACATCAGGAAGATTACAATAATGTTGTATTTTTGCATTTTTGCAAACCATAGTGCTCTTTTAGTAGCCTGAAGAACCTTTTTCTGGAACCTCTATCAGCCAGTACATCCTTTTGTATTTTAGATCTAATTCATTCTTCTACATCCTCTTATGGGTTTTTTAAGTAAACCACCTGTCAAGATGCATACACAGGTATTTTACAACTTCACTTCTTGGTAAATCAATACCTCCTAATATTACTGGTGGACAAGTATTTCTCCGAATTATAAATGTAACATGCTCCGAATTTGCAGTATTTATCTTCACTTTCCATTTTTGAAGCCATGGTAGGATTTGGTCTAAACATTCCTGAATTTTGTTTGAAGCAACTATCTGTTGGCCAGTATGTTGGTTGTCCCGTCAACATTGTGACAAAACTATGAGCATCAAAACATACTTTCAATTCTGGTTCATGAGGATTTATCAGACGGGAACTCTAAGGAACATGCTTCGAGTATCAGTCTCCACCTGCTACATATCTCTGCCCTAAAGTTTAAAAAAAAAAACGAATAACATATTTTGCTGAGTGTGCCCTTGGTGGTAGTGCACAGAAGAAATCACTGAATCACCAAACCAATCCTTAACTTGAATTGTAGCTGTCTGTAATTGGCCAGTTCTATATCCCGAAAGAAGAAGAATCCCGATCAGAAGAATGGGGAAAAATCGGGAGGTACTGACCACTATCAAGTCTCGAACGCTACAGTACTTCGGGCACATTATGAGAAATACAACCAGATATGCCCTTTTGCAAGCCATTCTACAAGGGAAAATATTTGAAAAGCGGGGACCAGGTAGAAGAAGATCATCCTGGTTAAAGAACCTCAGAGTCTGGTACAATACAACTTTGGTACGGCTTTTCCGAGTTGCTGCAGACAAGATGAAGATTGCAATGATGATCGCCAACACTCGTAATGGATAGGCACATCAAGAAGAAGATATCCCGAAAGTTCGCAATGTTTAATCGAATTTCGAACTAAAATTTCCGTACCACCATGAGCAGTTCCATCAGTATGGTTAGCGTTGTAAAAAGAATATCCGTTTAATTTTAAATAGGTTAAATTGGTTTCAGAAATTATGAGCACACCTAATTTATTTAAGTTAAGTAAAAGTTCGATTTCTTGCGCACGAAGCAACAAACCGTATAAGTTCCAGCAGCCGATCCTTTGACTTTTTATTTGCAGAGTTTATTCACTACAGTAGTAAGCAATCCCATTAAGTTACTCATTCGATGTGCTGCATACACGTTGTTCAAGGGTTACAAAAAATAGTTCTGTTTATTATCTCACGGGCAGCTAATTATATGACTGAACTTTTTAAGAACAGACGAAGTAACCCCACAAAAATTCTACTGGACTAATACAGTGGGAACGAGCAGACAAAAGAACTGGATCCCGTCGACCAATCTATTGATCATTGTATTCACGGTTCAAAATTTCTCTGGAGATAACTGTTCGTAGTTATTTTTACACAGTTTTATAAAAAATGAAATCTCGTGAAGACAAATTGTTTTCTCAATTTTTATCCGATAATTCAGTGAGGAGGCTAAAGGAAAAATACAATAAAACATGTTCTGTAGAATAAATCTTCAATTACTCCGCATTGAAAAAAATAATAACAAAATTATAAAAAATTAAAATTTAAACTACGTACGACAATTCTTTTATACCTTTCTATTATGAAAGCCAATCACGGAAACCACCTAGAGACTCACCACGGATTAGCTTAATTCCTCAAGTTATTTTAATATTCACAATGAATTATTAGTCTTAAAACAATCTTTCAAGTATAATTAACTAAACAATACAATATAATATATTAATTATTCTTTAGGGCTTCAACGACGAACAAAAGTAAAGTACCATATTGACGAAGAATCGAGAACAACATGCAGTGAAATTACTTTGAGTGTGAGGTGTAAAATGTTACATACCGTGACTTAAAATGACCCTAAATAACAAAATTTAAATAAATATATATATAAAAAATATTTGAATTTTTATAATAAGATTATGTGACGTAATAGGCATTTATCTTCTTCTTCTACTACTTTACGGATTAGGCAAATTGCCTGTTCCCACATCACACCATCTTTTTCTTGGCCTTCCCAAACTTCTTACACCATCTGGTTTGTAATTTAGGGCTTGGAAAGGGGTCCTTTCAGGAGTCTGTCTGTATACATGTTGCTGCCACCTTTGTCTATATATCCACATTTTTTCCAAGACTGACTTCTTTCTTTCCAAGTTCTTGCAAATGTCACTATTTCTAATATGGTCTCTCCGACTGCAACCTCTCACCGCCCTCATGTATCTCATCTCAGCGGCTGCAATTCGACTTAAGTCTCTCTTTCTTGGCACCAAGGTCTCACAACCATATAATAGGATCGGCACAGCCATGACATCATACATACTAAGCTGTGTGTCTTTCCTGGCCCGATGTTTAAATGTCCTGTTGATGTAGCCACAAACCAGTTGAAATCTACTTATTCTATTATTTATTTCGTCATCGTAGCTATATGTTATGTCCACCCCAAGGTACGAGATATATAGGCATTTATATAATCATAATAACGTTTGCGTACGAAGAGCATGATAACAGGGTATTTTACCAATGGAATCAAGAAATAAGTAATAAGAAAAGTTTTTTCTGAAGAGTGATTGAAAGATGGAAACGGAAATTTAAGAGGACAATCTTTTATTTCCAATTTAACTCTGCCTGAAGACTTTCACAAAGTTCAAGTAGTGCACCGCTTCAATGTGAGAAAACGTTACACAACTTCTTAGCGACAATAAATGTACAAAAGATATTCACTGTACAAAATAAAATCAAAATCATACAATTTAAATTTAGTTGATAGTTTCAAACATCGAAATAAGATCTATAAATACCACAAAAATATTTTAATACAGGCATAATATTTAAAAAAAAAGTATATATATATATATATAACTCTATTTTAATCCATAATCTGTTGTACACCGATAGATAAGTAACATCATATTGTTTAAAATTAACACACGAAAAAATTACAACCCAGTGATGAAATTTATAAATTATAACATGAGAATATATTATACTATTCTTAATTATTTACAATTAATTATGTGAATAGAAAAGAAACAAAAACTTTCTTTTACCTAATGAAATTAAATGAAAAAGGGAGATAAAAATGGATAACCTCAAAATATATATACATCAAACCCCCCTGAAGATAATTAAAAATTTTAATTTAATTATTTTAAATATTCACACTCAACCGCACCGATCATCTATAACATATTAACACACTACATCATTTGCAACCCATCGGCTAGGTCTAGAAGTAAAGTCGTCACCATGAGGAATGGTCGATCTGAGTCTGTACAAGACTAAACCTCATTTACACGTCATACATTATCATCCTTATCTCACTGGATCATAGGGTTACTCGTTGTTCTTAAATTGAACAGACTGCAGCAGGCAAACATTAGAGTAAAAAAAAATATATTATTTACAAATTGTAAATACATATTTACAGGTAAATATAGTAACACAGGTTACGTTTACCTTACGGCGTCAAACTTGTCCACCTGTGATGCTGAATAACATTCATATCCCACGGCCAGTGTGGTGCGATATCTTGGCTTATGGTTTGACAGGCGACTAACTTGGAAGCATCATCTGCGTACGAGACGGTTAGAACTTAACCGCCGCCAGAAGTTACTCTTCTGCTTAATTAACTCTCGATCAAGATTGTACCTCTGTTCCAAGATTTTAATATACAAATTCCTATTAAGACCGATCTGGACTTATGGTGTCCAGCTCTTTGGAATAGCGGCAGAGAGTAATTAAAGTCGATCCAAGCCTTTCAATCGAAATTCTTAAGACTTGCTTCTGGCGCTCCTTTTTATGTAAACAATGTAACCCTCCACGACGATTTCAAAATTTCGACAGTAAACCGCGTCCTTGTGTAGTACGTTTCACAAAAGTCTAGATGTCCATCCTAACCAACTAGCCCGTGATCTAGCCACAACGAACTTTCCAACTGTGCGTCGTTTAAAGCAAAAATGGAGTAGAGACCTCTTGGTCTGAATAGCGGACAATATCCAAAGTTTGGAACGGAGAATGTATCGCTGGGTACCTCTTCTCCTTAAAGTGAAATTCCCCACCTTCATTTAAAAATCAAATACAGAAGTTGTGCAGCTCAATGTACAGTACCGTAATAAAAATTAAAGACGAAAACATTATTAACTTATATATTTAGTCGTTTTATATATTTACGACTCAAACTACGAATTTCTTTACGAATCATTTACACGTCCAAAGCTTGATGTACGTATTTATAATACACCATAGTGCATTTTAAAGTGGTTTACAAGCGTTTCGTTTGAAACCTTTGCAAAAGAAATAAATTTATTTTTTTAATAATTTATTTTAACTTCAAAGGCTGTGATTATAATATACGTAATAAATATTTCAATTACAAGTTCATTAGTCTATTTTAAAACGGGAGAATGGTGAGTTACAATATTATTGTGGATAACGACCAAGGTTTTCATGCAACGTTACATAAATAAATAAAACTAAATACATATTAAGAAGTTGTGGTGGTGATTTTCTCAGCTGGGTCGGGTGGTCGCGAAATACGGAGCAAAACATGCGAAACAGTTACAGTATTATTATTTATTTAAAAGAAGACAAAAATAATAATAATAAGAATAATAATGAATTTTATACCCATATTTTTTCACAGTAGTAACTAGACACATTCGTTAAAAAAGCTATAAAATCATTAGGTTCGAGGTGGAGGAAATTGACCTAACCAACTATGACTAAAAGCCATGTCCTAGGGTAAATCCTCCCTTTTTTTCTTTAGTAATACAGTACCAAAGAGATTTAAAACTACGTTAGTGTTGAAACCAATGCCACTTCATAAAAAACAATTTGTAGAAAAAAAATACATTCTTTAAAAAACATATTTAGAAAGGACTCTATTTTTAAAAGACCATTATTTAAATTTTTTACATAAAAAGAGGAAGCAAATTCAACATTTTGTTTGATTGGTTGGAGCCAAACAATCACAGTGACGACGATAAAAACCTTTTGTTGCCAGTTGTGAAAGGATTAGGTGCCTATTTCTAGTGCTGTAGTGAAGGACTCTACTCTGCAGATGTAACCTGTTTTTATGGCCTCTACCTATAACAAAGAGTTGTCTTGTATCCATTTCTGGATAATCAGCGAAAAGCTGCTCAGAAAAATATCTCGAAAGTTTGTGTTTTTAACTTAGCTTATTAATTTCTGCACTTTCACAAGGTAGAACTAGAAGATCAAGTTCAATTAATTTAACAGCCGGAGGAATATTAATTTAATTGGACTTGATCTTCTAGTTCAAGGGTTTCAAAAATTAGTTCTGTTTATTATCTCATGGGCAGCCAATTATATGACTGAAATATTTAGGAGCAGACGAAGTAGAGGTATAGAAGACACTAGTCACGGTTATGTCCTCTCAGGGTAATGCAGTTCATCATTATACAGCCAGAACCTGTGGTGAATGAAGCGAAGGTTTCATCTGCAGGGTGGAGAGTAGGTGCTTTTTAGAGGGACTGGCATGCATGATCATATTTCTCCACTAGGTGAGGAAGTGATGGTAAAACACCTCAATCCTTCTTCTTACTTAGTAAAACCTTAAGAGGTTTAAGCCACCCTTTCGGCTGTTGACCTAACAACACTTTCACTAGGATCATTACTTGTACAACTTTTTCTCATTCAATCAACTTGAAACATGGGTTTGTGTGCCATTAAGCAGTTTTTAAATGTTTGGATTTATTTTTGTGACATACGAAACAATTACATTTTTCAATGTCAAACGACTTTTCGTTTGGTTTCAAATTCAACATTTGTCAATTGTTCGATAACATCATTCCATTTATTACTAGTCTTATTTAAAGTGATGTGTAATAATGTATCTTGATAAGTAAACGAGATTGTGACGAGTAAAAATTAAAACTATGTTAGATTTTTAAATTTGTTAATATTATAATTGAGAGGGTCGACAAACGATGAGTACGCCACCTGTAAAAGGGATTTCGCAGTGTCTTAAAGGTTGAGAGACACTCCGTTATGATATCTGGTTTTTTTTAATGTGTAAAGGAAGCAAATTGTGCAGCTTGGGTGCCTAGTAGCAGATACTTTCTTTAATAAAACGTCATTGACGTCTTATGTTCAAATAAATTATCTGGTGTGAAACACACAACTTTCTCTTGCCACTGAAAATAATTAACAATATAAACTAACATTAGTAAACAGAAATTTTAAATAAACTAACCTCAAACAACATAACCTAATTTTAATCATGAGAGAATCATGCCAACCAACCTTAGTTTAGCTTTATAATACGGAAAATCACTCTTTGAAACTAAACAAGGCTATGTAAAGAAAAATGTTTGAATAAAAGTTGTACATCTTTCAATTTTCTATAAATTTATTTTTACACACGTTTTCCGTAAAGTTCATACTACGGGCGAGAATTTAAAAAATTCATTTTCTTACAAGTTTTCGTGAAAAAACAAAGAATCACTAATTATCGCTTAACTAAGCATTGTA
Organism: Catonia carolina; assembly: GCA_035578175.1. Classification (NCBI taxonomy): domain Eukaryota; kingdom Metazoa; phylum Arthropoda; class Insecta; order Hemiptera; family Achilidae; genus Catonia; species Catonia carolina. Next base: position 77,257,703 of record JAQMRL010000003.1, read on the forward strand.
CAAAGAATCGTTATAAAATAAAAGAATACACGAATGAATAATTTAAAAAAAGTTTTAATCTAAATGGCTGAATCGAACACCGTTTTAAATTTTAATCATATTGCTCTGTAGAAGATGGTACCACCGAAACGAGCGCAAGTTTTTTAAACTTAAAAACAAACGAAGGTAAGGTGATAAATTTCATTTATACTGTGATTTATATTCATAGTTGTCAGGATGCATTTCAAAAATTTATTTGTGAATGACGAAGTATATGTTGGAGCAATATCAGACTTCTTTTAGGAAAAAAATCGAAGAGGATGAAGAAACGGATGAGAAACGAGCGAGGGACGGAAAATGCAATTTTATTACCAATAAGCCCATTGCGATTGAATTATTAGAAAAGAGACACCGCGATATGTTCTTATTCAGACTCAAGTTAATTCAAAATACCAAATTGTTAATACTTGTGCACGAACAGAGAAAAATTCATTTAACTTAAATTATATCGTTGCTACTTTACTGAAACATACATATACAATATTTTATGGTACAGTACAAGCTAGTTACCTACTACATGTATTGACTTACAGATTAGAAAAAAATTCTCAAACACTGTATCGAGTGTAGCATTATACTGGAGTGAAACGTGGGTGAATGGGGCTGTAGAAAGGAAGAGGGTAGAAGCTTTTCAAATGTGGTGTTATATGAAAATGTTAAGATTAGGTGGGTGGACGAAATAAGAAATTTATAGGTTCTTAGGCAAGTGGATAAAAAACGAAGTATACAGAAACATCTAACCAGAAGATGGGATAGGTTGGTGGGGAATATCTTAAAAGAGCCAGGTATTGGTCTATCAATAATTGAGAGTAATACTGAGGGAGTGAATTGTTTGGAGAGGCAAAGGTTAGAATATATATATATGCAAATTATTACAAAAATGATGTAGGGTGTTACAGGTATGTAAATATGGTATGACTTGCGCAAGAAGAAACAGCTTAGACATCAGCATCACACCAGTCGAGAGACTAATGAAAACAACAAGCTAATAACAAAACATTAGTTTCGTGAAATAACGCCGGTGTTTTATCTCTCTTCTATCTTCTATCTTCTTCTTCTTCTATCTATCTTCTATCTATCTTTCTATATATAAAGCCCCAGCCACTGAAGCCACTAATGACTCACTGATGGAAATTCGCGCCTAGTAGGAGGTATCTAAAAGCAAAATCTCTGAGGACTGTTTTTGTCGGGCGTCGGCTGAAACCCCCAGCCAAAATGCCAAATTTAAGGTACATTTTCCCGAAAGCTCAGGGGATGCGTCCGAATATTTCAAACTTTTTAACGAAGTTTCGTAGCGCAAAGGCCAATGCGACCATTTTTGTTCCCCTCCCGAAATACGTTAAGATCATATATATAAAGTTGCCCTTAACCCGCCGGTTTGCTGGAAAAACTCAAAAAACAAAAATTCGGCTTTTTTGGGGTTGCAGTTTTTAGGTTTTTCTTTGTAACACCACGAAGTCGGGTTTCATCGACAAATTTTTATTAGGACCACATTACACTAACTCCCGGAATCACGGGTGACTTTTCAAATTTTAGATCAAGGTTCTACGGGGTTTGGTACCCTTATTTAAAAATTATGAAATTTTTATAAATTAAAAAATCTGTTAATGGTATGTTCTTTGGAGTAGAAAACTACATAAAAATATGATAATCCGAAAATTTTAAAGTTGCACCCTCTTTTTTGCAGTAGGGTTTGTATTTTTTTATCTTCTAAACGGTGCATCGTAAAAATAAATTGTAAAATATATTTTTTGTACCCCTTTTAATGTACTTCAAAACCATATAGCTTTTGTTGTTCTCAACTTGCCGGTTCGGTGAGAAAATTCAAGAAACCAAAATTTCGCCTTTTTTGGGGTTGCAATTTTTAAATTTTTTTTGTTTTTTGGTTTAACGTTGGACTGTTTTGCAAATTGCCGCTAATGCAGACGGTGAAGGATGAAATGAATTTTTTGTAACGTATGAAAAAATGCCATGCCCGAGTGGGATTTGAACCCAAGACCTATAAATTTCATAAATAGTACAATTCTTAAATATGTCTAACAAAATAATATAACAATGGGGTAAATGAAACTGTGTTGCTAAGAAACAGTAGTCAAGGTTAGGTCCCGCAGTAAATATTTTAAAATAAAAATTGTCAAGTATGCAAAAAGTCAACATTGGGATTATTCTTGCCATTGGATTCGGCCTGGGGCTACTATTGTGGTGGCAGCCGTGGAGGCGGCCACCCGCCCCAGCCGTTGAGGAGGAGGACTCCTCGGAAGACGAGGAGTCCCACCCTCCTCCTAAACGGGACCCGAGTAGGCCCCGTTTGCCTGAACAATAAAGTGAGTAAACACACATTAATTTCTACTTTACTATCTCGTCTTTATCAATATACTATACTACTAGTAACCATGAAATTGCGAGCCTAGGGTGTATTTAGACAGTAATGCAGTGTTGCCGTATTTGCCAGAGTGGGAACAAACTGTTTACTTTTTTTACGGTTATTTCTTTATCACAAAAATTATAAATTTTATTTTGTTCTTGCTTCAGGATTGTTAGCCAAATTTTAAAAAAGCTCACACACATTACTGATTATTTCATTACTTTGTTTTCTAAGCTCTTTCTTTCGCCAGTCTCCAACGACGGTCGCTATTCAGAGGCGATTTACCGAATTGTTCGCAAAATCACTAAATTCATTCATATTTACAACTAAAATTACAGTTACTATAAACTAAAAAAAGAAAATTTAATTTTAATTTTGTTAAAGAAAGGCTGTATTAAACAATTAAACGGTAGGGCTAAAAAATAAACAAATGTTTAAAACAAAAACGACTTTAAAAAACACCTCACAAACATTTCGAAACGTTGTGTACGTTACGCTTACATTGAACTGACTGAGTGAATAAATTCTAATGCCTCCAACAGGGCGTGTGAAGTGCAAAAACTGAATGGCAGGACGGGTGGAGTTACACGACTTTATGGTTTACATGAAAGCTCTCAATTTCGTGGTTAACAGCAAAGAAATTCCCGTATGCCAATAAAATACACGCAAAAAAAACTACTGGGAAAAAAAGATTTAACGTAACTAAGAATACATAATTTGTTATTAGTTAACAATAATTTAGATTTAATATTAATTAATTTATATGATTTAAAAATAAAGAAACGCAAAGATTAATAACGTTTAATTAGCTATTATTAATGCGTAGCAAATAAAAATAGTTAATACAATAAAAAATAATTTTGATAATTATTTTCTATGCACCGTACAGTGTTTTTACTATATGTTCTTAAAGCAACATATTGTTATTTTGAATAGTGTTATTTAGGTTTACAGCCACATGCTGGTTTGAATCTCTAGAGATTTAACTAAATAAAACGAGGAGACAGGTGTTTTACTAATGCCTTCCTCACCAAGTGGAAAAGTATGCTCATCAGCATTCCAGGCCCTCCGAAAAGCATCTTCTTTCCTCCCTGCAAAAATACACCTCTACTTCATTCACCACAGGGTCTGGCTGTATAGTGAAATTCATTACACTTAGAAAAACTAATGTCGTTTACACCTTCACCGTTTCTGTTCTTAAATAGTTCAGGAATACAATTTGCTGACTATGTAATAAGAAACAGAAATATTTTTTTAGCCTAAGGACTAGCAGATCGAGTTCAAATAATTTAATACTTCACCTGCCTTTTATGGGCAATTTTCAATAGTACAGTTAAACTATGTAAAGATTTAAAACGCCAACAACGAACAACGATTCCTTACGCACCGATCACTCATCCTGTAACCGCTGAGTCGCTTGGCCTGTGCGATATGTGCCTTTAGGGGCGATTCACTACCACCACAATTACAAAAGAAATCTTGTGTGAAACACTCAAACGATATCCTCTTGCCAATGAAAACAATGAACCAAATATAACATTAGAAATATATCATTAGAAATAATTAGAATTACACAAAAACGAACCTCAAAGTCATAACCAAATTTTAATCATGAGTGAATGATGCAAATGAAAACTAAGTTTAGTTTAGCTTAGTAGTAGCCTAATACACGGGATATGACTCTTTGAAGCTTAACTAGGCTCTATAGAGACAAATATTTATAAAAAAATTTGTAAATCTTTTTATTTCTTATAAATCTGATTGTATACACTTTTGTCGTTAAAAGTATACTAACGCTGAAATCTTAAAGAAATCAATATTTTACAGATTTTCATGAGAAAAAAGTCACTAATTACCGCTAAAGTAAGCGATATACTAAAAATTGTTTGGAATATAGTTGTAGGTTTTTCAATGTTCTCTGTACTACAACCTTATGTACACTTTTGCTTTATAGCATATTAGAGCTGCAATCAAAAAAACAACCATTTGTTTCTTCGAGAGCACAGCCTCTTAAATTTTTTTATTGACATGGCGCTTACCCTGTCTTGTAGACCATAAAAGATGTAGTAATTGAGGTAGTATTTTAAAAAAAATCGTAAGAACTATTTTTAAGATAAATGCAATAAAGTGAAAAATTCAACGAAAAAACTACTACTTACGGTTGATCGATTTTGATGAAAATGTTAAGAGTCGGGTCCTCTAGTAGTATACCTAACTTAAGTTTCAAGTTTCAACTTTTTACGATGTTCCGTGTTCGAGATTTTTTCACACACTCGCGCACATACACGCACATACCAATCGCTAGAAACATGATTTTGGATTCAGGGGAGGGGGTCTGAAAACGTGAATCCGGTCAAAACTCGATTTCAAAAAATCGATATAAAAACAATAGTTTCCCTCCTATATATTCATATAAGCAAGAGAAAATAATACGCTAGTGAGTAGGGTTGCGCTATCGTCCTAAATGTTACTTTTAAGAAAACTCTGCGAAAAGTTAACGTGATCAATAATATTATGTTAGTAAAAGTCTAGTTTTCCGGGTGGAGAAATCGATTAACAAAAGTCAGCGCTTAATACCTTCAGTTTTCCTTTCTTAACTCTTCAGTTACAAGATATTTGTATATTTCTAAGCCCCGGAGGGGGGTCGTACCTCGGATTTATCCTGTGGGTTTCAGAGGGTCAGGAACAAAATGGTCTCCTGTATTTTTCGCTACAAAGCTTCCTTATGGGTTTAAGAGCACGTTACATTTACCTCTAGGTTATAACAAGACTAATATCAGTAATACGTAGATACTCATACCTATAATGAATATATAGGAAGGAAAATATTGTTTTTATTTTTTAATTATTCTAATATTTTTTAATAATAAAAAAATATATTCGCAGTTGGATTTGACCCACCTATCTCTAAAATTTACAATACTTAAATAGAAAACGGTTACAAATGAATATATTTTGAGATAAAATACAGCTTAAAATGTATCTACATTGATATTTTTAAGAGGTCTAAATATTTTTTAATTATTCCTGATTGCAACTAGTGTTCATTTATTCGAGGGAAGAAAATATTTGCAAACTAATGAAAATCAATGCTATTTCCCTATAGTTCAAATATTGTGAAAACCCGGTATAGGGCAATCGGTAAAAATTGTTTGCGGCTCTTGGTAGGCATTTTATGACAAAATCATATACATAGAGGTTGCATGCAGAATTTTACAGGTGCAGAGGTAGAAATGTAAAAGATAATAACCACATTTATATCCTCTGAGAGTAATGAATTTCGTATCGCTATGCAGCCAGACCATGTGGTGAATGAAGTGAAGTTATCGTTTGATGCAAGGTGGAAAGTAGATGCTTTTCACAGGACCTGGCATTCTGATAAGAATATTTTTATATTCAGTAAGGAAGACAATGGGAAACCACCTCACTTTTCGTTTTACTTAGTAAAGCTTCTAGAGGATCAAACCAGCCTTTAGGCTGATGACCTAAACAATAAGCACATGTGCAATTTCATTTAAATTACTTATTAAATGCAAAGTACATTTTGATTTTGTTAAATCCTGCGTAAGAAAAGCCAGTGATCGGGAATGAGTTGTATATTATTGATAATAATTAATTACTAAATACTTTGTCATAATTTTATTACATACGTAGCTTATTGAAACTTAAACTAGTAATAACATTTTAAATTATTGAATCGGTCATTTCAGAAAACCCAAAGGTCAAAAAACTAACTTTTGGTGAATTAAAAAACTGGTAATTTACCAAGAAATAGCAAATCTTTTGCAAATTTTTCCTAACTCCTACTGCTACTCCAAACATAGTGTTTTAAAAGTTTTTTCCTAATTTGTAAATCAATGTTTGTAGTCAGTAAGCTGCTTTATATTAGTTACTTTATATTAAGTAAGTTGCTTATAGTTAGATTATTAATTCCCTATTTTTCCTCTACAGTTACAGTATTACCGGAAATCATACTTGCAAACGTATAACCACGTGTGTGCAGGCATGAGTTGCGGAAATAATTTTATATGAAGTACTCCTTGCACATGGTACACCTCGTATAGCATTTGATAAACTAAACGAAAATAATTACATTACTAAATTACAATGATTCCGTCTATCATAAATAGAAGCTTGATCCACACAGTTGTATTAAAAAATAATATCGGATATATTGTTATATGATTTAATTCATTGTCCATATCAGTAATTATTTTAAGGCGATTTGAAATGAAATGTTATTGAATGAAATTCATTAATTTAGACGATACATAAGAAAACTGTGTTGGACAAATATTTAGTTTTACATAATCCAATCTTAAAGTAATAATTGTTGGACGTAAATTATAATTTGTGTTCTTCTTCTCAAAAAGGTTCCTATTTCCTATTTTTTCCTATTTTTTTATTGATTCCTTTTTACTTTATAAGATTCGATTTACCTATAATATGATTTCTTTCATGTATAATTGTTTAATCCAGCCTATCGGCTTTTGACCTAAACAACATATTCTACAAAAAAATCTATCAGCTTATTAAAAACAATACTTAGGTTACAAACTACTATAGAAAACCGTATCTGTTTATATTTGAGGGATCACAGATTGAAGTTTTCAAGAAATAAATGAATACATATTAATATAACTAGCATAGTAGACCTGTGCGAATATTCGCACAATGTTCTTTAAAACCGTGTAGTAAGTTACAAAATTACGTTCGGTGAAACTCTGTATTTAAGAGTTAATAGAACTCCTATTTAAATATATAGATTACTATACTAATTTAAGAATTGCATATTTTACTAATAAGGTCTGTTTATATGTTCTTCAGTGAATACCGGGTCCCCACCTCAATTGAAATTTTAAGTAAATTAACAAAGAACCAAGAGGAGGAAGTACTTAAAAACAAACACCAGTGAGAAGACAGACGTTGTACATTTGACACAAGAGGAGAGTAGAATATGTTACCGATTATGACAAATATAAAAAAAACACCGAACTATGACAAACAGATAAATGCCTCACACCTGATATGACAAGCCTCGTACCATACAATACTAATCAACGCCTTTATTACCAGATATAGACTTTTATGCCTCTAAGACCAGATGGATCACTATTTTCACCTAATATATATGTGTCATTTATATTTTTCTTATTTTAATAAAACTTTTAACAATCTTTTGTAAATTCATTTTCATTCGACTTTCAAACGACTGGAGTAATAAACGTAAAGTTACACCTTTTTAATAGTGTTAATATTGACAATACATTGTCCAATGTTAATTTCTCTACACGTCAAATTTGCTGGGAAGAACGGTATCATGTTAAATGAATTACTTAATGTAATTAATTAAATGGAAATTTCAATTTATAAATCTGACCTTAATTTTAAGACCTTAATTTTAAAAATTTGTATAGCTATAATTACAATTAATAGCAATTTTTAGTAGGCAACCTTAATAATCTCTAGCTTATTGCACATGCCTTATTTCAGTTGTTTAATTACCTGATAAAGATGCCTTGTCCAAAAATGTCTTAAATGGTACAAACATATTTACGTCTAATACATTGCCCCTCATGTTGTGTATGTACCTGTTAAATATCTGATAAAGACACCTACTGACCTAATAAAAACACCTCACCCAAAAAATGACTCCAATGCTACAAATATATTTACGTCTAAAATGTTGCTTTTCATGTTGTGTATATAACTCTTAAATACCTGATAAAGACACCTCCTGATTTGGTAAAAACGCCTCGTCGAAAAATGACTGCAAAACTACTAACATATTTATGGCTAATAAATTGCCTCTCATAATGTGTATATTGAATTTTGTCACCTTTTAGTATTAATAAAAATCAAATTAGTTGTTTAAAATTTTTTGAAGACTCATTTTTTCTGTTTATTTAACGACTGAAGAAATAAAAGTAAGGTTACACCCTTTGAATAAGTGTTAATGTTGACAGTACATTATCCAATGTTAATTTCCATAACGAAAATTTTGTTGGTAACCACAGTATAACTTTATTTTAATAACATTATTTGCAATCTGTTTATTAAAAATAAACTATAAACAAATCTTTTGAATTAACAAATGACAAGTTGAGGCCTCATTACCCTGAGTACATTTCATAATATCAATTATTCATTTGTTAAAAGAGAAAATTACAATGTACAAAGATATTTTTTATTTTACAATAGGGAATACTTTTCACTATGTACCTTTAAACTCTTTCAGACGAGTGCAAAAAATGGTAACGATTAAGGCGCCTAACTTCTTCCGCATTGTTTAGAAGACTAATGGCTAAATCGTTTTTGTGACTTTCAAGTCTTGCCTAATATTTTCAATTAAAACGCCTGACCTCGTCTATTACATCAGGAAGATTACAATAATGTTGTATTTTTGCATTTTTGCAAACCATAGTGCTCTTTTAGTAGCCTGAAGAACCTTTTTCTGGAACCTCTATCAGCCAGTACATCCTTTTGTATTTTAGATCTAATTCATTCTTCTACATCCTCTTATGGGTTTTTTAAGTAAACCACCTGTCAAGATGCATACACAGGTATTTTACAACTTCACTTCTTGGTAAATCAATACCTCCTAATATTACTGGTGGACAAGTATTTCTCCGAATTATAAATGTAACATGCTCCGAATTTGCAGTATTTATCTTCACTTTCCATTTTTGAAGCCATGGTAGGATTTGGTCTAAACATTCCTGAATTTTGTTTGAAGCAACTATCTGTTGGCCAGTATGTTGGTTGTCCCGTCAACATTGTGACAAAACTATGAGCATCAAAACATACTTTCAATTCTGGTTCATGAGGATTTATCAGACGGGAACTCTAAGGAACATGCTTCGAGTATCAGTCTCCACCTGCTACATATCTCTGCCCTAAAGTTTAAAAAAAAAAACGAATAACATATTTTGCTGAGTGTGCCCTTGGTGGTAGTGCACAGAAGAAATCACTGAATCACCAAACCAATCCTTAACTTGAATTGTAGCTGTCTGTAATTGGCCAGTTCTATATCCCGAAAGAAGAAGAATCCCGATCAGAAGAATGGGGAAAAATCGGGAGGTACTGACCACTATCAAGTCTCGAACGCTACAGTACTTCGGGCACATTATGAGAAATACAACCAGATATGCCCTTTTGCAAGCCATTCTACAAGGGAAAATATTTGAAAAGCGGGGACCAGGTAGAAGAAGATCATCCTGGTTAAAGAACCTCAGAGTCTGGTACAATACAACTTTGGTACGGCTTTTCCGAGTTGCTGCAGACAAGATGAAGATTGCAATGATGATCGCCAACACTCGTAATGGATAGGCACATCAAGAAGAAGATATCCTGAAAGTTCGCAATGTTTAATCGAATTTCGAACTAAAATTTCCGTACCACCATGAGCAGTTCCATCAGTATGGTTAGCGTTGTAAAAAGAATATCCGTTTAATTTTAAATAGGTTAAATTGGTTTCAGAAATTATGAGCACACCTAATTTATTTAAGTTAAGTAAAAGTTCGATTTCTTGCGCACGAAGCAACAAACCGTATAAGTTCCAGCAGCCGATCCTTTGACTTTTTATTTGCAGAGTTTATTCACTACAGTAGTAAGCAATCCCATTAAGTTACTCATTCGATGTGCTGCATACACGTTGTTCAAGGGTTACAAAAAATAGTTCTGTTTATTATCTCACGGGCAGCTAATTATATGACTGAACTTTTTAAGAACAGACGAAGTAACCCCACAAAAATTCTACTGGACTAATACAGTGGGAACGAGCAGACAAAAGAACTGGATCCCGTCGACCAATCTATTGATCATTGTATTCACGGTTCAAAATTTCTCTGGAGATAACTGTTCGTAGTTATTTTTACACAGTTTTATAAAAAATGAAATCTCGTGAAGACAAATTGTTTTCTCAATTTTTATCCGATAATTCAGTGAGGAGGCTAAAGGAAAAATACAATAAAACATGTTCTGTAGAATAAATCTTCAATTACTCCGCATTGAAAAAAATAATAACAAAATTATAAAAAATTAAAATTTAAACTACGTACGACAATTCTTTTATACCTTTCTATTATGAAAGCCAATCACGGAAACCACCTAGAGACTCACCACGGATTAGCTTAATTCCTCAAGTTATTTTAATATTCACAATGAATTATTAGTCTTAAAACAATCTTTCAAGTATAATTAACTAAACAATACAATATAATATATTAATTATTCTTTAGGGCTTCAACGACGAACAAAAGTAAAGTACCATATTGACGAAGAATCGAGAACAACATGCAGTGAAATTACTTTGAGTGTGAGGTGTAAAATGTTACATACCGTGACTTAAAATGACCCTAAATAACAAAATTTAAATAAATATATATATAAAAAATATTTGAATTTTTATAATAAGATTATGTGACGTAATAGGCATTTATCTTCTTCTTCTACTACTTTACGGATTAGGCAAATTGCCTGTTCCCACATCACACCATCTTTTTCTTGGCCTTCCCAAACTTCTTACACCATCTGGTTTGTAATTTAGGGCTTGGAAAGGGGTCCTTTCAGGAGTCTGTCTGTATACATGTTGCTGCCACCTTTGTCTATATATCCACATTTTTTCCAAGACTGACTTCTTTCTTTCCAAGTTCTTGCAAATGTCACTATTTCTAATATGGTCTCTCCGACTGCAACCTCTCACCGCCCTCATGTATCTCATCTCAGCGGCTGCAATTCGACTTAAGTCTCTCTTTCTTGGCACCAAGGTCTCACAACCATATAATAGGATCGGCACAGCCATGACATCATACATACTAAGCTGTGTGTCTTTCCTGGCCCGATGTTTAAATGTCCTGTTGATGTAGCCACAAACCAGTTGAAATCTACTTATTCTATTATTTATTTCGTCATCGTAGCTATATGTTATGTCCACCCCAAGGTACGAGATATATAGGCATTTATATAATCATAATAACGTTTGCGTACGAAGAGCATGATAACAGGGTATTTTACCAATGGAATCAAGAAATAAGTAATAAGAAAAGTTTTTTCTGAAGAGTGATTGAAAGATGGAAACGGAAATTTAAGAGGACAATCTTTTATTTCCAATTTAACTCTGCCTGAAGACTTTCACAAAGTTCAAGTAGTGCACCGCTTCAATGTGAGAAAACGTTACACAACTTCTTAGCGACAATAAATGTACAAAAGATATTCACTGTACAAAATAAAATCAAAATCATACAATTTAAATTTAGTTGATAGTTTCAAACATCGAAATAAGATCTATAAATACCACAAAAATATTTTAATACAGGCATAATATTTAAAAAAAAAAGTATATATATATATATATAACTCTATTTTAATCCATAATCTGTTGTACACCGATAGATAAGTAACATCATATTGTTTAAAATTAACACACGAAAAAATTACAACCCAGTGATGAAATTTATAAATTATAACATGAGAATATATTATACTATTCTTAATTATTTACAATTAATTATGTGAATAGAAAAGAAACAAAAACTTTCTTTTACCTAATGAAATTAAATGAAAAAGGGAGATAAAAATGGATAACCTCAAAATATATATACATCAAACCCCCCTGAAGATAATTAAAAATTTTAATTTAATTATTTTAAATATTCACACTCAACCGCACCGATCATCTATAACATATTAACACACTACATCATTTGCAACCCATCGGCTAGGTCTAGAAGTAAAGTCGTCACCATGAGGAATGGTCGATCTGAGTCTGTACAAGACTAAACCTCATTTACACGTCATACATTATCATCCTTATCTCACTGGATCATAGGGTTACTCGTTGTTCTTAAATTGAACAGACTGCAGCAGGCAAACATTAGAGTAAAAAAAAATATATTATTTACAAATTGTAAATACATATTTACAGGTAAATATAGTAACACAGGTTACGTTTACCTTACGGCGTCAAACTTGTCCACCTGTGATGCTGAATAACATTCATATCCCACGGCCAGTGTGGTGCGATATCTTGGCTTATGGTTTGACAGGCGACTAACTTGGAAGCATCATCTGCGTACGAGACGGTTAGAACTTAACCGCCGCCAGAAGTTACTCTTCTGCTTAATTAACTCTCGATCAAGATTGTACCTCTGTTCCAAGATTTTAATATACAAATTCCTATTAAGACCGATCTGGACTTATGGTGTCCAGCTCTTTGGAATAGCGGCAGAGAGTAATTAAAGTCGATCCAAGCCTTTCAATCGAAATTCTTAAGACTTGCTTCTGGCGCTCCTTTTTATGTAAACAATGTAACCCTCCACGACGATTTCAAAATTTCGACAGTAAACCGCGTCCTTGTGTAGTACGTTTCACAAAAGTCTAGATGTCCATCCTAACCAACTAGCCCGTGATCTAGCCACAACGAACTTTCCAACTGTGCGTCGTTTAAAGCAAAAATGGAGTAGAGACCTCTTGGTCTGAATAGCGGACAATATCCAAAGTTTGGAACGGAGAATGTATCGCTGGGTACCTCTTCTCCTTAAAGTGAAATTCCCCACCTTCATTTAAAAATCAAATACAGAAGTTGTGCAGCTCAATGTACAGTACCGTAATAAAAATTAAAGACGAAAACATTATTAACTTATATATTTAGTCGTTTTATATATTTACGACTCAAACTACGAATTTCTTTACGAATCATTTACACGTCCAAAGCTTGATGTACGTATTTATAATACACCATAGTGCATTTTAAAGTGGTTTACAAGCGTTTCGTTTGAAACCTTTGCAAAAGAAATAAATTTATTTTTTTAATAATTTATTTTAACTTCAAAGGCTGTGATTATAATATACGTAATAAATATTTCAATTACAAGTTCATTAGTCTATTTTAAAACGGGAGAATGGTGAGTTACAATATTATTGTGGATAACGACCAAGGTTTTCATGCAACGTTACATAAATAAATAAAACTAAATACATATTAAGAAGTTGTGGTGGTGATTTTCTCAGCTGGGTCGGGTGGTCGCGAAATACGGAGCAAAACATGCGAAACAGTTACAGTATTATTATTTATTTAAAAGAAGACAAAAATAATAATAATAAGAATAATAATGAATTTTATACCCATATTTTTTCACAGTAGTAACTAGACACATTCGTTAAAAAAGCTATAAAATCATTAGGTTCGAGGTGGAGGAAATTGACCTAACCAACTATGACTAAAAGCCATGTCCTAGGGTAAATCCTCCCTTTTTTTCTTTAGTAATACAGTACCAAAGAGATTTAAAACTACGTTAGTGTTGAAACCAATGCCACTTCATAAAAAACAATTTGTAGAAAAAAAATACATTCTTTAAAAAACATATTTAGAAAGGACTCTATTTTTAAAAGACCATTATTTAAATTTTTTACATAAAAAGAGGAAGCAAATTCAACATTTTGTTTGATTGGTTGGAGCCAAACAATCACAGTGACGACGATAAAAACCTTTTGTTGCCAGTTGTGAAAGGATTAGGTGCCTATTTCTAGTGCTGTAGTGAAGGACTCTACTCTGCAGATGTAACCTGTTTTTATGGCCTCTACCTATAACAAAGAGTTGTCTTGTATCCATTTCTGGATAATCAGCGAAAAGCTGCTCAGAAAAATATCTCGAAAGTTTGTGTTTTTAACTTAGCTTATTAATTTCTGCACTTTCACAAGGTAGAACTAGAAGATCAAGTTCAATTAATTTAACAGCCGGAGGAATATTAATTTAATTGGACTTGATCTTCTAGTTCAAGGGTTTCAAAAATTAGTTCTGTTTATTATCTCATGGGCAGCCAATTATATGACTGAAATATTTAGGAGCAGACGAAGTAGAGGTATAGAAGACACTAGTCACGGTTATGTCCTCTCAGGGTAATGCAGTTCATCATTATACAGCCAGAACCTGTGGTGAATGAAGCGAAGGTTTCATCTGCAGGGTGGAGAGTAGGTGCTTTTTAGAGGGACTGGCATGCATGATCATATTTCTCCACTAGGTGAGGAAGTGATGGTAAAACACCTCAATCCTTCTTCTTACTTAGTAAAACCTTAAGAGGTTTAAGCCACCCTTTCGGCTGTTGACCTAACAACACTTTCACTAGGATCATTACTTGTACAACTTTTTCTCATTCAATCAACTTGAAACATGGGTTTGTGTGCCATTAAGCAGTTTTTAAATGTTTGGATTTATTTTTGTGACATACGAAACAATTACATTTTTCAATGTCAAACGACTTTTCGTTTGGTTTCAAATTCAACATTTGTCAATTGTTCGATAACATCATTCCATTTATTACTAGTCTTATTTAAAGTGATGTGTAATAATGTATCTTGATAAGTAAACGAGATTGTGACGAGTAAAAATTAAAACTATGTTAGATTTTTAAATTTGTTAATATTATAATTGAGAGGGTCGACAAACGATGAGTACGCCACCTGTAAAAGGGATTTCGCAGTGTCTTAAAGGTTGAGAGACACTCCGTTATGATATCTGGTTTTTTTTAATGTGTAAAGGAAGCAAATTGTGCAGCTTGGGTGCCTAGTAGCAGATACTTTCTTTAATAAAACGTCATTGACGTTTTATGTTCAAATAAATTATCTGGTGTGAAACACACAACTTTCTCTTGCCACTGAAAATAATTAACAATATAAACTAACATTAGTAAACAGAAATTTTAAATAAACTAACCTCAAACAACATAACCTAATTTTAATCATGAGAGAATCATGCCAACCAACCTTAGTTTAGCTTTATAATACGGAAAATCACTCTTTGAAACTAAACAAGGCTATGTAAAGAAAAATGTTTGAATAAAAGTTGTACATCTTTCAATTTTCTATAAATTTATTTTTACACACGTTTTCCGTAAAGTTCATACTACGGGCGAGAATTTAAAAAATTCATTTTCTTACAAGTTTTCGTGAAAAAACAAAGAATCACTAATTATCGCTTAACTAAGCATTGTACAAAGAATCGTTATAAAATAAAAGAATACACGAATGAATAATTTAAAAAAAGTTTTAATCTAAATGGCTGAATCGAACACCGTTTTAAATTTTAATCATATTGCTCTGTAGAAGATGGTACCACCGAAACGAGCGCAAGTTTTTTAAACTTAAAAACAAACGAAGGTAAGGTGATAAATTTCATTTATACTGTGATTTATATTCATAGTTGTCAGGATGCATTTCAAAAATTTATTTGTGAATGACGAAGTATATGTTGGAGCAATATCAGACTTCTTTTAGGAAAAAAATCGAAGAGGATGAAGAAACGGATGAGAAACGAGCGAGGGACGGAAAATGCAATTTTATTACCAATAAGCCCATTGCGATTGAATTATTAGAAAAGAGACACCGCGATATGTTCTTATTCAGACTCAAGTTAATTCAAAATACCAAATTGTTAATACTTGTGCACGAACAGAGAAAAATTCATTTAACTTAAATTATATCGTTGCTACTTTACTGAAACATACATATACAATATTTTATGGTACAGTACAAGCTAGTTACCTACTACATGTATTGACTTACAGATTAGAAAAAAATTCTCAAACACTGTATCGAGTGTAGCATTATACTGGAGTGAAACGTGGGTGAATGGGGCTGTAGAAAGGAAGAGGGTAGAAGCTTTTCAAATGTGGTGTTATATGAAAATGTTAAGATTAGGTGGGTGGACGAAATAAGAAATTTATAGGTTCTTAGGCAAGTGGATAAAAAACGAAGTATACAGAAACATCTAACCAGAAGATGGGATAGGTTGGTGGGGAATATCTTAAAAGAGCCAGGTATTGGTCTATCAATAATTGAGAGTAATACTGAGGGAGTGAATTGTTTGGAGAGGCAAAGGTTAGAATATATATATATGCAAATTATTACAAAAATGATGTAGGGTGTTACAGGTATGTAAATATGGTATGACTTGCGCAAGAAGAAACAGCTTAGACATCAGCATCACACCAGTCGAGAGACTAATGAAAACAACAAGCTAATAACAAAACATTAGTTTCGTGAAATAACGCCGGTGTTTTATCTCTCTTCTATCTTCTATCTTCTTCTTCTTCTATCTATCTTCTATCTATCTTTCTATATATAAAGCCCCAGCCACTGAAGCCACTAATGACTCACTGATGGAAATTCGCGCCTAGTAGGAGGTATCTAAAAGCAAAATCTCTGAGGACTGTTTTTGTCGGGCGTCGGCTGAAACCCCCAGCCAAAATGCCAAATTTAAGGTACATTTTCCCGAAAGCTCAGGGGATGCGTCCGAATATTTCAAACTTTTTAACGAAGTTTCGTAGCGCAAAGGCCAATGCGACCATTTTTGTTCCCCTCCCGAAATACGTTAAGATCATATATATAAAGTTGCCCTTAACCCGCCGGTTTGCTGGAAAAACTCAAAAAACAAAAATTCGGCTTTTTTGGGGTTGCAGTTTTTAGGTTTTTCTTTGTAACACCACGAAGTCGGGTTTCATCGACAAATTTTTATTAGGACCACATTACACTAACTCCCGGAATCACGGGTGACTTTTCAAATTTTAGATCAAGGTTCTACGGGGTTTGGTACCCTTATTTAAAAATTATGAAATTTTTATAAATTAAAAAATCTGTTAATGGTATGTTCTTTGGAGTAGAAAACTACATAAAAATATGATAATCCGAAAATTTTAAAGTTGCACCCTCTTTTTTGCAGTAGGGTTTGTATTTTTTTATCTTCTAAACGGTGCATCGTAAAAATAAATTGTAAAATATATTTTTTGTACCCCTTTTAATGTACTTCAAAACCATATAGCTTTTGTTGTTCTCAACTTGCCGGTTCGGTGAGAAAATTCAAGAAACCAAAATTTCGCCTTTTTTGGGGTTGCAATTTTTAAATTTTTTTTGTTTTTTGGTTTAACGTTGGACTGTTTTGCAAATTGCCGCTAATGCAGACGGTGAAGGATGAAATGAATTTTTTGTAACGTATGAAAAAATGCCATGCCCGAGTGGGATTTGAACCCAAGACCTATAAATTTCATAAATAGTACAATTCTTAAATATGTCTAACAAAATAATATAACAATGGGGTAAATGAAACTGTGTTGCTAAGAAACAGTAGTCAAGGTTAGGTCCCGCAGTAAATATTTTAAAATAAAAATTGTCAAGTATGCAAAAAGTCAACATTGGGATTATTCTTGCCATTGGATTCGGCCTGGGGCTACTATTGTGGTGGCAGCCGTGGAGGCGGCCACCCGCCCCAGCCGTTGAGGAGGAGGACTCCTCGGAAGACGAGGAGTCCCACCCTCCTCCTAAACGGGACCCGAGTAGGCCCCGTTTGCCTGAACAATAAAGTGAGTAAACACACATTAATTTCTACTTTACTATCTCGTCTTTATCAATATACTATACTACTAGTAACCATGAAATTGCGAGCCTAGGGTGTATTTAGACAGTAATGCAGTGTTGCCGTATTTGCCAGAGTGGGAACAAACTGTTTACTTTTTTTACGGTTATTTCTTTATCACAAAAATTATAAATTTTATTTTGTTCTTGCTTCAGGATTGTTAGCCAAATTTTAAAAAAGCTCACACACATTACTGATTATTTCATTACTTTGTTTTCTAAGCTCTTTCTTTCGCCAGTCTCCAACGACGGTCGCTATTCAGAGGCGATTTACCGAATTGTTCGCAAAATCACTAAATTCATTCATATTTACAACTAAAATTACAGTTACTATAAACTAAAAAAAGAAAATTTAATTTTAATTTTGTTAAAGAAAGGCTGTATTAAACAATTAAACGGTAGGGCTAAAAAATAAACAAATGTTTAAAACAAAAACGACTTTAAAAAACACCTCACAAACATTTCGAAACGTTGTGTACGTTACGCTTACATTGAACTGACTGAGTGAATAAATTCTAATGCCTCCAACAGGGCGTGTGAAGTGCAAAAACTGAATGGCAGGACGGGTGGAGTTACACGACTTTATGGTTTACATGAAAGCTCTCAATTTCGTGGTTAACAGCAAAGAAATTCCCGTATGCCAATAAAATACACGCAAAAAAAACTACTGGGAAAAAAAGATTTAACGTAACTAAGAATACATAATTTGTTATTAGTTAACAATAATTTAGATTTAATATTAATTAATTTATATGATTTAAAAATAAAGAAACGCAAAGATTAATAACGTTTAATTAGCTATTATTAATGCGTAGCAAATAAAAATAGTTAATACAATAAAAAATAATTTTGATAATTATTTTCTATGCACCGTACAGTGTTTTTACTATATGTTCTTAAAGCAACATATTGTTATTTTGAATAGTGTTATTTAGGTTTACAGCCACATGCTGGTTTGAATCTCTAGAGATTTAACTAAATAAAACGAGGAGACAGGTGTTTTACTAATGCCTTCCTCACCAAGTGGAAAAGTATGCTCATCAGCATTCCAGGCCCTCCGAAAAGCATCTTCTTTCCTCCCTGCAAAAATACACCTCTACTTCATTCACCACAGGGTCTGGCTGTATAGTGAAATTCATTACACTTAGAAAAACTAATGTCGTTTACACCTTCACCGTTTCTGTTCTTAAATAGTTCAGGAATACAATTTGCTGACTATGTAATAAGAAACAGAAATATTTTTTTAGCCTAAGGACTAGCAGATCGAGTTCAAATAATTTAATACTTCACCTGCCTTTTATGGGCAATTTTCAATAGTACAGTTAAACTATGTAAAGATTTAAAACGCCAACAACGAACAACGATTCCTTACGCACCGATCACTCATCCTGTAACCGCTGAGTCGCTTGGCCTGTGCGATATGTGCCTTTAGGGGCGATTCACTACCACCACAATTACAAAAGAAATCTTGTGTGAAACACTCAAACGATATCCTCTTGCCAATGAAAACAATGAACCAAATATAACATTAGAAATATATCATTAGAAATAATTAGAATTACACAAAAACGAACCTCAAAGTCATAACCAAATTTTAATCATGAGTGAATGATGCAAATGAAAACTAAGTTTAGTTTAGCTTAGTAGTAGCCTAATACACGGGATATGACTCTTTGAAGCTTAACTAGGCTCTATAGAGACAAATATTTATAAAAAAATTTGTAAATCTTTTTATTTCTTATAAATCTGATTGTATACACTTTTGTCGTTAAAAGTATACTAACGCTGAAATCTTAAAGAAATCAATATTTTACAGATTTTCATGAGAAAAAAGTCACTAATTACCGCTAAAGTAAGCGATATACTAAAAATTGTTTGGAATATAGTTGTAGGTTTTTCAATGTTCTCTGTACTACAACCTTATGTACACTTTTGCTTTATAGCATATTAGAGCTGCAATCAAAAAAACAACCATTTGTTTCTTCGAGAGCACAGCCTCTTAAATTTTTTTATTGACATGGCGCTTACCCTGTCTTGTAGACCATAAAAGATGTAGTAATTGAGGTAGTATTTTAAAAAAAATCGTAAGAACTTTTTTTAAGATAAATGCAATAAAGTGAAAAATTCAACGAAAAAACTACTACTTACGGTTGATCGATTTTGATGAAAATGTTAAGAGTCGGGTCCTCTAGTAGTATACCTAACTTAAGTTTCAAGTTTCAACTTTTTACGATGTTCCGTGTTCGAGATTTTTTCACACACTCGCGCACATACACGCACATACCAATCGCTAGAAACATGATTTTGGATTCAGGGGGGGGGTCTGAAAACGTGAATCCGGTCAAAACTCGATTTCAAAAAATCGATATAAAAACAATAGTTTCCCTCCTATATATTCATATAAGCAAGAGAAAATAATACGCTAGTGAGTAGGGTTGCGCTATCGTCCTAAATGTTACTTTTAAGAAAACTCTGCGAAAAGTTAACGTGATCAATAATATTATGTTAGTAAAAGTCTAGTTTTCCGGGTGGAGAAATCGATTAACAAAAGTCAGCGCTTAATACCTTCAGTTTTCCTTTCTTAACTCTTCAGTTACAAGATATTTGTATATTTCTAAGCCCCGGAGGGGGGTCGTACCTCGGATTTATCCTGTGGGTTTCAGAGGGTCAGGAACAAAATGGTCTCCTGTATTTTTCGCTACAAAGCTTCCTTATGGGTTTAAGAGCACGTTACATTTACCTCTAGGTTATAACAAGACTAATATCAGTAATACGTAGATACTCATACCTATAATGAATATATAGGAAGGAAAATATTGTTTTTATTTTTTAATTATTCTAATATTTTTTAATAATAAAAAAATATATTCGCAGTTGGATTTGACCCACCTATCTCTAAAATTTACAATACTTAAATAGAAAACGGTTACAAATGAATATATTTTGAGATAAAATACAGCTTAAAATGTATCTACATTGATATTTTTAAGAGGTCTAAATATTTTTTAATTATTCCTGATTGCAACTAGTGTTCATTTATTCGAGGGAAGAAAATATTTGCAAACTAATGAAAATCAATGCTATTTCCCTATAGTTCAAATATTGTGAAAACCCGGTATAGGGCAATCGGTAAAAATTGTTTGCGGCTCTTGGTAGGCATTTTATGACAAAATCATATGCATAGAGGTTGCATGCAGAATTTTACAGGTGCAGAGGTAGAAATGTAAAAGATAATAACCACATTTATATCCTCTGAGAGTAATGAATTTCGTATCGCTATGCAGCCAGACCATGTGGTGAATGAAGTGAAGTTATCGTTTGATGCAAGGTGGAAAGTAGATGCTTTTCACAGGACCTGGCATTCTGATAAGAATATTTTTATATTCAGTAAGGAAGACAATGGGAAACCACCTCACTTTTCGTTTTACTTAGTAAAGCTTCTAGAGGATCAAACCAGCCTTTAGGCTGATGACCTAAACAATAAGCACATGTGCAATTTCATTTAAATTACTTATTAAATGCAAAGTACATTTTGATTTTGTTAAATCCTGCGTAAGAAAAGCCAGTGATCGGGAATGAGTTGTATATTATTGATAATAATTAATTACTAAATACTTTGTCATAATTTTATTACATACGTAGCTTATTGAAACTTAAACTAGTAATAACATTTTAAATTATTGAATCGGTCATTTCAGAAAACCCAAAGGTCAAAAAACTAACTTTTGGTGAATTAAAAAACTGGTAATTTACCAAGAAATAGCAAATCTTTTGCAAATTTTTCCTAACTCCTACTGCTACTCCAAACATAGTGTTTTAAAAGTTTTTTCCTAATTTGTAAATCAATGTTTGTAGTCAGTAAGCTGCTTTATATTAGTTACTTTATATTAAGTAAGTTGCTTATAGTTAGATTATTAATTCCCTATTTTTCCTCTACAGTTACAGTATTACCGGAAATCATACTTGCAAACGTATAACCACGTGTGTGCAGGCATGAGTTGCGGAAATAATTTTATATGAAGTACTCCTTGCACATGGTACACCTCGTATAGCATTTGATAAACTAAACGAAAATAATTACATTACTAAATTACAATGATTCCGTCTATCATAAATAGAAGCTTGATCCACACAGTTGTATTAAAAAATAATATCGGATATATTGTTATATGATTTAATTCATTGTCCATATCAGTAATTATTTTAAGGCGATTTGAAATGAAATGTTATTGAATGAAATTCATTAATTTAGACGATACATAAGAAAACTGTGTTGGACAAATATTTAGTTTTACATAATCCAATCTTAAAGTAATAATTGTTGGACGTAAATTATAATTTGTGTTCTTCTTCTCAAAAAGGTTCCTATTTCCTATTTTTTCCTATTTTTTTATTGATTCCTTTTTACTTTATAAGATTCGATTTACCTATAATATGATTTCTTTCATGTATAATTGTTTAATCCAGCCTATCGGCTTTTGACCTAAACAACATATTCTACAAAAAAATCTATCAGCTTATTAAAAACAATACTTAGGTTACAAACTACTATAGAAAACCGTATCTGTTTATATTTGAGGGATCACAGATTGAAGTTTTCAAGAAATAAATGAATACATATTAATATAACTAGCATAGTAGACCTGTGCGAATATTCGCACAATGTTCTTTAAAACCGTGTAGTAAGTTACAAAATTACGTTCGGTGAAACTCTGTATTTAAGAGTTAATAGAACTCCTATTTAAATATATAGATTACTATACTAATTTAAGAATTGCATATTTTACTAATAAGGTCTGTTTATATGTTCTTCAGTGAATACCGGGTCCCCACCTCAATTGAAATTTTAAGTAAATTAACAAAGAACCAAGAGGAGGAAGTACTTAAAAACAAACACCAGTGAGAAGACAGACGTTGTACATTTGACACAAGAGGAGAGTAGAATATGTTACCGATTATGACAAATATAAAAAAAAACACCGAACTATGACAAACAGATAAATGCCTCACACCTGATATGACAAGCCTCGTACCATACAATACTAATCAACGCCTTTATTACCAGATATAGACTTTTATGCCTCTAAGACCAGATGGATCACTATTTTCACCTAATATATATGTGT
Source organism: Catonia carolina (assembly GCA_035578175.1). NCBI lineage: Eukaryota > Metazoa > Arthropoda > Insecta > Hemiptera > Achilidae > Catonia > Catonia carolina. Next base: position 77,280,638 of record JAQMRL010000003.1, read on the forward strand.
CATTTATATTTTTCTTATTTTAATAAAACTTTTAACAATCTTTTGTAAATTCATTTTCATTCGACTTTCAAACGACTGGAGTAATAAACGTAAAGTTACACCTTTTTAATAGTGTTAATATTGACAATACATTGTCCAATGTTAATTTCTCTACACGTCAAATTTGCTGGGAAGAACGGTATCATGTTAAATGAATTACTTAATGTAATTAATTAAATGGAAATTTCAATTTATAAATCTGACCTTAATTTTAAGACCTTAATTTTAAAAATTTGTATGGCTATAATTACAATTAATAGCAATTTTTAGTAGGCAACCTTAATAATCTCTAGCTTATTGCACATGCCTTATTTCAGTTGTTTAATTACCTGATAAAGATGCCTTGTCCAAAAATGTCTTAAATGGTACAAACATATTTACGTCTAATACATTGCCCCTCATGTTGTGTATGTACCTGTTAAATATCTGATAAAGACACCTACTGACCTAATATAAACACCTCACCCAAAAAATGACTCCAATGCTACAAATATATTTACGTCTAAAATGTTGCTTTTCATGTTGTGTATATAACTCTTAAATACCTGATAAAGACACCTCCTGATTTGGTAAAAACGCCTCGTCGAAAAATGACTCCAAAACTACTAACATATTTATGGCTAATAAATTGCCTCTCATAATGTGTATATTGAATTTTGTCACCTTTTAGTATTAATAAAAATCAAATTAGTTGTTTAAAATTTTTTGAAGACTCATTTTTTCTGTTTATTTAACGACTGAAGAAATAAAAGTAAGGTTACACCCTTTGAATAAGTGTTAATGTTGACAGTACATTATCCAATGTTAATTTCCATAACGAAAATTTTGTTGGTAACCACAGTATAACTTTATTTTAATAACATTATTTGCAATCTGTTTATTAAAAATAAACTATAAACAAATCTTTTGAATTAACAAATGACAAGTTGAGGCCTCATTACCCTGAGTACATTTCATAATATCAATTATTCATTTGTTAAAAGAGAAAATTACAATGTACAAAGATATTTTTTATTTTACAATAGGGAATACTTTTCACTATGTACCTTTAAACTCTTTCAGACGAGTGCAAAAAATGGTAACGATTAAGGCGCCTAACTTCTTCCGCATTGTTTAGAAGACTAATGGCTAAAACGTTCTTTAGCAGTTACTAAAGTTTCATATCGTTAAATTTATGTCTTTATTTACAAATAGAATAAATTTGCGGTATTTTCCGTGCGCTCACACTCCCCATGTAACGGGGTAATATACGCACACTGTTGGGGAATATGAGCACGTTTAAAAACATTTTGTTTTAACACTTAATGAACACTTTAAACAAGATTGATAATGCATAATTTATTATTTGATACGTAATTAGTTACAATAGCACCTATACCAAATAATTGTACGCTCAAATCTATGTTTGACTTACATGAATTTTGAATAAAACTTTAAAAAATGTTAGAAAATAAAAGAAAGTTATAAAAATTAGTTTTGTAAATTAATGGTCAATATTAATGGTTATTAACTTCATGTAAAACAATGTTAAAATTTTTGAAGTAGGTAAAATATTTCTAATAATTTTATTTAGGGTTACAATTGTCATTATTTCCACAAAAAAGGAAACTTTTATCATCGTTTGGTAACATCCCTGATTAAATATTTGGTACAATGCTAGAAAAAAATGAACAATGTAATTAAAAATTAAGGTGCAATAATAATTGAATGAAAAGCTTATTTTTTACAGTTTCCGCAAGTTATATTATTTAATAACTTATATAGTTTCGTGCGTTCAATCCGTTTAGAAAAACCAATTGCGTTTCTTAATACTGCAGGGTAAAATCTGATGGCGTCATGAGATTAGGTCGGACCTGTGAAATGGCCTATAAGTACTTTTTTAATTTCTTTTTTTTAAATATCCTAATGAGCTACTTTATTTAAGTAACAAACAATAGGTATTAAAACAAATTTCTATTGTAATAATTGTAAATTGATCAGTCACGATCAATGAAATAGTTTTTATTTCTTCATTAATTTATCACCAATCAAATTAATTCGTTTATTATTACACATTAACAGAAAGTAATCCAGAAATTTATGATTAAAACCCGAAATAGATTCGAAATACTTAAAGAACTTTTTATCCTCTCTAACCAAAAAAAAAAATTGTAATGGGCTACTTTATTTGAATAACAAACAATAAGTAGGCTATTAAAACACATTTTTCAAGTAACAATTGCAAATTGATTAGTCACGAACAATTAGGTATTTTGTATTTCTTCATTAATTTATGACAAATCAAATTTATTCGTTTATTGTTACACATTAACAGATATTAATACTGAAATGTATGGTTAAAGCCCGAATCAGATACAAAATACATAAAAAACTTTTAACCCTCTATCATCAGAAAATAAAATTGTAATGGGCTACTTTATTTGAACTACAAACAATAGGTATTAAAACATATTTCTATAGTAATGATTGCAAATTGATAAGTCACGATCAATGAAATATTTTTTATTTCTTCATTAATTTATGACCAATCAAATTAATTCGTTTATTGTTACACATTAACAGAAAGTAATCCAAAAATGTATGATTAAAATTATGATTTAAAATTATGCGTAAAATTGTGCGTATTTTGAATACGCACAAATAAATACGCACATTATAAAAGAGTTTAAATAATAAATAACGACAGTTAACTTAATTTTTTTTCATTTCATTTAAGGGAAAAAATTTCTTTACGAGTAGATTAGTTACCTATATAAAGCTGGATTGGCAGAATCGAAATACATTCAATCCTTCTAGTACTAGAAAGCAGAACTGATCTGTTTGAGGAAGAAATCACTTGTGACGATCAAAATGGCCAATTTGATGAACTGGTTTAGTATTTGTAAAGGTAATTACTTCATCTAATGTTTAGTCATAGTTTTCAATCATTTAATTTTAACAAATTTTGAAAACAAAACCAGAAATATGCATTTTTCACTTCTTTTAAGATGCTAAGAGGAGCTTAATGCATTCGAAATATTTGGTATCGATTTCACTACTCTACGATTAATGTCATAAACAGCAGTCCCTGGAATTTTTTGTGATGTGGTAACACACAAAAGTTCATCAGCACAATGCTTACATTTTACATCTAAATTACTACATAATCCTATACTACTTTTAACACAAAGTTCTAAACTAATATGAAAACACTTTGGGCGGCAAGTGTAGCTATCAAAGATTTTAGAATATTGGCATCAAAATACAAATATTCCGGAACCAGTTCTGTAGACTCTTGGTCCAAATTTATTTCTGATTTTTAAAAATCAGATTTCCTAATATTTATAGCCTTATTATCTAAATACGTAGTACTACTAGTTGAAGGGTCTACACCAGATGAGCCAGTTACAGATTCACTATCTGATACAGGTTTTGATTTTGTACATCTCTTTTGAGAAGCCAATTTTAATCTGGCTTTATTTGCTGAAATATTTTTTTTCTGTTTCATTAGCTGCTTCCTTGGAGCCATAATGATTTTTTAAAATATTTTTACACACTAATAAATATACTTTTATCACTAAAACAGTTATGCTAAAAGACACAACACAAAAAAATAATAAATTGTTTTTGTAAACATAACCTACATCACTAAACTCTATTCTTACAGTACTAATCTAAAAAACCAGGAATATAATTACCGATCGTTTTATATCACTAAAACTATTAAAATTGAATAAATATTACGTAGAACTATTTTAAAATTCTATTCCAAAATATAAAGAAAAAATTTTGTAACTGACAAACACAATAACAAGCCTCCATTATAACCAACAATTCTCATTCCAAATGTGCTGCTGTATAGTGAACCAAATAAAGAAAGCGGTAACCATGTTCCGTTGCTGAGTAATTGGATTTAGAAAAATATAGTTTTTTTGTTATTATTCTTAGAAAAACATTATGTCATATGTTTTTAAAATTGTTTCTAAGAAACATATGGTTTTCAAAAGTACATTTTTTAAACAGAAAATCTTAAAATTTAAGAAAATGAAAAAAATATTTTTTTGAAAAAATTTAAAAAAACACTATAATATCACCCTGACTCCCCCTTAATAACAATTTAAAAAAATTATTCGATAATTACAGTATAACAATTAAAGTAAAGCACCTACAAATAATATTATACTATTATATTTTAATATTCATTACTTCTCTTATTAAAATGTGTTTTTTAGAGATAAGTCCTACATCTATTTTTCTTAACTCTAAACGAGAAATTTAAATATTTGTACAAATAAATATAAAATAAATTTCACTCAATTAAATATTTATTTATTTTTCATTTTTACTATTTACTGTAGTAAAATTATAAGACGTAACGTATAAAATCTATTTAAAAAATACTAAATTTGAATACATTATTCAAATAAAATTATTGTACAAACTTATTACATTAAGTTACTTTACATATAAAAGAAAAAACCAAATGAATAACATAATGTAATATCATTATCTAAAGTTGAGTTCTTATCTAAATATTATTATCATTTCAATAATAATTTTAAATTAAAATAAAAACACATAAAATTTAGGAGAAGTTTTGAAATAATTTTCATCTTCTATTATGTCCAACAGTTCGGTGATAAGTTTGATTCATTGTGCTTTATTGGAACCGATCCAAAATAATTCCGTTCGGACGACATCGTATTTAACAAATGGCCAAAGTAACAATAAAAACTTACAAAAAATATTTGTACATTTAAATATAACAAATGAAAGCCATATTTTTACTTTTCCCCTGACAAATTGCAAAGTTTTGTGATGACCATTTAATGTTACAACGAATTCTAATACATAATGTATGTTCAGTCAACTGGAATGCAGCTAAAATTGATAAAACGCGTTTCCCCAGTAGTAATGGATATATTTAGCTCACCAGTTTGTGGATTCTATTAATTTCATTTTAATACAGTGAAGAAATTATCTATAAAAGGCAGGTGGAGTGTAAATAATTTGCACTCGATATGCTAGTTCCAGGGCAACAAAAAATAGTTCTGTTTCTTATCACATGATCAGAAAATTATACGACCAAAGCATTTAAGAACAGAAGAGGTAGAGCAGTTAAAGACACAATTCAGAGTTATATTCTCTGAGAGAAATGAATTTCATTATACAATCAGACCCTGTGGTGAAAGAAGTGATGGTGTCACTTGCAGAGTGAAAAGTAAATGCATTTCAGAGGACCTGGCATGCTGACAAGCATACCTTTCTACTTAGTGAGGAAGGCAGGGTAAACCTCCTCTCTTCTCGTAATACTTAATAAAGCCTCTAGAGGTTGAACCAGCCGAAATGCTGATGACCTAAACAACAACAACAGTTAAAGAAAACACCCTATTATTTAACATAAAAGAAAATCATCATAAATATCCTTAATTACGAGAACTTTTATAAATGTAATAGTACTTTCAAAAATAACAAGAAATACAATATTTTAACATTAGGCTAGAAATAGTTACGGTAAGATAATTAGGTGATTATTGTATAGAAATGAAAAATTTAATAATTCTATACAAATCACCTTTGTTTCACAAAGTTATAGTGAACGATTTGTGACATATGAATAAAAGTAAATGGTATAATTTTTTTAGTATGACAAAATAATATACTACAAAATTATATTTCGAACTAAAAAATTGAACGAAAATTTAATCGAATGTTTACGGTAGAATTTGTTTGTTCCTGTCAATCATAAGTAAAAGTAAAAAAATAATAAACGGGGTAAAATTGTGAATAAAGAACAAAAAGGATATTTTGAGAATATGATATGACCATAAAAATTTTATTAAAACTTTAACTTGAGAAGGAATCGATTCTACAGAAGGAGACCCCATTACTTTAGTTAAACGCATATAGACAATTTTCTAAACTGTAGGGATTCAATCTAAACTGTCAGTGCAACTGGCATCTTGGAGAATGATGTGAAATAAAGGACTACCAACTAAAAGAATCAGATTTACTACAAACCATGAGTAGTATCTAATACTAAATACCAGTTAACAGAATAAACTAAACTAGTACACTACTGAATTTCCGTAATGCTACTTATTTAATAGTAAAATTTTAAGATAATTAATTTTTCTCTACCAAGTTTATAAAATACGTTATGACAGTTAGTTTAAAAAAGTTTCAGTAAACTACTTCAGTGAGATTGGTTTACTTGCTCAATATTATAATAAAACTAACCTAAGAAAAATGTAGCTGGAAAACCTTAACTTTTAGTATTTCCCTTGTCTATCTACAATATCGGTTACAAGTAATTAAAACTATAGATAATATAAATTCAACTCGTTTTCCTATAATTTCAGACATTGAAATTTCTATAATCTTTTAATACACTTAATCAAAAACAAAGTTCAAGTTTCACTACACATTCAAAAACAGAAACTTGATAAACCAGACTAATTAGTGTTAGAGGTAGTTCAAATTAAAAAAATATGAATACAATTGTTAGGTTTTGATGAATATAACGTACATATCTTTCTATTTTTTTGTGTAAAAAATTTATTTTTAATACATAATGGGGTTATGAGTACCCTGCTAGATTTAAAAGTATTTTTTTCATCCCTAATGTGTTTAACGATACATTTTGTTCAATTTAAAACATAATAAGCAATCAAACCCACAGCCCAATGAGGATGATATATATGACGTGTAAATGAGATGTAGTCTTGTACAGACTCAGGCCGGCTATTCCTCAGGAGGTATAATTAATTAAACTCCCATTATCAAAGTATACCGGTAATCACTATCTAGTATTTCAATCCGTATAAAAGTAACTAGTTACCTGTACTGGGATTCGAAGCACAGAAACTTTGCCTCCGAAAATCAGCAGTTGAACAGCTTGTGGCAGATTTTACCACTAGACCAACCCGGTGGTCTAGAAAAAATTAGGAATAAATATTCTAGTTACATATTTTGTTGTTATTAGTACAAGGTTTAGATAAATTAATCATGAATCAATCCTACATAAGTGAAACAAAACAAGGGCTTCCAGATCCGTAGAAATAATTGGCGTTTAAAAAATAGTACACCTTGTTATCTGTATTCTATGAGAGCTAAGTCTTCCCTGGTCGTATTCTTATTGGTTGAATCTAGATCTTTAAAGAATAGGTTTTGTATATGTTTTTAATTAGCATTAATCAAGTTTAAGCAGAGTATATTAGGAAAATCAAGAAGAGATAAAATGAGAAATGACATAATAGTAGATGGAACAATTTAGAATGAAAAACCTGGTAATGCAAGTTGGATAGACAAATCTACGGTGATATGGTTATGTCAGTAGGATATAGCAGAGTAGAATGCTGTACTGCAGATGAAGGGAAAAATACCAAGTGGCAGACCATGAGTGAAGTGATCGGTTCAGTTACAAATCAATTGTAAAAGAAGTTGCGATGCCAAGAGAGCAATGGAGGAGAGATGGTTCAGCGATAGAGAAAGGTGGAGAAGAGTTGTGTTGGACCCGATCCAAGAAAACTTGGAAGAGGAATAAAGAGGATGATGGCAATGATGATGATGATGATGTTTAATCCAAGATGGCCGCCAAAAATGAAAACCAGTGAAATTAAAAGGTACTTTGCTGTTACAAACATAAACGATTAAGTCGTTTTCATATGTTCAATGTATTTTTCACTAGAAGAACATTTAGTTGCATTTTACATGAATAAACAATTCACGAGCGAAGTAATCAAAGGTGAGATAACTACATAAAAAATATTTCGCCAAATAATTTATATAACAACGAAAATTATGTTTCACATAAAGACATAAAATAAAATGTAAGCCTATATTTAATATCAGGATGTAAAATGCAGACCAATATTTTAAGCGTTGACGACTGTTAGTGAAAATAAAACAGGGTGCGTGTTTTAAATTACAGTGATTGTTAGCATGTGGTAATAACAGGGGATGTTCTGTCCAGGTTTTGTCATTTCAAAAACACAACATTACCTACTTATGGAGAGAGTAGGGTAGCCTATTATATAAGTTTAGAAGGGAGGTAGACCTATTATATTATTTAATATAATACGGAGGAATAGGGGTGCAGTATCATTTGCAAACGTCAGATAAATTTTGGGCATTAACTCAGTTTTGTAGGCAATTAAAATGTGGTTATATCATCACAGTTTTCCTGTTGAAATGGGAATACCCTTTCAATTATATATTTTTTTTATACCACCGTCCTTCGTTAGCTAAACTTGAGTGTCATTTAACATTTTGCTGATATGTCATTAGAATTATTGTTATACGTCAAAGATATCACATCACTGTAAATTATTTCTATGAAATATTTCAACCAATTTATTCATGAAATTTGCAAAATTATTTTATAGTTCCTATTACATTTACATTCTATTAAAAATCTCTATTTAACGTCATCCAATTATTAAATATTTAAAAAAATACTAGTGAATTTTAATTGTCTGCTAAATCACTCGTGTCAAGTTTTAAATAAAATATAATCTCAGTTTATGATTCTATATCATCGTTGTAACTGATAAAATAAAATTTTGAATTACATATTATTAATAACAATACACAGGTTCCAGGAATTTATAAAAAACGTAATGATTTTTAAATGATATGCTAAACTTTATGAATAGTGAGATTGTTTTAAATTTAAAAAGGTTTCAGTATAAACTAATTTACTATGATTAAATATTAATACTGAAAAGTACATATAATTGAAATTATTAGAATAAAAATCACAATAAAAATAGAAACAAAAGAAACTTTATAAAATTGAACTGAAGTATTGATTTTTGACATCTTTTAAAATGAATGATAACAGGTATAATTTTTTTACAAAATTTAAAATTAAATTGATTAGTAAGCAGAAATTACGAAAGGCTCTCAAACATGGGTATTAAGTGGCAGTGTTATATTCACAACCTGACAAGTTTCCATTTTACATGTTTAATTGTCGTAAATTCAAGAAAATGAATGAACTTCATTACATTCAATTCATATGTCGTCTTGTCATCTAAGATTGTTTTCTATAAAAAATAAAGGTTGCTGTCTTTAGTGTAGGTTAGGATTGTCTGAACAGTTAAGCAGTGTGTTAAAAATATTTGAACATATACTACGCGTCACGTACTGAAGCATTTCTCCCTGACAAGCAGTTAGCATAGAATTGTTATTGAGTTGTAAGTAGAATTAATTAATTGAATGTAAATGGCCATATTTTTTAAAATTTTAATTTTAAACTCGTGAACCACCATAACCCACTGACCTCAAATCTGGCTACGCAGACTCTCCTAAACAATTCAATAAGACGTGTAAAACGTCGATGGAGCCGGGACCTCACCAATTAAGTAGTACTGTAATTGACAATCCATTACAGCGTTCTAAATGCTGCACTTAATACTACACTTATCTATTCACGTCGGAGTTCTGTCACTGGACTGTGTCTCCACTCACCTTTATTTACCATGTTAATTTTTTCAAAATTTTGTGTTATCACACTCACTGATTGTTTCCAACAGATTTTGAATTTCCTAAATAGAGAAAAAAAATTTCATAAAATCTTTATGGTTAACAATATTCAAAATTAAATTTTGTCTGTTAGTAATTTAAGTCGTCTAGTGTAACTTTTAGTTACTATAAATGTAACTATCAAATCAATTTTTAAATAAATGTTTTTAATACATTTAAAATAAGATTTTGTTGTTAAGAAACAACCAGATCCTGAAATAATGTGGAATAAATATCAGTATATTGTAAATTGAACTTTAAAAAACTACTTCAGTATAAAGTGATTTACAACAAAAATTAACATTTTTGAAGTTTGATAATTTTGAAACGTTTATTAGAAAAGTTGAAGTTAATTAGCATGAAATCCTTAAATTAATAGCAGTTGTAGCATAATGCCCTTTTTTGTGCATATGTGTTTTAGTTGTCAAAGCTTGTACTAAACTTTAAGAGGTAAATAACATTTATTTATTATTTGAAGGGAAGTGAAATTCGGAATTGTAAATAATATGCACACCTATTGTAGTACGTATATTTGTTATTAATGTGATAAATAATAGTTTAGCAAACTACAATACATTTGTACAGTAGTAAGAACAGTGTGTTTATGTACAACTAATTTTCGGACTAAAATTTATAACTATTAACATCGACGATAATAGTATTGCTTTTGACTCGACAGCCATTACTAATATATTGTATTCGCAGTATACAACATTTCAGCAGTTTCAGCAATGGTACCGAGCCAAAATTATTATATTTGATAACGTTCTTGCTTCTACTACTCGGTAAACTCAAGTTAGAAACTGGCCAAGTTTGAGTGTAGATCTGTACACAGCAGTAAAAGTTGTGAATGTGTGTTTTGCGATGGAAGGGAGTACTACTCGCACAATAGAAGTCATGTCGGAACAGCAAGTGCCTGTCAAACACACGCTTCGTTGAACGCACGACAAACTATATAACATAGTTTTAAACCCATACTACCACTGCCACTAAAATCGCCTACCTTAACTTGTATTTATACTTATATATAAACATCATAATCTGTATTATGAATTAAACTATTTTTCTGGAACATTCATTGTGAACATTTTCATCACATTTATTACACAAAAACCCCTTAAAGTTAACTCCTGGGTAAGCAAACATTTTGGCTAATCAAAACTGAATTCTAATTTCATGTCGGCTGGTCGGCCTGGGTCTGTTCAAGACTACACCTCATTTACACGTCATACACATCATCCTCATCTCATTGGGTCATGGGGTTGCTTATTGTTCTAAATTGAACAGATTGCAACGTACACAAATTAGGAATAAAAAAAAAATTTCTTGTAACACTCTTCTTCTTCTCAAAATCAACGATTAGGTTCTCACCTGTTCCGACTCACAAAAGCGATATAACTCCATTGATTATTGCTATTCTTGTATGGCCTCCCAACATCTATTCTCTTCTCTTCTCCGGTCTATATTTCAAAATATTGAGGAGGTTTATTTCCTCAGTCATTCTCTCCACGAGCTTCCTCCATCAGTTTTGACGTTCTGCAATCTTTTCATTTAAGTTGTAACCATACAGTTGCGTTCTTATCTTCATTTCTTAGTTGATCGCTGGGATTGCAACAATTTTTTCTCCGCAGGAATTGCATCTCTGTCGACTGCAGTATCTGTCTCTTGTGGTTTAGTACTTACCCACGACTCACTTCCATAAAAAAGAACTGGGGCGGCCGGCCATCACCTTTGTAAATTTTATTTTAGTTTTCCTCGTTTTCTCAGCTAAGGTTCTGCTAATATTTCCGCACACAGCTTGGAATTTTCCAACTTTCTTTTCTATATCCTAATCTTAGTAAAATCTGATGTCACAACCTAACCGCAACTTCAAGTCGGTTTTTATTGTTTATTGTTGTATTGTTGTTATTTATATTTCCCTTGTTTCCGAGGCTGTTTGTAAGTTTGCCAATACGTTATATAACCTAATATTATTTTTTCGTAAAAAACTTTTTTTAAATAAAAGTAAGTAATTCTATAATGAAATCTTATTTTGAAAGGTTTCTAAACATAAGTTAAATTTAAAAAATATATATTAAACAGTGTAGTTGAGAATAAAAACCGAACCTTAACAATAAAAAATATACTTACACTATAAATCGCTAACTGGTTAAACGTTTTGTTTTAAAAAAACACGTTGAAAAATCGTGACTACTGTTTTCCTTTAAAAACTAAATCCATAACGAGAAGCAAATAACCTCGCGTTACTTGAAGACACAAGAAGGAAAAATTAGAAAAGTTGATATCTTCTATTAACTCGGGGAGCTAATGTTAGCTTAAAAGGATGTAAATAACAGTAGATGAGGAAATATGGCCGGTACACTCCAAAGAATTCATAACCTATATAAAAAGAAATGCTTTCAAGACAAGCCAAGATCAGGCATTATAATACTGTAATGAAACTTGTGTGGCTGTATGCAAGTTGAGTGCCTTAGAATGACCGGCAGGTTGATCTAAGAGAAGCAGAAAAATAGAGATAAAGATCTTTCACACAAAAATGGATCCAAAGATAGTAGTCTGACAGAAAGGTTATGAGGATAAGAAGAACTGTACAAAAAAAAAACAATGATTGATGAAAATTATTAGAAAATGAAGACTAAGATTTTATGGATATTTTTACAGAATGAATGACAAACGGATAACAATACAAATTTTTAAGGGGAGACTGAACTTTGTATCCCGCCAATGTTAAATTTGCTAGTTTTAGGTACATTTTTCATAGGATTGGTAAAAGATACGGAAATGAAACTTTACACACTATAGGTGTCGGGTTTCTTCTCGAGCTACTGATATTTTTTGAATTTAATCTTTGGACCATATAATTTTTTGTTGTTGTAAAATTACGAATAACATACAATTTTGACAATTTGTTTTCTACGTGTTTTCCGTAATACAGTAGACTCTCAAAAATCCGGATCGCGCTAGTCCGGACTGCAGATAGTCCGGACGATGATTTTTCTTTTTTTACTTTATTTGCTAAAAATTTACAACTTTTAAATTAACAAACAGTAAAAAGTTTTCATGGGATTGGCCCGATGAAATCAGTGGGGAGGCTTTATCGGCGAACAAAGACGCTGTTCCTGAATTTAAGACCTTACTTTTTAAAGTCCTTGACGAAGAAGGAATTTCCGGTGACCAGCTGTATAATTGCGACGAGACTGGTCTGAACTATAAAATGTTGCCCACGAAAACTCTCGCATCCAAAAAAGAAGCTTCAGCCTCAGGCTATAAAAAAAAGCAAGGAACGGGTTACGGTGTTGGCTTGTAGCAATGTGACCGGTAGTCATAAACTAAGGTTAACATTAATAGGAAAATCAAGAAAACCCAGAGCTTTTAAAAATTTAAAGAAAGACGATGTGTTGCCACTTTGGTATACAAACCAACAAAAAGCATGAATGAATTCTTCAATTTTTAAGACTTGGTTTTTTAATGAATTTCTACCTACTCTGTATAAATTTTTACTCTATATAAATTATAATTACTGGACGACCAACTACTAACGAGGTTTTCCAACTACAACCGAATGCTTCAAGTCATCGCCTACATGTATCGCCTCTTCAAACGTCTTCAAAGCAAAACCAACGAATTCGAATCGTTTCTCACCTCATCCGAGTTAAATCACGCTAAAATAGTCTGCATTAACCTCACTCAAGCAACGCACTAACTCGCCTTCTTTCGTCCTGGGACGACGTTAAACTCACCCCACAGGACCTTCGCCTCCTGCGCTGTTCTTCTGTGCCTTGCCGGTCTTCTTGTCCGCAACGTTCAATCTTGTAGCGCACGTAATACTCGTACATCCTCTTGCCTTGTCTAATGGCAACTCAACGTTTTCTCAACGCCTTCGTCGCCGCTCAACGTCTTCTACCACTCTTCTTCTTGTTCGGCGCACACGATGCTGCGCTCGCTACTCAACGCCTCCGGCAGCTGTTGCTCATCCGGATCAACCTCTCAACGGAGTCTTCCATGCCTTCTCTTGGATGGATTCTCGCTGCATCTCGTCAACGCTCAGGGCCTCAAGCTGCCTTCGCCATGGATCAGTCTGTGAATTGATTCATATTCGTCTCGTCTCGTCTCATCTCGTCAACGCTCAAGGCCTCAAGCTGCCTTCGCCATGGATCAGTCTGTGAATTGATTCATATTCATCTCGTCTCGTCTCATCTCGTCAACGCTCAAGGCCTCAAGCTGCCTTCGCCATGGATCAGTCTGTGAATTGATTCATATTCGTCTCGTCTCGTCTCATCTCGTCAACGCTCAAGGCCTCAAGCTGCCTTCGCCATGGATCAGTCTGTGAATTGATTCATATTCGTCTCGTCTCGTCTCATCTCGTCAACGCTCAAGGCCTCAAGCTGCCTTCGCCATGGATCAGTCTGTGAATTGATTCATATCCGTCTCGTCTCGTCTCGTCTCGTCTCATCTCTTCAACGTTCAGGGCTGTACGTAGCCTCCCACTCTGATTTGCTTGGAGCAATCAGAAACGTCTTACTTCGCATCGTCGTCTTCTGCACTCTTTTCAACGTTTCACTTGAAGTTCTTCCTGTTTGAAGACTTCGAGTCTCTCTTCGCCTCCGCCGTTTTTTCCGTCGTGACTGCTTTCAAGCCCTCGCTTGTGAGCACAGCAAAATTTCCGTTTTCCCGTGGGGCTCCCGGGTGAGTCCGCTCAAGATGTTCCTCTCTTCTGGGCCGCTTCAGTCCGCGCACTGGAGACGCCACCTCAAGATGTTCCATTCTGCGCTTCTCATCGTCGCCTCGTCTTCGCTTCTGCTTCTTCAGCTTCGTCTACTATCTCTACGTCTTGTCCTAGCTCTCCTGCCTTTGGTGGGCGGAGATCTCTTCGATCGTCCGTTGTTTACTTTCGTCTTCTCGTCTTGCTTAAAAATCCTTTCCGCATTTTTAGGTGGGCGGGATGTTCAGTATTACAATAAGTTCAAATACCCCGCGCCGTCGACTATTCTAGAATAAGATTTTCCCGCTCGATTAAATCCTTAATATTGATTCTGTATTGATCGCTGTACTAATTAGCTCAGCGCATGTGCGATTCCTGGCCACGTGCCGCTCTCCGCCAATAGCAAAATTCTATTAATTTCGTGCTCGCGCCATTGTTCCTTCTGCCAGAATCCTTCTCACTGCAAGTTGCGCATTCATTCTGATCGGACGTGTATCGTTTCCTATCTTGGGGACGCCATGCCACGAGGCGTCAGTAACGCATAACGCCATTCGCATTTCTCAAAGTGTTGTCGCCGTATAGAAATTTGCTTATTCGGCCCCAATTAACGTGCAATTCGAAGCAACGTGCTTATTGCAATTAGCTATTCAAATTCATTTAACGGGCGTATTTTCGATTAACGATCTTAACCATTCATGTGTGAACTTGTAGCAATATCCTACATTTTCCTAACGTGCCTTTCCTAGACTCTATCAATGTTAAAACTATTCGAACGATTTCAGTGCTAAAGTGATTTGTGTAAACTCTTATGTGTGGCTATTCAAGCAGGCTTGCAGCCGTATTAAGTGTCAATTTCATCAGTGTGTGTAATAACGAATTCAGCAGCAATCTACGCACTCAAAACTTGTAAGTACCGAGTTAATACATGATAGAGTTTTCTTCCTTCTTATATTTTGTGTATTTAAACATCCTTACCATTGTACCTATAAATAACGAGCTAAGCTATACGCCTAATGTGCGCGTCGAAGCCACATCGCGTCTTTATGTGTACAAGCTGTATTCGATCCAGCTAATTAACGTAATCAAACCCCAGGGATACGGGAGTTGTACTACCATTCAGCTGCTGTATCCCACAATTACTCTATAATTGAGACATATATGACACATTTTGTTACATGTTTGAAATCCGTAACTTGCAAATCTTACAAAGAGTGCAATCGAATCTTATTACGATACAGTAGCGTTAAGTTTAGTCAATGTTTGTGCTTCGTATATTGAATAATTACAGTACCAGTAGCCTACTGTAATTTATTAGGCCTACAGTGTTTTAAAGTTTTTTCAGAAGCTGTAGTGTATATTAACAGATAAATGTTAATGCTTATTGTCATAATTATTCGCCATAAAGACGAAATTGCCAACCTCCGGGAAATCCGGATTTTTCGAAATCCGGACCGGCCGTCCGCCACATGGAGCACCTGAAGAAGTCATAAAAATGTCGGCATATGTGGCTATACAAGATGATTAACTGTTAAAAATTTCAGCCTGGTAGGTTTATTGGTTTCTAAAAGAAAGTGTACCTTAATGTTAAAAACCTGAATTTATAGGAAAAGTTAAGAAACAAGAAGGCACAAATCAAAAACAATACGAACACAAACAAGTCAATTTCCCATCAACAGTTGTTTAGAAAGCTAACCAACAGCTGAGAATATTAAAAACCGTGATGAAGATATTTTAAAAACTAAAATTCTCTTTGGACTAAAACGAGCAGCATAAAATTATGAAAAATATTCGTTCCTCGTAACATGATAATTTTTCTGTGTAAACCTGATAAATTTTCATTTTTTCATAAAATTTTTTTTTTTGACGTAATTTAATGTTATTCTGGTCGATCTAGGCCTAAACTATTAAAAACATAAAAACGAAAAATCGAAATTTTGAGTTAAAACAATCGTGCAATCTCCCCTTTAAGCCATTGAACATTATATCTATGTTGTCGGATAAGTGTGTAAGGAAGGCAAAAACAATATTAAGAAAACTGAAATAGACTAAAATACGTAATGAATTGAAACAAATTCATACAACTGATTAGTGACTTTAAGGCCTTCCACGAATAGCAAAAAAAGAACATGTTGACGGAAGAAAGGAGAAAAGCCTACAATTAACGAATCCTGAGAATATGGGCTGCAAAAAAGACCTTACTGAAATGTCAAAAGTCAATTTACATCGCGTAATTTAGCTCTATACAAAAAAACACTACAGCTGTTTGTTATGTAATTTTGTTATCATGCAGTTGCTAATAATACAGCTTATACTTTCATAAATATCAAGTGAACAAAATTATTTATAATTTTCCATAAAATGCAAATATATTGCCGAGGTTTTATGTAAAGCACTAACTTTATAGCTGACTGCTTGAATAATTTTGATTACTGTACATTCTCTAACTTGTAAGTTTATATAAGGACTTTACATTATTGATTAAAATAA
Source organism: Catonia carolina (assembly GCA_035578175.1). Lineage (NCBI taxonomy): Eukaryota > Metazoa > Arthropoda > Insecta > Hemiptera > Achilidae > Catonia > Catonia carolina. The sequence goes on from JAQMRL010000003.1 coordinate 77,297,373, forward strand.
ATAATAACAATTTATGTACCAGTTCATACAACTTATATTTGCGGATAAAATACTTTGAATTTTACAATTTAGAATAACGTGAACAGGCATGAATTTCTTACATTATTATCGTCCCTTCTAGGTTTACGAACATAATACTGTCCTCATTCTGTTGAAATTCCTAAAAATGTTTAACAATAATTCTATTTTATTTATAACGTTCTGTAAAAGATGTTTAATACATTTATTTAAATTAATTTAATAATTTTTTGCAACAGTCTTTTAACCAATTATGGCAAAAAATAAATTTACAGAAAACTAATAAAATATAATATTATACGAATAGTTAAATGATAATAATTATTATAATAAAATACAGTAATACGAGTATTAATAATTAAGACGGTAAGAAAAATTTATTATAAATAATTTGGCCTATAGCCTATACTAAAATTAAGTAGTCTAGAAAAAAATTATATATTTTTTTTAGATGGCCTTCACTCCCTCTTTACAGTCATCCCAACCTCCATGAAAAAACTAATAGGGGAGCGGGAAAGAACTACTTTAATTGAAAAAGTGCTGCAACAAATAAACATTTTTGAAAACGCTGGACTTACCTATCAGGACGTAAAACATTGGGAAGGTCAAAAGAAAAGCACATAAATATACATGTAAACTTGCACAGGGATTGGCAATGCTATCACACCTACAGCGTGGAAAGATAACTTAAGGGAGAAAGAACAAAAACACTGAAAACGTTAGGAAATTCTATCATAAATATATCCAGGCCTCAAATTATATTCTGTATGTGTAATGACCACTAAAAAATCTTTACTTACTTTCATTTAAAATTAATTAATTACAAAAGTCCTAAGTTTATAAACATAATCAACACCGCATCTACCTCATAATCCATAAAGAAAATTAACAAGATGTAGGAATATAGATTTAATATTAAACGCGGACGAGGGTGTGCCACTAAGCGATTTTCTCAGTAGAGACAACAAGAGGTTTTTACACATGTAGAAATCTTAAATATTGTTGGTTTTAATAAATTACAATTGTAATTGTTCCTAAACAAAAATAAAAAGTTCAACAAAATTCAATCAAAAATAGAAACTTAAGTTTTTATTGTCCCGAATTCAACGTAAGGCATTTTGTTAGGTATAAAATAATAAAGATATTATCAACAAACAAAATTTGAAAAATTAGATCTACCCGACCACCTATTAAAAGATAAGCGAAATCCTACTTATTTATTTAATCCTACTTTATTTCATAACTTCTGGATAATTAAAATTTTATAACAAAACATTTTTTAAACAAATTTCTTCTAAATTATTTATTTAAGTAGTACGAAATTTTTCAAACAACTTGTATGTATATCATAAATAAAGCATAAAAACAGCAATTACTTCGTACAGAATGCAAAATAAAAGTCTACACCATTATACGGAATACACAATGAAGAATTTCATAGAAAATAAAGCTTCCAGTATGGACCGAAAGAAAAATAAGTTGAAAAAGAAAATAAAAATAACCGAACAGTGTGAGGTAACGTAGAAAAGAGGAAAACTAGAATAAAGATAAGAAACGGAAATGACAGTGCTCATGAAGAAAAGAATATCCGTTATCTTAAGCGAAAGATAAAAAAGAATGGAAAAGCTAAATAACAATAATAATTTTACAGATCAGGAAACCTTCATTTTAATACTGTATTTAAATGAAACGTACGAAGCACGATGGAAAAAAAGAAATGATTTATGAAATCGAAGATGAAATTTTTTCTGATTATCTCAGACTGCAATTTTTAATTTCATATCAGTTACTTTAGACGTCACATCTGGAAAATTTAATTCAAATCTGAACAGATGCAGCGATGTATGTATCTGTCTCAGATAAAATTTAAAGAAAGCTCATTCCACATTACATATTTAGCCTACAGATATGATTGCTGCCCATAATGGGCAGGTGGAGAGTTAAAATTATTGTCACTGGATCTGTTAGTTACAGGACTACAGTAAAATAGTTTTGTTTCTTAGTTTTCAAACTTTTATTCTATGCCAATATATTGTATTGTAAACTGTGGTCAGCCAAATATATGAATGAAGTATTTTAAAAAAAGAAGAGAAGGAATTGTAAAATACAATAGCCACAGTCGTCTCCTCTGAGAGTCATGAATTTCATTATACAGCCAGACCCTGTAGTGAAAGAATTTAAGGTATCATTTGCATTCCATCCTGCAATTGTAAAGGAGTTTAAGTTTTGGCAAGACTTTTAAAAATTACAAAAACAACATAATTTATTTATGCGGTTTGGGTTCTTTTAGTTGAGTTCGGCCAGACCTTCCACTAGACCGATTCCAGTCAACCTTTTTATAAAAGGTATCTTTCCACGTGCAGATTTTCCATTAACATTCTTTATTTATTCCTAATCCAAAAAAAAATAGAAAAAATTATGGTTTTTTTGTCACACGGTTCTTTGAAGATAGTAGCTTCCAAAAGGAATATTGGTGCACTCTTAGATGTGATTCCTTCGCGTTTTTTTGAAAATATGCCATTTTGGAAAATTTGTAAATCGTCAGCTGTTAGTCAATTGTATTGGAGATTTGGAGTAATAATAGATTTGTAGGTGAAGAAATCGAAAATTTCACCGCAGAGCCCGTGTTCTGAGCCATTACCGTTATAGTATGACCCAAAACGTTTTAAATCGTTGAATTATTTCGGCGGTTCAGTGAATTGGTACACCTATCTCATTTTCTGCGTTAAAATAATCAAAACGCTGCACCCAGACCTTAAACGTACCATACACAAATGACGTTTTCTTTAAACTCTATACAAAATTTAGGAAGAAACTCACCAACCACCAAAACCTATTCATCTCAAATCTGACTACGCAGACTCTTCCAAACAATCGAATAAGACGACTAAAACGCCCATGAAGCCGAGATTTTATCAACTAACTTAGTACTGTAATCGACTAACCATTACAGTGATCTAAATACTGCACTTATCTATTCACGTCGGAGTTCTGTCACTGGACCGTGTCTCCACTCACGTTTATTTATCTAGTTATTTTTTTCATATTTTTTGTTATCATATTCACTGATTGTATCTAACAGATTGTGAATGTAATGAATAAAGTTTACAAAAATAAATCCAATAATTTATCAGATTGAAATTATTTTATCAGTTTTCTAACGATTATCTTGTCTAATTTTCTTTTTTGTAAGTTGTGTTTGGAACTTTCATTAACATATAATTTTTGTACGTTAACTTTCGTTCCATCAGTTATAGCGTTTGGTTTTGTATATAATTTTAAGGTATTTATTTTCCAGTATGTTCTTATTCACCATTTGGTTTATTTATTTGCAACGTGATGTTTTGAAAATATTTAATAGTTCTGATTATTACTTCGTGAGTTAGCCATATTCTCCAAGATATTCACAAAATTTGTTTATGAGCAGTAGTCTCACCAACCGTCTGATATTCTTAGCTCTAAACTTATGCAACCACAAACTAAGTGCATCACTTATTATTATTATTGCGCTAATTATAAATTAATATTATTAATAAATAGTCAAAATAAATAGAAAAAAACTTAATGTTTACGTAAAATAAAACACATTGCAAACAATTTAATGTATGTTATTCATAAAATATATGTATGTCCAGTTATTCTGTACGGAAGTGAGGCGTGAAGAACACCAAAAACTCAAGAGCGGAGAATCTAGTCGGCAGAGGTGAGATTTCTTCGAAGAACTAAGGAATGTACACGCTTGGACAAAATAAGAAATGAGGAAATTGTGTCACAATTGGGTATTTACAACTTTAACGATAAGATAAAGGATTACCGCCAAAGTTGGAGACATCACAAGGAAAGGATGTCAAATCACAGGATACGTAAGCAGGCACTGGTATGTTCCAGAAGGTAAAAGAGATATCGGTAGACCTAGGAGAAGATGTAGATAGATGATATAGTTTGAGTTCGGAACAGGCTGCGGCCTAATTCTTGGTTGGAATAATAATAATAATAATACACATTTTATACGTTAGTTCACCGCTGGTAAGTGTGTCTCTTAATGAATTTACTAAATACGCATCCAGTGTGCATGGGAGAAATTAAGAGTTATTATTTCTGTCATAGCAGTAAAGCCAAAAATTCGTTTGGTACTAAAACTGTCAGTATAATTTTGTATATTGTTAAACATACGAGACGATAAAAAAATTTCTACTAGAAATTCCATCGAACCAGTTATAAAAAAGTTTTAGTTTGAACCAATGCATGCAGATTTTCGAACAATTTCTCTCCAACGGTTAAAGAGAGTGTCGAATAGAGAGTTCTTCTAACCCTTACAAACATTAAATTTAATTAAAATTATCTAATTGTATTTTTATAAGCTAAAAGAAACTAATATTTTTATTATTTTACTACAAGATGTAGCACTAATGAATGGTGGTCTGCTTCTTCAAGTCCCTCATTTTATTTGTTTAAAACTATTTTTTTATTTTTTTTATACCTAATTTGTGTACGTTGCAATCTGTTCAATTCAGAACAATAAGCAACCCCATGACCCAATGAGATGAGGATGATGTGTATGACGTGTAAATGAGATGTAGTCTTGTAAAGACCCAGGCCGACCATTCCTGAGAGAATATGGTTAATTAAACCCCAACCATCAAAGTACATCGGTAACCACTGTCTAGTATTCAAATCCGTATAAAAGTAACTACCTTTACTAGGATTCGAACCAGAAACTTTCGTCTTCTAAAATCAGCTATTAAACAGCTGATTTTAAAACAAATTAATGTAAATTCTTGTAACAATAGTATTGTTATAATGAAGCGGCGGAAAATAAAATCAGCTGGTCAAATAAAATCAGCTGTTCATAAACAGGTGATCGATTAAATATAAAAACGAAGCATTTGACTGTTGGAGCGCCGCCGCGGTTTAAATGGCTGGTGTGTTAGTGGCCTAAATTGTACGGGAATCTTCGTTACGGAGAAGTTTGCTATTTTGTCATGAAACATTGTATTTAATGGTTAATTTGGCCAGGGAAATTGTTTATTTTATTTTGATAAATTTCTTTATTTTAAATGTTTAATAACTTATTTTCATTATTGTCATTTTTATTGGTTAGGTTCTTATTTTGTCAAATAATTTTGTTGAATAAAAATATATGTGAATTAATTTTTTTTATTTTTTTATTATCAAATCAGCAAAATTACAATCTGTTCTGTTATAAAAACCAAGAACAATAAGTAATAAGGTTAACATAGGAAAGACAAATTTACAACAATATTATACATTAATAATAATTGTTACAGATATTTTTTTTGTAATTTTAAAAAATTAATTAATTTTGAAGTGATTCAAAATTTAAATAAAGAAGAAAATATTTACATATATACACATAAAAATATCTAAAATAAAAATTTAATTATGTTCGGATCTGTTAATTAAATCCAACTCATTGTACCTGTTAAGTCTTGTAAACGTATAGTCACTGTTGTCCAGTAAGTTTATCGCGAGATGATTTGGATGTCCGTTTAGCCTTTGTTCGTACGTTTTACTAAATCGTGTAATTTCCTGTCTTACTGAGTTAAGTCGTATGTCGTTATAGATATATTTGTTTCGTATGTACCATGGTATCCTAAGAGATGATCGTAAAAATTTTGTTTGAAAACGTTCCAAAATGTCAATATTGGTATTTTTAGTTGTCCCCCAAAGTTGTATCCCGTACGTCCACACCGGCTTGAATATTGTCTTGTACAGCAACAGTTTTGATTCAATTGAAAGTTGTGAGCGCCTCCCAGTTAACCAAAAAGTATTTCTCAATTTCAAGTCCAATTGTCTTCGTTTCGTCAAAATGTGTTTCTTCCACGTCAGTCGGCGGTCCAGATGAAGCCTCAGGTACTTCACATCTTCTGACCGTGGCACCACAATGTCATTAAGTACTACTGGTGGGCACGTTCGTCTACGTAGAGTGAATGTGACATGGACTGACTTAGTTTCATTCACCTTAATCCTCTACTTCTGTAACCAATCTTGCAAGGATATCAGAAAATCTTGCAAATACCGTGAAGCTACAATTGGATCTTCATCCACACTCAGGACAGCAGTATCATCCGCAAAAGTTGCTAAAACTGTATTTTCTGTAGTCGGTAAATCTGAAGTAAACAGAACATACAAGAGTGGCCCAACAACACTTCCTTGCGGTACTCCGGAATTAATTTTGAATAATTTTGAAAAATTTCCATCAAATTTTGCTCTAAAACATCTGCCATCCAGATATGATTTTAATACTATGTAGAAATTATGAGGCAACAGCGTTTTCAATTTAAAAAGTAAACTCTTAGGTCTATGCCAAACTTTATCAAATGCCTGGCTTATATCCAAAAAAGCAGAAGAACAATAACGTTTTTTCTCAAACGCACTGTTTATTACACGAACCACCCTGTTGATCTGCTCAATTGTACTGTGATGTTCACGGAAGCCAAATTGATGGTCTGGTATAAATTCTGATATAAATGACTTCAATCGTTTTAGCAAAAGTTTTTCAAATAATTTTGAAAATATTGGCAAAAGGCTTATCGGTCTATATGATTTCACACTAGTAGGGTCCTTTCCCAGTTTTAGAATCATAACAATTTCAGAGATTTTCCACAGACCTGGAAAATAGCCGATTCGCACAATAGCATTAAATATTGTATTTAAAAGTATAAGAGCTTTCCTTGGTAAATATTTTAGGACTGTTCCTGTAATAAGGTCATGTCCTGGAGCTTTAAAGGAAGGCAACTTGTCGATAGTTGATTTTAGTTCTTCGGGAGTAAATTTCCGTATTGGAAGAGACATTTGATAAGGGGCTTCTAAGAAATTATCAATCTCTGTATCATCTTCATCTTCGTTGGCTGGAGGGAAAGGTTGGAACACTCCTGCAATATGTTCAGCAAATATGTCAGCCTTTTCTTGACCACTTCTAGCCCAACTGCCGTCAAATTTACGAAGTGGAGGAACGTTTTGCTTTGGTCTTTTCAATTTTTTGGTAGCACTCCAGAGTGAATAGTCTCCATCTTTAGTCGGCGAAAGAGTCAACAGATAATTTTGAAAAGATTTGTTCTTCCAATCTAAAATGAGCTTTTTCAGTTCCCTTGAACGATTAAATCTTCTTTTATCCTCAGGATTACTATTTTGCCACGTTCTTCGTAATCTTCGTCTCTCTGCTACTTTTTCCCTAATAATTAGTGGATATTGGTTTGTAGCAGGTAACATAGGACTGGGAGTTGGAGTTGCAGTCCACGAAGCACTGTGAATAGCTCTGGTTAAATTATTAACAGCGTCATCAATATCATTTTCAACCTTTAGTGGAATATTCAAATCAATATCTTCTTCAAGTAGGTGTTTAAATTGTTCAATGTTAGTATACTTATTAAACAAAGAAGGAGGTTGCTCACGAACGATTATACGTATTTGAGCTAATTGTTAATATTACAGGAGCGTGATCCGAAGACAAGTCACAACAGGAATCAATTTGAAAATAATTTTGTGATATATTTTTTGAAATGAAAAAGTCCAAAAGATCAGGTACCTTATTGACGTCGGTTGGCCAGTAAGTTGGTCCATTTGGTGACATCATTTCAAAATTATATCCCGTTATAGCTCGATAAAGTTGTCGTCCTCTAGGAGTAGTCAGCCTGGAACCCCAGTAAACATTTTTGGCGTTCCAATCACCACCAGAAATAAAACGGTGTCCGAGCGTATTAAAAAAGTGACTAAACTGAATTTCTGTAATAATGTGCCTGGGAGGGCAATACACTGCAGAAAACGTTAAAGGCCCATTTGCACAATCTACAGTAACACTAGTTGCCTGAAGAAAATCCTTATTATACCCAGGAATGTTGAAATGTTTAATCGAATTTTTAACAATGATAGCGGTTTCTCCATGTGCATTTCCCGAAGGGTGATTAGTTATGTACATTGTGTACCCGAAAAAATAAACATGTGAACGGGCTGTAAATCTCGTTTCAGATATTAGCATGACATCTATTTTTTCAGAATTTAAGAATAATTCTAATTCTTGTCGTTTATCAGACAAGCCGTTAGCATTACATGTTGAAACACGAATATTAAAAATCATTTTATTTATTTAATTTAGTTAACACAATGTCCAACACTGTCCATCATTCGCTCAATCATCCTCTCAAACCTTGTCATCATTTGTTCCATAATATCAACAAAAACAGTTGCGCTTTGATCACCAGAGTTCGTAGGATTATTTTCAGAGACATTCCTTCTACCACTGGCCACCTGTGCGTATGACCTACTATTTCGACCATCAACAGAATCACCAGCTACACGAGCGTAGGATTTAGTGGCGTTAGTATCATTGTGTATTTCTGAATGTAACGGCTGGCTATTATTAATATTACTGTGATTACTAGCAGTATTTTTTGTAGGCTCATCTCGTCGAACCACGTTTTTATTTGAAGAAAAAATTTGATTTTTGTACTGCTGATAGAAGTTACACCCTTTATAATTAGCAGGATGGTTTTCACCGCAGTTTGTACATTGTGCAGGAACTTGAGAAGTTTTATTACAGAGGTCAGTTGCATGACCTTCTCGACATTTGACACATCGAAACGGCCTATTGCAGAAATTTTTAGTGTGGCCAAACCTTTGGCACCTTTTACATTGAGGAATTTCTTTCTTTTTATAGGGTGCTTCAAAGTGTACTACGCTGTGGCCCAAATAATTAATTTTAAAAATATCTTTGTTGTTGTTTTTGGGTTCTAAATCAACATAAAATAGGGGAAGGGATTCCTTAGTATTACGATGCAGTACGTTCGTGACTTTCCGAACATCATGTCCTAATTTAATGATTTCCTCCTTAATATACTCCTCACTTTCAGATTGGTGCATACCTCTCAATACAACCCTATACGCCCTTTCATGCTTGAGGTTATACGTATAATGACTAATATTTTTATTAAGAAATTGTTCTCGAAGAACCTTATAAGTATCAACATCAGCCGGTATAACCTTGACCGTATGGCCAGACTTCAGTCGTTATTTTAAATTTATCAGCAGAACCACAAATTTCTTTCAAGATATTTATTAAAACATTAATCGAATTTACACCAGTAACAAAAATTGGTTCTGGTTTAATTCGAGTTTGGCTCGAAGTAGGCTCATCTAACAATTCAACATCACTAATTGCAGTGAATCTATTTGTCAACGGAATTTCGAAATCATTTGTAACAGCTGACTTTTTAATTTTAACGCTATTAAATTCTGTCTGACTATCGTGTGCATGTGGCCTCTTCTTCTTGGCCAATGGAACGGCATCAACCTGCCAGTTACTATCGAGAACACATGAACCACGAAATCTAGGATCCCGTGGACTACACTGCACGGTTTGGGATAAAACAGCTGTTTGCTGTGACGTCACATGGCCATCTCACTTATCATCCATTTTGGAAGATAGGTTAAGCGTTTAAAATAATACAAATAATAATAATAATTCAAAGAAAAATAAATAACAGTTTATAAATAACAAAATATACGGAAACTTACATGTTTTTACATAAATATACACATGAACACACAAAATAATTCAGAAAAACACCAAATACTGAAGACAACAATTAGACGCGTGTTGACACCAATAGTAAATCAGCTGGGCTCCATGTGAATTAATTAAATTAAAGTTTACAATTTTACTTTACTATAACGAGTTGTAACAGTATTTTATAATAATAATTATAATCAGGCTTATCATTTATTACTAAAAACCCTTCTAAAAGGAGCCTATAGCTTTTAATGTTTCAATGTTTTATAATATATCCCATTATAGTTTTGAATACTATTTTAAACTCACGATATACATTCGTTACCAATTTTTTGTCGTATGAAAAAATGTACTATATTTTAAAGAGTGTTTAGATTAAATTCGAATAAAACAAAAAAAGTCTCTTTGTAGGTAGTTAAAAATAATCTCTTTCAATTTAGAGATGTCACAAAATAATTGACAGGTTCAGAGCAACCAATCGTTCATTTACTTTTTAATCAAACAGAATGCGCAAACGAGGCTTAAAGCAAAAAGTTTCTACGAAGAGATGATATCAATTGTAAAGAATAAAAATGCAAATTTAGCCTGCATGAAAAAAATAATAAATCGTCCTTGACTTTTTGCCAAATATTTCCAGATTCTGTTTTGGGGAAGATAGATAATTAAATATAACAATGGGGGTGCATCGAAATGACTAGGGTTAATAATTGTGTAGTAGAAAAAACGAACCGTTCGTCCGGTGGAGTTGTTCTGGTTACCCATTTGCTCTGGGGACGTATCAATCAATCAACACTTCATGACCCAACCCTCCTAACAAAACCGACAACTAGTCAGTAGTCTCGCTGCACTTCCGCTCTTCACCCATTTACCAATCGGTACCCAACCCCAGAATATTCAATCGAAATGTTTACCTATCAACGTTCTCATTATAACTTGAAAACCTGTTGTCATTCACAAAACAATACAAATAGAATCCACACTGAATCTAAACCACCAGAAGCAGTACTGATTAATTCAGACCGGATATCAAAATTTATTGGTTTAAAATATTTCTTCTTTGTAGAAAGTAAATTTCTTTTATAAATATTTTACTTTATAAATACAGTATAAATGAAGTTTATAACCTTACCTTTAGTTGCCTTTTAAAATTAAAAAACTTACCCTCGTTTCGGTGAACCACCTTCTTCAAAGCAATATTACTAAAATTAAAAATCAAAATTTAGAATGGTCTTTCCATTCAGTCATTAGATTTTTTTAATCTATAGTTTCTAATCTAAATGACTGAATAGAAACACCGTTCTAAATTTTAATTTTAATAATGTTGCTCTGAAGTGGTACCTCCGAAAGGTGCATAAGTTTTTTAAACTTAAAAGGCAACCAAAGGTATGGTAATAAGTTTCATTTATACTGTAATTTATATTAACGGTTGGCAGGATGGATTTAAAAATTTATTTGTGAATGAGAAATTTATTATAGACTTTACGTTTATTGAAAAGCGTCAGTTTGGACATTAAAGACTACTGTGAATTTAGAACAATGATTTTCACTTGATAAATTTTTAAAGTCTAGTTTGGAATCCAACCCAAGATTATGTTATATTTAAATAATTATATATAAATGTTCCAAATAAATAATCGTTATGTTAAATATAACAAGTTTCAGGTTACTAAATTAAGGTAAGTAGTATTGCTAATGGTGAGAAAGCAATTTTCCCAATTTTCCCCCTGAGAAAGCAATTATCTAGACAGCAAAATTATAATCTGTTTTTACATTCAATAAACAAGGAAATTAAAATTTCTTAATTTGTCTACAACCGGAAGAATACTAAGGTTGGTCTAACCCGGTGGGTTAGACCAACCGGGTCTAACCCGGGTTTAGAGGGTCAACCGGGTTTAGAGGCAAGTCATTGCCTCGAGTCAGCTGTTTAACAGCTGATTTTTGGAATCCAAGGTTCCTGGTTCAAATCCTAATAAAGGTAGTTATTTTTATGCGGATTTGAATACTAGACAGTGGTTACTGGTGTACTTTGATGGTTGGGGTTCAATTAACCATACCTCTCAGGAATGGTCGGCCTGGGTCAGTAAAAGACTACATCTCATTTACACGTCATACATATCATCTTCATCTCCTTGGGTCAAGGGGTGGCTTATTGTTCTGAATTGAACAGATTGCAACGTACACAAATTAGAAATTAAAAAAAATGGTCTAGTGGTAAAGTCGTCGCCGCGAGTCAGCTGTTTTTCACAGACGAAGATTCCGCGGTTCGAATCCTAGTATAGGTATTTACTTTTATACGAATTTGAATAGTAGAGAGTGGTTACAGATGTACTTTGAAGTTTGGGGTTTAATTAAACATACTCTCTCAAAATTATCGGGCTGAGTCGGTTCAAAACTACACATCATTTACACGTCATACATTTTATCATGCTCATCTCATTGGGCCATCGGGTTGGTTATTGTTCTAAATTGTACGAGGTCTGTTCAAAAAATAACCAAACTTTTTAAATTACGCGCTAACGGGTAAATAGCGACGTGTGGTAGGCAGCTCACTGTTCTACGTCATTTCTTTTCTAAACACATGTTCTTGGATTGTTGATATCTCATTTACTTTTCGAGTTGTGTTTTTGTGTTTTTGCGTTTTTGCGACGACTTTTGTAATTTGCGACATTCGGGAGCAAAGATACAACGTGAAATTTTGCGTGAAACTGGGGGAAACTTTCACAGAAACATTTCAACTGTTAAAACAAGTTTATGGAGATGATTCTCTGAGTCGTACGCAATATTTTGAATGTTTTTTCGATTTTAAAGTGGTCGCCAGTCAATTGAAAATGTCTCTCGACCAGGAAGGTTATGATCACTGTTTTTTCCGATTTCAAAGGAATTGTGCATTTAAAATTTTTGCCTCAAGGTGAAACAGAAAATCGTGTGTACTATGAAAGCGTTTTAAAACGGTTACGTAAAAAAATTTACAAAATGTGATTAGAGCTGTGGCGAGAAAATTCATGGTTCCTCCATCACGACAATGCGTCTGCAAGTTCAGCTTTGTCAATCGTAAATTTTGTGCCAAAAATCAGATGAATGTCATGCCTCATCCTCCGTACTCACCAGATCTGGCTCCTTGTGATTTTTATTTTATCCGAAATTAAAATCGGTAATGAAAGGACGCCGTCTTCAGACTGTTGATGACATTAAAGAAAACTCGTCACAAACCTTAAACCACATCTCAAACGAAGCCATCCAGGACTGCTTCGCGAAGTGGAAACATCGCTGGGAAAAGTGTGTGAATAGGGAAGGGGAGTACTTTGAAGGGACAAGGACGAATAATATGTAAAATTTATAATAAAGACTTAAAACCAAAATTTTGGTTATTTTTGAACAGACCTCGTACAAGATTCCCACGTACTCACATTAGGGAATAAAAAAATTATCTATAATTCATTTGTCATTCTGTTGTAATAATTATTCCTATATCATCATTGTTTTATTTCATTATTATCCTATTATCAATATTATAGTTATATGTATATTTATATTGTTATATGTTATTGTTATATGTTTATAGTTATATGTTATATGTATATTTCATTATTATTTTCCTAACTTTTGAATGTTATGTCAGAAGGAAAATCACTGAATTACTCTCCTCTACATTGCGAAATTTCATGTTTGTCGTTTTTTAATAATATAATATTCCGTTCAGTTATTGGTAAATTTGTACACTTTTGAATCAAAAACAAAAGTTAAAAAAAATCTGAACTACGATAACAATAAACTTACTGGTCCGTCATCAATTGATGGAAAATGCAGATTCACAGACTTTCATTACGATATCGAATACAATGTGCATGGGGAAATACAAAAAAAATACATTATCAGATAATAAATTTTTCTTGCATCGTTCCTAATGATAACTAGTAGAAATACGTTATTTAAACTTTTAAAGAAATAATAATGTCAGAAGGGTAATTGAGCTCAATTAATTTATATTGCTTGAATTGAATCTGTTCAATATTGGACCGTCTGACATGAATTCAATACTGAAAATATTGTATTTATACAAAAAATAGCTTCACAAATGGGTTTAGTATATTTTTTAAAGTTTCATACAAAAAGAACATTTAATAGTATTTTCTAATGAAATAAATGTACCGTATAGTAATTCTGGCACTAGTATTCTTTTGAAAATTATGTTTAAAGATAATGCTATGTGCTAAATTGGTACATTCTGGTCCATTATTCTTCAAACGAATTTACTCAACAATCAATTACAGTTAACTACATTAATCTGTTTAGTTCACTGCCTTCACAATATTGGGTCTGTATTTCTAGACCATTATATTTTCTCTAAATATATAACATAATTTCATTTTATTAAAATATATTTTACATTGTAAATCAATATTTTTAACAACTTATTGTAAGCACTTCTATGCGTATTACTGATAGTGTTGTAAATTTTTTCGGTGTACACGCGGAAATGTCTTTAAATTGATGTGAGTTAACCTTCGAGCGTTCGCATGGGCGGTAAATTGGCCGCCTTTTTTCGAAAGCCGGCGTTATAATATGATGGTTGTAAACTTATGATCGGGGCTTTAAGTATTCTCTAGTTACATACTATTCGGTCTAACGACGTTCGAATCATTCCTATTGAACGCCTGTGTTGGCAGCAGTTTAGTCTCAAATTTGTTATTGTCGTGAACGTTACGTAGCGCCGGCCAAACAACCGACTAGCGAGTTTCGGTGTTCTTCTTTATGAACATAATCTTTGACCATGTAAGTACATATTGGTGCCTTCCCAAAGAAATTTACGCTTTTGTGGATCACTACAGGGAAAAACCAGCTGTAGCCGCAGCATCTACAACGAAAAAGCGACCTATTTGCTCCTGATGCGGGTCTAAAAACAAATTACAGAACTCGACTTATTTGCCATAAACGCAAAAAGCATGTGTGTAAAAATCATTCACAGCAAGAAGAAACCTGTAATCCTTGACGGGAAAATATGGATATTTTACATGAAGATATATAGAAGTTTTTGAGAAAATCTATTTTATATAATTCAATCATAAGTTTAAAGGATAAAGTTTTTACAATTTAAAAATAGTATTTTTTTCGGAAATTCACAATCTGTTATAAACAATCAGTGAATGTGATATCACAAAATTTGAGAAAAATTGACATGGTATACAAACATGAGTGGAGACACGGTCCAGTGACAGAACTCCGATGTGAATAGACAAGTGTAGCATTAAGTGCAGCATTTGTTTAAAATAGTATTTGTTTAATTAATTTTAATATTTAATAATGTTTTTTACTAGTTTTAAGTTATATACGTTTTTTAAAAAAATAAATAAAGTCTTTTCTAACAAAAATTAATAATTGTATAATAATTTTTGTTCATTTACAATGGTTACAAAATTTAATAAACAGCAAGAAACGAAATAAAACAAAGAAATAAGATTACGGCCACTTTGCCGCTTTGCGAGCGCTGGTGGGACACTTAATATCGCGAGCGCTCGAAGGTTAAAAGACAGTATTTCTGAATTGGGAAGAAAGAACGATTTTGTCAAGTTTTAGTCCTGGCTTTATTAAGTTTTATGAATGACGTAAACAAATCGCTGAACATTGATGAAAAAAACTTTAAAATAATACTGTTGCAATTTCACTGCAAGATTTACACTATTGAACATTACATTACATTTCCATTTAAAATAAAATCAGTGTTTATAAAATCCAGTAACTTTACATAAATACACACAGATAAAATTCATTTCAAATCCTAGTTTCCTTTTACATTGAAATCTAGCAATAGTGACTCAACTAACACTGTACAAGGAATATATTGAAGTAGAATCTTTTTATGAAAAGCAAGGCTTTGTAACATCAAAGCTGTGCGAACTGTAGTTCGATTTGTTTAGAGAAATTCAAAACCTTTTCTTTTTATTCATGAATGTAGTTGAAAAATACACAAGTAGTGTGGGAAAAATGTGCTTGACATCTTTTCATTCTTAAAAATAAAAGACAAAAATCACGATTCAAAGAAAGGAAAGTGTTGAAATATTTAATAAAGTGATATTAAAAAAAATTTCTGTAATTAACATTTCTGTTTAGAATAGTATTTAATGAAAAAACTGAAAGTTTAAATCGATAAATTAATTAAACCTTTCGTTATTAAAGTGTATTAATTTCTATAATAAAATTTAAATGCCTACAAAGGAAATGTAGCTACCACAAAGGGAATATTAATGGAACGTATTTACATACTACTTATTAAGCATAATATTTTTAACTTAAATTAATGATGGTAGTTTATTGTGATAATATATAAATAAAATCAACACAAATTACTTATATAATAAGGTACGTACGTAATATTTTTTCTTTATATCCCATTAAACCATTATTGAACATAACCTCCTCCAAATTTCTACACGTGTTTTGCTCGTTGCTTTTGCTGTGTCCCGTTCAATCCCACCACTTTCTTTTCAACCTAAATATTAAATAGTACACATCTATGATAGTTTATAGAAATTATGCAGTTACGTATTTAAAAATTTTACGTAAATGTATAATATTTTATAAACGGCCTTATCACAGATGTAATATCTCGATCGCTTTTGTTATTTCGTTTTTTTTTTGTGAATAGCCTACTATTTCTTTTGTATTTATTGGTATATATTTCCAGTTTCGTCTTCAAGTAGATAGTTAACTTTTTTTAATTAGCTATGTTTCATTAATTCAGCTACTTTAAAATTGTAAATTAATTAATAAGAAACAGTTGAAATTGTTGAATTATGAAAATGAACATTTCGTGAAGATAATGAAACATATTGTTGTAACAAATTTGTGATAAAAATGCTCTCTCCTGGTTTATTTCCAGTTTTTTCTTGACCACCCAAGTGAATGACTTATCAGCCTTCTTTATGCAAAACTTACCATTCCTTAATTTCAACATTTCACGTTATGTAATGTACGAGTATATTATTTTATGACAATAATAGTTTATTTATTTATTTATTCACCACTCTCTTGATGTCAACTCCCCTTGTCATCAATAAACTCATTTCTGCTTTTAAAACGCTTATACCACTTGTTAACAGTCTTCAGAGTAATCATATGATCGCCATTCTCTAATTTTAACTTATCATGAGCTTCTATGACACTTTTTTGGAACTTAAAACAATATTAATGTTAACGCGATGTTCAAAACCCATGATGCACGACAAATATGGTAAACATGACCTCACTCTTTCGATTCTGAAAGCCGACTGATAACTCACAACTTGTTGAAACTTGATACTGATTGTCTCAAAGAACCAGGCTATTGAACTTTTTACTTAAAATGGACGTAGTCTCCGCAGTTCATTCGTAGTAAAATCATTCACCGTATTTTTTGATCACGCATCGTATATTAAAAAAACAAGTACAAGTATGATAAGAGTTCATGCAAAAAACACAAAATAAAATATTATCATCAATTAGTAATAATCTAATGAAAATTTTCAAAAGAATTTTAAATTAAACAAAACTTTTTTTCAAAGGTTAATCCTTATCGTAATATTTGTTACTTAAGTCAAACACACCGTATGTATTAAGTCTAGTCTAAGTACTGTCTATATTGTCTAATAAGTTTATCGCGAAATAATTCGGATATCCGTTTAATCTTTGTTCTTATGATCTGCCAAATCGAGTAATTTCCTGTCTTACTGAGTAAAGCTCTATATCGTTATAAATATATTTGTTTGTTTGTAGTACCATGAATTCTAAAAGCTGTAGGTACGTAAAACTTTGACTTAAAATGTTCTATAATATCAATATAAAAGCATTTTCGTTGTAACCCAAAGTTTTATCCCGTACGTCCAGACAGGCTTCAAAATTTTCGCCTACAGCGTAAATTTTGAGTCAATTGGAATGTGAGCGTCTCTCAGTTAACCAAAACGTTTTACTCAGCTTCAGTTTTAACTCTCATCGTTTTCGTCAGAATGTGTTTCTTCCAGATTAATCGGAGTTGAGATGAAGCACCAGGTATTTCACGATTTGTGACTGTGGCAGCGCAATGTCTTTCATTGCTACTGATAGACAAGTTCTTCTACGAAGAGTTAATGTCACATGCACTGATTTAGTTTCATTCAAATTAATCCTCTTCTGTAACCATTATTTTTTTAAGTATACTAGAAATTTTCTCAAATACTGTGAAACTAAGTACATTTCGTATCATCATACATAATATAGGGTCAAAAAGTTCCCGGAATCGGTTAATAGAAATTGAGTGAAAGTATGTATAACATTTTAATCCTATTTTCCTTCAAAATACTCTCTTCCTGCATCTAAGCACTTATTACACCATTCATACAATCGTTGAAAACACTCCTGAAAGCCATTTTTCGAAAGTTCTATCAGCTGTTTCGTCGCATTTTCCATCACCTCTGATGAATCAGCAAAACGATGTCACTTCAATATCATTTTCAGTTGTGGACTTGTGGAAACAGGTAAAAATCCGGTGGTGCAAGATCGGAAGAATATTAAAGGGTGTTCCAGAGTGGTGACATTGTTCTTTGCAAGGCATTGTTTCGCCATTAGGGAGCGATGTGACAAGGCATTATCATGCAACAAAAACAAATCATTCAACAAAAACAAATCATTCCCTGCCCATTTTCCCATTTTTCACGCCGTTTTCGTCGAATTGTATCTCGTAACCGTTTTAAGATCTCTGTGTGCAATTCTTTGTTGATTGTTTTCCCTGTTTGCACTGGCAAGTTGTCGAACGAGCTCAACATTCTCATCTGTGGTAGAAGTGGAAGGCTACTCAGTCCGAACATCATCTTTATTGTTGTACGACTGTCACGAAAATGCTTGTGCCACTCGTAAACTGCCGTTTTTTTCATTGCATCATTTTTGTATGCTTTCTTCAGCATCTCAAGAGTCTCCGAGGGTGATTTCTCTAGCAACACATAGAATTTGATATTAACACGCTACTCTGATGATGGCATTTCACAATACGACGAAAGGAAAAAAACTACGTCTAAAATATCATACACCGCACGTAGAAAACCAACTCTAACTGCCTGCTGAAGGCACAGGGCCTCCCTAGAGTGATACCAACCTTCCAAACAAAAATTTCCTTTCCAGCAAACAAATGCTTGACTGCATGTGACCATTCCGGGAACTTTTTGACCCTACCTCGTATAACCGATATATCCCAAGCAATATTTTTAACAGAATTTTAATCTGAATAGAATTCTATTATAAATAAAACTAGGTGTTTATATAAACAATAACCTTTTCATTTCGACCGTCCTTCAGAATTGGTGAATTATCAGAGAATAGTGAACCAGTTATTTCCGCGGGAAATCGCGAGTTTAATATATTGGGTTAGTAAACACCCACGTTTGCGTATCGTACGTTAGTATTAGGAGCACATATGAATCAAATACGTTAATTCCTAAGTGGTGTAGGATGTTCTTGTTTCTTAGAATAATATTCAATCTCTTAAATGCTGCTTACTTTATGTGGTACTTAATTCAGAGTCTATTATCATTTTCCTAAAATCTCCAATATTATCTGATATGCTCACTATATCGTCTGCATATCTCAAGCGGTTTAGTTGTTCACAGTTTATGTTGTTATTCCCTTGTGATCACAATGTAAATTCCTGAATATGTTTTGGAAGGTGATTGCAAAGAATACTTATGCGTTATACTGATTGGTCCAAATTTAAAGTTATAGGCTAAGTGGTTCCATAAATCACATATTCTCGACAATCTTCAAACAGTACTGAGATTTACTTATTTTGAAACCTATTTAAATGCTGTATCCGGAAATAGAATAATATATACAAAAAGAGATTCTGCAAGAAGAAGGTAGCCGTGGCTTCGAAAATTTAGAACTTGGTATGAAGTAAGCTCAGAAGATCTATTCCACAATGTAACACATAAAGTAAACACTGCTATGATGATTACCAGAAGTCAGAATGGATAAAAATTTAAAGGAAAGGACATCTTACAGTTCAGCACATCCATAAAATTTGACCGATACACATCCAAACTTTTCTAAGAACGGAATCGTATATTGTTAGTATTTGTGTTATCAGAAGTAATGTATGCGACATCAATTTCTGTAGCACCGTTTGACAATTATCCCAAGTGTTTCTCTTAACATAAACAAAAGTGTTCAATGTTTATCACCTGTCAAATTACAGACCCAAGTACCTCACAGTCTTAGTTGTCGATATTAGCGAATCGAAGAGAAATACTCTTGTAATTTACAAAATATGCAGGCTAACAAACCTGTCCCTGTAAGCCTTATAGGCGTATCAATACTAAATTACAATCATCTTACAACTATTTTATTTACATATATATATATTTTAACTAGTACATTAATTTTTTGCTTATTTAAATAACACAATGTTTAAATAAACTTTCTTATGATAAAAACAATAAACACTTCAATAAATTAATATACAAACAAAAATTCACAAGAAAAATAATTGAGCAAATCTTGATTGAAAATAATAGCCGATTATTTATTAAATATTTTATAATTAAAAATTAAAATGACTGAAACGTAGCAAACTTAATAAATAAAAGGAAAAAGGAGGAGTAGAAAGACATTATTTAAAGGTTATTGATGTGCTTCAGTATTTATTTGTATGCCCCAGTTTTTTAACCATTCCTCAAGGAGATAAATATGATGTTGTAAATTTACAGAAGTTCGCGTCTCATTGACAGAGAACAAAAATATTAATTTTTTTAAACATGGAACAATAGAAACGAAAAGTTTAAAGAACTTGATATTTTGTATCCGACTTTTTTTAAAAGACTGTTTTTTTTATTTTGAAGGACTTTTTTTAAACATTATTAGTGAAATTCACAACTGTTACTTGTAAACAACCAGTGAGTGCAATGGTGGATGATAGAGTAAACGACAAATGGGTTACGTGAACGGAAAGCATCATCAACTGACAGATCTTCGATATTTTATTTAAGATATTTCAGATAATAAACACAACTCAGACAATAGACTTAAACTGCTGTACAAATTTATGTCTCGACTTTTGGTACCTTCAATTAAGCAAAGACTAACAGTAAACAAGTCCCTTCTTTGGCAAATTTGGATGTACCTCGGTAAAATTATGAGCAGGGTCAACCGGGAGTGATAGCTCGGGTTTAGGGGTATCTATCGACGACAATATAAATTCAGAATTCCTATGGTAAAAGACGTTTTCATTGAAATTTATCAAAACTTCCACAATATATTTTTTTCTAATCTAAACCGATTATAAGCATTTTCCCCCATCATTAATTTATCAAAGAACGTTCAAAGGCGAAAAAGGAGGAAATGGAGCAGGGATCTGGTGTTTTAGACACTTTATATCTATATGAATAAAATTGTGATTTTGTCTGTACAATTTTTCAAAATGTACCAAATTTTGTTTCTACGCCAGATGTACCACGTAAACACCAAAAAATAAGTTCAGCTGAATTTTTGTCTGTTTGTATGTTACGGCATCACGCAAGAACCGCTAAACCAAATTCAATGAATTTCGGTATTTAGGTTCTGGACATAATCAAAATGAAAATAAGCTATAAATCTTTTTAATATCACAACTGAAATGACAGAGTTAAGAGGGAGGGGTAAACAAAAAACTACGAATATCTCCGTTAAAAGTCAATTTATCAAAAATGATATATAATCGAAATTCAAAACGTTTAAAGAAGATTAAGTTTTATCATGTAAAGTTTTTCATTGTCATGCATAATAACGGATATATTACCAATTTAAAAAAAAATAAACCAAAATTTTTAGAATATTAACGTACAAAATAAGCAGAACAATAAACACAGGGCTACGCGCCGGTAAAACCCGCATTCGTTGAGTTAGTTATTAACCTACCTACCTATTTACTACCAGTACCATACACTACTACCAGTACTATACAACTTTTCTCGGTCACATTGTCAAAAATGAATCAGTCGTCTTAATAGTGGTCACCATCGTGGAGTGTTCCTATTGTGATTTACCTTTAATTTAACGGTATCATAACAGTAAAATTTTTCTTGCTCTGAAGCGACTAATTAAATTTCCTACAGTTACATTATACACACAGAGTTTTGTGAGTAAATCTCACAGATTTGTGATTTACCTTCCATTTATTGCAAAAATAATAAAGCGCTGCATATCTTAATTTAAAAACACCAAGATCTCGCATTTATTTTACGTTTAACTATTTTTTTTCATAAGTAATAATGCTCCGAATAATAGAAAACAGGCAGAGATGGCTGGCACATTTGGAAAGAATGCCTGATGAGCGTATACCTAATGAAGTGTGGAGGTATAGGCCGGTTGGCCGAAGAGATATTTAAAGACCCAGGAAAAGATGGTAGCTGTCCTTAAGAAAATTTCAAAAAAAAAACATTGAGACCGGAACAGGCGATTTGCCTAAACCCTGTAGTGAATAATAATAATAATAATAATAATAATAATAATAATAATAATAATGCTGACGTTTAAACTGACGTTGCGATAGATAACAATGAATAGTTAAAGAATATCAGACCTGACAGGGATCGAACTCGGTACCCCAACCTACCAAGGAAACCGTTCGAAGAACGGGTACTTTAGCTAGTCACTTATAAATAATTGATAAATAATAAAAATAAATAATTTCTTAAATTCTGTTTCTACCAACTGGAAGAAATCACATATCAATAATTTTACGGTGTAAAAATTATAATTCACACAATTCGAAATATCTGTATAAAAATAATAACATAATATTTAATTAATTTGTGAATAATAATTAACACTCTCATAATTATTTCATTAACGCAGTTTAAACATACATACTGCAATACATATATGGTACCCTACCAATAATTCTCTAAAACAAAGTAATACGTATTCAAAATTGTGGAAATCCATAATATTGTTCAACGTATGATTAATTCTCCAACAACAATGTATTCACAGTAGATATATTAAAATGTATTAACATATTATTCAAATTTCCACTACAAATTTGAATAACGAACAAGACATGAAATCGATATTTATATCATGATAAAGTATATGATACTAACTATTGCGAGTAATTTATTATAAATATTAAATTTTCTTTGATATTTAAAATCTTCTACTGAACCTAGATGAAAGTTAAGAACACTTAGATCTCTGGTATTCTTTCCAGACGTCTTAGCAATTTCTTTTATGTCTCAGTACCAAGTTTCTACCTTCATTACCCTAATCCTTAAAGTATTTTTCTCAGTATAAAGTAATTTATTATTATCTAAAAATGTCTTACTAGTTACGTAATTATTTTCAAGATATATCATTAAAAAATCTTATTTAATTAAATTCAACTATTCTTTTTACTTTCTGTTTTTATATGAATATATCTGTAAAGATATGTATAAAGGTCTTAACTTGAAAATAGTCATTTTCCAGGAAAAGCGAATGAAAATTTGAGACAGTATATAAATTTTTACTATAGTTACTTAAGTCAGGAGTTTGCCTTTAGTTTCTTGTCATTTCGACCACTTCAAACTTATTTTTTTCCAGTTGATCACAGCAATTGATATTGGTGAAATAATAAACTACTATTGGTATAAAGGTTAACTCAACTGAAGCCATTTTGTACAGCTAAGCAGTACTGAGAAACTAAATCTTAACTAAATAAACTACTGTTGGTATAAAGGTCTTAACCTTTTGTACAACTAAAAAAGGCTGAGAAACTAAAATATAAAGGTATAATTTACAAATAAGACCTTTATACCGTTACGCGAAGAGAAAATTTTCATAAAGCCATTTAGACGAGACAACATAGTAATCCACTTCAGGAGTTACCTACACTTAAGCCTTTGTACCAATTAAAAGAGAAACTTTTTCTAAACTGAGTAGTGCACTTAACTCAAAACCAACAATTTTTGACTTAAGACCTTTATACATAACACCACAGATATAGGAAGGAAAGTATTGTTTTCATGTCGATTTTTCAAAAACGACATAAAAAATCAATTTTTTTAAGATTTCGGAAAAGTGTGTAATCAAATTTATAGGAAATAAAAAAATCTACGACTTTTATTTAGAGCATTTTTCTCTACAGACCTAGTATAACGTAAAAGAGTGATTTTCCGTATTTTTAAGCCAAACTGAAGTTGATTTTCATTTTTCGTCTTTCACTCATGATTAAAATTAGGTTGTGTTTATGAGGTTAGTTTTTTGTTTGTTTCTAATGTTAGGTTATATTGTTAATTATTTGCATTGGCAAGAAAAAGTTGTGTGAGTGTTTCACACCAGATTTTTTTATTTTAAAGCCACGTAGGACAACATAAGTTCATTAAAGAAGAAACAACTTATTTCAATTTTTGTTGTGTTGGAGTACTTTTCCAGGCGTTTCATTCCTTGATTCTTCTCCAGTATTCCTTCAATCTTTCTGATCTCTTCTGGTGTTCTTTGTCAGAATACACGATTTTCTGTCGTCTGGTTGGTCTTTTCTGTTCAAGTCTTGTGTTGTTCAGTTTGTGATAATTTTCGAATATTATTCAGGTCTCAAGTGAAATTTGAATTTCTTTCATGCTCTTTTCAATTTCTTTGATTCAGTGGGGTTGAGATTCCTGTTTAGGAAAAAGTTGATGATTTGTGTACAGATTCTGGCGGGTCAATCCTGAAGAGATGTACATAATACATACTCAACTATACTTTATATATAATTAATTACACACATTAAAGTATTTTTTTTACAATATTAGTATTTGTCCTGATATTTTTTTTATTTTTACTATTTTTGGAACAGCAGAATAAAGTACCATTAAAGAATTCAGGTCTTTCAATAACAATTTCTGAGGATAAATAGGCCTACTTGGGATTTACAATCTCAATGAACGGAAGTACGGAGGAGGAAATAAAGAAAAATTAAAGTAAGCAAGATAATCGATAAGGCAAAACTTAACTCTGTACTTTCGAATAAACGTATGTCATTAACAAAAAAAAAAAAGGCTTTTCAAAAAAATACTACACAGCGTAATGAGTATTTTGCGGACGAGAGTGAAATGATAAGTAGCCTAATAGAAATAGAGGTTAGATTAATATCAAATACAGAACAAGGTGATGTACTGTACACGACAGCCCATAGGACACGTGGAAGATAGGGAGTTGTCTATAATACTTGTAAGATACTATTTTTTACTTTCTCTTGCCTATATGAATATATAGGAAGGAAAGTATTGTTTTCATGTCGATTTTTCGAAATCGAGTTTTCACCGGATCTATACGTTTTCAGACCCCCTGAACCCAAAAAAACATGTTTTTAGCGATTGGTCTGTGTGTGTGTCTCTGTGTGTGTGTGTGTGTGTGTGTGTGTGAGTGTGTGTGTGTGTGTGCGTGTGTGTGTGTGAACAGAATATCTAAAGAACGGAACATCGTACGAACTTGAAACTTGAAACTTAAGTTACATATCACTACCGGACCCGACACGAACATTTTCATCAAAATCGGTCAACCGTAAGTAGTAGTTTATTCGTATAATTTTTCACTTTTTTGCGATTTTCTCAAAAACTAGTCCTACGATTTTTTTAAAATCAACTGGTTTACTACATTTTTTTATGCTCTACAATATAGGGTAGGCGCCATGTTTGCTGAAATTCTGCTTGAGGCTGTTTTTTCGTAAAAACATTTTCTTTTTAAGATTGCGGCTTTAATATGCATTTTAGCGCAAAACGTTATATAATAAAAGTTGTAGAGAATGTAAAATTCTACAACTTTTATTTCAAACATTTTTTTGTATAACGCTTAGTTTAGCGGTAATTTGCGATTTTCTGTTTTTTTTCTCACGAAAACGTGAGAAAAATCGATTTTTTTAACATTTCGGTCTTAGTATGCATTTTACGACAAAAACGTATATAATTAAATTTATAGAAAATTAAAAGATCTACAACTTTTGTTTAAAGCATTTTTCTCTACAGAGCCTAGTTTAGCGTGAAAGCGTGATTTTCCGTATTTTTAAGCCAAACTGAGTTCGATTGTCATTTTGCGTCATTCACTCATGATTAAAATAAGGTTATGTTTTTGAGGTTAGTTTTTGTTTATTTCTAATATTTTATTAATAATGTTAGGTTTATTATTAATTATTTGCATTGGCAAGAGAAAGTTGTGTGAGTGTTTCACATCAGATTTTTAAACTATACATAATTCATTCTATTTATAAGAAAAACAATGTGATGCATGGTCAGCCAATAAACAGACTGAAGCTCATGACTAGATTGATAGTGACAGAACTATTTCTCACCTTCGGCCATTATTTATTCCTGAAACTCATTTGTCAATATTCAGTGCTATTATGTATGTAGTTAAAGGCATGAATAAAGATGTAGCCACTAACTTCTTTGTTATTATAAGTATTTTAATAGAAAAAATGTAGACTTGTTAAATAATTAATAAAGAACGAAAATAACCATAAAATTGGCTCTGTATAGTAGAAATATTTTAAAAGAATATATTTTATAGTAGGCCTAACAGTTAATAATTTTTTCCAAAAAAAAACGTTGAACAAATATTTGCAAAACTAATATAGAAAACCTATTATAGAAAGGAAAGAAAATTATAACACTATAATTATTTATTTTTAATGGTTCGTGGAGAAAATCCGAAGAAAAATGTAATAGGGGAGTTGTAAAAGAAACGATAGGAAAAGTGTACAGAAGTTAGAAAACGGGATGAAAAAAGAGAAAAGAATAAAAATTGCGTAATAATAGGAATAATAACACAATGTTTATCTCCTCAATATTACGCTTCATTAAACTTTAAATAACTTATTGCCGACACTGAAAACAAAAATAGACTTTTCTTACATTTTGGACGTTGAATAATTTCAAAGAAGCTTAAAAAATTTTCAAGTAAGAATGGAAAAAGCCAGTGAAGAAAATGCAAGAGTGATTCTGAAATAAATATAAGTAGTAACATGAAATGTGTTATCTACAACAACGGCAACTTTGAATAAATTATTTCGTTTCGGTTAGCTTAATAACAAAAACCCATTACATTACTTGAAAATAAAAAGTACGGCAAACCAAACTAGTTGACAGGTAACTAAGAGTATGATAAAAATATTAAAATAAAAATGTTGCAGAATCGTTAACTACCCTTTATCTTGTAAATATATCTTCGGCCATATTTTTAATTTCCAGCATATAGTTATTTTGATCAAACTAACTTTGATGCAAATTTTTTACATGCGTTAGAAAAAAATGTTGAGTATGAGTATTTTGTTTTCTATAATACTCAACAACAACCTTTCCAATCCAAACTATACCATATTTTAAAACTCAGTAAAAATGTACAAGTTGAAATGAATTTCATCAAAAAAGTTAGAGCAGTTTTTGAAAATTTTGTATATTTTTTATTTTAATCGTAGGAAAGTTTACTTGGTTTTAGAGACTGCTCGGCTAATTCCAAAAAAGATGCGGGAATTGGTAGAGGGAACCTTGGTATACAAATGTCTGTTTAATCAGTGAAGCAATTTTAGTTTCAGATTGAATCAATACACTCACACTCGCGCGCGGACACACACACCTCAACTTTTTTTAAATCTTTAAAGTAACAAATATAAAACAAACTAAAAATAAAATAAAACGAAGAAATAGTATATTACTTACGTAAAATATTATAAAGAAGTCAATATTGGTTAGACATGAAGACATTTAAACTTACAGAACGTATTTTATCTAAAGTATTACTTCTAAAGTACAATAAAGGATTAAAGGTTAAAAGAAACATTAAAACCAACGGACAAAATATTGACACATTCAGTATCAACCACATATTTTCATTTGAGAGGAAGTAAAAAAGTGAATAAAAGAAATTCTAAAAGTTTCTTTGGAAATCCCTTGGAAAAAATTTGAAGTATATCTCAGATATACATACAAGAAAAATAACCAAACGTAATAATGGTGACACAAGCAAGCAGTAAACATCTAGCATCCAAAATATCTCCAACACAAAATCGATCGTTTTGCAAATAATCGGATTTGGTTTCCGTAGAATTTCGACTGAATTTCTGCATAACAAAACATTCAATTTTATCAACTATAAGTAAAATGTAGTAAGTTACATCTTAAGTTATTTTGCCAATAAATCGGTAAATTTAAGTTAATTATTATTATTAAAATAATAAGGTGAAAGACAAAATTAAGTAATTTGGATAAAGAATAAAATCAAAAAGCAAAAAATTAAAATTAAAAGTACAATATTATTATCATAATACTGTGTTCTTTAAGATGATTATAAAATACCATAAACAGTACAATAAATCTTCTTTATTTGTTACTGACTTTATTATATCTTTGTACTCGTAGATTTACAAGTAAATATATTGCAACCATGATACAATTTTAATAACATGAACGTGATGAAGAAGTAGATCACCCATCGACCGATTTTGTTATATTTTTTAATTTGATTCCGTATTAGTATTTACATTTTGCATTTCATTTATCTTAATTTTTAAAGAAGCAACAAATCTCCGTTCCAATTTCTTTTTAGCCATGTTGAAAAGTTTTTTGGTTAAAAACTGATCTAGTAGTCCCGTTTTTATCATTTTTAAATCTTTTTAATTTTCTGTGGAAATTTTGTTAGAATTGTAATGATGGTATTTTGTAATGTTGATGGCAGCTCTATTTAATTCAATTTCTCAGAGGCTAGCAATGAGTCAACGTACATTGGTAGCTAGTAATATATTTTTTTTAACAAAGTGGAATTCTTTTGCAATTAGGGTTTTTAATGTAAATAAAAACTGCGAGCAAAGACGACAAATTTTTGAATAATAACGTTATTAGAATTAAAAAAACACAAACAACCCACCAGGTTGGTCTAGCGGTAAAGTCGTCGCCAAAATCAGCTCTTTAACAGCTGATTTTCGGAGACGAAGGTTCCTGGTTTAAATCCTAGTAAAGGTAGTTACTTTTATACGGATTCGAATGCTAGACAGTGGTTACCGGTGTACTTTGATAGTTGGGGTTCAATTAACCATATTCTGTCAGGAATGGTCGGCCTGAGTCTGTACAAGACTACACCTCATTTACACGTCATACATATCATCCTCATCTCATTGGGTCATGGGGTTGCTATTGTTCTGAATTAAACAGATTGAAACGTACACATATTAGGAATTTAAAAAAAACAATTAAAAAGTAGCAAAAAACATTCTACTGAATGTGTTTTATTTTTCATTCTAAGAACATTATTATTCATTAGTGTTTAAAGATAGTCTAGACTCTGAACAAAAATTAAAAGTACAGTTGACTCTGGATTGCGCATTAATATCTTGAAACATTTAAGTGTTTGAAGCTGAAAATGACTATGACCATGATGGAGATGGTAATAATGCCGATTATGATTTATGACGGTGGCTAGAGTAGAAGTAGAAAAAATTAAATGATTAAAAAAATTGTAAAAGTAAGCCCAATGTTTCAAAACGTTCCAGTTTGTGAGTATCTTCGCTGATGTCGAGGAGGTAAATATAGAGAAAGGAATTTTGCTTCTCGCTACGTTGTTAATAATATAAAAGCCACTAATATAAATTCAAAATCCTACAGTCAATGAACACTGAGAATGTGATTTTTTTGAAGAAATGTTTTCGTTAAACATCACAGGTAAACACATTAGGCATTTTGCTACAATTCCGGAATACTTCCTTAATTATAAACATGAAAAGAATTTTATAGTAAAGTGTACACAACATACTATTTGAAATTAACTTCCAGAGTTATTTATTTATAATACTTTTATCATTAAATTCTTAATCAGATTTACTTGTCTAAAATATTTTATTTACATGAAATTATAAATTAAATATAATCAGCAAAATCAAATTTATGATAATAATACTGAAAACTACATTGAATCCAACTCTTTTAAACAGCTTAAAATGTAATATTTAAAACATTCCAGCTCTTCAATCCAAATTTTTAATAATAAAATTACAAGTTCCTTTAACAAAATTTCAAATTTAGCCCTGCACAACGGCCTACCTAAACATTTTGTTTGGGAATGAAGTTGCTCAATTGACGTATATTGTATTATCACACTACATTGTGGTAATATCTTGCATATACAATCCATTTCGAATAACTGATCCATTGGTTAATTAGGGAAGCCGGATTTTTGGGACAATTCTTTCAAGAACAAAAATAAAACGATATTTTACACTGATAAGTATTACGTTTATTCGGCCATTAATGCCGCTTATTGCGGCCAATCCTATGTATGTGGTATATAGTAGTATATGGATTATTAAAACTATTACGGGCCAGCGACGAACAACACGTGGTTCTAAGCACAAGATAAGATAATGGGCATGATAGTGGCAGTTAACATTTTGACAGAGAAACAATAGTAATCACAAATTAGTAATAAAATTGTAGTTATTACAGTAAGCCTACAATATGTATATAACGCGATTCATAAATTTCAGTGAGTCATATCCACTAGTTATGCCCAACCTTACAAGCTGTATAGGTTTCTTGCAATAAAATATAGTTAGTTGCCACGTCTTGTCATACGTAACCTGTACGTAGAACGTTCGTAATTTCATGTTCCTCATTAGTTTTTGTGATTTCATGATTGTACTGTAACACACTTTTGTGTTCCTGGCTGGTTGTTTTGTTATCTGTACGCATATTTTTTTTATTTTTTCTAATTCCCATTTGTTTCATAACTTTTGTTAACATTTGTATACGTAGGCGTACAGTAGACCCTACTAAAACTATCAACGTCTTAGTGATTTAAAATGCCGCGTAAAGATATTATGACTGTGTGAACGAGTAAAACTTCTGGACAAAATAAAAACATACCCACCAACGACTTAAGCCAGCGTAAACTATCGGAACTAACCAGTGTACTGAAGAGTACGATAGCTTGTATCGTGCTCCAAGAAGATAAAATACGCCAATAGGGGAATCAAAAAAAATCATGAAACATCTCAGGAAAGAAAACATGAAGGAAAGGACCCACTTGTTGAGGAAGCGCTGAATTAATGGTTTGCCGTTGTAACTTCGCAAGGTGTTAGTGTCAATGGTTTAACACTTAAAACCACGGCAAAAGGTTTTAATAAAAATTTTAATCATTGTTCTGATACCCTTTTATTGTTTCGTATGTATACGGATAAAACTTGTATGTAAAATGTGTGTGTGTGATATGTTTAATAAAATATAGTATCGTACACGCAACAGTTTACGAATTCGTTTATTAGGGCCAGCCGTTTGTTGAGCCAAAGTGCTCCGGTCCCGATGAGTCCCAATCATCCGGAATTGTCTTTATTTCTATGTGTAAAATAAAATTTAAAAATTCAATAATTAACTCAGCTGTCATAATAACGCATCAGATTTATTCATTCATTATAATATAGTATCGTAAAAGTAACTAAAATGGTAACTGCCTTAAAATAGTATCTTTTAAGGTATTTTTCAAGTCGTTTTATACATTTCTAAAAGAAATAGTATAAGTAAGATGGATAGGTAACAACAAAAACAATAAGAAGTAACGGTCGTTGAAGATGCAAAATAGTCAATGCGGTTTGTCGTTTCCGTTCATGTAATTGCAATATCAAAAGTTAGCGAATTAAGTGTTTGGTGGGATACAGTCGAATGATAACCAAGATTAATTTTGCTAATTGCGTACAGATCCAACCCAACAAATATCAGCAATTAAACGTTACAGGGACAATTACTAAATGGAAATCGTTTGCCGAAACAAAGGAATAATATTTCCCTTTGTTGGCAATATTGTACAACGTAGTCATCAAAGGCCAGGAAGGGATTCCTTACAACTTAACATCTGAAATTCTATTTAAATTTTAATTTTACGTCACCTACAACTTTTCTACATTGAATTCGCTGGAAACATTTTCACATATTTTAAACACAAAATTACTCCAATACTATTGAAGCAATTTCAACTCCGTTAAATCATTTGACCAATTATTTATTGATAAATTCCTTGCAGATTTATTAAATTTAACTGGTTTTGTTATTATTCATTAACTTTTAATGATTACTACATTTAAAATTGAAGGTGTTGGAAATATCGTGTCATCGAGAAAAGTTGCATCCATTTTAAAAAATTACAGTTTAAAAACTACGGGAGATAAATTCATAATTTTTTTGCTGTAAGCAGAAAATATTTAAGTTTTTTGTTGGTACGACTGTACTGCAAGTTGAACAAAATGAATTGGAAAAAAAAAACATTAAAATAATTTGGTGGAAAGAAGGCACGCCTCCACATATCAATCTTTCAGTGCGCCACTCCCTCAATGAAAGGTTCCCTGACCGATAGATCGGTAGGACCAGTCCTGTGCGTTGGCCTCCGAGGAGTCCAAATTTAACCCCACTTGATTTTTTCTTCTGGGGTTATGTTAAAAATTATGTCTATAGTGAGAAGATTTGAAATGTGAATCCTTTATGAAACAAGTATAAGTATAAGTTTATACAAACTTATTAAAGTATGTAAAAAACTTTAATACTTTCTGTTTATAACAAAAAATTTATGATTATATCTCCAGTAGTTTTTAAACTGAATTGTTTTAAAAATGGATGAAACCTTTCTTGATGACCCTACCAACAATAAACTGCTCAAGTAAACATTTTTTACAAATTTTTAAAATTTTAAATGTCAAACGTGTTTATACTCACAATCCTTCATTGACTTCGTTTACAACAGTTTCTTATTTTTTTTTTACTTTCTCTTGCACTAGCCCCTATATAAAAGAGAAAATATAAAGAGAAGAAAAGCTCCTACTTTGGTTTCATTTCAGTTTTTTAAAATCAAGGTTTTACAGAAATAAAACACGTTTTGAAGCCCCCTAAACCCCAAAAAACATGTTTTTAGCAATTAATGTGTGTGTGTGGGTGTGCGTGCGTACGCGCGAAAAAAAATCCCGAGAACGAATTATCATACGAAGTTGGAACTAAAAACAATTATCTTGGGGAGGGCAAACTATCGAACTTTAGAAATAACTCCGATCTTCAACAATTAAATCATCTTTTGAAACCACTTGTTATTAAATTTATTGATTGTTAGAGTACTTTTAATTAACATCTGTTAATACGAAGTATATTAACATGATAAGATTTGTTATGATAGGCTACTAGAAAAGAATGGATTTATTGAGCAAATTTATTCATGGTAAAAACGGAGACTATTTCGAGTAACTTTGTAATTAATGAACACTTTCATTCTTAGTATTCCATTTTTATTTTTGTTTTCCGAATTTAATAAAACAGTTGATAAAGTTAAAAAGCTGTAATTGCCAACTTATTAAAAAAAATGATTTAATTCTGTACAGTAACGTAAATTTTTGTAACAATTCAGAATGGTTTTGCAATTAATAAAGTCAGATTTTAAATGCATTTGTTTTATTTACGTTAAATAAGTTTTCCAGGAATTTTATTTTTTAATCTGTTAAATTAAAAATGTAATGATTTAATTAAGCATTTAATAAATTCATTTTGCGTTAAACCTTAAAAATGTTCTTTTCAACCCATATTTTTTGTGTTTTTTTGTCAGATATTGTTATTAATATAAGAGATACAGTTCTGGGACTAAATTTGTTCAAATTTTTTTAAAACAAAATCTACATAAATTTATTACATTCAACCTACCCATTAATTGTGGCTCTGGTAATTTTATTACCACTTCAATTAACTTTTTTAGGGGTAGCTGAAATCAAGGCAAAGCATTTTGCTAACTGTAACTCAATAATGAAGTATTTTTGAACACATGTTTGTAAAAAGTTTAAATGTTTCCTCTAATGTGTCTACATGTTTTTGTTGCTTGTGAAATGTGATGTTTAACTAGCTACCGACCTTTGATTCAGGAGGCTAGAACGACACTATATATTCAAGATTCTTTTTTAACAAGTTAGCTCCATCGTATCTGCGATGCCACGTTATTTCACACAAGTAGGAGCCTATCATAGAACGGTGGATTCCGCATTTTACTTTGTTTCGTCGTTTTGCAATCATCAAGTGGCTTTTTACAGTATGCTTCCTCACAAAATCAAACTGCATTGAGGAGTTGACGCGGACACAACAGGGCACAATAAGCAATAAGCTTACCTTATCTGCATCGTGAAAAGTTATTTGTAAGATTACTTGCTTATTTAATAATGAGCAATCAACCAAATATATCCATGTAGACACATAACAGGAAAGATCCTAAAGTTTTTTCTAATATTTTTAGGTCTAGATTCAGATCCCAAGAGAAAACATACATTGCTGTTAAGAATCACCCTGTACAAGTAACAAAAAAACCGATACTGATTTTTTTAACTTCTATAACTGACATTATTCAAGAAACACAACAAGTAATCAATAACATTGTCGCAAAAAAAGATCGGGTGACTGAAAATAAATAGGCGAAAGATTAATTTACTTTTCTTAAGACATATGACAAAATAATAGAAAAGAAAGAACAGAATACATTCTGTACTACCATTAATAAAAAAAACTCAGTAAGAAATAATTTAATGTAAGTAATTGTAAAGGACTTTCTACATTTTTCAATGAACGTGGACGTTTATCTTATCATGGCTACAGAAATGAAACTGAAACAATTTACAATGATTTATTGCATCAACTGTAAATTGATTACATCTAAGTAACTACAAAATACATGAATTACTTGATTAAATATAAATGTAGAACAATTGGTCAGCACTTAAAACTAATTACAATTACACGTAGAAAGTTCTTCATGATCGTCACAAACTTCAATAGAAGAATTCTCATTAACAAGGGATTAGAAGTTGTAAGTGTGGAGGGATGCATAACGGAGGTAGATAATACATGGTGGGGAATGAACCAGTTATTTAATAGAACTTCACTGCAGAAGAGAGCAACATTAATTGAAAACTAGCTAAAGTACGCGTTCTTCGAACGGTTTCTTTGGTGCTGTGGACGGTCTGTTGGTTTACCGAGTTCGATTCCTTGTCAGGTCTGATATTCTTTAACTACTCATTGTTATCTACCTCCTTTCAACGTCAGCATTATTATTTATGAAAAAAAATAGTTGAACGTAAAATAAAAGTGAGATCTTGGTGCTTTTAGATTAAGATATGCAGCGCTTAATTATTTTCATAATAAATTAAAGGTAAATCACAATAGGAACACCACGATGGTGACCACTGTTAAAACAACTGATTCATTTTTGACAATGTGACCGAGAAAAGGTGTATAAGGTATTGGTGGAATGGATAGGTAGGTAACTGACTGTATGAATACAGGTTTTATCGGCTCGTAGGCCTGTGCTTATTGTACAAACTGTTTATTTTTTGTGTTAATATTCTTCTAAAAATATTGGATTATTTTTTTTAAATTGGTAATATCTCCGTTATCATGCATGAAAATGGAAAACTTTACATTATCAAACTTATTCGTTTTTAAACGTTTCGTAATTTCGAATATATAAAATCTTTTGATACATTAACTTTTAACGGAGATATTCGTAGTTTTTTGTTCACCCTCCTTCTGAACTCCCCTATCACTTTGTGATATTAAAATAATTTATAGCCTATTTTCATTTTGATTAGGTCCAGAACCTAGATACCGAAATTTATTGAATTTGGTTCAGCGGTTCTCGCGTGATGCCGTAACATACAAACAAACAAAAATTCAGCTGAACTTTTTTCGGTGTTTACGTGGTACATCTGGCATAGAAACAAAATTTGAGGAATTTCGAAAAATTGTACATACAAAATCATAACGTTATTTATATAGATTTTCACAGTATTTTTAAAAACTATGCCCATAACAGGCAGGTGGAGTGTTAAATTATTTCCATTCCATCCGTTATTTCCAGGTCTACACAAAATAGTTCTGTTTCTTATTACATGGTCAGTTAATTATAAGACTCAACTAATTAGGAACATAAGAGGTAGAGGTGTAAAAGACACTAATCAGAGTTATCTCCTCTGAGAGTAATGAATTTCATTATACAGTCAGAGCCTGTGGTGAATGAAGTTAGAGTGTCATTTGTAGGCTACGGTGGGTAGATGCTTTTCAGAGGATCCTGTATCCTGATAAGCATTCTTTTCCTTCAAGTAAGGAAGGCATTGTAACCTCCCTACTCCACTTACTTTACTTAGCAAAGCCTCTAAAGGTTCAAACTAGCCTTTCGGTTGATGACCTAAACAACACTTAAAAACTAACGAAATACAAATTCTTTCCCCGTTTATTATCGTTGTAGTTGATGATGACCTGATTAAGACTACGACTCCACAGACAGAATTTTACTGCTTAATGAAGTATTTTCTACTGCGTTTCAAATGGGGCTCTACAAGCAGTAAAATTCCTGCCTGATAAAAACAGTAAAATATTTGCTTTTATGAAACTGAGGTAAAAGAACTGCGTCTCTACTACTTTACCTGGCTTAAGCACCTAAACTAAGATTCTTAACATTTATAAATACAGTTATTAAATTTTATAAATTAATAAAAAAATTAATTTCGTAAATAATTTATGCATTTATAGAATGTATTATTATCTGGTAACTTTATTTCAAAACGACGAGGCTTAGTATGAAAAGTGCTGTAATATTAGTGTGCTTCCATACCGACAATTTCGTGAACGTCAGTGATGCTCACATCCTATGATAACGGAAAGGTAAAGCAAAAGAAAAATCTTTCTTTCGTGCACCCATATTAGAATTGTAGTTCGTATAAGTTTCATTTCTAGGGTCGTACAACATGGGAAAGTTCTCGATCTGTACAATTATATTCCGTTTTACGATAATGCACAGCAATGGGTCGTAGAAATTTAAGAGTAACAGTAAAATCATTAGAGATACTGCTTGAGGAGGCAGTAAGTTGGATCTAAATTCTGCTTACGTGATGGAGCCTATCGTCGCGAAGTAAGACCTTGAAGCTGTGAACCTCAATCATAAAAAATAGTATTGAATGATTTAAAGCGGAAAACATGCGCTCTTGAAAGGGCGAGAAAACTTTCTTGTGGAACCCTAATGTAATAGAGGTATAGATAGAGCCCATCAATCAATAAGAAATAATTACGAAATTACGGCATTTGAAAATATGTACAAAAATCGGAAGCTAGTTAAACCCTTAAAATAAATTATTTTTCTTCATCAGCAAACAGTTTTTCTTTTGTATTTGCAGGGTAAAAAACACATATTATTCTCTGGTATTTTAATGTTTTCACAGAATACTTAAAAATTTGTAAATAAAGAATCTATTTAAATAGATTTAGGCTTATGTGTATTTTTATATACACATAAAATTATGTATTTATAGGCCTATTATTGTGTATATTATTTATGTAGCTTTCCATACGGTTAACATAGTATTTGTCTCAAACACCATATCTATTTTAGCAGTCTATTCCCAAGCTCTTGATCATACCAGTACGAGAGATCAACGTAATCGCTCTCCGCTGAAAGAATCAAAGCAGCTACAATTAGAGCGTCTACCAATCAGATAACGACTTTCTTCTGATTGGTTGACGTTCACTTGCTATTCACTGCATGACGCGACGCCGTACAATAGCTACCACCGCGCGTGATAGCGTCGACCAATCAGATAACGACTGTCGTCTGATTGGTTTACATTCGCTCGCTGTTCACTACATGACATGACGCCGTAGTTACCACCGCGCGTGGAGGTAGTAGCTTGCTATCCTCGATAGAAGGATACTGAAACTGCCTTTTCAGAATCATCAATGTTAAAGTTTTAAAGTACTTCCTCGTGTTATTATCAACATCTGATGATTGGATCCGTAATACTGTTTTCTTTGGAGTAATTTGAATGTATTAATCTTTAATAAATCGTCCAAATCCATGTACACATACAGATCCGCTGTAGTTTGATCCCAGCTGTTGCTGTTGTCAGTAAATAAGGGATTTGTGAGCCGTGATAGGTAAAAAGAAGGAACTATTTTTACAATCGTTCTTGAGCTATTAGACTGTTTGAAGTTCCCATCGCCGTCCTTAGGGACAGTTGAGAACTACTCGGTAATCTATCTATCTTTCTATCTAATCTATCTATCATTGGTTACCAATGAAAATAAAGAAAATTAACGAAAAATATTTTATATATAAACTTTAACTTTTTTATTCAGTATCTTTATCAAACTTTAGTGTTAGCATAGACTTATTTACACTAAGAAAGAACCAATGAAGTTTCTTAACAGTGAATGTAAATAAATAATTAAAAATAACTAAAATATTAATAAGTTTTTCTACTTGGGTTACAAATACCTTGCTTGGTCATTAGCGATTACTATGGGTTTTGGTTCTGTAACGGTGGATTTTAACGATTTAAATTCTCCAGACCGGAATCGAACACGGGACCTTCCGCTTTGTAAGCCAGCTACTATACTACGTCACGGATGCGGTCTAATTATATTTTTATCATTATTTTCTTAATTTTTAAAATTAACTAACTTTAGTTTGTAAAATAAATTAATATTTTTTTTAAAAGGTAAGCCTAGATTATAGAAAAAAACATCAAAGAGATCTTAAAATAAAATTAAAAATATTTCACGAACGGATGCAGAACAGAATATTACGGATAAGAAAACAAAATACCTCCAGATATATCTTAACGTAGGCCTACTTTTAAGTCAAGAGGTTTTAAGGAAGAATCTTCGAGAAAATTATTTTCTTGTACAGTAATTAATAAAATAAGAAGGATAGGTAGAGTAACTTTAATAGAAGGGAATATAAATATTTTGTAATAAATTTAGAATGTTACGAGTAATATAATATAAAATTTTTTAAAAGAAAGTAATTATGATGAAGAATTCGCTCTTCAGAAATATAATTATTTTTAAATTCCTGTGACTATATAAAAGTAGAAATATTCATAAAAACCGTTTACATACTTTGGACTTGACGTATTATTATTTCTACAGGAAAATGGGCTTCGTATAGTTGAGGAATTTGTGTGTGATACGTAAAAACTTTAATCATCATACATAATTTTAAACTTCATCAGACTGAAACACATATAAAGCGCCCTCCGTCAAATTTTCGTTTCTAAATGCTAATTATTGAAATGAAGTGAACTTTGTTTTTACTAAGAAGGGAAGTAAAGTATTGTTTTCATGTCGATTTTTCAAAATCAAGTTTCCACCGAAAATACGCGTTTTCAGGCCTTCTGAACGCAAAACACATAGGCCTATTTTTAGCTATTGATCTGTGCGTGCGTGTGATAACATATCTCAAGAACGTATACCTCATATGCGCTGACTACTTCACTAATAGAATCATCAGTAAGTACCCATTAATTGGAAAATTGTGTAACAATAAAATATTTTTTTTGTCTTTAATTTTTATTACGGTACTGTACATTGAGCTGCAGAACTTCCGTATATATGATATTTAAATGGTGGTGGGGAGTTTCGCTTTAAGGAGAAGAGGTACCCAGTGGTACATTCTCCGTTTATAACTACGGGTATTATCCGTTATTTAGACCAAGAGGTCTCTACTTCATTTTCTCTTTAGACGTCACACAGGTGGAAAGTTCATTGTAGCTAGATCACGGGCTAGTTGGTTTGGATGGACATCTAGTCGTTCGTGAAATTTACTACACAAGGACGCGGTAAGCTTCTTTACTGTCGGAATTTTGGAATCGTCGTGGAGGGTTTTATTGCTTACTGAAAAAGAAGTGCTACAAGCAAGTCTTAAGAATTTTGATTGAAAGGCCTAGATTGACTTTAAGTTACTCTCTGCCGCTACTCCAAAGAGCTGGACACCATAATAATTTTATAAGGTTAAAAGTTACACTGACCCACTAGGTTGGTCTAGAAATAAAATTGTCGCCACGAATCAGCTGTTTAACAGCTGATTTTCGGAGACGAAGGTTCTTGGTTCAAATCCTAGTAAAGATAGTTACTTTTATATGGATTTGTACTTTGATGGTTGGGAATCAATTATTCATACTCTCTCAGGAATGTTCGGTCTGAGTCTGTACTAAATTATACCTCATTTACGTTATATATATCATCTTCATTTCATTGGGTCATAATGGTTGCTTACTGTTCTGAAGTGAACAACGTACACACATTATGAATAAAAATGTTACTTTAATATTGAAATAATCTTCAATATAACACTATGTTTTATTTATTATGAACGTTAAATAATATTTTACGTACGAGGATACCAACAAAGCAATAATAAATGAAATAAATAGATAACACATACAAATTTTATACTCTTTCCTAATTCAAAGTCACATTGAAATATTAAAACACATTATGAGGTAAATAAAAATTTATAAACGTATTTGTTCACATCTCTTTCAATAATTTACAAGGACGTGCATGAAGTGTATTCACGTCAGTGTTCACTGAGTATGATTCACAAACTACTGTAACATATTTTCAGAATTATGAGAAAATTAATTACATCTTCGAGCGTTTTATTTAAAATATATGAATTCATTCGAATATAAAGTTAGGAGTATTGTTTAGGGATACCGTCGCATTTATTAGTCTGCAATTTTAAAACGAATTAAAGTTATTTTATTATACAAGTACGTATAACTTTAATAATTAAACAATCTGTTTAATTATAACCAAGAGAATTAGCTGTGAATTGATTGCGATTCACTGTATAGTAATAATAATAATAACAATACTATAACGCTGTAGGAAAGAACTCCAATTTATATAAATTTGACGATTCTTCTTCTTCATCCTCTTCTCAAACTCATCCCAAACTAAACTTTCTCTTAAATTTAATAAAATACTCTTGTTTCGCCTTTAATATTATATATCTAGCAAGGTACTAGTTTAACCACTAGATTTGACATTGTGATAGAACAGGCTTCCATTGAAACATCATTTAGACTCTTAGAAATTTAAACCAAAATGCTGAAACTATATATTTAGTTTTTATTTGATCAAGATAAGTAATATAAAATGAAGGTAATAGATTGAAATTAAAGTTGTTGATGAAAAGAATTCTACTATATTATTTACAAAGTTGTAAATATTTTATAAACTGTTTAGTTCATATCTTTTTCGTTTACGTATAAGGACGTGAATGAGGTGCATTACGTCAGTATTCACTGAGTCTGATTTGCAAACTACCGTAATATATTTCAGAATAGAAACTCAGGAAACTCATTGACGGATTTTTAACAACCTCTTTCAGATGTTTGTGAAATTATTCAAAATGTTCAAAATTAGGCTAGTTAATATTCATTATAAGAGGCATTTCAGATGATTATTAAATATTTAAATTGAGATGTTAAATAAAGCTCCAGTTTCGATCCTCAGATTTTTGACTGAAAAAATTGATTTTTTATTAATGGAATATTTTTCTTCTGTTCCAAATACCTGGAATCTGTATTTCCAAATTTATTGTCGAATTGATTTGTATAGTAATAATTTTTGTCATAATGGAAGATGTGATCGAA
Organism: Catonia carolina; assembly: GCA_035578175.1. Classification (NCBI taxonomy): domain Eukaryota; kingdom Metazoa; phylum Arthropoda; class Insecta; order Hemiptera; family Achilidae; genus Catonia; species Catonia carolina. The sequence continues at coordinate 77,338,343 of JAQMRL010000003.1, forward strand.
AATGTACGTACAAAACAATAGAAATGTTTGAGTCTGTACCTAAATTTTTGATGTTGATGCTTCATGTTAGTCTTTGGTAAAGTCATAAACCAATCTATTTGTCTTGAATATCGATTTTTCTATTTGAAGTAAAAAAATTACATAAACTGATTCCTTTCGATTTACATTAATTTGCCAGTGCTGTTACCTTGTTTCTAGATTGTTTATTTTAATTTACAATAATTGGGATTTTAAATAAAATATTCAGCTAAGGTGAAACTATATCAATATAATTTATTGAAATTAAATTTTTTCAAATTTTTATCGGCATGTTGTTGTTTAGGTCACCAGCCGAAAGGCTGGTTTGAACCCCTAGAGCCTTTACTAAGTAAAATTAAGAGTGAGGTGGCATACAATAGCCTTTCTCACTGAGTGAAAATATGCTCATCAGTATGCCAAGCCCTCTGTAAAGCATCTACTTTCCACCCTGCAAGTGTCACCTTCACTTCATTCACCACAATTGTGGCTATATAGTGATAAAATTCATTACTCTTAGAGGATAGTGACTCTTATCAACTGTGACTAGTGTAATTTACAACTGTACCTCTTCTGTTCTTAAATGCGTCAGTCATATAATTGGCTGACCATGTGATAAGAAACAAAACCAACTTTTTGTAGTCCTAAAATAACCAGATAGAGTGTAAATAATTTAACACTCCAGCTGCCTTTTATATGGAATTTTATCGGTATGTTTGGTAATTAAAACATCAACATGTTTTAAAATTTTGAAGCAAGTAGTGCAAACATTTTTGAATCAAGCTACCGAACGAATCTAAAACGTTAAGAGTTAGTACAAACAACGACCTCTTCGTAAAATACAATAATATGTAATAACAAAACTTCATTTCAAGTTAAAATTATGAAACAGGAACTAAAACTAGTCTAGATGAAACACAATGAAAATGTGCTTTAGTTTCAACGAGATTGTTAGGTATAAATGCTACATGCCTAGGCTGTACAGTGATGTAACTATAAAGCTTTTACGATGATAGTAATATAATAATGAATCACTACGTTACCGTAATATAACGTAATATTACGGAATTCACGTAAAACTAAATTTTATTCTTATTAATATGATACAAATAAACCACAATAAAACGTCATACCAAACGTTCCATGCAGTCTCAAAATTAATTGTAATTATTAATGATATAAGATGTTTAAAAGACTATCCAAAAAAAACAAAAAAATTATCACAAATTTACTTCAAACTCATTGCTTAATTACTATTACTGTATATTAAAAAACGAACAAAATGAACTTTATATGAGTTCTTAACATTGTTAACTTCTCCATATTAAAGCAGGTTATTCTTCTTAATAAAATACAATTAATTTGAAAAGGAAATTTTCTTGAATTGAGGACTGAAAATGGTAAATGATGAATATGCTAGAAATAGAATTTGTGGGTAATTGAGAAAAACAATGAAACAAGAATTTGGGCAGTTTCATCATTCTCTATTTCCATGATTTTTTGTGGCGCATTCATCATTTATTCAAACAAGAATATGCACATATTTTCTATAATTTATTTTACAAATCCTACTGTGCAATATTATTATTATTTTTATTATTTGTTTTTTGTAAAAATATTTTACAAGGAATTCTAATGAAAGCGATTGCAAGCGAATAACTAAAACAAATTCATCATGGTGTTAGACTAAACAGTGGCACTTTCATCATTCTCCGAGCCACTCAGTTGGTTGTTACATAGCAACGAAATCTGTAGGTCAGTATTTTAACTAAACTATATTTTTCTGGCACTTAAATTTATACCATGTTACAAAGCATGGCACGTTCATGGTATTTATACGTAAAAATAAATTTTGAAGTTTTGGCACATTTATCGTTCACCATTTTCAGTCCGCAATTGTTTATGTTCATTTTTGCAATAAATTAAACTTAAAATATTATTTCTTGATGAATTCTTTACCTCACTTTAAGGCCAATATGTTCTGCTACAAAAAAATTAGTTCTAAAAGCAGGAAAGAGCGATCGGGTGATCTAAGCTAGACAACAAACGTAGTACGTTAGTTAACAGAAACCTGTCAGGACCACAAGGGCTAGAAAAATCGTTATATCCCATTTAGAGAAAAATTATAATCGAAAAAATAGCAAATGACTTTGAAAATAAAACCGACGAAAAATTGTTTAAAGAAACAAGTTAAAGAAACATCAAAAAAGTAAAGAAAAAAATTAAAACTATTAAAAGAAAAATGGAAATGTAATTTTAATGTGACTCTTTGGAGAAAAGGAGAAACAACATCAAAAAATGAAAGTGCAATTTCAAGCTTATGCATGGTCTGATGAAAAAACAGCAAAATAAATAAAATTTAAAGAAACATGTGGACGCTTCCGTAATGTAGTGGTAGCGCGCTCGCCCACCACGCGGAGGTTCTGGGTTCGATTCCCGGCCAGGGTCTAGAAATTATAACAAGTCAAAACCCAACGTTCCACAACTTACTGTCGGTCCACAACAGTCAGTCTGTAGCTGTTGATGTGACTTTAAATTTAAAAAAAACATTTACAAAACGTATACAAAATATCTGTAGTTCCGTAATTTCATTTCTTTAATATTATGCACCTTGGTATGTCCCTAATGAAGTACTCCACAATAACTTGGGTCTACCTACGGTGAAAGAAGAAATTAGCAGTCGGAGTAAAAAGTATTTAAACAAGTTATTCATTCTAATCATTTTGCTATAACTCTTTTCAACGACAATGTTGAAAATCAAATATTCACAAAGGTGAGAATATTAGATCTTCCATTCCGATTCACCTGATCAAAAATGTTTAACCACCCTTTAAAGATTAAAAACACAAAATTATATTACGAATGGTCAACTCTTATTGCTCAATAAACGAAATTTTATCAGTTAAACAGATCATCAGTATCACGTCTTCATTCTCTCTTTTGCACTCCTTCATTCACCTCGTCCATCAATTTTTAAAACGACAACTACGTCGTTCTCCATATAATGAAAAGTTGTACATTGCTGGACCCAAGAAGAAACCCTTCATCACTTATAACCAAACGATCACTCGGAAGCAACGCTGTTGAGTGCTGTCTGTTTATAAATAATTTTTAACTGTTAAAAAAAATATTGCGACGAATGGACAGTACGTGGGTCAATGAAGCGTTTGAATGAGTTTGACAAGTGAAATTTATTTCTTTTCCAACTAGAGGCTACTTTTTCCACTTTATTAATACTTTATTTTTTATTAATTTTTATTTACAAGTGTGCGGTTTTACACAACCAGCAAATGTGCACATAAAATACATATTTTTTTAAATGAAGTTACACATTAAAGGAGGACACCACTCATTAGTAGGACTCCCGCAGTTAATTACTACAGTTAGCCTTTTCACAATTTAATCATTAATAGTATTCTGTTAGCAATAGTAAGTTTAGGCCTAAATAGTTTTTAAATGGTTTTATTAAGCGTGAATAAATTCTAACTGTATTGAATGAAGTTAACCCAAGTCTCTTTTCCACCTCCTGCTAAGCCGACGATATAGATTGCTTGGTAAATGTGGAAAACTTAGTTCACGAATCAATGGGTTGGAGTTGTCTTCTTTTTTACTTGCTTTTTTTATAACTCAAAGTAGAGGGGTTTACTACGCTGTTATTCTATTATTATTTTTATTAATTTGTCTAAATTTTACTATGTTTCTATTGTGTATATTTACATCTGGACTATTCTTTGGATCTATTTTTGTAATATGTTTCTTATTTATCCTTCTAGAATATCTAAAGTTGCTTATTTAAAAGCGACCGTTCTTTAGTCAAGGACGTAAGTATTATTAAAGTGTTTTGTTGACAGTTGACTAATATGTGAACCATTGTGAAATGAATTGGTTAAGATGTTAAAATTGGTTAGTATGTTTCTAATGGAAATATATTTTTCGTGACAGGAAAATAGTGTACTATTGATATAATAACTGTTTACAACTGTACGTAAGGAATTAATTATTCATTTGATTGAAAATGATTATATTATTTCTTTTTTAGTTAAATTTAGGTTAAGTCTATTTTAAATTATTAGTATATTTATTACTTAGTATTAGTATTAGTACGTATTTTTAATTATTATAAAATTAATTGTAATTTTATTGTAATTAATTTAATTAATTAATATTTAATTAAATAATAAAAATATTTTAATTAATTAATTTAATTTATATTGTAATTTTCAGTAGTTATAATTAATTTTTGAATAAATGTAAATGTTATAATTTTAAAAAGAGCTTTTAATATATTTATAAACAACTTGATCCCGAAAGAACCAGTTACAAATGTCGCAATATGTTTCATTCTCATTACAATTTATTTGATGGATCTATTTTTGTAAAAATATATTACAAAATGTATGAGAGAATATTATTTATAATTAAGCTTTACTTAATTTGTATGTGTGTGCGCGTATGTGATTGTGAATTAAACAAAATTTTAGGAAAACACTTTGTTAAATGAAACAGATATTATTTGTTTTAACTAAACATTTACAACAAAGAGCTTTTACCTCGTGTGTTTTGTATTTAACACGAGTTAAACTTTTCCTTTAGTATGTTTTACAGAACAGTTAATATTATCAGAAAGATAGCAAACTGTGATAACTGTCAGGTAAATTGCGAATTGTTTTTGCAAAGAGTTTAGATATAATATTCTGAATTAAATTCTAATATTTTCTTAAAAACATAATTCACCCCGAAGTTGGTGTCTTGTTTTATGTAGAGAAAATAATTCTATATGTAATACACAATTTTACGCTAACGATACTGTAATCACTTCGATTATTTTTCATACTAGATATGCTTATAATTGTTGACATTAAAAAGTTACTAGAATACAGCGATGGTAATGAAGTGCACACGTGCTCATAACGATTAAAATAAAACGATAAATTTATAATGTAAATTGACGTTAGAATGTCAATCAATACCTACACGTTACTAACATAAATTAAAAAAGAAAATATATTGGCTTGTTACATAACCATGTGTCACTTATAAAAATAAATGAATAAATTTTACTGTGACTCAAAAACGATTAGCTGTTAATATATTGTCACCGACGACACGTGGCGAAACCTTGTCTGTAAAATTGGTGGCCCTGAAAAGGGCCGTTGTTGACGGTCGGAAGCGGCGAGCTGGCGTGGTAGAAGCGGAGCCCGAAGAGTGACGGCTCGGCTACCGGGTTCAGGCCTAGCCTTCCGTCAGCGGCAGTTGGGTCTCCACTGCAGCGTGGCAGTGGTGGCCCCCAGAGCCCCGCAGTGTCGGGTCGGCGTAGGCCGTCTGCCGATAGCGCGGCCGAGGCGGCTCTCTCCAGGCCGGCGAAGGCTGACCGGTGCGGGAATGTAGCGTCCGCCACCGGTAGCGTAGACCAGGGATTGTGCGTCTGGTCTCGTCTTCTTCAGTCGGGAGCTCTTCTTTCTTCTTGTTGTCCGGTTGAGAGTTCAGTGAAGAGTGAGTCTCGCGGACGAGGGCCCCCTCTTAAATACCTCTCCCTCGAGTCAACAAGGTGGTGGGAAGAGGCTGTAGGCTCTGCGCGTCTGTAGCGCTCCGCGCGGCAGGCAGATAGTAGGACTGTGTGTAGACGTTAATATTGGAAGGGCAGGCGGTGACAATTTGCTAAGAAAAATGGAAGGTGTGATGTTCATGAATAACAAAATTCGGCATTCACCTGGGCGTGAATGAAAATCACGATAAGATCTCAAATAGAAGATGGTAAGTGTCGCTATTTAAAAAAGTTTAGTAACTTAATTTATTAAGTAGAAACCTGGTTTCTACTTTCCAAAAATTCAGCACGTTGTGATTAAGTAAGTGGTTTTAACACTAATATTACATAAACTAGTAATTTGGAAAATTCTGACCCCCTGTCTGAAAATATGATCATTTATGAGAATTAGATCACAGTTAGTGGAAACTTAAACGGGTCTTCCAAAGCGATAGAGGTCAGGGGCATATTTATTAGAAGACTTACATTTTTTTACCTACTTACACATGTTACTGCAATTTAAACAATTTCCACTAAACAATTTATATATTCTTGAGTAAATTTTCACCTACGGGACAGTAAATATCTTATCACTGAACTTTGCTCCTCCGACGTACAAGTTTCAAGCGGAGCTGACGTTTTGAATTGAACATAAGACGTTATATTTGTACAAATTATGATCAACTTCTGTAACCAGTATTTCCAAAGTTAGTTGAATTACTTCATCCTCAAAAGTTTCATTGTCATTTAGTAAACCGTTAGTTCTCTACATTAATTTGTATCGTTAGTTATTAAATATGCATCATAATACATCTAAACCTCTTGTAACTGTTTTTTTCAGAGTAGGCTAATAGTAACTCAAAACCGACGAAGGATAGATATTGCTAAACGAAATGTAATCTTAATAATTTTCCAACAAAAATAATGAAGAAAATACCTGATGATTTATACTGCGAAACTATTAAAATAAATAAAAAGCAGTTCATTGTCATAATACATAACCGTTTAAGTTAGCGATATTTAGAAAATCTGCTATGAAACACACACGAATTATTTTGCATATATATATATATATATATATACAACCAATGAAAAATTAAAAACTTAAGGAAATTTTAAACATGAATGAATGACGCAAAATGAAACTCAACCTCTTAAGAACTTAAAATACGGGAAAATCATTAATTGACCCTAAACTAGGTTTTGTAGAAAAAACGCTTGTAATAAAATTGTAGGTTTTTTAACTTTCTATAACTTTTAGCATACGGTTTTGTCTTAAAATATATTCTAAAACCACAATCTCAAAAAACGTTTTACTACGATAGCACAACATACCAAGAATTTCGGCAGACATGACGCTTACCCTATCTTGTGAAACACAAAAATTGTAGAAAAAGAGGTGATTTTTAAAAACATCGCAGGAGTTTTCTTTAATAAAAACGTAAACTATTGAAAAATCTTAAGAATAAGATACTACTTCCGGTTGACCGATTTTAATGAATATGTTTGTGTCGGGTTCATTTGTAGAACCTACCTATTTAATTTTTTTTTTGTTTCAACTTCGTACAATGAATATTATACACAAACAAACGCGCGCGCAAGCAGACCAATCACTATAAACATGATTTTTGTGTTAAGGGGGCTTAAAAATGTGATTTTCGGTGAAAAAATAATTTTGCAAAAATCGAAATGAAAAGAACCTACTTTCTTTCCTTTCCTAGCCTATTTATTAAATATTTTATTTTAATATATATTTTTTTAGGTATTTTGTACACAAACAAACGCGTGCGCGCAAGTAAATCAATCCCGAAAAACATGGTTTTTGAATTAAGGGGGCTTGAAAATGTGCATTTCCGGTGAAAAAATAATTTTGAAAAACTGAGATGAAAAGAATTCTTGCTTTCCTTCTCTAGCCTAATTAATAAGTATTTTATTTTATTTTAAATAGTCCTTTATTTTTTAGATATTTTGTACACAAACAAACGCGTGCATGCAAGCAGACCAATCACTAAAAACATGGTGTTTGGGTTAAGGGGGCTTGGAAATGTGCATTTCCGGTGAAAAAATAATTTTTAAAAACTGAGATAAAAAGAATACTTTCTTTTCTTCTCTAGCCTAATTAATAAATATTTTCTTTTCTTTTAATATAGCCCTATATTTTTTTAGGTATTTTGTACACAAACAAACGCGGGCGCGCAAGTAAATCAATCACGAAAAACATGCTTTTTGAACTACAGGGGCTTGAAAATGTGCATTTTCGGTGAAAAAATAATTTTGGAAAACTGAGATGAAAAGAATTCTTGCTTTCCTTCTCTAGCCTAATTAATAAGTATTTTATTTTATTTTAAATAGTCCTTTATTTTTTAGATATTTTGTACACAAACAAACGCGTGCATGCAAGCAGACCAATCACTAAAAACATGGTGTTTGGGTTAAGGGGGCTTGGAAATGTGCATTTCCGGTGAAAAAATATTTTTTAAAAACTGAGATGAAAAGAATACTTTCTTTCATTTCCTAGCCTATTTAATATAGTATAGGCTGATGATTATCATAGGGATGAATATTAGGCCTAATCATATATGAAAAGAGAGAGTATAAAGAATAAATTTTATTAATACGAAAAATGTATACGAGTATTTATAATGTGAATTACAAAATGTAGCCTCTTATAAGCTTTACAGCTTAAGTTAACACGATACTGATAAAGATAACTTGTATCACACCCCTAGATTTATTGTAGTGTATAATTGAATTTATAATGAATTTTTCACTAACATAAAAATACACATAGACACATGCACATATACTACATTTCACAAGGTCTCTCCTTTTATTTAACACACAATTAAATACGTTTCAATAACAAGACACGAATGTCAAAACGTTTGATTAAAAACTGATTTTATGGAACGAACGAATGAAGGTACAATTTTTATTTGTTATTATTAATAAATTGCATTTAGTATCGAGGATCAGAACGGCTTTGTAGTAGATATTATAACTTACAGGAATTGTATTTTCCGGAAATGAAATACGTTTGTTGGAAACCTTCTAACGTTCTATATTTTCATTGATTTTCATTACATGTTTAGGGGTAAAAAATACTGCATTGAATTATTTAAGTTTGTTTATTTATGTATATATAAAACACGTTATTCGTTATGAATTAAATTCTTTATATCAAAGCAATTTAATATTTTAATATATATTATAAAAGGATTATAAAAATTTTATTTATTTATCTCCTACCAAAATCAAGCAATTAAATCTACGTATTAATCAAAAAATAATTTAAAACTAAATTTGATATTTATCGAAATACAAGAGTTATTGGTACACTGATGATTTCAACATCAAAAATTTAAAACGATTCCAGTTAATACTATTAGACACATGTTGAGCTTACCCTGGTACATAAATACCCATATTTATTTTTATAGATCATAAATTAAATAATTAAATACATTAAAACGAAAAATTTCAGAACTTAGTATTAAATATTTGGTTAGACTTTACGAACATAAAACATTTTATTGATTAAATAGTATATAAATAAAAGTTCAAAGTTGAATTTTTTTTGACTTGCGTTATATATATTGTAATGAAAATTTCGCGTAATTTTTTTTGTATTTTTGTCATATATTTTTTTATTTAACTATTACAGAGGTAAAACATAGATGGTTGTTTGATTTACTTCAGTTTTTTCTACTTTCTTCGCCAAATCAGTTAAGCTATTTTATTGTTCAAAGAAAATGAACAGATTATAACGTAGCAGTGTAGTATACAACAAAAAACGTATTTAAAACCCACATAATTTATGTAGTAGTTTTTTTTTATTTTATTGTTATTTTTTGTTTCTCGTCTGACTGTTTGAACATTATTGTTAATGCAGACGGTAAAAAGTGATATATGAAAACGAGTGTTGAAAAAACCAAAGTTGACCAAACCAGGAATCCCTGGTGTAGAAGCCAGTTGCACTGATCACTCACCACAGGTCACTCATGCAGCAGTTTGGCAATCTAATAATGTCACGAAATATAGTAAACGGTTTATTACTCCATTCACACAAAACTCAGAGAAAACAAACCGCACGTAGAATACTAAACCCGATTTAAATATCCTGTACACTCTTTCTGGAGTGTCCAGGATCCAATTAAAAATGTATGCACCCGTGAAAAATGTAAAGTGATTTTAATGGAAAACTTTGCTGGAAATAGGTTAAGAAAAAAATATCAAATAGGCTGAAAATAAAACTTACCGATAACAGTTACATTTAGGATGGAATTCCTGGTGGGTGAATGTTTGAAGTCAACTCGACATTTGTAAGTACCTCCATCCGATTCCTTTATTGATTCCAAATTTAGATGAGAGTGAGGAGGTGTCAAAGAATAATGAGCTCTTCCCACAAGTGATTTGTCTGTCCAGTGATCGGCAGCGTCTAATTCTTTATCTCTTAAATCCACGCTGTGAACAAAAAATTAATAAAAGTGTAATAAGTATATTATAAGTAAAATAGTGTGACAAAATAATATAAATAAAATCAATAAACTGGTTATTTTATTAAATAAATAAGTATGATTAACCTAACACATTAGAGTAGAGGTATATTGTAAGAGTCAATTGGCCTGCAATTGATATTTTTATTGTTATAAATTTTCATTTACTGGGTTCAACCCTACCGATAACAAAATAATGTACGAGGTGTGGCTATTAAATAACGAGACTTACGTTGTAAATAAATTTTATTTTTATTATATACATAATTACTTATTGTCACCTTCAATATCCCGTGGCTGTTGTTGGATCTGCTATCGGGGGCCGCCCCTGGCGATGGGGTACGCTCACCTCCTAGGAGGGGAGTACTGGGGAAATAAAATACCCAGGGTGGACAAAAACCAACCAGGAAATCCTACAGCGTCTGTCTTGCATCAAGCGGCTTGTAGGTCAGCGTCTGAAATCAGAGGTGCGGCTGAATATCCAGGAGAAGGGCACTCTTTTGTCCTGGGGTTGAGGAATTGGCCCCAAAGGCGGATAAACCAGCTTATTTGGTAAACGGCATAAGAATGTAGATGGCAACGGGCAACCGCTACATTAAAGATCCCATGGGATTGCCCTAGTAAAATCATGAATGGCAGGCATCAGGACAAAATTATCCGGAGTTTTAAGTCTCCCAATCGGTTCTCCGGGGGGGACAGTTTTGATGAATGCTTCTAAAATAAAAACTCTTCGAAGTAAATTAAGAATAGGCACCTGGAATGTGAGGAGCATGCTTGAACTTGGTAAGGCCCACAATATTGTCCAGGAAATGAACAGGTTAAATATACAAATAATGGGTATCAGTGAGTGTAGATGGAAGGATAGTGGACAGAGAGACCTACATGATAGTACCATTTATTATTCGGGTAGCAATGAAAATTCAAATTTGAATGGTGTAGCGGTGATAATTGATAAATCCATCAAGAATGCAGTGAAAAATTTTCTTCCTTTGTCGGACAGAGTAATGCTTCTTCAGTTCCATTTGGACATTGGCACACTGAATCTGATTCAGGTCTATGCTCCAACAGCAGACGGGGGGGAGGAACTGATAGAGAGATTCTATGAAGATGTCAACACTGTGATGAATATGTTCAAACATCAAGATGTTACTATAGTCATGGGTGACTTTAATGCAAAGATAGGACAAGGTCAAAGTAACCAATGGATTGGTCGTTTTGGATTGGGTGAAAGGAATGAGAGAGGAGACCGTCTCCTTCAGTTCTGCCAAGAAAACAGCATGGTCATCACCAATACTCTGTTCGAGCTACCGAAAAGACGACTTTATACTTGGAAATCGCCTCAAGACTCCAATGTGAGAATCATTCGCAATCAGATTGATTATATCATGATCAACCAGAGGTATATAAATGCTGTAAAAAGTGCTAAAACATACCCAGGTGCTGACATTAGCTCCGATCACAATCTACTAGTGGCAGAAATGAAAGTAAGACTGAAGAGAGCAAAGCCAGTGAAAATACATACTCAGTTGGATACCAAAAAGCTCAAGAATGCTACAGTAAGAGAAAACGTTTCTTGTGAGATCAATGAAAAGCTGGAGTTCATGTGTAATCAAGTCTGTGGAGTTGATGAGCCTGAATTGATATGGAAGGAGTTCAAGACAGCGCTACTGCAACCGTGTAGGAAGTATCTCAAGTGCCAGAGAACAAATAAAGGTAAACATTGGATGACAGAGGAAATTCTAGATCTGATGGAGGAACGCCGTAAATTCAGAACTAGTAACAGGCAAACATATAAGGAAATCAATAACCAGATCCGATACAAATGTAGAAGGGCAAAGGAAGCATGGTTGAGGGAGAAATGTGAGGAAATGGAAAGGTTACAAGTCCTAAACGACTCTCATAACATGCACAAGAAAATAAGAGAATTTACTGGCAAGCAAAGTAACAGAAGCTATTTCATGACTGATGATAATGGGAGAATAATTCTTGATACAGGGGAACAGTTGAAGCTGTGGGAAGATTACATCCAGGAGCTTTTTGATGACGAAAGGAAAGTTCTTTGTTGCAATAGTAATGACAACTCTGGTCCAGACATATTGACAAGTGAGGTAGAATTTGCCATTAAAAACATTAAAAGTGGGAAAGCTGTAGGCCCAGACGAACTCCCTGGAGATATTCTCAAACTCATTGACGAAGATTATGTGAGAATACTTACTCACTTATATAATCAGATATATAAGACTGGTGTGATCCCTGCTGAATGGCTGAAGTCAATATTTATAACGCTTCCAAAGAAAGCGAATGCTAAGAAGTGTCAAGATTACCGAACCATAAGCCTCATGAGCCATACACTGAAGACATTTCTCAAAATAATACACAGGAGAATACACAGAAAACCTGTCAGATACTCAATTCGGCTTCAGAAATGGCTTAGGCACACGAGAAGCTCTGTTTGCTTTCAATATTCTTTCTCAGCGTTGCCTGGATGTAAATCAGCCAATATTTGCCTGTTTTATTGACTACCATAAGGCTTTTGATAAGGTGCAACATACAAAATTATTTGATATTTTAAAAGAAGTTCAAATAGATGCACGCGATTTTCGTCTGATAAGTAATCTATATTTCCACCAAAAGGCCACAGTACGGGTGCAGTCAGAGTACAGTAAAGAGCTAAATATCAAGCGTGGGGTACGTCAGGGATGTGTGCTTTCGCCGCTCCTGTTCAATATCTATTCCGAGAGAGTGATAAGCAAAGCGCTAGAAGAGGAGACAGGAGGAATAAAAATAAATGGCATATCCATCAACAATCTGAGGTATGCAGATGATACTGTCCTTCTGGCAGAAAACATGGAAGATCTCCAGAGAATGCTCAGCCATGTCATTGCTGAGAGTGAATTGAGTGGTTTGAGTCTTAATACGAGAAAGACCAAGTACATGGTAATTACCAAAGACACACCACCTCCTGTGGGGGATCTTCTGGCGGGAAGTGATGTGCTAGAGCGAGTGGATGCATACACGTACCTTGGAGCTCGAGTGTGTTGCAGTGGTGATCACTGTGCTGAAATAAAAATTAGAATTGAGAAAGCACGCGCTACTTTTATCAGAATGAAGAAGGTACTAACATCACGAGATATAAATCTCGAATTACGAATGCGTCTCCTTAAATGTTTCGTGTTCCCTGTCCTGTTGTACGGTGTGGAAGCTTGGACTCTCAATAGATTCAGTGAGAAGAAACTACAGGCTTTTGAGCTGTGGACCTACCGTAGAATGTTGAGGATCTCATATACTGAGCATGTCACGAATGAAGAGGTCCTCAGTAGAATGGGAAAGCAGCTGGAACTCATGGTGGAAGTTAAGGCACGAAAATTAAGGTACCTTGGTCATGTTATGAGGGGACCAAAGTATCAAATATTGCATCTCATCATTCAAGGCAAAATATTAGGAAAAAGATCGGTGGGCAGGAGAAGGATATCCTGGCTGTGTAATTTGAGAAGGTGGTTCAGGTGTTCCTCAAACGAACTTTTTAAAGCAGCGGTCAACAAAATTCGTATCGCCATTATGATAGCCGACCTCCGTCATGGAGATGGCACGTGAAGAAGAAGAAGACCTTCAATATACACTCCTTCTCTATCCCTACAACGCTCCATACGAATTTTCCGTTATTGGAAACAGTGCTGGAAGTCATCTTCTGTCAGCTCCTTCAGAATACGTGCCGCTTTCTCTTTTACAGCTTCCACTGACTCAAATCTTGTCCCTTTTAATGCAGATTTCACCTAAAGAAACAGGTAGAAGATAATAACATGTGATGAAACGTGGTTTTTTTACGGCCCGGAAACGAAGCACCAATCCATGCCTTGGAAGAGCCGAACTTCATCGAAAGCCAAAAAAAAGCAATGATGATTGTTTTTTTTTATATCCATGGGATTGTGTACCTTCACTGGGTTCCTGAAGGTCAAACAATTAATCAATATCACTACCTTTAGGTACTTTCTAACCTACGTCAAAGAGTACGAAAAAACGCCCCGAAATATCGGAGGCAAATCATGGGTTCTCCACCAAGACAATGCGCCAGCTCATTCCGTGTTATCTGTCCATAGGATCCTAGCCAAGTACAGCATTTCAGTGTTAGAACATCCACTTTATTTTCCAGATCTTGCACCATGTGACTTCTACCTGTTCCCTAAGGAAAAATCTGCATTAAAAGGGACAAGATTTGAGTCTGGAAGCTGTGAAAGAGAAAGTGGCTCGTGTCCTGAAGGAGCTGACAGAAGATGACTTCCAGCACTGTTTCCAACAATGGAAAATTTGCATGGAGTGTTGTAAGGATAGAGAAGGAGTGTATATTGAAGGTGACAATCAGTGATTATGTACATAATAAAAATTAAATTTTGTTACAACGTGAGTCTCGTTATTTAATAGCCACACATCGTTTATCTTGATTTTAGTTTCTGAAAGACTATTTGAAAATTGCATAATGTATTAAAGCTTTAACTTTTTTTAAATCCCTGAATTAACTATTCAGTTTCCTTAACTTAAATAAATAATTATTAAACTTAAAAATTGCAGGTGTTAATCGCAGCCAAGTATCAAACAATGTTATTTAAATATTTTTCTAAGTAACAGGAATAGAAAAAAGGATTTAGAAGAACGAATCGTCATAATATGTAACGCTTTTCTTTTTCTAATTGCCACTTATTGGTTCTACAAAAAAATCGTAAAATCGTCGTCGATACTCTAACAAGCAATATTCTTGTTACATCGTAACTTACACATCGTAGTTCATAATGATACTTTCATCCAAAGTTTTTAGAACATGAGTATGAAAAATTCCTCCACCGAAAATAAACATAATAAAGAGTGTGACAACAAAATGAAATGTCACATTTTTAGTCGGAGACATTGAATTCTGTATTCAGGGGCAATAAAATAGTTCAATGTAATACTAAATTCTCCTGTTTAAATTGTCCATTACCATACAATTTCTGTTTTTTTCTTTTTTTTGTAACAATGTATTTCTTTTGAAATCAGTTTATAAATACTAAAACTTTAAGCAGAGTTGAGAAAATCTGAGTAATATCCTTAGAATTAAAATAAAAACCACACTCATTAGTGTGTTTCAACAAAACTAAATGTGAAGAAAAATAAAGCTATATGTATATTTATATGTACAAACTAAACTTGATGAACCGTGAATCAACATTTTGAAACACAGAGTTATTGAAGTTGGAGATGATGACGATGATAGAGATGATAACGATGTCTACTATGAGATGACGATGATTAACGTTGATTTGGGTTAACGATGATTGGTAAAACTAGAAAAGAAAGAGTAAAAAGTTTAAATGTTGACAAAATCGTAGAGGTAAGTCGAGTGTTTTAAAACGTTTCAGTCTGTGAGTATCTTCACTGTTGTCGAGGAGGTTAATCGCTAATGGATTCTGATGGTCTTCTATTTTTTAATATTTCTATTTTAATATTGATATTCTTGTTCCCAGGTTGATTAACACAAAGCAGAGTCAGTAACTGAATGTTCGTTTCCAAAAACCCTAGAACTTTACATCAATCCGATGAATTGAGGATGCGTTCCATTTTATTACCAGGTTCTCTTGGGTAACTACAACATATGGTGGGTGAGGGATGAAGTGCTACACAAAGTGGTGATGCTCTTATGTATTACTTCGCTCATAGGCAGTTCAGGACCCTTTGGGAAGTTCAATTTGAGCAATAGCAGGTTACTCGACCGAACGTGATGCAATACCCTCAGGACATCCTGTCAGTTTGGATTCGGATACTTGCTGAACACAACCATGGCCAGTAGCATCCTTCGGGGGATCTCTGGTTGCAAGACACCGTAATCCTTCGGGATTGTGTCATCTGCCGCGGGTTTTCATAAAATATTTTATGGATCCTTTGTCTTGTTATTTTTCTTCAATTTGCTGCCTTTTTACTTACTTTTTTAACCGAGGCGGCGAGGCAAACTCATGTTCACTCCCTCACTATGGGGGAAATAGTGTTGGAGTCGACTGAGGCGTCCTCGTCCAGCCCCATCGAGGCCCCAATCCCCTAACCAACCAAAACCCCGCCGCCTGGCCACTTGATCTGACATCAGCAAACAACCCTCCACCTCCTTCGGAACTGTTTATATAATACTACAAGGGAAATGTCGGGTTAAAAAAAATTTACATACTGTCAGTGGGGCGTGGAAGGGAACCATAGCCTAATTCTTCTCTCGTTATCACTGAACAACACTCACTCTCTCACTTTCATTCATCTCTTTCATCACCAGCTCAGGAAATTGGTGTCCCTACCTTACCTACTGAGATCGGGACAGGATTGATTCACTGTGGGAGAGGGTGATCCTGCTGATCTCCATATGTCTCCTCCCTCCAAAGTCTCCCGACTACCCTCACCGCAAACTGAGCGACCAACTTCCAGCTCTCCTCATCCTACATTGAATGCTATCTGTACATCGAGGGATTAGTCAGTCGATTATGCTGATTATCCATTCGAGGAAATTTTCTCAGGCTTCCTATCACTCTTGAGGATTTATTTCCATACGATTACTAACGGGCAACGGCTGTCCCTTTCAATCGTAAGTTTTAATGACGAACTGGCAGAGCGTTTTTTTTTACTTGAAATTTTACCCAATAACCGTTCCTTAATCGTGCATGCCAAATGTTGTGACATTCCACATGGGTCTACGGGGTTAGAAAAATGAGTGGTGAAATTCTCCGTCAAAAATGATTTTATTACAGTACTTCAGTGAAAAATTACCGTTTTGATATCAAAAAAAAGAAGTCGATGCACTGGAAAATAAATTATCTTATAACACTTTAAAATATTTCACCATCATATAGATAGATACAAATCCCATTTTAAATGCCACTGTATGTTTTCTCTCCCTTTATTCCAGACTTAGTACAATCTCTTACTACTAACAAATTGTACAGCTCATAGAAATTCTTAGTATACTTTGCCAAACAACTATCGCTCATCACCCAATTGTGTGCTTCTTGTCAATTTTATCTTTGTGTAGGTTATAGTTACTGCGCAAATACTAGGGTTGGACTGTGTTAGAGTGGGAAAGAAGTTAACCGAGAAATAATGCGTGCGCGAACGAGGTAGTGTATGATTGGTGAAGTGCGTGTATATTCGATTATTATGTTTCGATTTAGATTTTAATAGGCCTACATTTTTATTTGATTAAAAATTATTCTTTTAGTAACAATTTTATTTAGTTAAAAATTGTAAATTTTATTTAGGCCTACTGGACGTGATATTACGAGATTTATAAAAGAAGTATTGTTATAAATTTTTACTAGCTGTCCCCTGAGAAATAATTCGCAAAGTAATAGAAATTTATTTTTAACAACTAATTTCGCAAGTAATTTAACCTAGTCATATTTCGTAAAGTTTTGTTACTGTTATTATTTCTGTAATAATAAATGCACCTGACTTAATCTTCGAAACAAACTGAACTTCGCAACGCTGCCGTCAAAATAGTAGCACCATCAAAACCTTAATTCACTTTTCTTATTTAATTTGATATATCTTGTTATGGCTTTTACCAAATTCACTTTATTGAATTTTGCAGAATCCCGAGGGTGTCTTCTTTACAACCTAACATTTAAAAAATCGATTTGATATTAGCTTTACGATTTTTAGAAATACAAACAGAATCTCAATTTAACCAATTATTATTTGGACCAAATTTTGCATGTAAAAATAATTGTTGTATATTAAAAAAATACTATTACCTAATAACCAAGTTTGTGACGATATTGACCCAATAACAGATATAATGGGAAAAAAGAGAGTTTCACACTACGGTCATTTACTAAGAACACCGAAAACACGAATTTTAAGACAAATAATAGAAAAACAAAGCTCACTAGCAACCCTACCAAGTTGCGTAAAAGTATTAAAAGGAGATATGCAGGAATTACAAAGAAATTAGAAAGGAATGAAAAGACACAGACGAAGATCTCAGAAATAAAACAGATAAATGAAAATTTTTAACGATAAAAATACCAAATTTAAATTTAAAGAAGAAACAAGAAGAAAGAGGGTTTATTCAGATGAAGAAAGAGAAGCAAGATCTGAAAATAAGAAAAGATACTGGGCAAAGAAAAAAACAGCTCAGAAAAAGAACTCCAAAAACTGATTTTAAGTGGTCCCATATGGCCGAAAAAGTAAAAAAACGTTCTAGTAAAATATAAGGTACGCCGTTCAATTGTCAATAGAATAAAAAATGCATTGATAATTGACTTGGGCTAAACTGGTATTTTTCGCACCGTACTCCTACTTCACCAATTTCCCACTTACCAATGTCAAGAGATTTATTACCGCGCATTCATACGTCACGTGAAGTTAAATTTGACAAAATATTCCTAATTCTAATTTTTCACTAGATAACGAAGAGAACGGAGTGATAATAAAAGCTTTTGTCAGGTAGTGTACACTGGGACGCAAACATGCATGCGTCGTAACGGACTACTTTACGTAGTATGTACAATGTAGAAATGATGCAATAAGGTTGTTTTCACATTAAATAAAATTTAAGGATTACCTACACACACTGTTGAAACTAGGAAAGAACTTAGCTAGACTAAACAGTACGTTTATTAATATGAACGTATGTAAAGGTACGATAAATGACTCATAACGGAAATAATAACCTCGTTGGAACTATTTACTTGTAAATTAAATTACTCAATGCATTCAAACAAAGTATTTTATGATAAAACAACATGATAATCAATCGCAAAAACACTGTGTTAAGTTTATCTAGCAACTTTTCAATTACAAGAAAAATGTTCATTGATTTTTATATGATTACAGTGTGTTCACATCATTAAGCAAGTTTACAATAAACAAGCTTTTTTAAAGCAGGTCAACTCGATAAAGAATATTGTAGTAGTTTAAAAACTCTTTTAAGACAGTAAAAACTAATGTTTATGTCATCGTTACCTTTAAATCGAAGTTACTAATACAACTGTTTAAAATAAGTAGTAGGGTAGACTGCACTGATTTTTTTCGTGAATCTTACACCGGAAATACATTTTACTTTTATTTTAACGAATTTTTATACCGTACAAAATTATGAAAAAAATTAAATGTGAGGAGACTTTAATCTGTGTTAAAACTTATGTTAAAATAGAACTTAATTATGACACGTTATCTCAAAAAACCTCGGAGGTAACCGACTGAAACTTTGTAGAGCTATTACTGGGTATAATTTATTAGTATAGAAGAAATATTGGTGTGAAACACTCACACGAACTATTCTTACCAACGCAAATAATAAACAATATAATCTAAAATTATTAATAAAACATTAGAAATACCTAGTAAACAAAAAAAAATAACCACAAAAAACATAACCTAACGTTAATCATGAGTGAATGATGCAAAATAAAAAACAATCTTACTTTGGTCTAATAAGATCACTCTTTG
This sequence comes from Catonia carolina, assembly GCA_035578175.1. Taxonomy (NCBI): domain Eukaryota; kingdom Metazoa; phylum Arthropoda; class Insecta; order Hemiptera; family Achilidae; genus Catonia; species Catonia carolina. The sequence continues at coordinate 77,357,834 of JAQMRL010000003.1, forward strand.
ACGCTAAACTAGGCTCTGTAGAAAAAATGCTTGAAATAAAAGTTATAGCTCTTTTATGTTCCTATACATCTGAATGTATACTTTTGTCGTAAAACGTATTACACTACGCCCGGAGTCTTAAAAAAACATTTTTTTAATAGATTTTCATGAAAAAAAACAGAAAATCACTAATTACTGCTATACAAATAAATGTTTGGAAAAAAGTCTTAGGTTTTTAAATTGTCAACAACTTTCTTTATAACGGCTACATTTTTGCCTCAAATACATATTATGGGCGCAATCTTTATACACCATTTTTCCTACGAGAGCACAGCCTTCCCAAGAATTTTAGTAGACATGGCGACTACGCTATCACGTAAAGCATAAAAATGTAGTAAATGAGGCAGTTTTTTAAAAAAAATCGTAAAAACCGTTGTTGAGAAAATTGCATAACATGAAAAATACACGAATAATTTTATGTGAACCGATTTTGATGAAAATGCTCGGGTCGGGTCCTCTAGTAGTATTTAATTTAACTTTAAAGTTTTAACTTCGTATGATCTCCTGTTCTTGAGATATTTTGTTTACACACACGCGCGCGCGCGCGCGCACACACACACACACACACACACACCAATCACTAAAAACATGTTTATGGGTTCAGGTGGTCTGAAAACGTGTTTATCCGGTAAAACTCAATTTCGATAAATCAACGTAAAACAATACTTTCCTTCCTGTAACTTATTTAGGCAAAAGAAAGTAAAAATGACTGATTTTTTGATTGTTTTTGTTTTTAGTTTAGTTCATATTTTCAAGTCGCATCAACTGCTTGGATATTAGCGACCACGGTAGGTTATGTATCTCAAACGGTATGTTATTACTTCCAAAAATTTGCAGAACCTAGCCGGGAATCAAAACTGGGACCATCGCGTTGCAGGCTAGCGCGCTAACTACTACCTTACGAAGGTGGCCATTAAACATTTTTATATTGTGTGTAATGTTTGAAATATATAAAAAATTGGAAAGAGATACGAAAATTTATCAAAATTACGGTTAAAAACCAAATTAGACCAACTACACCAACTCGTTTGAATATTTAGATAAATAACAAATAATTTATATTTTTTAAATTTTTGGTTTGCCCATAACAGTCAGATGAATTGTTATATTGTTTTCACTCAATCTGGTAATTCCAGGGCTACAAAAAATAGTTCTGTTTCTTATCACATTGTCAGCCCATTATATGACTAAAATATTAAAGAACAGAAGAGGTGTAAAAGACACAACTGTTGATGTCTTTATTATAGATACCCGAGTTTGGGGCCCTTTCTTCAAAACCGCTAGTTTAATTTTGACGTACTATACACCAAAATTTAGCTAATTTAAATCTGCGTTGTAAAATGTAAGTTTCATATTTTTAGCGTTTATTAATATTCCGATATCAGGATGAGAAGAAAGAGGAGCCGGTTTTTAGTTGCTGTAACACATTGGATGCATTTAGAGGCTTATAACTCAAACACAGCTTGACCGATTTATTTGAGATTACGCAAGAATATAATCCTGTATATTGTTATTGTACTTATGAAATTTCAGAATTGCAGCATATTTAAATTTTGAGTATTAGTAAAATTCTGAACCCCTGTTAACTCCGTAACCGTTCATTAACTCGGCAATTTTCAAAAATCATTGTATTTAGTATAAAAAAAATTAATACAAATTCATTTACATTATGGAAAAACGATTGACCAGTTTTTCAGTAGAAATTTTAAAATATTTAAATAATGGTTGATTTTGCGGGGGATGGGAGAAGCTTAACCATGTTGTCTTTTAATCGGTTGTTTCTTTTCTCTCCTGGTAAAGTCGCCTTCCGACATAACATGCAACTAGTAGTTTAGTTGACTATTATAAGTAAATGATGAATGGGTATTAACATTGCATTCTCATGTTTGTTATGCGTATGCTGGAAGGACAGGTCCCAGTATGCTAATAAAAATAGGTAGTAGGCATACCGAGTTACAACGCGACAACATGGTTAGAGCTTTCACCCCCGCAGTATCAACCATTATTTAAATATTTTAAATTTTCTACCGAATAACTGGTCAATCGCTCTTTCATAATATTAATAAATTTTGTATATATTTTTTTATATTGAGTACAATGGTTTTTGGAAATTGCTTAATTAATGAGCGGTTACGGAGTTAACAGGGGTTCAGAATTTTACTAATAACTCAAAATTTAAATATGCTACAAATCTGAAATTTCGTACGTACAATAACAACATACAGGGCGTACAACATACATTCCGGCGTAATCTCAAATAAATCAGTCGAGCTGTGTTTGAGTTATAAGCCTCTAAATGCATCCAATGTGTTGTAGCAACTAAAAACCGGCTCTATTTTCTTTTTACCCTGATTTCGGAATATAAATAAACGCTAAATATATAAAACTTAAATGTGACAACGCATATTGAAATTAGCTAAATTTTGGTGTATAGTACATTAAAATTTAACAAGTTGTTTTGAAGAAAGAAGGGTCCAAACTCGGGTATCTACTCGTATAATAAATAAATCGACATTGGTCGGAGTTATCTCCTCTGAGATTAATGAATTTCATTATACATCCAGAGCCTGTGGTGAATGAAGTGAAGGTGTCATTTAGAGGAAGGAGAGAAAATTATTTTCAGAGGGCCTGGTACGCTGATAAGCATACTTTTTCACTCGGTGGTGAAGGCAATTTTAACCCATCTCACTCTTCGTTTAACTTAGTAAAGCCTCTACAGGTTCAAACCAGCCTTTCGGCTGATGACCTTAACACCTACTACAAATTTTTGGTTACAAGTAAGGTTGTTTCACTTTTCTAGAAAATTTCAAAGAAAAACAGGATAAATAATATGGTTGCCACCGTAGGTACCAACATGTGTTATTGTACAAAAGGTAGCTATATAGAATAACGGTTCAAAAAACTTGAACATATGCGGGATTTAGTGATTTGTTAATTATTTTGTCATGTTATTTACTTTCTTTACTATTGAAAATTACTTTTGTGTAACTAATTTAGGTACACCCGGTATATTTATGTCATCGTAATATAAAATCAATGTTTCTAAAATAACTATAGGGTGATTCAAAAAGAGCGCCGGTTTTGATATATCAAATTAAGAGATTTATTTTATTGAAAAACTGAAAATAAATACATCAACAAGTTCATCTTTCCTTCCGATTTTATGTATGAAAAATGATGTCATGCATGTGTCCTCCTCTACTGCGCTGGCACGCATCAACTCTGTCCATGAAACTAGATATTACTGCACGACAAGTTTCGACTTCCATTTGCCCGATAACCCGTCGAATTTCCTCCTTCAAGTCATTGATGTTTCGGGGTTTATTGGCATACACCAATGACTTCAGATGACCCCAAACATGAAAGTCACAAGGCGTCAAGTCACACGACCTTGGTGGCCATTGATGGTCGGAATTACGAGAAATGATGCGATCCTGGAACCGTTCACGGAGCAACAACATTGGAACCGTTCACGGAGCAACAACATTTTATACGGGTGATATTGGAGATCGTACCGAAGAATTCTCCGTACAGAAGAACATCGTAAACCCAATTGTTGAGAACGGCGACGTATTGATTTTGCTGGGCTAACAGCCACACTGTCACGAACCAACGCAACGTTCTGCTCAGTTCGGCCAGAACGACGACGTCCAGAACTTTTAAGGTCGACTGTTGAACCCGTCTCAAAAACCTTTTCATGAGCCTGCGAACTGTTGATTCATTCGGTGCTTCATTACGTCCTAGAGTACCGCAAAGTCGCCTGACAGTAGCCGCATAACTCTCTCCACTCTGGTAAAATGTTTTGACGATTAACACTCGTTGTGCAATAGTAAACTTCTCCATGGTTAGACACAGACTGCGAGAGTACTACACTGCGAACAAGAGAAACTACAACTGAATCGTCAATCGGAATGTTCTCCGAAATAGAAATGAGGTCTAACAATGTTGCCAACCGATAAACAAAAATTTACCAGCCGTTTAAAAACCGGCGCTCTTTTTGAATCACCCGTTAGTATACTGATACTGATAAAAACGTATTGCAACAGTAAAACTCTGTTGACCGTAACATTTTAATAAATCTCATGTTACGAGATCGTTTCAGCCCAACAATTGGGTTCTATATTTTTTATCAGCTTACTAAACTGCTGTATAAAGCAGTAAGAAAGTATGAGGAAAGTGAAATATTTCAGACTAGTGAAACTTAAAGTAGTTCTTTAAAGAACATAAAATGTTACACGTATTGTAATAATTTTATTGATGAATGATTTTTATGTTGTTGTGCTACTAGGTTATTGTAAATAATATTAGTTAAAAAATTTGTTTTTTATTCGTTTTCTTAATGGTAGATTCTACCCTTCCAACTGTTTTTCTTATATAAAAGACAAACTTTTGCCCGTCCCGGCTACATCCTAGTATATGTTTGTTGACTGCAATAATTTTTAAATTAGGATTAAAATTAAATCAAAAATATTTTTTTTGATAATTAGACCCTATTAGGTTGAAATTTAAAAAAAAACATTTAAGGGTTGAATAACCTTTTCAACCCCTTAGAGGTACATTTTGGAAATTTTTAAGAAATAATATTTTAGGTATACTATCAGTAATACCTCCACCGAGTTTCAGCTATCTACCTAGTCCGGAAATTAATTTTAAAAACTTAGTTTAAGGGTTGAACACCGTTTTCAAACCCTTAAGAGTACATTTTTATAATCGTTAAAGGGAGACGTTTTTAGCTGCTTCTGGACAAAATATTATTTACACAGAATCCTCTGAATGGTCTGTTGACGAATCTTCTGTTGGAATATATACTATATTTAAAAATTTTCATGGTTTAGCTATTTCTAATATTTGAGGAAACATTTTTGTACAAATCATTTAGATAAATTTTACTTATGAAATTATTCTAATGATATTTTTTTTGTTTTTTATAACCACAATGGATCACTTAAGTCAAATTTAGAAAGCTTCGTCCTTTTCATATTCTTTAGCTTGATGTTCTGCCAGTATGCCTTCATTTGGGCTGATGTTGCTTTCCGAACTTCCTCTGAAACGACCAATTTCTGAGAATAATGATATTTTATAATATACTAAAACTAATTTTTGAAATTTTTGACAAATAGTTTTGAAAGTTTGGTTCACAATATAGTCAAACTAAACCGGGGTTTGTAGAAACGTATATAACATATTGAATAACGAGGAAGATTGAATTTATTTTACTATTTACAAAATAAATTTTAAATTTAAAAAATCACGCTTCCTATTCTTTACCATCTATTTTACTTTAAAAGAACTGATTTTTCGTTCTTTTCTGCAATAAACAGGAAACTCTTTTAAAAGAAGTAAAATATAAGAAAAAAAACATGGTTGTGATTGTCTGAATGCTATTGGGAATACCAAGAGCTGATTGCTCTGAACTGACTCTTCGAAACTATTAGAAGTTTCGAGTTGTGTTAAGTACGTTTCCAAAGAATATAAAATAAAGCTAACTAGATTTAACCTTCAATGTAAAAGGGTTTCTATTTGAAACTACTATATTGTTGAGCAACAATACGTAATAGTAACGAGTTTTAAGACTCGTATAGAAGTAATCATCAGAGAAATAAAACTAAAAAAAAAATTGTGTATATTCTTTACCTGTAAATAGGGGTTTCCTCAGAACCTTTGAACCAAATCACAAGAGAAACCCCGTCTTGTGCTGATGTTGGACTGACATCACAGGGGAGTTTTGCTGTATCTCCAACGAGTACCTCCACTGAAAAAAAAAATTTCAATTAATATCGTACTCATGAATAATCGATTATTATCTTGCGATTATTTAGGTTGTTGTTGTTTAGGTCAACAGCCGAAAGGCTGGTTTGAACCTCTAGAGGTTTTACTAAGTAAAAACGAGGAGTAAGGTGGTCACCATTGCCTTCCTCACTGAGTTGAAAGAGTATGCTTATCAGCATGCCAGGCCCTCCGAAAAGCACTCACTTTCCACCCTGCAAATGACAACTTCACTTCATTCACCACAGGGTCTGGCTGCATAGTGAAATTCATTACTCTCAGAGGAGATAATTCTGACTAGTGTCTTTTACACCTCTACCTCTTCTGTTCTTAAATAGTTCAGTCATATAAGTGGCTGACTATATGATAAGAAACAGAACTATTTTTTTTAGCCCTGGACCAAACAGATAGAGTGCAATTAAAATAACACTCCACCTGCTCGTTTTGGGCATTATTTAGGTTATCATTTCTTTATACTTGAGACCAAAAACGGAGTTATAGAGGAATTATTTGAATGGAAGTATCTCAGTAGAAAATTCCGGCAACATAAATGTGGAACGAATGATCATCTATAATGCCATTTTGCATATTTTGGTCGTTTGTCTAGTGGTCAGCGCAACTGATATTTATGCCGGGGTCCCGGGTTCAACCTTTGATTAGATGTAAAATTTTTTTTGTAAGTATATCACATCATTTAAATGCCTACGCACAAGGCAAGGCTTACGTAGACACCATCACTCAAAACAAAATCTGATCTGAAACCCTCACACGACTTTCTCTTGCCAATTTAAATAATGAAAAATACCTGTGTTTAATTATAAGTAAACAATGTAAAATTGAAGACAGTATGATAATGACAGTAATGATAATTTTAATCGTACTTTGCAACAATGAGCTAACTGAAAATCAACCCCTCTTTGACTTCAAAATTAGGAACTAACCAATTGCCGGTAAACTAAGCTCTGTAGAAAAACTGCTTTAAAATAAAAGTTGACGTTATATATTTTTGCCCTGAAATGCACATTAAGGCTGCAATCTTAAAAAAATACCATTTTTAATCGATTTTAATGAGAAAACACAGATCAATATTTGACGCTGAGCTAAGCGTTGTAGAAAAAATATCCGAGTTAGATGTTGAAGGTTTTTAATTGTCTGCACCTTTCATTTAAATAGGCTACTTTTTGCCTTAAATCCGTATTAAGACCGAAATCTTAAAAAACAAATTTCAATAAAAAAGTACAGCCCCTCAAGAATTTTAGCAAATATACCGCTTACCCTATCATGTGGAGCATACAAAATGCAGTAAATGAGATAATTTTGAAAAAAATCGTAAGAGCGGTTTTTGGAAAAATTGCAAAAAAGTGAAAAATCGCTCGAATAAACTACTACTTCTGGTTGACCAATTAAATTTAATTTTAATGTTTGTGTCAGGTTCTCTCATACTACTTTACTTTACTTCACATCAAAGTTTCAACTTTGTACGCTATTCCCTTTTTAAAATATTTTGTTCTCACACAGACCAATAATTGGAAACGTGGTTTTAGGGTTCAGGGGGTCTAAAACGTTTATTTTCAGTGAAAACTTGATTTTTAAAACTCGTCATGAAAACAATACTTTCTTTCCCTATATAATAAAGGAAAGAGAAAATACAAATTTATGAAAACAGTGATTGAAAAGAGAATCTAGTAAAATCAACCACTTTATCATGCTCTTGTAAATTTTAATGAAGCATTCCATGTAGTCAAATTTTATGCAATATTAGGACCATTTAGGCTAAATAATCTCTGGTGTACTACTGATAAACGAAATCTAAGCTTACAATTTTAAAAAACTAACGTTTGGTTGTTTGTAAAAGGTAATTGCAGAAACTAACCCACCGATGTCAAAAATTATTTTCCTTTGGAAAAGATTAGAACTTTATGAGTGACACAATGATGTACATGACAATAAGAAAGTTTTAAATTTTGAAAAAAAATTGATTGGTACAATGGTTAACTTTTACTTTATTTATTTCGTGTAAGGTAGTTATTTTGGAAGAATGAAAGTCTTAATTCATATAAATCATATGTTTTTTTAAATTTGAATTTACAGCTTCATCATTAGCAACTTTGTGTTATGAAGTAGTTTGTTTCGTCATTACCCAGACCCTACCTGGGAATCAAAACCTTGGCTTTCCAATTTTTACTTTAACTCGTTAAAACTACGTTAAAAACTACGGCACGTAGGCCCAGAATTGCTCTTGTGCTCGATAAAAAATAACTACTAAAATTTATAAGAAAGAAAGTAAAAAATATGAGTAATTGATGCTTAAAATATTTAAAAAAACACTTATTAGAAACTAATTTCATGGTTAACATATGTTTCACTTGTACTAGTAAATAAAACTTTAAAATACATCATATAAAACCACCAAACCAAGAAAATTTCCCAGAGGAGTTTCATAAATACCATTAGAAAATTTAAAGACAATATAAAATATGTGGTTTATTTTAATAAAATAATTACACTCTACAAACTCTCACAAGATATCAATTTGATATTTCAGCAAAACTCTGGCCGTTATTATTTTATTTAAAGAAAGAACATTAAATATTTCAGCCGAACTGATACTGTTAGAAACGTGTATAATAAATTCCAGTCAATTGGTAGAAGTTACAAGATTAAATAAAATTGTGATGTTTATTCCGGGTTCTTTCAGGATCTGGTTATCTACAAATACAACACTTCCTAAATTCATAACAAAGATATTTTTACAATTAAATACTGAAAACAGCTATAACAGGAAACTACCTAACTTTTTAATTTTAAGTCGCATAAAAATTTTGATTGTTAGCGATTACTTTGGGGTATGAAACATTAGGTTTTAATACGTAACGATATCCTGACCTTAGGCAGGAATCGAATTCGGGACCTTCCGCTTGGTAGGCTACCGCGAACCACTATGTCATGGGGGCGGTCACTACCTAACTTAATAACGCGCTAATTTTTTTTAAGTGGTATGAACTGGTTGATTATTAGTGACTTCGGTGGATTTTGTGACTATAACTGTAGGTTTAGACTTGTGGAAATTTTCAGGCCCTGGTCGGGGATCGAACCTGGGACCTCCGCGTGGTTAACTAATGCGCTAACCACTACGCTACGGATGCGGTCAGACTAAATTTATTATAATTGGGTTTGACCTCTTAGTAGTTGACCAAGCAGGATATTTTAATTAACCCTTCACTGCATACTGTACCATATGTGGTACAACCACTTTTGTATTACTTTTCTCTTAAATGATAAAAGAATCATATGTTTTAAAACATATGTTTACTGCTTATACAGTATATCTACTGTATGAGTTCACATTTAAGCCAGTAGAGTGCTTTACAAGTCAGATCAGTGATGTTACTCGTTTGGAGGTTATGTTTCTGTTTATTGTTGTTTTTTGAAAGTTTTAAGTTGAAGAAAACATTGCTTAAATGCATCAAAATCTGCTGGAAAAATTATTTTCTCAATGTCTAAGATATGTAGTTACTTTAACTGTATAGATATATAAAAAATTGTTAGTTTAAATTTATCTAATAGTACCTACTTTGTTTAAATGTTCTATATGTGGAACTTCATGCATTCGTAGCTTGAAAAATACATAACCATATGTAGCCCAATACATGTGGTTATATTATTACTAGAGTTTCACGATCTAAATAAGTGATTAAAAATATTTTAATATTTTTGTTTTTTTCTGTCATCAGTCTCTCGACTGGTTTGATGCAGTTCTCCAAGCTGTTCTATCTTGTGCAAGCTGTTTCATATCTTCATACCTGTAACACCCTACTTCTTTTGAAATTTTCTTTAAATATTCTAACTTTTGCCTCCCCCTACAATTCACTCCCTTAATACTGCCCTCCATTATTGGTAGACCAATACCTGGATGTCTTAATATATGCCCCACTAGCCTATCCCTTCTTCTGGTAAGATGCTTCCATATACTTCTTTTTTCATTCTCTCGCCTAAAAACCTCTAAATTACGTAATTTGTACACCCATCTAATCTTTAACATTTTCCTATAACACCACATTTCAAAAGCTTCTATTCTTTTCCTTTCTACAGTCCCTATCACCTGCTTACAAAATATTTGCTTACTAAATGCCAAAATACTTCAAAATCAGAAATTATGCTAAATATACTGAGCCGTAAAAGAAATAGCAGTAATAATAAAATAAGATTATTGAGCTAATGTGCTTAAGTATGGTAATAAAACTCTACGGGTCTTTTGTAATTTATTTTTGGAGTTGTACTAGCTGATTTTATGATTTCGGTTTCATTGGCAAGGAATTTTATTTTTTTTTTATTTTTTTTTTTGGTTTAACGAATTTTGGTTTAAGGAATTTTATTGAATTATATTAGTTTTAAATTTTATTCGGTATTCTGAAGTTCAATAAACTGAGTTTTATTTTATTATTTCATTTCCTTTTATAAACTATTAATGTAGTTACGAACGTACAACTGCATGTTGTGACAAATACGTCACAACAAGAAAACCCTAAAATTTCATTTCACTGCATGTTGTGCCACATATGGTACAACCGAAAAAAGTAAAAAATCGCCAAAACCTGTAACCAAAAATTTTTTTCACTATTTTTCCACTAATAAGTGGATTTTTATCTATCAAAAGTTTCAGACCCAAGCCGGGAACCGAACTCGAGACCGTCCACTTTGTAGGCTAGCGCATTAACCACTATACCGTAGAGGCGGCCACACAATATTATTATTTAATCACGCTATTAAACATCGAGTTCATTTTATTCTCCTTCCCGTTACAAACGTTTAAGCACAACAGATTTTTGTACTGCAAGTTCACTTGAAGAATCTTCAAAGTTTTTTAATTAAATTTTCTTTTAATTATTGCATAATATAAACAATGTACTTTTTATAAAATTCATTTATTCTCAGCAAATAAAATATAGTAACGTTATGATAATATTTCACATTGTTACTACAAAACCAGTAAGGAAACAAAATACTCCCTCAACGTAAGGGCTAAACTTGAAAGGGTCCCTTCGTTTTACAACTGTATCTAATCAAACATCCTTCTTATTGTTAGTAGAAACCATAGGAAAACTTTCTAACGGTACTGAGTGTGCATATATTCCACTCCCTTCTAGTATGTTATTTGAAAAAAACACTTCAAGTATCTGTGAAGATATGTATTAAATTTTGTTTTATATAAACTTTCTGATTTTTGATGTGCGTTCTTTTATATCAAGATTACTCAGTAAGTAAATATATGTAAACAACTAATCAAGAAATTACAATTTCTAATTAGGCTACGTAACGGAATACAAATTATAATTTACTTATTTTTTTAATTTTTGAGATGGGTTATTATTTTTTACTTTTAATTAAATTGTTATTTCTTTATAATGGATAAATACTTTTAACCATCATAATTATTTGAAACGCAAAATCTAGCCAAATGTATTTTAAAAAGAATTTATAGATGTATATAAAATATATAGTTTATGCAGATATTATAGAATAAAAAAGAATATATTTTTAAAAAAATCTCCAAAAGTAAAAGATTCACGAATAAACTATTACTTCCGGTTGACATATTTTAATGAAAAAGTTTGTGTCGGGTTCTTTTGTGGTACTTGACAGAAGTTTGAAATTTCAACTTTGTACGCTATGCCATTTTTAAAATATATATTATTCATATACACATGGAGACGCGCACGCACATACACACAAACTAATCGCTAAAAATATGTTTATGGGTTTAGGGAGCCTGAAATTTGTACCTATATGAGGTGAAAACTTAATTTTGAGAAAAAAAAATGAAAACAATAATACTTTTCTTCCCTATTTTATATTCATACAAGACAAGAGAAAGTAAAAAGTATATAAGTTTTTATTTTAAAAAATTGTCACTATTTTCTGTAAGATTTTCGATATTTTAATATTTAACATTAGAAGAGTGATACGTTCCTTGTAGTAGTTAGGCCTGTAACTGTAATAATTATTTGATAAAGGTAAGTAGATACAGTAGTAATATTAAACACAATAAGAAGCTAACCCAGCAAGCAGTGGTTGTGATTTAAACTTTACCAGTAGTCTATAGTAATAACGTTGTCACGGTTGACAGGTCAAGGAAACCCGAATAACGAACATCGCTCTTAACAACGCACTACGCAACTCAATTCAACCCAACTGAAACTCAAGGGAACGAAATTCACTAGCAACAAGTTGACAAATTTGCTGCTGCAGCATTAAAGTTTGATTTCACTCCTATAAACTAATTAAACTATTCATGAAAACATATATAGATCAAACAGGTGACTAAATTTACTTCTTAATGTGACATGACAACTCGTAAAAAGATTTACTCCTTGGCAAAAGACACAATATGAATTTAGGATATTAACTTCAAATTATCATAAATCCTATTGCCAAAGCAAACCTGTAAACTACTACCGAACGATTATATTTTAATGTTACATGTTTTAAATAAAAGATACTTATAGATATTTTAATGGTTAAGAAATTTGGGAAGAATTTGAAAAATTTGGGAGAAAAAATGAGGAAGGCAATGGTAAACCATCTCACTCCTCGTTTTATTTACTAAAACCTCTAGAGGTTCAAACCAGCCTTTCGGCTGTTGACCTAAACAACAATAAGAAATTTGGCTTGTTTGTCTATTATATTTTCTATACTTTACCGGACAATCCAATAACAAGGCTATAGGGTCATTTTTTGAAGAAATGGACACTTATAGATACTTACGTAAATATGTCTCCTTTTTTCGAGACTACACGTATAGTACTTGAGTCACGAGTCTGCCTTTGGTTTTAACGAGAGGTTAAGGGGGAACTGTTACAGTGCTGAACGAAATCTAATATGCAATGTAATAAAATGTTGTGAAGTTGAAGCTAAACAAAAATACCTTTCCGAGCCTCTTAACAAAAGCCATGAGCGAACCGGCTATCTACTGTGATGTTTCTATTTCCACAATTCGAAATATAAAGATGGAAGTCAAAATATAGTGAAGAAGATCACAGCAGTTTTCATCGACAGTCTTCATCAATAGTTTTTTTTTTGGCACTGGGTATAAAAGGGGATTTTTATAGAAAAATAAGAATGTGATGCGAAATGTGAAAAGTTATTACCGGTTTTGAAAGAAAATCTAAATTTTAGTTTAAAACTTTGTACGTTAAGAAATATTTTAAAAGGAAATAGGGTTTAAATGGAAAAAGTGTCAGTCACAACGAAGTATATTAATTGAAAAGCAACATGTGGTTAACAAATGGTGCAATTGCACGGTAATAAAATAGTGTTTCATTGTTGAGGTTGGCAGAACTGTCAGATTTCTATTCCTTTCCTTACAGCTGATCCATACTCAAAAGGCATTTGTTATAACGTAGATGTTATAATGTGTGAGTTTGATGACGGAGAGGGTAATATGAAGAAAACTCAACGACAAAATTACAGGAGTAATATATGTAACGATAACTGTTCACTGTAACGAGAAAATGTGATCAACTTACAAAAGAAGAAAGAAGAAATACTTAGGTAAGGTACTTTAATTTCTTAATAAAGCAACAATGTATTCTAATTATTATGTTTTAAGGTTGAACATATTTCGATGAAAAATTTATAAGGTTTCCATTATAAAATGAAAATGTAAAAATAAAAAAAACTTTCGGCTTTTTTAAAATTACAGAAGAATTCCGTTGGGTAATGTTTGTGCACTTAAGAATATTGAGCTTATCTATTAATTAAGAAACAGAAGAATTCAGTTTTTAAAAAAAACCTAAAGAAATCAAGTTTTTATAGTAGTATAATCTTTCAACTCAGTGAGGAAGGCAATTCGTAAAACACCTCACTCCTTGTTTTTAATTAGTAAAACCTCTAGAGGTTCAAATCAGCTTTTCAGCTGTTGACCGAAACAACAACACGAAAGTACTGTAACATTCTAATTACCGAATGAAAAATTTATTTTTGATTAGTTCAAAGTAATTACACAATAAATAATACAATATACGTCTTCTTACTCTTCTTTTGGTGCCATCCGCTACCGAATGTTGGTCATCCTTCTGGCAATGATATCAATTCTATTCGCTGCTGCTTTGAAGAATACTGAAGTAGAATCTGCAAACCAGGTCTTCAAGTTCTTAATCCAGAATATTCCTCGTCTTTCAATGCCTCTCTTACCCTGTACCTTTCCTTGCAATATGTACTTCAGTAACTTATATTATTGTTATTTCTAATGGTGTTATTTCTAATTTTCTCCTATTTACTGTGCACATTTTTTTTCTTTACTAACGTTTTAAAGTACACTGATTTTTGATATTGTATCCATCCACAAAATTTAAAAATTCTTCTGTAAGTCCATAGCAAACTTCAACACTTCTATTCCCTTCGTTGTTGTTTCCGTTAAAGTCCAATCCGTACAATAAGATGAAGAATACTTAGCATCGGAGGGGTCTCTTTTTAAATTAATAATAATTGAATAATATTAGAGAATATTAATTAATATTCTTAATATTAATATATTAATATATTAATATTATTAATTAATATTAATATTTTGAATATTAATAATACTTAATATATTAAAAAATAAATAATACTAATTGAAAATATATGGCCTTTACGAAGTCCGCTTTTTTCTTCAGATATCAATTAATCAACTACAATATTTTTACTTTCAGCGAGTTTAATCTTAGAGTATATTTTGTACAATTTTAAAAACTCAAACCACGATAATTTAGAGCGAACTGCCCTGTCTTTCTTTTTATAAATTTAAACTATAATACAGTCCACTCATTCTTTAGGGATCACACCTGTCCTCTAGGAGCTACTAATTGAAAATATTCAGTCATATAAGTTTTATAAACTGCCATCGATGCTTAAGCAGTTTCACCTGTAAACCTTTGGGACCCAAAAATTTCTGTTTCTCAAATACCTGAGCACAGAACCTCGTTCTTCAATATCCAGGAAATCAACTGAATGTGTTACATTCTCAGTGTTTACATTACACACCACTGCTTAGTCGTACCACAACGCTTTATAGATAAATAAAAGAATAATAGAAGCAATATTTGTCATTTTTGGTCCTGCAAGCAAGGCGGATGACAAATAAAAAACAACACACCACAAAAAATACACTGGAATGACAAAATTTACACATAATTATATAATATTAAAAATTGGGGTGATAAACAAAAAAAGGAATTAATTATTATAATAAAAAATGTTCGAGTCCTTTCACAATGACTTTTAATAATATTAAACAAAAATATTGGTACTTTTATTATTATTTTCATTTTATTTGAACTTCTTCTGTAAAAATAACATATTTTAATAAAGAAATTGCAGGATCTGTACACATATATTTTTTTTCTACCATACAATATTTTCATTTTATTAATATCGAAAAATAACTCACACGGAATTAAAAAGCTTTTAACCTGATTTTTTTCTTCGACGAGTATAATATAAAAATTTTACTTCATTAAAATATAAAACAATATTATTCCTTTGGGAAAGATGAAAAAAATTCATTTTATTCAGTTCAATCCTCTTTTATTTGCAAGTTAATAAAAATAATACTGAAAGAACGACTGGCATATTCTGTTATTATCTCTGACAAATATATCTAAATAAATAGTAATTTTGATAACGGATTATTTAATGTGACCGTCTCTAATAAAAATTTAAAGATTGGTTTCAATAAAATATTAATTAAAAATTCAGAAATTTTTAAATTTATAAGATAATAAAATATTTTTTCGTTTTACTTATTTTATTCTAAACACATAACACTAACAAAAAAAGAATGAGTTATAAAAAAAATTGAAATTAAAACTAGGATGAAAAACCTACTCAACAGTTAAAAATTGTAATTTAAAAAATAAAATTTTTATCGCTATAACGGCAACTCGTTAAATTTTTAAAAGAAAACAAATAAATTCTAAAAAAATGTTTGTTTTGGTTTCATTCAGCATTCTAAAGATTGATTATAAAAATTACTTTGAAAAAATATAAATTAAAATTAACTTTTAAAATTATACTTAATTGTTTTTTCGTTTTCGAAGCAATATCATTGGGTATTGTCTTCGTCATGTGAACCCGTTCATGCTATTTACTTATAGTTTTTGTTTTTTTAAACCGATTGCAAATATTCTCAGATGTTAGAAAAAAAAATTAACTTTGAAAAATGTACAAAAATATGCTAAGCTATATCTTAAAACCTTGCTAAACTATTTTAAACTCTATAAAACTACAATAAAGAATTAATGATAAATCTGTATACAACACACACAGCTTTCTCTTGCAAATGGAAATAATAAACAATATAACTTAATATTAGTAATAAAACAGAAATGAACAGAAAACTAAACTCAAAAAACATCACATATTTTTAATCATGAGTCGAATGATGTAAAATGAAAATCGACTTTAGTTTGACTTAATATTACGAAAAATCACTCTTTCACGCTAAACTAGGCTCTGTAAGAAAAATGCTTAAATAAAGCTGTAGATCTTTTAATTTCCTTTCGTCGTTAATGCATATTAAGACAGAAATCTTCAAACATCCATTTTTTAAGGATTTTCATGAAAAAAAATAGATAATCATAAAGAAATGTTAAAAACAAAAGTTGTAGGTTTTTAAATTTTTTACAACTTTTAAGTTATGAACTTTTCCCCTAAAATGAGTGTTAAGGCCGCAATATTAAAAAACCCAATTTTTTTACAAGAGCACAGCCTCCCCAAAAATTTTAGAAGACATGGCGCCTACCCTATCTCGTAAAACATACAAAATGTAGTAAATGAGGCGATTTAAAAAAAATCGTAGTAGCTGTTGTTGAGAACATTGCAAAAAAGAGTAAAATTACATGAATAAACTATTACTTCCGGTTGACTGATTTTGATGAAAATATTCCTGTTGAGTCCTCTAGTAGTACCTAACTTAAATTTCAAGTTTCAATTTTGTACGTTGTTCCATTCTTGAGATATTCTGTTCACACGCGCGCACGCACGCGCGCATACACACACACAAACACAGACACAGGTAGATAGATAGATAGATAAATAGAAAGAGAGAGAGAGAGAGAGAGTGAGAGAGAGAGAGACCAATCACTAAGAACATGTTTTTCGGGTTCAGGGGTCTGAAAACGTGTATATTCGGTGAAAATTTGATTTCGATAAATCAACATTAAAATAATACTTTCCTTCCTATATTATATTGTGCTGCGGCATATCACAGAGTAAGCTACAGAGATCATTTCCATACCAGCGGCCCTTCAGAATGTAAAGCAGTGCACAACTCAGTGGATGAACCACAAAAAAATGAATAATTTTTAACATTTCTAAAGAATTTCTTTTAGTAGCCAGATGAAATTTATTGTTGTTGGTTCACTTCCATAAAAGATTGTCTGTATAATCATAAAAATAACCGCTTAGAAGCGTAGAAATTGGTAGTTAATAGAAGGAATACCTAGGTAAGGTTGTGACAAAAATTCATAACCGTATAAATTGACTCTCAAAATTATTAATAATAAGTTAGCTAAAACGTGCGTCAATTAGCCCTGATCTCCCCTTCCCATAAAAACTTATTACGAAAATAATTCATTTTAATAAATATTTTATGACAAATTGTACGGATTTATATTGTTCTTCAAATCTATTGAATAATACAGTATTTAACATTCTAGTAAAATGGGTTTACTTCCATTAAAGAAATTTTATACATAATTATTTTAAATATCTGATGCGTTTTATAGTAGGCTACTTGATAAATATATTTGACTTCATTTGCAAAGAATTCAACATCAAAGAACATAAAATGCACCAATGAAACCACAACATTATTACAAACCGTAGTAAAGTTAAAACACAAACATTTGAGTGTTTCAGAAATAAACAAACAAACAAAACTAATTAACACCAATGTAAGTAAATAATAACAACCTTCAACTGCGTAAATTAATTTCAAATAGTTATACTCGTCAAATGTTACTCGTTCCAGTGAAAAGTAAATAACAAGATAGGCAAAAAAGGAATCAATTAGCAAGGTATTTGAAACATCACTATTGCTCTTCATGTTTCAAAACATCAAGGGCATTTCAAACAGGAAACGTTTCCAGATAGTGATTATAATTCCAATTAAAAAAGTAAATTACACTGTTATAACGTTTTATTGATCATATTTTTTTCTTTGTTTATTTAACGTCGCATCAACTATTTTGGTCATTAGCAACGACGTTGTGTTGCAACTGTAAATGATGAAATTATTTTTTGTAACGTATGGAAAGGCCGTGCCTGAGTGGGATTCGAACCCAAGACCCCATGATGAAAGACGAGCACGTTACTAGCTACGCCAACGCGGCCGGCATTGATCATCTTATACAAATTTCATCAAATTATCAATTCAGAGGAATAAATTACACTTCAGATAGTGTTAAGCTACAATAATAACAAAATTATATTTGTTCCGTAATTTCGGGTAAATATATTGTAACATTGTATAATGATATTCAAGAAATGTTTGAGAGAATAGATTGTTGATTGAATAAATTGTGTATTATATTATGAAACGGTGTGGATTGAACAAGGATATGGATTGCTATGATGAAAAGTTTTGAATAGGAATTCTCGGAAATCGAAACAACTAGAAACATTTGTTTCTATTTTGTTTGAAAGGGGTGAAATTGTTAAAACGGTATTGATTGTCTTGAAACAGACCGCACGTATAAAAACAGCTAACGCCTTTATAGTGAGTTAGTTAATAATTTACTGTGTGTATAGTTAATAATGCGTGTGCGTACGAATGGTACAAGTGGTTGTGGACTGGTAGATCATTTTTTAAATTTTTGAGTGACCGGATCTTATTTATAGTCGATTTTAAATTTTGTAAGTAACTTAATTGGAGTAATCTAATAGTAATTTTTTAGTAGTTAGTCTAATTTAAATAAAAGTGATTGTAATGTTATTCATTGTGTCAATAAATAATATTGTTGTAAGTTTACAGATAGTTTTTAATTATTTTACACACAGATTCCGCACGAACCTAGGGTTAGGTGTTACGATATGCAACTCTTTGCTAGACGTTTCTTACAGCCTAATTAAGTCAGCTACTAAATGTTACTTTAAATCTTTAAGTTAAGCTGATTAGGAAAGTGACTTAATAGCAAATACAACATATATTTTTCTTATTTTAACATAAATTTTATGTCCCACGTAAAGAATTGATCAAACTAGATTGTTGTTTAATAAAAGCAATTTATTCTCATTGAAAAAAACAAAAATATTTCTCGCTTATTTGGTTACGCTAAGTAAGATTGTAATGTTTTAAAGAAGCAGTTAGCTAAAACACTTTATTTATCAGTATTCTCAGAAAATTTGTTGGTGTAATGGTTAGCGAAACTAAATTCTATTCAAGGAGCCCCGGGATTGATTCCCGATAAGTTCTGACTTTTATTTACTTGCAAATCATCTTATGTTATTATTTGCGTGAAGGCCTTGGCATTATCACTAAAACAAATAAAATAAAATTGAAAGATGTCGGCCGCCTCCGTACTGTAGTGGTAACGCGCAAATCAACCACGCGTGGGTCCCGGCTTCGATTCCCGGCCAAGGTCTGAAAATTTTCACAAGGTAAAAACCCACTGTTCATATCCCATTGTAGTCGCTAATGACCGAGGTGTTGATGTGACTTTAAATAAATTTAAAAAAAATGAAAATTGAGAGACGTTTAATCTTTCATTTACTATAGTTCGTTTACTAATATTACAAAATAGCCTACTATTAAGGCCTGCATAAAAATTCTTCCTACATAAATAGAACTGGTTTGTGGCTGAGTAAATAAATGTTACGTTCATATAGATACGAATTCATCGAAAAAGAGAAGTAAATGTTAGGTGATTACCAACGTCGTCGATAAAATGTCTATTTTGTTCTCTAAAATGTCTCTATTTTTTTTAATTAACTGTCGGTAGTTCAAGATTATGACAATCTTGCAAATTTTTTATGATATGTATGGCTTTTTTGTTAAAAGCTTGTAATTGAAGAGGAATGGTTCCAATATGTTATTCAAATCCAATCGGTAATTGGCTATCTTGCAATCTCATTTACCGAAACAACGCAACACGTAGCAACAGAGGCAGCCTGCAATAGTTCCGAGAGGGGTGGTAGGCTTGTGGCGGCGTACCGACAGAGGCCTTTGTAATCAAGGCCGAGCCAATAACCGCCCTCTACCACAGTGCTCTCAGCAACTATATAAAGGGCGCTACGCTCAACAGGGAGATTGAATTCCGAACGAGACAGTAGACAAGACGTCCACCAAGGCACACGGCTACAGGACAACAGCGAAGACTAATCGACGACCCCCACAAGAGAGAAGATGATGCTTCCGAGCCTTACGCCCACCGGACCCGACGAATCAGCCGACGCACTACTGCGAGGGAAGAAGATGATGTCTCCACTGAACGACAACACGCCATGTCGCCAAGCTCTTCGACTGCCACGACGACTGCGACCGACGCTTCCCATCAAGCCGACCACCGTTCAAACGGCCCTTTTCAGGGCCACCAAAAATTAAAGGTTTTAACTCGCCACTTAATGTTGCTATCCGGTAACAGTACTAAGAAATATGGAAAATTTCTCAGTAGTTTACTTTATATAAATATTTAAGGAAATTAATTATTGAAATACGTGATCTACCCCGAAAGTTGAGTCAAAAAAATGTGGGTGCAGTAACAATGAAATCATAATTCTAAATTATGTATACCGGATAAAAATATAGAAACATAATCTATTATAATAACATAATAGATGTAACATAGTATATTTAATTAAAACAGTAAATTTACACAGTCATATAAGTATAATAAATAGAGAGGAGAAATGACGAGGGAAGGGGGAATGAAATTAAATTTAAATCGTAAATATCTCACGCAGTTAGTAACCATATATACTGATGTAATATAATGCAATGTATGTGGTTTCAGACCAATTACCATGTTAGAATGACAGAGGGATAGACAGACACAACTCGGTGTTGCCGTTGGTGCAGAATGTAGTAGTAGGATGCACTTCGTTCTACAAACTCCCGCTATCCCATCAGAGCAGTTGTAACGAGGCGTTGTGATAGGGTTATTCTGACACAATTGTACGACATGTTGCATAGTAGATAGTTGCAAGGCTACTCTTACTATTACTACTACTACTACTGTATTATAGAATAGAGCTCCATAGTAAGTGCTGCTGCATGAGTTACGCGCACTTACTATATAGGAAGTAAATAACAGTACTGTAATACTACCCACACTCGTAATGCTACAAAAACACGTTTTTATGTTTTAGGTAGCGTTTCAAACGATCCGAACTTTCATTGGGAATAATTTAACAATATACAAAACACTACTACAACCGATCTGGACATAGGTAATTCAATTTATTGCCAAAAATAAATAAATAAATAGTTTTTTTGGTGGAGGGGTTCCCAAACTCTCGTACACCCAGCCGTATTCACCCACTGCTGTCGTTTGTTGCAAGGATGCGAGTTGGTACATTAGAACAGAAACAATATTACCTTGGGATACTACACAATTATTTATTCTTTACATTCTAATTTTTTCTTTCACTAGTCACAGACAGATGTTGAGCCCACATATAGAACACGAAGAACATGAAACACACAAGATAACAAAAACACTACTTAATATTACAGTATTCTACATAATTTCGCCTTGATTCTGACATATATATTCCAAACAAATCAACCAATTCGTTTATAACGTTTGCTTTTGCTACGCATCTGTCAATTGGAACCACTCTACTTTTTGTGGCACCAGCAAACAATCTGAAGTTTCTTAAAGTTGTGCAAGGCACTCTCAGAAATATCTTTGATATAGTTGTAACATCCACCCGCGAATGTAGAATGTTGTCACAGAACTTCCAACATTCTACGCCACGCGCTCAGACTTGGAAGTCGTTGTGCGATAGTGCGTTCTCAAAGCTGTTAAATATCCTACCAGCTCTGTATTCTAACTTATTAATCAATCGTTTCTGGATAATTATTATCTTCTACTTCTTCTTAATATCAAGGATTAGCCATAAGCCTGTTCCGAACTCACAAACCATTCTGTACGTCTACACAAACACGAGATCTTCTTCGAGGTCTTCCCACCTCCCTTCTTCCAACTGGAACATATTCCGTCAGTTTTAAAGGTATTCTCTCCTCTGGCATCCGTTCCAAATGTTGCCTCCATTGGTTCCGGTACTCCTTCACTTTTTCGTTAAAGCTAAATACACCTAACTCGGATCTAATTTCCTAGTTATGTATTAGATCCAGCCTCGAACAGCCCTACGCCCTTCTTAAAAACCTCATTTCAGCTGATTGGATCCTACTTTATTATTGGGGATTATCTTGGGGATATTTATTATATTAACAATAATACTAATAAAGTTGATACTGTCGGCCCTTTGATTAGATACTGTGCTCCTCCCTGCCTACAAAGCTACCGACATATTGATGGAGGGAAGTCAGCAATACTTTCACCAAGGCTGACAGACCTTTGTTGGCCCTACGGAGGGCTAGTAATCGTCCATCTGGTTACTATTTATAACAACTGAACTCGACTGCTATATTATTCTACTCTACAGCTTTTACCAGATATCTACCATCGGCACACGGCTACCGGACTCTAACGAAGACCCATCGAGAACCCATTTAAGAAAAAAGATGATGCTTACGCTCGTCGACGCAACACCGTAACCACCCACTGCCACGAGCGATACCCACAGCGGTCCTTGAACCAAGCGATGCGTCCTTTTAGTCCCGATGAAGCAGACATCACGCACTACTGCAAGGGAAGAAGATGACGTCTCCGCAGGACAACGATACGCTTGGCGCCCACCTCCTCCATCGCCTCGATGACTACGACCGACTCTTCACGCCTAGTCAACCACCGCTTAAACGATCCTTTTCAGGGCCCCAAACATTTAAGGTTTCCTCACGCCGCTTAATGTCACCATCCAGTGACATAATAAATAATAATAAGTGGCAATCACTTAAAAATTACATTTAGCAGATTTTACTATTTATCTTAAATAAAAAAAAATCAGTATTATATACTCAGGCAAGCACGTTAAAAGTAGATGGAGTAAGTATAAATTTATGTTAAATTTATAGGGGTCATTTTACTCGGATAATGCCAAACGGCCGCTTTAAACAATATAGTTTGTAAGGTAAATGATACAAAGCAAGTGAAAGAAAAATATAATACATTTGAAACATACACATATGTAAAAATAACACGTAGTGTATATTTATATAGAACTGAAACGGGTGTCACTTTCAAATCTTGTTTATAAATAAGGATTAAAAGGCGTTACTAATACGTTTTGTTAACAGGCAAATTTATAGTATTAATGTGAACGGTTAAAACGCAATAAAGTGTAGTTAAAGAATGGGTATCACTTTTTATCCACGCTGACGTATCTGAAAGTAAATCACTTGGAGAGCTACGTCAACTTTTTAAATCCAGTTAATGTATGTAACATGTTATACGCTTAACCATATAAGTTTTATGTATTATAAATCTCTGGCACAATAATCTCCAGCTCTGTTTTCTGCTAATATGTACTCGCATATCAAATACGACCATTTTTATATAAATAAATGAACCACAATAAATAATAAATGTTATAGTAAACCGCACTAAAGTTAATGTAACAAATTCAAGCAAAACCATATTTCATCGTTATTTTCATAGATTTTCTTATTCCCCCCCCCCCCCGGATAAAAATTTTAAACTAGTCACCTCAGTCGTTCAGTGGTTTTGAACGTTACATCATACTGAACTGCAATGCAAAAGTTCTAGAGTTGGAATTCCGACTGACATTTTTACAGGTTTAAACACATAGATACCACTTCTCTTTCTCCTTCATTCCTTCCTTTTCTTCGCCTTCTATATCTTCTTCTTCTTCTTCTTCTTCTTCTTCTTCTTCTTCTTCTTCTTCTTCTTCTTCTTCTTCTTCTTCTTCTTCTTCTTCTTCTTCTTTTTCTTCTCCTTCTTCACCTTCACCTTTTCCTTCTCTTCCTTCTTCTTCTTTTCATAGATTAGGCAGCTCAGCCTGTTCCGGAAACATCTTTTTCTCGGGTATTTAATGTCCTTCTTACCGGTGGGTTTGCACTCGTGAGCTGAACGGGGAAAGTCTCCTTCTCATTCGTTGCATTCTCATTCGTACCTCTTACGAAACTTCATTCTCTCATCTAAGCTCATCTAGGATGCTTGAAGTAAACTTATTTATTGATTTTTACGAATTTAGCTGTTTAATTCAATATTGTGTTGTTTTTAAAGTATTATAGAGCTCCACATGTCAACTTTTAGAACTGTGGTCCTTCAGGAATGCAATATAACTAAAAACCAGTATACAGAAAACTATTTAGTGCAGAACTTTGCCGTACTCATGATTTATGTCCGTCCAGATGATCATTATAAAGTTCTCCAGCTTTTTCCGATAGAAAAAGTAGATAATCAGTATGGCTACGGTAGAGAACAGACACCCTGGCTGAGAAATACAAGGAAATGGACCAGTATTTTGAGAGTTCTGGAGTTGTTACGTCTAGCATAGTGACGAGTACGCATTGCGGATAAACAACGTATTAGCGGCCTCATAGAAAACATACACCTGAGCAGTAAGTCTTTTAGAAACATATACAAATAGTAATTACTTTGCAAAATGTAAACCAGTAAGTATTCATAAGATTACCTAATAAAACGAAGATTATATGAGAGTGTAATCAAAAGTTTGCCGCTGGATGAATTAGAGGTCTCCAACATCTGGCCATGTAATTTTAGTTTGTAGTCGTAAAAATTAACTCTCTAGGAGAAGCCGTCGTTAGAATATATTGGGGAGATTTAAGAATAATTGAAGGCTGCATAAAATTGGTAGAACAATAAATATAATTAAATCGATGAAACCATTAAAAACTATTGTGTTGTGGTTTGGTTATCTGAGCAGATTTGAAGAGAAAAGATTCCCCAAAAAAGTCAGAGTTGGATTGAAGCTAAAAGACGGAGCACATCTCGGTTTAAATATCATAATTCATAAAACAATGAAAGCAAGAAATTTAGAAGATAATGCGTGGGTCCAAAGAATAGGAAAATAATGGGAAGCGAAGAATCAATGGCATCTGGGGTTATACTTAATAATAAATCACAACAGATTCTCATTATTTTATAGTCACGATCAACTAAGCAAAACATCCATGACTACCTTTTTTTAAAAACCTACATATTCTAATTTAAATTTTCAATTTGGTTACAAAGCCATAAATATTAATACAAAAACATATTTTTTAATAATATACAGTTAAAAATGCAACAATAAAAAAATTAATTTTCAATATAGTGTATTGAACAAATATTTATTTTTGGGAAATAAATTACACGGTTTAGATGGTAGGTTAAACGTAACACGGTATGCACTCCGGCTGGCCATAACCAATATAAAGCGTATTATTGCATCCATAATTCATAACGCAATATTGAGATTCCGTGCGGATAAATTTCATTATTTTCTACAGTAATAATCCTCTGATATTATCTAATAGATGTTTTTTAAAAAACAACACTAAAAATTAAATTATAAGTATTTGTTGTAATCTGTCATGAAGAAAAGATAAATGTAGCGTCTACTCCGTCGTCCTTTCTGTATCCGGTCATTAATAAAAATTATGCAATTTAATTTTGGACTTTTAACAAGTACAGTTCTTGAGTTTTAGTGGTAGCCCTGACCTTGAGAACACCGCGATTGAGTGGGTAGCAGTGCGGGGTCATTATCGTAAATTTCTACAAACATCTTACTCATTACTTTAATTAAATAGACGTACAAATTATTCATTGAGCTGAACAAAATTTAAAAAAGTTACATTTTAAATGGTAGTTTTACATAAATAGCCTATATGTATCTTTCGTGAAATGTTATTTTGAATTTACGTAGTGAGTGTATATTTACCAACGCGCACGATGTTTTTAGTTACACTAGTAGCAGCTAGGCTCTGCCGCAAGAGAGACACCGTTTAAACTTACGGATTGTACTAATTACAAATTAATTAATTGCAGTAACCTAATAAGGGTATAGTTACTAGTCAATTACAATTAAACTACTGAACTTAATGTTGATCATCAGCCGAAAGGCTGGTTTGAACCTGTAGAGTTTTACTAAGTAAAACGAGGAGTGAAGTGGTTTACTATTGCCTTCCTCACTGAATGCAAAAGTACGCTCATCAGCATGCCGGGCCCTCTGAAAGTCACATATTTTCCACTTTGCAAATGGTACCTTCACTTCATTCACAACAGGGTCTGGCTACATAATAAAACTCATTAGTTTCAGAGGAGGTAACTCTGATTAGTGTATTTTACACCCTGCCTCTTCTGTTCTTAAATGATTCAATCATTTAATTGGCTGACCATGTGATAAGAAACAGAACTATTTATTTTAGCCCTGCAACGAACAGATTGAGTGTAAATAATTTGACACCACCTGTCTGTTATGAGCAGACTGAACTTAATATTAGATTAAATTTATTGCACAATGTTACTAACATTTTAAGATAGATCTAATTAAACTTAACTAAACAGAAAATATGGCTATTTAGAAACAAATAAATAGTGAATATATCTACTTAAAATTTTTAACAATACATCAACGATGGGCGTACCTCTGGATCAAAACTATGGGAGGGGCAAGCCATAGTCGGCTCAGTAAATATAGTGACGCGGGACTCACTACACTCGTCTAGAAGATTCCCTCTTCTCTCATTGGCTGTCGCCTGTTGACTCTACTAGACCTCTGAGAGGTCTTATAGATTACTTTACCAGTCGCTATGTGGCTTTAGATATTTCTCGATTTTTACACCATTTCAGTGTGTTACTCAAGTGATTATTTGCCGTCACTACCTAATTTTGTTTCGTATCATCACTTTATAACCATTTAATATTTTTATTGCTTCTAGGGGGGGGAAGCCCTCCTGCCCCTTGTTGAGTACACCCATGAGAAGAACTATTAAATACAAATTAATTATTCAATACGCATGATGGTGTACACAACTGGTAAACAACTGAACACTCTCTATTAGCTGATGGATATTAGCGTATTAGTCTTCAAAAATATTTACCACAAACGGTTCGCCCAGCATTAACTTACATGCTTCGTATATTACTAAACTGCCACATAAAAAACCGGCTACTTTATATACCCTACTTAAAAATTACTAAAGAAATGGAGAAAGAATAAATAAAAATATAATTCTAAAAAATCTTCCTGACTATCAATTACATGAAAGGGTACCATGGATAGGAACCCATACAAAAACTATTGTCAAAACATAAAAACAAATTAGAAAACAACCATCTATCATTCTTTAACCCTTTCCATCACACTATTAAATAAATTGTGCGTCAAATACTAATATTGATCTTTGCTAATGTTATGCCGAGGAGGGCAGTAAACAGATGTTAAAGTTAAATCTCCAGCCCAGTCTGTAATACAAACGCTTGTTGCCTGAATATGATCTGTTCTTTATTTAGGAAGCTCAAAGTGTTTAATCGAATTTCGTATAATTACAGCCGTTCCTGCATGCGCCCTATTATCGGGATGTGTGGTGACATATATGTTGTAATTGAAAAGTCGCATATAGTGCCGTTCAGTAAAATGGGTTTCTGATACAAGCAACACATCTATTTTATTTTCATTTAAAAATACTTCTATTTCGTTACGGCGTTGTATCAGACCGTTCGCATTCCACACTGCTATATTGTAAAAATATTTCATTTTAATTTATTTATAACGGCAGTTAATAAGTTAATCAATGTTGTTAATTGTTCCGCCTGTTTTGACAAAATTAATTCAAACCGTGTAAACGCACTTTGCATTACGGATGCTATATCAGGACCCTGCTGATTGTCATGAGGACAATTGTCGACAGAATGATTTTTCTTGACTACTTGAGAATAACTCATACCTGTAACTACTGAGTGTGTTCTGGTATCTTTATTGCCGACCTCATTAACGGGAGTTTTAACTGCATTCGACCGTTTGGCAGGTACCGCAGAAGATCTGGACTTTATAATCTCCTGAAACACCCGGAAACCCTTATAACTTGCAGGATGATTATTTTCGCAATGAATACATGTAGCTGGTTCATTTTTCGAAATAGTACAGCAAATCGTAGTGGTTGTCTCCACACTTAACGCACCTCGGCTCATGCTGACAATACTTTTCAGTATGGAAAAAGCGTTGACAACGCTTGCACTGTGGAATATCGTTTCGCTTTTTGTAAGGTGGTTCGAACTTAACTTTCATATTAAGTAAAAATTCTATTTCAAATATGTCTTTATTATTATCTTTAGGTTCAAGTTCCACATAAAACAGTGAAAGCGGTTGTCTTGTTTCCCTGTGTTTAATGGGGGAAATATTTCTAACGGTGTGCCCGTGCTGAGTAACCGCATCGGCAATCTCATCAGTTGCTACCGAATGATGCATATTGCGTAAGACGACCCGATACGCCCGTTTTTGACGCGGTTGATAAGTGTGAAATTGTATTTGGCGCTGCTTAAACATGTAAACAACATTCTCATGAGCCGCTAAATTCTTTGTATTTACTTTTATACTATCACGATTAACTATTTTTAAAAAGAAATCGTCTTTTGCAATAATATTTTCAAGTTCTCTAACTAAATCATTAATATTTTCTACACCTGGCACAAAAATTGGAGGCGGATTAGGTTCACTTTTCTTTGGGCCAGATACATTGTTTACGTTATCTATGTTTAATTCAGTTAAGACACTGAATTTATTTTGACTTAAAATAGGGCTACCACTATTTTCGTCTAATTTCGTTACTTTATTTTTTTCATTACTTTTGTCAGAACTAACTCTCTTTCTATTATTAAATTTACTTTTACCAACTTGTTGCCAAGTAGCAATTTCAGTCTGAGAATTTATTAAATCACAGCTGTTAACATCAATTTGCATATTGACAGAAGAAGCGCGAAATCTAGGATCTCTAATAACAGCTGATTTCTTTTGAATTTGATCAGCTGACAGGGCCGACTCAATTTCAACGTCATACATGTCTTTTTCGCCATTTCTTACATCTTCCATATTGGAAGGTTATGTTTACACTAAAACTAAAATTTCAAAAAACCTATTTGTAATTGCTTACCCTCCAGGTAAACATTTCAAAATATAGTTCACTTACATATTAGAGTCACTTTACACAAACAATGAACAATAACAAAAATCAAAATTCAATTATAATCAAATAATTAGTAACACAAAAAAATACACGTCTTGCTAGTGCTGAAACTAAACCGGAAGTTCCGTGCATTTATGTTATACCGTAGTTTCAAAACAAACTAATACAATGCGGTTTTTACATAATAAAAGCTAATGGACTTAACAATTTTGTCTCAGGAGTATCAATTCTTGACGTCTGCTGAGGAGTCATTGTTCAACTGTGAACCATACATTAAAACTGACACAACGAAGGTGTGATAAAACTTTAAAACAGAAATTTCAGTTAACTTACGTTTTCAATTATTAACTTAATTTGTCCAGTAATGTTTTTACAACTCTCACATAAACACGTGGACACATTCTTCCAAAAACTATTGTTTATGGCCTGAATGTGATGTCGTGATAGTAGGCCTATTATGAAATCTATTATTGGAAATTTTTTCTGACCCTTCCAAAGTACTTCAAGACCATGTAGCTAAAGTTGCTTTTATTACACCAATCGCCGAGAAAACGAAAAAACTCAAATTGGCATACCTTCAAACCTCAAATATTTAAAGTTGAAATTTTGAAACTTAAAAATTTCAGGGCGCACAGCGCACGCACTTCCATTTTTTTGATCTACTTATGAGTTCTGATCCATCTACACCTCTGAGTCCGAGACACATAAGCAGCGCCAAGCGTCGCTGGAGTGGCAAATTAATGTAGTTTTTTTTGTCTTTAATTTTATAAATCTAGAACATTATACTATACATTTAAGCACAACCACTAGATTTGATGAAAGTTATTATTAGGCGTGGAAGGAGGGGTCACACCCAGCAGTGTATCCTCCAGGATGACGTAATCATGCTATGATGGAGATGATCTTGATGGAAATGAAAATTAAAGCCCAACGGTGAAAAGATTAAGAAGATGTGATGTTGATGATGAAGATAATGATAAGATGTCATCGAAGAAGATCCCTACACCAAAGACGGCGAAGACGTCGAAAATTTGGAAAATTTTGAATGGCTATTTTTCGAGCGTTAATTTGTCAATCTAGTTAATTCTAAAAAAATATTATCTTACAAAATTAACCAACACTCACCCTTAGTTTTTTTAATAACACCGAATTTCAAAATAAAAATACATTAATTTGTTTCTCGTATAGGGCCAATTTTAGACCACGGGAGGTGACTAGACGCTTCAAGTAACTTTTTTTGCAACCCACATTCTCAGCATTCACTCACTATAGGCTTTCCTTCTTTCTTCTCTCCACACGGTATTCTGTATTTGCTCTTCATGGAAGCTTTTAAGTCCGTAATAAGTTGTTTAAATTTGGTTCGTTTCATTATGGTTTCTTGGTTTATTCAGGTTTTAACAATATCCTTTCAGACTTCTTTAAACCATTTATCCGACATCTTAGTTCTATTGTTTAGTGTCTTAATTTTTTTTTGTCAACCGGTTGTCATTCATATTCAACAGGTATCTACAAGATTTTAGTCCTTTTTCTAACCGTTTCCATTAATCGTTCATTTTCTCGACAGTTCTTCTTGACCTCGTTTCCTATATTGTTGGTCTACAATCTTTGGGCCCATTTGCAAAGGATCTTTCTCTCAAATTTCTCTGGTTCTCTTAGACCATTTCCTGGTCATTCTAGAGCACTCACTTTCCTTAATAGTGAATTAATATTTTATTAACATAAAAACAGAATACGAGTATAACAACAAAAAATAAAAAGGCAAAATTATTTTACGCTTAACGTAAACGTCAAAGAATAAATTATTAAAAAATGTACTCATAATATACACTAATTTATAATACAGGCGTAAAGGTTTTCTGAATTACACAGAAAAGTCGAATATAAAAGGCACATTTCGGAAAACACTAAATAATTCGTATTCATTTTTAATTAGAGTAAAATGAGTTGTAAAGTAACAAAAAATATTTTTTTTTTCAGTTTAATTGCACAATTAATTAACAGGTATACGCATTTAGATGAACATTTCAGTTTTGAAAGCAGGCACATTAAAATTATTCGTCCGTCAAAATATTTTTTTAATTACAAAATAAACAACAAACGAAAACGAGTGACTAATTTAATAAATTATAATATATGATTAACATTAAAAAATTAATTTATTTACAATTTATTTAAACAAAATAAAAACGAATCATTAAAGGGTAATTTTTTGTATGGCGCTCAGCCGTTGCATAAAACATACATTTTTATTTAAAAGCTTTGTAAACAGAAAAAATAATGTTTTTTAAATATTTTAATATCCTACCAATCCTACATTGTTAAAATATTATTTAGAGGTACGATAATTATATTGGACATATATTTTCTTTATTAACCTGCCGTGTACTCCAAATAAGTCCAAAACATATAATGGAAAAGCCAGCAAACTTATTAGCTTGGTCTGTTAGGAGTTGTGAAAAAATCCTGGAGGATTAAAGAAATATTAAACCCAAAAACTGGTCTAAATGTTTAAGGCCTTTTGGGAAAAACTTTTCTTATACAAAATGTGTTCAGAAAAATATTCATATTGTGAGATTTAATTCGATTTCTTTTCAACATTTGGTTATTTCTAAATTATAAAAGTTCCCTTTAAATTTATACTAGAAATTTACAATACACACTACTGAATTTAATAACAGACTAAATTTATAACAAACGTTTTAAAATGTAACC
This sequence comes from Catonia carolina, assembly GCA_035578175.1. NCBI lineage: Eukaryota > Metazoa > Arthropoda > Insecta > Hemiptera > Achilidae > Catonia > Catonia carolina. The sequence goes on from JAQMRL010000003.1 coordinate 77,389,605, forward strand.
AAGACAGAACTTGGTTAAAAATAGTTTGGCCATTTACAATGAAAGAACTAATTTATTTTTATTTTTAAACTAAACCACTTGTACACTAACTGCCCATTAAAAAAATATCCTTCAGTATGCAACGCGTTATATACAAACCTGTTTTAGCCAATCACTTAGTGTAAAACAACCTTAACAATGACTCCCTTCACAAACTGTTTGGACACTGACCAACATAGAAAAGCGTAGCGACTTAAAATATTAAAACCCACAGAATTTTGTCGAAGGGTGAAGAATACAAAGAACACAACAAAGTAATCTAAGAAAATAAATAACCATGTACATGTTAGAATCAACAGAACACTATAGAACTTTTGCCTCTTACTTGAAAGACAAAATGGCATAAAGAGCAATAAAAGTCCGAAAACAATAAATTTTACTTTTCAAAACTCATAAAACAGGAATTCACCGTAAACACTATCGTCTATCCGATGCGTGTAAAAAAAACAATATTATGTGTATATAGTATTATAGTGTATATTCATAAAAAAACAATTAAATGTATTGTGGGTTTAAGCAACCAAATCTGGTGGATACTATATCTAAGAATTTCAGTTGCTCATAGCTCCTTCTTTTTACATTTTTAAGTGATAATGAGTGTAAAGAAAAATACTTTTACATGGAATTTTAATGTTCACAATCACAAATCAAGAAATAAAATTTATTATTTTGTTGTTAACATAACACTAAATTGTTTGAATAAATATCTACTGATACACGTTTAAAACAAAGCAATAAACTTTCATAAGCTTTAAAAAGTTGTGGTAATTTGTAAAAGATGAAGATATTTAGGTGAGCATCGTCAATAGTTAGAATTTCTGATAGTTATACCGCAAACTCGAGTAGGAGAAGGCGCTAGAAATAAGAAGAATATTGTGACAATATCGTAAAGACATGGTTCGCGTAATTTCTAGAATTTCATTCATGGAAATAGTAAAGAGAGGATAATAGAGTGAAATAATAACAATAAGTGATAATAGGACAAAAGTAACAATAACACAATAGTAACAATAAAAGTACGCCTATTATAAAACGGTATTTGTGTAAAGCTATTTATGAAAGGGTCGACCTGTAACACTTCCCATTAACAAACGATCTTTTGTTGACTCGTTTACAATAGATTTTTCTAGCACTCATTTATAAAGGGTTATTTTTTGTACTATTTGTATGGTGTTTCTCTGATTTTCTCGAATTATCTTTTTGAATGAGTATAAAAAGAGACCCCAGAGCGCGGTTAGAGTTAGTATTTGGTTGATCTTTGACGAGCGATTATCGGGGCGTTATTTCAGGTTAACGGTTCCGAGGTATTGTTATACTGTCTTTGTGCGTGTGTGTGGGTGTATTGTGTAAAGTTAATGTACAGTTTTTGTGAATTCAGTTTCTGTGTTTTGTATGTTTGTGTATTCTATAAAATTGATTGTAAGTAGTGCTAAGTAAATTATTATATTATTTATTGTTTATTATTGATTTTAAGTAAATTATTAAGTTATTTATTGTATTACTTTATTATAATTAGTTTGTTATTTATTTTGTACATCGTTTAGTGTAATAAATATTTGTAATTGTAAACTTTAGTGTATCAATTATTTAATAACCTAGAACCCGAAACGGACCTTAGCGATAAGTGTCACAATATGAAAGAGGAACGGATAAACTGATAAAGAATCAGATTGTGGAAGAGTTACTGAAAAAATAAATTGAAATAAGTACATAGACTTAAAATGTACGGTAAATAAAATGAACTCTTGGTTTCACCAAAAAGTTGAAGCCTTTACAACATGAATAAATGATAAAAAATGTCTTCAAGTGGTTATTTCTGAACGAATGAAGTTGTTACGGAACAGTACCGTGTTCAAGTTTCCAAACTGACACCAGAAATCAAGAAATATCTTGAAAATTACAGGATATACTCGGCGAGGAAAGCCCTATTTTGGACGTGACTCGTGGATTCCTTTGATCCAACAGTGTATTTAACAATATTGTGACAGTCTTGGGTGGAGTGGAATATTAGATTTGCAATATCTGTGATATTAGCTCAACGTTTATACTATTTCCATGTTTGTATAATTTTTCTGGTCCTTTTGTAGTATTTCTTTTATTCTTTCGGCCTGTGATGTTACTTCTTGTTTTATGTAAAATTTATGTTCTTGCCTGAAATACTTGTTTTTAAGATTGATTTTAATGTAATAAAAAAACTGCGCTCTGCACTTGAGCCCTGTAAAATCCTGTGAGAAGGACAGGTGATGATAACCATCCTGGTTTTTTCCTATATATAAAAATATCACCAGGATTCTTCAAATTTCGATGACATCCTCCTTCTGCCAAGTCCTATTTATCTATATATTTTCCCTGCAGAATGATTTGCAGTCACGAATATTTGGATTCATTCTTCATGACGTGTACCAAGTAATGAAACTTTGTACATTTGATAATGTAAATCGTTTCCATGTATTTCTTAATTTTTCTGAAAACCTCTAAATTTGCCATCTAAGCTGTTGTAATACTCTCAACATTCGTCTGTACGGGAACATCCCAAATAACCCCTATTTATTTTCCATGACTTCATCTAATATCTATGATTCTGCATCGCACAGGTGCGTAGAAGACACATAAAATTTCCATGTCCAATTTGTATCTCAAGAGTAAGGTTGTTGCTCCTAAATATGGTTTTTCAACCCTTATGTTGTGTAACTTTGTTATCTGTTGAATTTAGAACAATAAGCAACCCATACGCCCATAACAGACAGGTGGAGTGTCAAATTATTCATACTCAATGCGATAGTTGCAGTTCTAAAATCTATAGTTCTGTTTCTTATCACATGGTCAGCCAATTAAATTACTGAATCATTTAAGAACAGAAGAGGTAGAGGTGTAAAAGACACTAATCATAGTTATCTCCTTTGAAAAAATTACATTTCACTATACAGTTAGACACTGTGGTAAACGACGTGAAGGTGTCATTTGCAGAATAGAAAATATGTACTTTTCAGAGGGCCCGTTATACTGAAAAGCGTACTTTTTCATTTAGTGAAGAAGGCAATTGTAAACCACCTCACTCCTTGTTTTACTTAGTAAAACCTCTGCAGATTCAAACCAGCCTTTCAGCTGATGACCTAAACAACACAAGCAACCCACGACCTAATGAAATTAGGATGATAATATATATAACGAGTAAATGAGGTGCAGTCTTGTACAGAATCGGGCCGATCATTCCTGAGAAGGTATGGTTAATTGAACCCTAATAGTCAAAGAACACATGTAACTATGGTCTAGGATTCAAATCCGTACAAAAGTAACGAACTATCTTTACTAGGATTTGAAACATTTAATCCTTCGTTTTCCTAAATTATCTGTCAAACCGCAGCTCCTGAGTATGGGACTTATTTGAATACTTTTTTGCGTTGCCTATACAGCACTTTATACCCAGTATATTGCTCAATTCTTCGTTTATCACAATTCCCAGGTAACAATATTGTAGCCTATTAGTCTCTCTCTCCCCCCTCTCTATAACCGGATGTATTTGATAGAAAGGTGAACTCCATTCACACTTCATAACGTTGATGAGTTCAAACCGCTAATTGTCCTGCGTTATCCCGTCCATCACTAGTTGTAAACCTTCCAGGCTTTAAATAATTTGAATATTATTTGAAGAAATAAAATTAAATAGATTAAAAAGAGAATAAAGCAATTGGTTTAATATTTCTTTAATTCTCGTTACTGGACACGAGTGTAAGTACATTTATGAAAGAGGAAAAACGTTCTGTAGTTTCGATTATTAGATTATATTTCTGTTCAGGATACAGATGAATAAATATTGTGAACTAAACGTTATGACGACGAGAATAATCCAAACATATTACTAAATGGAGAAAATTCATTTTCGCACATGTAAAAACCTAAAAATTGCCATCATAAAAATAATAAATACGTAACACTCATAAAACATATCAACAGGCTTTGCTTCAAAAATTTAAAAAAAACGAGGATGTAATCCGAGATTTTTATAGCGTTAAAAACACAGAAATTAAATGGAACTGAGAAAATAAAACAGAAATTCAGCTCAACCAATCATAAAAAATCATATTCGTATAAAATAATTAAATTTTTGGAATAACACAATTAACGAACAATTTTATTAGAATGGCATTTAAAATAAAAGCATCACATAAAATGAAATCCCTTTCATGGTACGTAATAATACTATAATATAAATATCTATAAGGTGTTCAAAAAAGCTGAGGGTGCCTTAACAATTTTTAACCGGCAAAAATTGAAAAATTTCCGAATGTGTTTTGACAACATACTACGTACAAGTATATGGGCCATACAACGCCTGTCTTCTGTCTAAAGCCATTCTTTCAATACTTGCATCAATCTATAAAATTACCTACCCATCTTTCTTTTTCATTCTATTATCTTTTTTTCCCAGTTAAGTTTAAGCTCTTCTATAATCATCTTTCCTGCAATCTGATTTCTAAAACTCCTTTTTGCAACCTTTCTTCAAGCATTTGACACGGTTCTACCCTCCTAACTCCCTCTTCTCTAATAAATTCAGCAGTAGTTCTTGTTTTAATAATTTTTAATTTTAGCATTTCTAACACGTTCCCCTTTGTTTTGTAAATGTTAGACAATTGAGAACTTTTATCTTTTTTGTACACATTTAAATCTTAGCTCTTTTTGACATTATTCTTCTTGAATTCCTTTAAATATCTTCACGCAAAGTTTGTTTTTGATATTTTCTCAATTAATGGAAAATCATGTCATCCTTTTCTCAAAGGTGAAGGGCAATAATGTTCAGTTCATCCTTTGAGAAAAGGACGAAATGGACATTATTGTCCGAGAAGAGAGAATGAAAATTCACAAGAGAAACTGGTTCAACCATTTGGGACGTATATAGAAGGAACGTTAACTCCATTTAGCACAAGAGTACGAACCCACGAGTTAGAGAAATGTTCAACGCCCGAGTAAGCAATGGTTTCCAGTGGTTTCTAGTAATCGTTACGCCATTTTTATAGTCTGATTTCTTTTACATCTTGATTATTCAATAGAGTTTGCTTCAACAAAAACTCAAAGTACCTTTAAAAATCTGTAAAAAGTTAAACATCCTACAAAAATGTAGGTTTGCCAAAAAACGTATCCTGAAAGTTTCCCAAATTTTTCAAGTTTAAAATGTTATTCGCAAATTATTTAAGTTCATATACTTTTTAGACACACAGTATTATTGAACGCTTAACGTACGTAATAAAAAACATGGAACAAAAACTAGAGACATGAAACTACCACCACTAAATTCGTAATTAATTTATCTAGTGAACATCCGATGAAGTTTAGACAATAGAAATATTGTTCAAAAAAAAAAAAGAAATACATAAAATTATAGATAATAATACACTTTAAAAGTCAATGAGTTGAATTCATTTCAAAATCATTCTTTACAGTTATAAGTTCTAATCAATTACGTACAAATAAAGTAATATAATAAAATTGTCTATTAGTAACAATTGTTTAACGGGATAATACCGGTTAAAAAAAACATTTTTTGCGGTATCATTTTTCAGCAAATACCATTAATTTTACTTGAGAATTTCCTGAATTTAAACGTGTATTATGTTTTGACATGCGTTAACTAAAACTTATGCCCATAACAGGCAGGTTGAAAGTTAAATTTTCACTCAATCTCCTAGTTCCGGGACTACAAAAATAGTTCTGTTTCTTATCACATGGTCAGTTAATTAATTATGTGACTTAATTAATGAAGGACAGAAGAGGTAGGTAGAGGTGTAAAAGACACTAGTCAGAGTTACCTCCTCTGAGAGTACTGAATTTCATCAATGTACAGCCAAACCCTGTGGTGAATGAAGTGAAGATGTTATTTGCAGATTGGAAAGTAGATGCTTTTCAGAGAGCCTGGCATGCTGATAAGCATAATTTTCCATTTAGTCAGGAAGGCATGGTAAACCACCTCGTTTACTTAGTTTTACCTAGTTTTACTTAGCAAAGCCTGTAGAGGTTCAAATCAGCCTTTCGGCTGGTGATTTAAACAACAACTAAAAATGAGCGAAAAATTCATTTTTGTATAGGAATTTCATTGGAAACAATTCCTTCATTTAGTAAAGAAAAGTCACTGTAGTTAGCATTCTTCAGTCAAAAAGGTAAGTGATTTGATATTGTGGTTAGGAGATTTAAGGAAAAATCGAAAAGAAAAGCCCGGTGTAAATAAAACTATAAAACAGAAGAAAGAAACAAGCATAAGAAGGGTTAACCTATGATGCCAAACTCTGACTTCCTGTATTTAATTTAAAATTTTTAAATATATTTTTTATTAACAGTACTTGATTTCCAAAAACTACAAACTTTTAACTTCAATTATATTAATACACGTTTATTTCAATAACCGAGTCGGTGGAAAATAACATATCCTTCTAGTTATAAATTAAAAAACCATGTTGCAAGTTAATTATGTAAAGAAAAAAATTACAAGGGCCGTTTCTCAATATCCGATAGGTCATACATAAAAGACAAGTGAATAAGGACTATATATTTTATTACTAAAAGTTACATACAGGTTCCTTTTCGACATAATCACCTTGAGGATGAAGGCGTTTGTCGTAACTGAGGAAAAGCCTTTCAATAGCCTCTTCACAAAATAATGAAACCAATGAATTTTAAATGAGTCTACCTACATCAACAATAATGAAATTATAGTTGGAATAAACGAAAGTACATAAAAAATCGGTCTTCGAAAGAAATTTAATTCATTGTAAATTCGGTCAAATTCGCCTACCTCCTCTCTTTTGCAGTTAATTTCGTGCACTCATTTTCTTTTTGTTTCGACGGACTCAAAGCGAACAAAAGAGGTAATTCTTCTTCGTCTGAGGAACGGCTAGACAATTAAAATTTAAGTTTCAAAGTTGAAAAAATAACATATCATAAAACGTTTTCTTCACAACTGTTCTGGTCCGTCCTGATTTGTCCGCGTTAAGTTAGGCTCTCTCAGTCCGCAGCGGACTGCACGCAGACTTTCCACGCGGACAGTCCGCCTTCTGTTTGATAAGACCTTTAGAAAAAGCATAGAGATATGAATTTTATAAAAATACAGAGAATATCATGGCGGACTCAATAAACACTTTGACGGAAAAAGGGCTTAAAGTATTTTAGGTTCCTTTTTCCATCAAACTACTAAATTGTTTTTAGCATAGTTTTAAAGATATCTAACATAAAATACAAAAATTATGGGTCTAAAATAATTTTCTTTTAGATTTAATGTAAAATAACTATTGAATTCTTAAATAACTTACTAATTTAATTTTTAATTCAACAAAATAACGTCATTTACCAAACAACTTTCACAGACGATTAAGGAAAAAGAGGAGCCGGGATCTCCTGTTTTGGAAACTGTTAGATATATTTTATTAATTTAAAAATTAATTAATGTAATAAGAAGTAACTAAATAACACGTCGAAGGCTTGCCAGTGGATGGTGCTCTCCACGCACGTTACTCATGTCATTTCATTCTTTCTTTCACCTACCAGAACTCGTATTCACTGGTTGTTTATTTTGTAACAGTTGTAAATTTCATTAAAAAAGTTAATAAAAACAATCTGGTGTGAACCACTCACACAACTTTCTCTTGCCAATGCAAATAATTAACAATAAACCTAACATTAGTAATAAAACATTAGAAATAAACAAAAAACTAACCTCAAAAACATAACCTTATTTTAATCATGAGTGAAAGACGCAAAATGAAAATCTACCAGTTTGGCTTAAAAATACGGAAAATCACTCTTTCACGCTAAACTAGGCTCTGTAGAGAGAAATGCTTTAAATAAAAGTTGTAGATCTGTTAATTTCCTATAAATTTTATTATTACACTTTTGTCGTAAAATGCATAGGCCTACTACGGCCGAAATCTTAAAAAAATCGATTTTTCACACGTTTTTGTGAGAAAAAACAGAAAATTGCTAATTACCGCTAAAATAAGCGTTATGAAAACATGTTTGAAATAAAAGTTGTAGAAATTTAAATTCTCTACAACTTTAATTAGGTATATACATTTTTGTGTTAAAATGCATAATAAAGCCGCAATCTTAAAAAAATAACTTTTTTACGTGAAAACAGCCTCACCAAGAATTTCAGCAAACATGGCGCCTACCCTATCTTGTAGAGCATAAAAAATTAAGTAAATGAAGCGATTTTTAAAAAATCGTAGGACCAGTTTTTGAGAAAATCGAAAAAAATGAAAAATTACACGAATAACGTTTACTTCCGGTTGACCGATTTTGATGAAAATGTTCGTGTCGGGTCCGGTAGTGGTATGTAACTTAAGTTTCAAGTATCAAGTTGGTACGATGTTTCGTTCTTGAGATATTTTGTATACATACACACACACACAGAGAGAGACACACACACACTGACCAATTGCCAATTGACACACAGACCAATTGCTAGAAACAAGTTTTTTGGATTCAGAGGGTCTGAAAACGTGTAAATCCGGTGAAAACTTGATTTTGAAAAATCAACATGAAAACAATACTTTCCTTCCTATATATTCATATAGGCAAGAGAAAGTAAAAATAAATACTGTAGATAAATTTAACACGTAGAATATTATGTTCCAAGAAAATTTATAAGGAATAGGTAAGTATACAAAGTATTGAAATTCAATTTTTATTGCACTAAAAACAGGATAAATTTTCATTAAAAATTACTGGCTTTCAACAATATTAGATAATTTTATTAGTATTTTGTCAATAGATTAGTTTATCAAATGATTTATTACAATTCAGAAAACAAGCAAATAGGTGTGTAATACAAATACATTAAACATGCAATATAACTATACTTTTACATACTCAATACGTTAGAGTGTTACATTAGTTAACAAAATAGTGAATAAAAACTAAAATGAATTAAAATACATTAAGGTTAATTGTTAATTACCCTTTAGTTACAAATAATTAACAAATGTCAAATTAAATATGTAATATACATGATACTAACGCTAAGTACGAGTACGCTAAGCTCGTATTTAATCGAAAATTACTATTTACAGTTTTTTAAATTAAATAACACTGTTTACCGTTATGAAAATAAATTTATCCAGTGATTGTTTAAATTCATGGAATAAATTGCAGAAATTTTATCTGAATTTTATTTGTATATTAAAAAACTATCCGTGAAATGTTGAGTTAGTAAGGCAATATTATGGAATACACAAATTAAATTTTCCACGTTTTAAATGAAAATTGTGATCCACATTTTAACTTTTTTAATTAACGTAAAACTTTTGTAGTGATTCCCTTCTGTCGTTTATTAAATGAGAACTTTATTATTCTGTTTAGTATGTTATGCATTTTTTATTCATACCTTACTGCTTTAGAGAAACAAACAACCATGTAATTAGAGGTAGGAATGATGTAAAAATCCATAATGCGAGGTGTGGCTATTAAATAACGAGACTGACGTAAAAAAATTTTATTTTTATTTTATTCATTATCACTTATTGTCACCTTTAATATACACTCCTTCTCTATTCATACAAAGCTCCATCTGAATTTTTCATTGTTGGAAACAATGCTGGAAGTCATCTTCTGTCAGCTCCTTCAGGACACGTTCCGGGTTTTATTTTACAGCTTCCACAGACTCAAATCTTATCCCTTTTAATGCAGATTTCAACTTAGGAAAGAGGTAGAAGTCACATGGTGCAAGATCTGGTGAATAAGGTGGAGGTTCTAACACGGAGATGCTGTACTTAGCTAGGAACCTCTTGACAGATAACGGGGAATGAGCTGGCACATTGTCTTGGTAGAGAACCCATGATTTGTCCTTCCACATTTCGGGGCGTTTGTTCCTTACTCTTTAATGTAGTTTAGAAAGTACCTCAAGGTAGTAATATTGATTAATTGTTTGACCTTCAAAAACCCAGTGAAGATACACAATCCCATGGATATCAAAAAAAAACAATCATCATTGCTTTAAATTTTGACTTGCTCATTCGAGCTTTTTTGGCTCTCGGTGAAGTTTGGCTCTTCCAGTGCATGGATTGGCGCTTCGTTTCCGGATCATAAGTAAAAAACCACGTTTCATCACATGTTATTATCTTCTACTTGTTCCCTAAGTTGAAATCTGCATTAAAAGGGACAAGATTTGAGTCTGTGGAACCTGTAAAAGAGAAAGCGGCACGTGTTCTAAAGGCGCTGACAGAAGATGACTTCCAGCACTGTTTAAAAAATGGAAAATTCGCATAGAGCGTTGTAGGGATAGAGAAGGAGTGTATATTGAAGGTGACAATAAGTGATTATATGTATAACAAAAGATTTTTTACAACGTCAGTCTCGTTATTTAATAGCCACGCTTTTTCAAATTTTTGACGAACAGAAAACGGTGCATATCGAACAGAAGAAATGAACATTAGATTAGCTAAAAAATAAAATACTATAAATATAAAAAATGTTGTAAAAGAGTATTCAAAAATCTGGTGTAAATCACTCACACGGCATTCTCTTGCCAATGTATATAATAAAGATATTACCTAATTTTAAAATGAGTAAACAATTTAAAATGAAAAACATACCTAAATTAATTTTAATCATGATTTAATGACGCTAAATTATAATCAACCTCAGCTAACGTATTTATATATTGATGAAAAACGACAGAAATATACTAATTAAAGCTAAACTAAGCTGTGTAAAAAAATTCTCAAAATATAAGTTGTGGTTTTTAAATTTTCGTTAACTTTGATTGTGTGCCCTTTTTCCAACAATACGAATTAAAGCTGTAATCTCATAAAAGCCACTTTTTACCACAAGAGCGCAGCTTCCAAAAAATTCAGCTGATATGGCGCTTACCCCATATTGTAAAGAGTTAAAAATGTAGTAAATAAAGCTATTTTAAGAAAAAAATCGTATGTGCTATTTTTGAGAAAATTGGAAATGGGTTAGAAAGTGAACGAATAAACTGCTACTGCCGGTTAACCAATTTTGATTAAAATATTCGTGTTGGGTCCTCACATGGTACCTAACTTAATTTTCGATCTAGTACGATATTCTGTTCTTGATTTATTTTATACACATACGCACACACAACGCACCAATCAGTCAAACCACGAACCTGTTGTTCAGGAGACCTGAAAACGTCGATTTGCGGTGAAAACTATATTCTTTTCAAAGAAATATTTTAATTATTTTTTTTTAAGTTATGCAAGGTAAATGTTGTCTTCCATACACACAGTATACACATTGTACATTTGAACATTGATTTCAATTTTTCTTTCTTTTTTCAGTTTTTATTAAATCACGTCAATATCTTGGTCATTAATAATTTCTTTGAGTTATAGTACGGTGAGTGTAAACTTGTGATAATTTTCCAGACCCTAACAAGAATCGAACCTGGAAACTCCGCTATGCAGCGAATCACCGTGAACACTGGATTAGGGTGACGGCCGAACTTCTTATTCTTTTACTTTTGTTTGACACTTCGAATTTTCTTTACATTATAGATTGATTTAAAATTCAACAGCAATATAAGGGAGCTAATTGTATAGATACAAATTAGGAAAATGTTTTTATAAACATAAGGCCGGAAATTCTTTGTTACCAAGTTTTGGCTCTCTGGTAAAATGAGATCATACAGAAACTTTAAGGCTTTGATCACAAGACAAACTTAGTGGGTTATTACGGTTTTTAATCAAAAAATTTAATAAAATACGTCCCATAATCGTATTTTTTATAGTTTTAGAGATATCTGACAAGTAACATAAATTTTATGGGTCGAAAATAACACTTTTTTACTTTTTACGTAGAAAATTTAACTTGTATACAGTCATTGTTCAACGATATTATGACAGCTACGGGATTAAGGATATAATGAAATAAGTGTTGATTGTACATTGCTTTCATACTACCATCTCTTTCTATCACTCTCACATTAAAAACAATGCTGCAAATGATGTAATATTTTTTGTTTGGTTCAATAAAGAAAGCAGTGAAATTTTCGACAGTTTGCGGCTCTAATTACTTTAACCTGTAGTAAGGAAATTTATACAGTGTTACATGGTTTGGTAATCAACATATTGTTTGAAAATTAAAGATATTCTGTTCTGTTGTAGTGGTTACACGATCTAGTTGACAGGCCTAATAGTTTTAATTATAACATTGTTATAAATTACCATAACACCATACGTCAAAAGTACAACATGTTATATTTTGAGAATATCATTAACCGCTACACAAGCGTCATGGTATTGGCTTACGGCTTGATGAATACAGTTCCTTCAAATGGTTGAATATCAGAAGATGGCAAAGCACAGCAAATTGAAATGTGTAATTATAATTTGAATGAAATAGGGTTGAATGATAGAAACGGTATTTGTACTAAAGGAATGATAAGAAGGGTGGGAAGAATAATGGAGGGGGTGAGAAATGGAAGGGATGTACAAGAACGCAATCAGCTTATTCAGATTTGATGTCAACAGAAATGCCTAGAGATGATATCATTGTCAGTAACAGATAGGCCGAGGTCGTATCATCTCTAAGTAAAGATACTGTATCAGTATGATTGATTTTAAATCCGCTTCTTCCCAGTTAGTGATAAAATTGAAATTTTTTATTAATTCCTAAATTTTCAAAATGTTAAATGATAACAATATTTAATGATGATCTATGAAGGTAGCACAGAAGTCACAATGTTTCTTCTGTTTTCTTTATCTCTACATTTCTTTAGCCCCGACGTAACTGTAGACTTTTATAATTATTTCAAAGTTTTTGCTCTTAATACTTTTTTTAAATCCCTACAGTGTGTTCTTGGAATCTGTTCAATTCAGAACAATTAATTACAACCCCATGACCCAATTAGATGAGGATGATGGTATGGCGTGTAAATGAGGTGCAGTTTTGTACAGAGTCAGGCTGACCATTCCTGAAAGAGTATGGTTAATCGAAACCCAACCATCAAAGTACACCGGTAATCATTGTTTAGTACTCAGATGCGTATAAAAGTAACTATTGTTACTAGTATTTCAACCAGAAACCTTATTTTCTAAAAATCAGCTGTTAAACAGCTGATTCACAGCGACAACTTTACCTCTAGACCAGTGGTTCCCAATCTGGGCGCGATTGCCCCTTGGTGGGCGATTGGGGTTCGCAGGGGGGTGATAAATGTGTGGAGAGCGATAGGGGGGGCGATGAGTGTTAAAAAACAGAAAAATAAAACTGTACTACAGGGTAGAATCTTTACTGCCGCGGATACATGTTTTTTTTACAAACAAATAAACTAAACTCTTTGTTGACATTTTTTATAGTCGAGCTCCTACACATGAGATGAAGAATTCTAGACACAATTGCTTTGATTGATTATTTGTTGTGAACAATAATAAATTTTTTTTACAGAATAACATACTTTATTATTTATCAACACATTACTTCAAATTAAATTAGGTATACGATGCTAAAAGAAGGGGGCGATAGATGTAAGTCATCCTTCACAAAGGGGCGATGCCCCATAAAAGGTTGGGAACCACACTGCTCTAGACCAACCCGGTGGGTTTCTTAATATATGCAAATATTCTATTATAATATTGCGATTACATACCCATAAGAAAAAGTGGCATAAACTGAAAACTGATCTTACCTGAAACAAGAAAGTAAACCATAAATAAAAATTCAGGGGATGTTACTTAATTAAAGAAAACTAATGGAAACTAATTAAGAAAGCTTAAATTACTTTTTTAAGGTTTATACAGTAAAATCTCTCTATAGCGGAATTGAAGGGACCATGAGGTACCGCCGCTATAAAGAGAGTTCCGTTATAGAGAGCGCGAGTAATTAACGGTGAGAGGGAAGTTGGAAATTTTTCTGTACAAAATAACTTATATACGTATGTAAATGGTGCATGGAATAAGTTTTTGAAAAACTACTGAATAGATAATTTAATGATGAATGTTATATACAGTAGATTACTTCAATACAGTGAGATATTTAAATTAATTACATAAAGTGTAAATTATTAACTTAACAAGAAATTTTGATACAAACTGGTTTTATTAGATGTTGTGTTACTAATGTTTAACAGTAGAATTTCACTTTTCGTATTGAACTTTTTTTAACAATCATTCATACAGAACATACCGTAATAGATAGCCTAAAATTAATTAGCACTGAAACCGTTTTTTACTGAACAGTAATAAACATAGGATACAAAAATACAATTAAAATCTCCTAAAATGTAGGCTACACAAACACAAAAAAATACACAGTAGGCCTACAGTATATATTTTTTCGTTATTAAGGAAACAATGACTGTGAAGTACATTTCATTTCGTAATATAAGTTGTAAATTTTGTTTTTTTTCAATTCATAAAACATGTCTTCAATCTCATTTTCAATGTTTAAAACTGGTAAATTTTCATTTACATATTGGCAATGACAGTACGTCGAAACAACAAGAATAGCGTCTAGTGCCTGTTTACTTGAACGGACAACATTTCTGTTTCCATTTCATCGTCATCTTCACTTTCTTGCTCGTTGTTTTGGGCTAAAACATTTTCGATTATTGCATCATCGCCAACATCTGCTGAAGAGGCTAAGTCATTGTCTGCCCCTACATAGGCGTCTAAATCCATATCCTGAAGATATTGTTTTACCGCTATAGAGAGATTTTTGTGCCGCTATAACGAGAGTTAAATACATTATCGTAGTATACGAAAGGGTCGGGGTTGGCAAATAATGCCGCTAAAGAGAGATTTCCGCTATATAGAGTTCCGCAATAGAGAGATTTTACTGTATTAAGAACGAATAAATGTGCATCTGTAAAAGTACTTTGAAAGAAACCCTTAAGAAAAATAAGAAATGTTAATTGTGAATAGGTAGGTATTCAATAATATTGTCGTAACAACGACCTCCACTCCAATAAATTTAAAGCAACAAAATGTAAACAATAACTCACTAAAATATTTGTTATCGCAACGACAACGTATAAATTCATTGCACAAGTTTTAGTGTTGGCTATAGAAGGGTCAAACTCGGCCACGTTCTATAGTTAGTTAGAGGTAACTTTTCCTTTTATGTAAATATTGATTCTTGCTAATTTCTCTCACCCTTTCGTTTCCTTTGTAATCACTTTCTTTTCATCCTCCTTCATCCATTCCTTGACCTCTGCTTACTATTTCATTATCTACCTTCCTTTATCATCTCCACACAGAAGTTTCTGACGTTAATTGACTAAAGGGCCGGGAATCTTCAACGTAACCAATTATAGTTAAGTATCAAACACAAGTTTAGATTACCCACTTCTTGTATTTCTTTGTGCTATGTCAAATGTAAGAAAGTCAAAATACTACATTTATACTTTTTTTACATAAAATCATTTTTACCGAAAATACAAGTTCTAGGTCGTTATAGTCCAAACGTGTTATTTTATTATATGCCCTTTTTACATTTAAAACCGTCAGAAGAGCATCAAAACCCTTTCGAAATAAATTAACTTCCTCGACAACAGCAAAGATACGCACAGATTAAAACGTTTTGAAACATTGAATTCCCGATTTTTTTAATCATTTAACTCATTTAATCTACTTCTACTTCTAATTAATTTAATTATATTTTTACTACTAATCATCGTCTTTTCATAATTGGCGTCAATCATCTCCATTATGGTAATCGTCATCTTCAGTTTCAACAACTTCATCTTTTAAGATATTAATGCACAATTCAGTCAAGTCTAGTTTTTTTTCCACAGTTTACTCACTTTTCAAACACACTACTGTGGTTAATTTTTATTTTTTATTTTAAGGACGTTACTCGGATTCTTATCATCGTTGTTTAAAGTTTATAATTACATTAAAAAAAACTGATTGCAAAATAATTACACTGTTAAATAAAATATTCGCTCTTTTTAAACAGTGGAAAATTAAATTGACAATAAGCCTGTATTTTTATAAACTCAAAACTATAACATTATTTTATGTCAACTTGTAGTACATCTATTCATTAATGCAAAAAAATCAAAGAAATTTTCCTGAATTTATTTGAACTTTTACAAGTTTTTTATTGCTTATAAAAATCCTTTAAACAAAAATAATTGAGATTAAATGCTTTGCGGGTTTATGCTTCGCCCAAATAAACTGATTCGTTTACTATTCATTCCTATGGTGTATTGTAAACTAGATGAACTGTCACATAATTTAAAATTATATGAATGATACCCAATGGGTATCAACTTTGCCTTTGTCTTTTCTTTTTTCATGTTCCTTTGTTATGAACGTATATCACATTTCCTAGTTGCTGTATAGTTGTGTACTGTTTAAATTTTCAAATAAGAGATAAAAAAAATTATTGTACTACTATGTGTGCGTGTGTGTGTGTACGCGAGAGAGAGAGACAGAGAGAGGGAGAGAGAGTTTGTGCACATCGGGTGTGTACTAAAAGTTCTTGTAATAGTAATTCATACGAATATTATAAATATGCATTATATTTATGAACATAACAGAATAAATGGACATTAACAACGAAGATAAAATTTTTGTTATTAAATCGTCAGATCGTAAGAACATGAAATTAATTTTGATTAATAAAAAGAATCAAACCAAAATTTGGAATTTCTGCTGTTAAAGGAACAAATGTCTAACAAAAAATTCAATATGCCCAACGTAACAGTTAAAAATTATGATTGCGAGGATCAGGTGGTTCTCACTGAACCTTAAACCTCTCTTCCATTGTTTGCAGCATAGATTGTGGCATTACGGCTCAGATATCGATAAAAATTTTATAAAAGGTTCGATAGTTTTGAAAATGTTACAGTATTTTATTGTCTAAGTAAAATTCTCAAACTTTATATTTTCGAAATAGATGGTAAAAAATTTAATATATCTGGTGCGTTGTTCCAGCCCATTTTGTTTATTTACGTATCGGTGGGTCGTTACAATATGGCCTCTCGGTCGCCTTTCTAGCATCTTACAACTGACTTTGACCGGTATTAAAAATTATTATTAATATAAAAAACACTGAAAAATACGTATTTAAGATTTATTAAATTTAAAGTGTTGTTTCAATTCTTAGACGTGACTGATAATCCGTAGTAGATTAGTTCCGGTAGGTCAAGAGGAGGAGAGGGTCTTGGGCCAGTCCGGGTTCTCACAACTTAACGTTCAATTAATTTTGAAAATTTTTCAGTTTTCTTATAAAAGTGTCTTAAAATGTTACTGTTTTTTATGGTCTAAGTAAAATTTTCAATCTTTATTTTTGCGAAATAGATGGTAAGTAGATAATATGTCTGGTTCGTTGGTACCGCCCATTTTGTTTATTCACCTATCGGTGGGTCGTTACAAGATGGCGTCTCAGTCGTCGTTCTGGGATCTTACAAATGACGTTTACTACTATTGAAAATTATTTTTTACAGAAAAATAACTCAAAAATACGTATTAAAAATTAATTTTTAAGAAGATTTATAAAATTTAAAGTATCTGTTCCAATACTTGGACGTGACTGATAATCCCCAGTAGATTAGTTCAGTAAGTCAAAAATAGGAGAGGATTTGGTCCTAGTCGGGGTACTTACATTTAATTGTTCAATTAATCTTAAAAGTCTGGTGTGAAACACTCAAACAACTTTCTCTTACCAATGCAAATAATGACCAATATAACCTAACATTAGTAATAAAACATTAGAAATAAACAAAAACTAACCTTAAAAACACCATAACCTTATTTTAATCATGAGTGAAAGACGTAAAATGAAAATCAAACTCAGTTTGGCTTAAAAGTGCGGAAAATCACTCTTTCACGCTAAACTAGGCTCTGTAGAGGAAAAAGCTCAAAATAAAGTTGTATATCTTTTAATTTCGTATAAATTTGATTAGGCCTATATACATTTTTGTCGTAAAATACATAGACTACTAAGACCGAAATCTTTAAAAACAATCGATTTTTCACACGTTTTTGTGAGAAAAAACAGAAAATTGCTAAACTAAGCGTTAGACAAAAAAATATTTCAAATAAAAGTTGTAGGATTTTAAACTTTCTACATTTGTCTCTAAATTTTTTCGCTAAAATGCATATTAAAGCCATAATCTTAAAAAAACAATTTTTTTTACGTAAAAACAGCCTCACCAAGAATTTCAGCAAACATGGCGCCTACTCTGTTTTGTAGAGCATAAAAAATTTAGTAAACCAGACGAATTTTTAAAAAATCGTAGGACCAGTTTTTGAGAAAATCGCAAAAAAGTTAAAAATTACATGAATAAACTACTACTTCCGGATGACCGATTTTGATGAAAATGTTCGTGTCGGGGCCGGTAGTATTATGTAACTTAATTTTCAAGTTCAAGTTCGTACGATATTCCGTTCTTGAGATATTCTGTTCACACACACGCGCGCGTACGCGCGCGCGCACACACACACACACACACACGGACCAATCGCTAAAAATATGTTTTTTGGGTTCAGGAAATCTGAAAACGTGTAGATCCGGTGGAAACTAGATTTTGAAAAATCGACATGAAAACAATACTTTACTTCCTATATATTCATATAGGCAAGAGAAAGTAAAAATTATTCAGTTTTTTTATAAAAGTGTCTTAAAATGTTACTATATATAACGGTCTAAGTAATAGGCCTATTATCAAACTTTATATTTGCGAAATAAATGGTAAGTAAATAGGCCTATGTCTGGTTTGTTGGTACCGCCCATTTTGTTTATTCACGTATCCGTGGGTCGTTACAAAATGGCCTCTCGGTCACCTTTCTGGGATCTTACAACTGAGATTGTCCAGTATTTAAATTTAATATTTATATAAAAATTACGCAAAAATACGTATTAAACTTAAATTTTTAAAAAGATTTATAAAATTTAATTTGTGTTTCAATTCTTGGACGTGACTGATAATCCACACTAGATTAGTTCCAGTAGATCAAAAGGTAGTGAGACTGTGCTGGCTCTACTTGAGGAGTTCACAACTTAATCGTTTCTTCTGTTCACAAACCAACGTTTCTTCTGTATACAATAATAAGATAAGTTATTAGCCTAATATTAAAAAAACGGCACATGATAATTTTAAATTGAAATTCAGATCAAAAATTTTTATATTATTTTTTGAAAAATAATACTTTATTTTAGTTATAATATGATTTATTATAAATCGTATAATATTTATTTCAGGTAGTTAAGTTGTTTTAAAGGTAACGCATAAAATTTTACTTTATATTTTTTCCTGCGCTGTAAAAAACTGAATATTTTATAACTAGTACAGTACGCTCACAAATCCCACTGCATGCAACGTTTTCGATAAGAGTTTTGGGAATTCTAGACTTTTGGAACACTACTACTTCAACAACACTACTTCAATAAATTTCTATCATTTGCGCTACACGGTGAGTTCTCCAATTGATACAGCGAAGCATGAGCTTTTTAATATAAAAATCCGTACTACTTACAGTATCATGTAACATGATAGAATATTATAAAACTCAATTAAATTGAGTTAAGCACATACAAAATGTTTATATTACATCTATTTTTCCTACACTTGTTCCAAAGTGCACTTTTTAATTTTTTTTTTTTGTTTTCTTTTTGTCTTTAATTTTAAAATTTAGAACACTATACAATACATTAAAGCACAATCACTAGATTTGATGAGAGTTATTATTAGGCGTGAAAGGAGGGTTCACACCCTGCAGTGTATCCTCCAGGATGACGTAATCATGCTATGATGGAGATGATCTTCATGGAAATGAAAATGAAAACCTAACGGTGACGAACTTAAGAAGATGTGATGTTGAAGATAATGGAAGAACGGTAACAGAATGTTATTGAAGAAAATCCCTACACCATAGGCGGCGAAGACGTCGAAAATTTGGAAAATTTTGAATGGCCATTTGTCGAGCGAGATCGTTTGGATGATTTTGTAATTTATCAAAGTATCTTTGATAAAGTTGTCGTGCAACGTCTTTTACGTAGGGAATACGAAGGTCAGAATGAAGGGTGTCGTTTCTCACATACCAGGGTGCTCCAGTGGTAAGCCTTAAATATCTTGATTGAAATACTTGTATTTTGTTTAAACTGTTTCGAGCAGCAGCACCAAAAATCTGAATTCCGTACAGCCAGAGAGGTTTCAGCAAAGTCTTGTAAATTGTAATTTTTTGTTTCAGTGGTAGACGAGAACGCGGTTTAATTAGGTCGAACAAACATCTGAGGCGATTGTTTAGTAATAAGCATTTGCTTTTCAGATGTTCATTTCACGCGAGCCGCCTGTCTAACCATATTTTTTTTAATTTTTGCGTTTTATTTACAGAATAGGATTAATATGCTGTAAAAAAATTTATAACCGGATTTTCACTTATTTTCGTACTATTTCATGACCACTGAAACCAAGAAAGTGAATTTTTTGAATAAACATTCTTTTTTAAATTACCTCATTTACTACATTTCTTATGCTTTTTGGGTAAGCTCCATGTCTGCTGAAATTCTTGGAGAGCTCTCCTAGTAAAAAATGATTTTTTAAGAATGTAGCTTTGTATCATTTTACGGCAAAAGATGTATAATTATAAATGTAGGAAAATAAAGAAAATCTACTACTTGAATTGCAAAAAATTTTACAACGCTAGTTTAGCATCAATTAGTGATTTTTTTTATTATGCTCATCAAAAACG
The DNA here is from genome assembly GCA_035578175.1 of Catonia carolina. Lineage (NCBI taxonomy): Eukaryota > Metazoa > Arthropoda > Insecta > Hemiptera > Achilidae > Catonia > Catonia carolina. Next base: position 77,410,289 of record JAQMRL010000003.1, read on the forward strand.
CAAAAAAAAATTAATTTTGCGGTGTTGGTATGGCATATAACGACAAAAATTTATAATCAAAAGTTAATAGGAAATGAAAAACCTATAATTTGTATAACAAGAATTTTTCCTACAGAGCTTAGTTTAGCGTTATTTTCCGTATTTTTAAATAGAACAGAGGTTGATTTTTATTTTGCGTCATTCAGTCATGATTAAAATTAGGTTATGTTTTTTTACATTTTTTTTGTAATCCCTAGTTTGTGTACGTTGCAATCTGTTCAATTTAGAACAATAAGCAACGACATGACCCAATGAGATGAAGGATGTGAATGACATGTAAATGAGGTGTAGTCTTGTACAGACTCAGGTCAACCATTCCTGAGAGAGTATAGTTATTTGAACCCCAACCATCAAAGTACACCGGTAACTTTCTAGCATTCAAATCCGTATAAAAGTAACTACCTCTACTAGGATTTGAACCAGGAACTTCCGTCTCCGAAAATCAACTGTTAAACAGCTGATTTTGGTGATGACTTTACCTCTAGACTTACCCGGTGGGACAAAATTTTACATTAATTTTTTATTTAACTTATTTATAATACAAACATATGATATAAATGTTTTATTATTTACATTGGAAAGAGAAAGTCGTGTGAGTAGTTCACACCAGATTTTTTAAACTTTCGTATTTCAACAAGATTATCATAATTATTTTAAAGAGCGAATTTCAGACTGAAAATTAGTGGTGAAATCTGTATTTTTTTCTATTCTTACTTGAACCGATGTTCTTGAAAAAGTGAAATAAGATACTGAGACAATCGGAATAAAACGCGAAACCATAAAGTACAGAACAAAAATCAAACTAATGATTACTGATTACAAGGGCTACCGCAGGAAACAAAAGCAGAACAATGAATGAAGTAAAAGAGAAAAGCCTACTATAAAGGAAAGTGAGAGTGTGGGCAACAAAACAAATACTAAAACAAAAACATTTCTAAAGTTACTTTAGGTGATTAAAAACGAGCTGAAACGAGAACATAATTATATATCGAATATTGTGTATTTTAAGTCATCAGTCAAAAGGTTGGTCTGAACTTCGACAGGCTTTACTGCGTAAAATGAGAAGTGAGGTGGTTTACAACTGCCTTTTTCACCGAGTGAAAAAATATGCTTATCACCGTGCCAGCCGTCTGTAAAGCATCTACTTTTCACTCAACAAGTGATACCTTCACTTCATTCTCCACAGAGTCTGACCGTATAAGATGAACCGTATGAGATGAAATTCATTACAATGATGAGATAATTATTACTACTGTCTTTTACAGCTCTATCTCTCTTGTTCTTAAAACTCCTAATTAATTAACTCTGTTCTTAAAACCTCTTATTAATCGAACATTAATAAATTACTAAGGCTGCAGTGACTTAATCCTCAATTTTCTGTTACGAAATCTAATTTGCACTTTTTTAAACAAAATTAATCAATTTCAGTTATGTATTAAAGAAAGAAAATTCAACTTTTATTGAAAAATGGGATTATTTATTAAAATTTTATTATTAAGAAGGTAGAATACTATTATACTCGTTGTAAGGATAAGATTTGATCTTCTAGAAAATCGAGACGGTAGGTACTCCAGTTATGTAGGTAGATAAGAGAGAAAAAGTTATCCGTTATCTGATTGGGCTTTATAATAGTGTTTTCATTTTGCTTCTCTCTTTTTATAATTTTCTATTTGTCTATTTCTTTATTTTCTCTCTTTCTCGTTGTACGTCTGCAGGTTGTTAAACAGCCACAGAATACTGCAGTACTACTGATCGTGATATAAAAAAAAAATCCTCTATCTATGCATTGTTTCCACTGAACCCGAGCTGGGATTATATCCACTGATATTTCGTTAAGGTACACAGACCGCTCGATTTACAACTGCCGCATTTATAAAGATTTCATTTTATATCCCCCAAGTATTGTTTAACGTAAAGTGTTTCTATTTTGTAATAGGATTTCTTCTACGCTTAATATCAAAATAAAACAAAATTTCTTTTAAAATTGTTAACTTAATTAAAATTATATGTATAAAATAAGGGCAATACAAAATAACTAAACTTCTAGAATATCCAAAGAACTTGACCTTAAAGGGTAAAATAAAAAAAAATATAAAAATGACCTGATTTTAATTATTAACTCAATTAAATTTCAAACCCATTGGATTCGCCCACGGATAAAGTCGTCATTGCAAGTCACCTGTTTTACAGCTGATTTTTGGAAACGAAGGTTTCATGGTTCAAATAATAGTTAAAATAGTTACTTTTAAAAGGATTTGAACTCTTGGCAGTGGTTATTGGTTACTTTGATGGTTGAGATTCAATTAACTATTCTGTCTTAGAAACAGCTGGCCTGAGTCTGTACAAGACTACAACTTAATTACACTCGTCATAAATGTATCCTTATCTGATTGGGTCATGGGTATTGCTTGTTGCTTAAATTAAACAGGTTGCAACGAACACACATTGGGATTAAAAATAACGAAAAATTTAGATGTATAAATAAAATGGATACCTGTAAAGAATTCAAGCCTTACAATTATGTGTTTAGGAAATTGTGGATGGAGAAAACGATGAATGAAGATTTTTTACACCAGATAAAAAAAGAGCTAGAATTGATTGAAACGAATAAAAAGGTTAACACTGAAGTATTTCAGTGTTATGCGTGAAAAAATACCATTTGCTGCAATTGGTCGTATAGAGAAAAATATCAGAAGGGAGAACGAAGAAAAACCAAAAACATCTTGTTTAAAAAATCTGCGAAATCGGAATCATTGGACTTTTGAAGAACTATTTAGGGTAGCAATAAATAGCAAGACGTGCTATTATGATCGCCAACCTATCTATGATAGGAGTAAAAGAAGAAAAGAACTTTGTCAGCAAAGAAAACAGAAATAGACATGGTCACACACAATAAACAATGACGCATTTACAACATTTCGCATTTCGTAGAGAAGCACATAAGAATATAATATTCCGAAGTGCGCGCATAAGACATAACAGACAGCGATAAAAATAAAAGAAAGAAAATTCCCTCAGAAAAAAACACAGTTCTGCGTTAAATTCTATAAAAAGTTTATTCGACTACTTTGAAGGCCAACTCAATTTTTACTTAATGAAAAAAATAATCAAAATTCCATTGTGATTCCTTCTTGGAGGCTTCTTGGAAGTCTTCAAAAGAAAGTGTACGCAAAAGGAAGCACTGCAGAAAAACGGACGGAAAAATTGCATTCATAAGAGATAAAAAGTACCTGGTATAATTTTAATATACCTGGTCTTACAAAAAAGACCCCGGTAAGTTAGCTACTACAAAAATTAAAAAAACTATTAGGTGTACTCAACTTAACAAACATGTCACTTATTAAAAAAAATACGTAAAAGTGTTGTAGAGATAGCAAAATATATTCCAGAATTTCCGGCAAAATGAAAAATAAGATACAATTTATACTATACGAATTTCCAGAGTAAATTTTACAAGTATTTCAATGTATTTTTTTAACTACAATCACCAGCTTTCCATAGTTACACATTACTAATTAAAATGAGTACACCTTTTTAATTAAATAAATGAAATGAAATGACAGATCCCATTTTTTCAGTATAATTGAAACAGAAATTATGTTCAGTGTGTAAAAAAAATTTTAGTTAAAGTTCTATATAAAAAATCTTAACCTACGTTCAGTTCATTACGAATAGATGAATACTACACATGAATACACATAATACAAATGTTAATCCCTACTTAAAAAACCGGTCTTTTGAATAAAATTATTTTAAAAGTTGTGAAGAATTATGATAATATAATTTTAATCGGGAAAGTCAAATCTTCTCTTATTGAGTTTTGCTGTTAAGGATTGACAGCCAGCAAATTCAGTAGTGTGAAAAGTTACAGACGGATTGAATATTCTGAATTATTGCTAGGGTTACAACTTTTAGGAAAAACTAAACGTGAAAAAATTGGCTATTCTCTCAACTTTTATTAAACTACAACCAAATACATTGAAATACAAATAAAAATTGTAAAATAAAAACTACAATTAAACGTAGTATATAAGTCAGTAACAACAAATTAATGTATGTTAATATGTTAATATTAACTTAATATTGTGAAAACGAAGTTCATGTTGATCTCCAAGCACAGAAACGACAATGCCAAAATTTTCGTCAATAACCAGCAATTAGAACGTGTGAAGCACACAATGTACCTGGGAACAATGTCCCAATTTTCATTTATCATTATAAATGAAAATTGGGACATGGCACAGGAGATTAAATATCGCATAGCAAGGGCAACAGCTGCTTTCAATAAAATGAGCAGAGTTTTCAGGAGCCATGATCTTACCGTTGAAACGAAAATCAGACTTTTGAGGTGCTACATCTTCTCGATTTTGCTGTATGGAGCAGAGGCATGGACATTGAAAAAGAGTATGATTAAACGTATAGAAGCCTTTGAATTGTGGTTGTACCGGAGAATGCTTAAAATATCATGGACAGAGCATGTAACAAATGAAGAAGCTCTGAGACGGATGAAGAAATCCAGAGAATTATTGAACACCATCAAGATCCGTAAACGTCAGTATTTGGGACACGTCATGCGGAATGAGTCCAGATACTCTTTGATACAGCTCATTGTGCAAGGGAAAATAGATGGAAGGAGAGGACCAGGAAGAAGAAGAATATCCTGGCCACACAACCTCAAGGAAAGGACCGGAAAGACATCTGCTGAAGTTTTCCGTATTGCTGTCAGCAAAGTGAAAATTGCCATGCTGGTCGCCAACATCCGAAACGGATAGCGCACTAAAAGAAGAAGAATATGTTAATGTATAGTTACCATGTTAATACTAGATGATTAAACCAATTTTCCCTAATTAGAAATTAATCATGCATGATGAACATCTCTCAAATTTTAATAATTTAATCAAATCGTGTACGTAATAAATAACGATTAAGGGCAATCTACAGTCTTATATATTAATTAATTTTGATTGCATAGTGTTGTTTCAGGAGTAACTTCCGGGAAAATTCACCATAGAAAAATTAAAAGAAAATACTGTAATTTGTTTCATATATATGTGAAAATGTACGGATAACAGGTAAAACATTGTTATCAAAAAAAAAATTGGATGTTTTTCTGAAGATAGTAACATCCACATTTGTCAATAGTACTACCGTTCAATCAAGCCATGAAGATCCAGCTACAGTAACTATCGCAACAACGTCTGGATGGCAAATGACAATAGATGAAGCAAAAAGCACACACGTAATATTTTTAGTAAAAAGTGACACATAAAAACCGGTTTACATAACTAAAGTAAATTCCACCAAATATCTTGAAATATTAACACCTTGGTACACCTCTGAATTGGAAAATATATATCCGTGATGAAAGAAAACAACGTAATGCTTTAGGTTTATTTTATTAATTTAAAATCTGTTAGAAAGATTTGCCTTCTTCATGTGCCAATCCGTTACAAATGTTGACGAACATCATAAAAATTTTTACTTTATTTATTGCACTGTAGAATAGCTTTTACGAGTTTTCTTATTACCAAATTTGAATTACTTCGAAGCCACGATACCCTTTTCTTATGTGAGAATCTCATTTTCCATATATTTATCCGTATAATTTTGTAAGCCTCGCCGGAGTGGAATGAGGTGGAAGCGGATAGGTGAAATGAAATACGCTCCTCAGTATTTTTAATTAAAAATTTAATTATTTAAAAGAAACAAAAAATTTTGGTCCGGGACCCCCTTTTTCTTACTACTAAGTGGCGTCCCCGTACTACGCTTCACAGGATTTTTTAATTACAAATTTAATTATTTAAAATAAAAAAAAAATAATAAAATTGGTCTAGGACCTCCCTTAAATGACTACCTAATGTAACTTTTACTCCTCATCTAGACTTAACCTATTACCACTTACAGACTATGTGTTGATCGTGCATATTCCGGAAAGGGCTGCCGGCACAGATGCTTCAAACCTCAGAGGGAGTTCAGCCTAATTTAGTGCCTTGGGCGCTTTTACCGCCATTTCCGGAAGACCACTGCAGGATCGAGCTCTTAAATACTAAGTATATAATCGCTAAGTACGGGGCGAGTCAGAATTCCAGGAAATCCCACTATACATCTATATACTATAGCCACACTCACCCATCTGGCAAGCCGCTAAGACGAACATCAACAACCGAAATGAGCGATCACCCTCATTCCACCAAATGAGCACCGGACAAAAATGTTCTCACAATCCACTCAATAAAATAGAACTAAACTCATGAATTTCACTGATTCACTCCCACACGACCGCGGCATACATGTATTACACATTACACATAAAAAATTATATTTTATTTTAAATTTTAATTACTTGCATTACATTAAATTTCATCGAGTACCGTTTCGTGCGTGTGAGTACAATGCTGACTGACTGCGTCTCGCCGTCCAGCTGAGCCGATCGGCGGGTAGGCGCGCTCCTCCTCCTCCTCACCCCTCGCCGCACGGCTCAGCGGATGCAACACGAGACGAAGTTGCACTTTCCTGGAATTCTGACCGCTGTGTATATTTTACATAGACAATGTATTAATTCTAATATTAATAGAGAAAAAAGAAATATTTCTCGTTCTTTCTATATTCCCTCTCAATCTCACTATATTACAATTTATTTTTGGAAAGAATTAGCAAATTTTAAAGATGATGATAGTAATTATTTACTTTTAGGTCTATAGAGTTGTTGATGCTCACACCGCTGCAGAACGCACATTTGCTCTTATGAAATATGTTTCTTGGCCATCAGAACTTAAATCTTCTCTTCGGTATGTATCATCAATGATTCTGTAGTTACGTACGGATTTTTGTGTGTGATGAAATTTAAATAAAATTTGAATCATTTTTTTAATCATTTCCCAGTGTGTTGTTTAGAATTATATAATACAAAATAATTAAATATTACGATCTACGCTAAACTTAGCCAAAATTATATTAAATTAAAATCAATAAGAAATGTTTGAGGTATAATATAAAATTTTAAAATCATGGTTTCTGTAATTTGGTAAACCTAATAACATATAGTTATCTATTTTTACTCTAATATCTTATAATTTTTGATATTGCCATGACAAACTAACTGATGGTTGCATTCGTTAATACTTTATATTACGACTAAAGATGGCTAAATGATACCGAGAAGAACCTATTGACTTTATTAATCAAATGAGAGTCATCTATTGTGTATTTGGTATGTTTTATATTACAAAAAATTTGAGTAATGGTCACCTTCATGGCGTAGTTAGCGTGCTAGCCTACCAAGTGGAAAGTCCCGGGTTTAAATTCCAGCGGTGACGTGGAATTATTTCTTGTCAAAACCCATTAATTTATATCCCAATATAATCTCTAATAACAAAGATGTTGATGCGATTTAAAATAAAAACTTAGAAAAAATTAATAATGCTACTGGATACTTGGAAAACGTTCAGCAGTTAATTTAAACAGTAAATTTATATTATTGAAAATAATTCTTAAACAAATTGAACGTATATGTTCAATTTTAATGAGCAAAAAATCATACAAACATCAAAAACATGTACCGTGGTACATAGCTTGACACTGAACAGATTTAAAGATTTCTACATATGAACAAAAAATTAACACAGGCTACTTAGTGTAATATACCAAAAAATAAACTCTCACTGCATTCAAATCATCTGGTTTACTCATCAGTTTTATACAATTTCAAACAATACTCGGCGACTTGAACGAAGACGTCCTGCAGACTTATTGTAAAGTAAAATAATTGACACAAGATAAAATAATTTACGAAGTTTCTCAATTGAGGGATTTCATTACTCAGATACATAAACAGGAAAACTCTGCAATTTATAATTTTATTCTATTATAGATTTAAGGTTTTTATTGACAAGAAAACAATAATGTTGTTCATCTGTCATTTTATTAAAAAAAATTGTATTACGTCATCGAGGAATATAAAATCTAGTTTTCAAAATAGTTTACATTGAGCTGTCTTCATAGTATGAACTACATGACAACACTATTTTATACCAAACAAGAAAAATAGTAGATAATTCGCTCAATGATTTATAACCTATCTCAATGGTGAAAGATAAATACAAAACATGCGATGAAATATTGTACTATGGTATTTTATTTATTTTACACCGGATTTTTATTTATATACTGACATGTTTGTACAAATAATGCTCTTTTCTAATCGTTATTTTTATTATGAATTATTTTATCAAAAACAATTTTACCGTTCCACTGGGATTCAAAGCTTGAGGTTACCAAAAAAAGATATCACGTTTATCAATTTACACTACCGAGAAAAATCCAGCTAGTAGATCCAACAAGTGTAATTGGCTTGTTATTTCATAAAGTTTAAACACTGAACTGATTTTTAAAATAATGTATTAGTAAAAAGAATTTAATACAGTTGTGATTTTATAAAAATATTAAAAATCTTTAATATATAATAAAATGTTTGAAAATCAAAATCTTCATTGTTTTTATGTAAAAAGTTTCACTATACCAACTATTTCATAGGCTATGTGCTTTCGCCCGTACGATTCACTCCTAACGAGTGGCCGCACCATTATAATAAATAAATTATAAATAATAAACAATTAGAGAAGAAAGCCTACAGCGATAGAATTCGGAAAGCCCGGAAAGGTCTTGGACTTGTATATAATATCTATAATAAAAAATGTTTATCCATAAACTCTAAATTGAGACATTATTCTACAGTTATTAAGCCCTCAATGACATATGCCAGTGAAACATTGAGTCTTAATCGTAAAATGGACTTGGACATCCTTTTGAAGGAGGAGAAAAAAATCATCCGGAAAATACTTGGACCGAGGGAAACAGAGAATGGTTTCAGGCTACAGAAGAATTGTGAAGTCGAAAAGCACTCTAATATAGTAGCAGACATGAGGAAGAGAAGACTTAAGTTTTTCGGACATATTAAAAGACTCCCCGAGAATAGGATAACACGGAAAATAGTGGAATATGTTAGCTCTCTTAAGAATGGAGTAGACGGGATAAAAAAGGTTAAAGAGGATCTCAATCTTGCAGGAATTCCTGAGGAGATAACTACTGACAGGAAGAAATACCGAAAATGCGTTTAGGACTGGGAGGTCAAGCTGGTGGAAGGACATCCAAAAGTCGGAACTAGATGGACTGAGGATAGGAAAAAGGCATTCTCGGAGAGAATGAAAGCATACTGGGTGGAGAAAAAACGGAAGGCACCCAGTAGAGTAATCCATAATTAAATACTTAGCGACTTCCATTTTGGGAGCTTGACGCAAATAATAATAATAAACAATTAGTTGGGAGATGTATATGCCAAGAATGGTTGTCTGGAAAAACATCTCGAACCAAATAATATATTACAAGTAAAAAATTTGCATTTACAAATTTTAAACTGGTGGAAAAATCATCAACTCTCTGACCTCCCACTCCGCCAATTATTTAAACAACCAGAAAAGACTTAACAGAGCAGTGATCAAAAATATCACATATCAAAGAAGCCCGTATTGTCTACTTTGGTAAAACTTTTTTTACCATATGTTTTATCAGTGTCTGTATAGTAAATTATAATACAAAATATGCTGAAGGTAACAATAACACAAATGATAGCAGGAATGACATGAGAAAGCAAACCCCTTCGATGGTTTTTCTGGAACTTCGATGATAATAATATATTATTAGTGTTTATAATTATATTGTAATCATGTGAATTTTTTATTAATTTTTTTATTAGGGTAACAGCATATCTTTGGTACAAGCTTTTTTTATCCTTCTGGAAAGGTTTTCCGGTATATTAACTGAGCTATTGTCTTAATTAAGGCGTTTTTATATCTAGATAATTTTTTGTGGAGCCGTTGTTAGTGCTGTTTTAAAATGTTGAATCCGTACGGAACTTGCAGGTCATATGAATAGTCTCGTTAGTAAAACTTAAAAAATTTTAGGGATGTTAAACTGCCACTCCGACATATATATTGATGCATTTTTATATATTTTTCAGTGTCATTACAAGGGGTGGTGGTTTGGATACTTAATAAAAGTTAAATAAGAAGACTCAAGGCCTTTGTGATATCTTGTTACAGGAGATTGCTGAAGATAGCGTGGAGTTATAGAATAAGTAAATAGAAAGAGTGGATACAGTGAAACGTTAAAACTACAGTATCTTCTCGTATGATTAGTCAGAAAATACAAAATTCTAAAAAAATACTATGATAGGAAAGATATATTTTCAATGTAATTCAGGCTGACGTAGGACTTCACGTATCAAGAACCTTTGTGACTGGCAAATGTAAATTCAAGTACTCTTTTCGACGGGCAGTCCTTGACTCAAGTGTTCTTAATGATAGCCATCTTTCTTAAAGTATAGGGCAACTGAAGAAGAAGAGAAAAGAAGTTATCATCTACAATCGAGGGAAAAGTTTCGACTCGGTAAAAACAAACAGTAGGACTTCTCACTTTTTCAAGACACTGGGAGTTTTTAAAATCGTGTGTGGATCAAAACAAGAGATGGAACTACAAAAAATTGTGAAAGTATAAATAAGTTGAGTATTTAACGTGTAATAACTGAAAAACACTCAAAAAGTAACCAGAGTTTTTCTTTATATGTAATTAATTATTTTGTTTTTAAGGTGTAAATAATATAACTAAAGTATTTTCTACAGTTATATATAAAAATATCTAACAGGAAGTATAGAAATAAAGATTCAAGCCTTTCAAAGAGGAGAGTAGGCTGCTTAATTCAAAGTTACACGACAGAGAAAACCACTTAGTTGGTTTGATAGACAGGTATGCTACAAATTCTGTACTATAACAAATTAAATCACTAAACATGTTTGGGAGAAATTACATGTACGCAGGCTTTATAGGCTGTATTTTGCCATGAACTTTCTATCAATCCAATCTGCTTTATGTTTCATGTTTCTCCTACACAGACAAAAAGAGTACATATTAGGCCTATACATCACTTTTATACCAGGTGTCCCATGGAAGTTTCTATTTTTGAATTAATATACCTGACGTATCGCACACTCTACAGACTGGAAACTTTACAGTTATAACAGATAGATATGTAAAGAAGTACCCTTGAGTTTCATTTGATTATAATTAATCAAAACAAATTGACGGAAAGTAATTGTATTTGTATACCCACTTCAAGTTGGTGGTTTGTTACAATGTTACTTAAGTAATAAAATGAAAGAATGGAAGAAATTTGATAAGACAAATTATTAACTAACACAATATTTCATTAACCATGCACCAGCAGATCCTCTTTAATCAGCCTCATTAATTCATCGTCTATTGTAATGGTGTGAGAATAAACTTTTTCCTTCAAAAAGCCCCACAGGAAAAATCGCAAACAGCAAAATTTAGCGATGTTGGAGACCAGTCCATGACCAGTCATGGACCAGTCATGTTGGAGACCAGTCCACTGCAACAACGGTCAGGAAGATTTTGGTTTAAAACCGCTTTGGCCACATTAGCATAATATGGAGTAGCTCCATCATGCTGGAATAAAACGTCCAGCATCTCCGCCTGAGAAAGATGAGGAACTATGTGATTAGTTAAAATTGATGCGTATCTGTCTCCAGTCATTGTCTGATGGGATAGGCCTATTTCATACGATAAAATATCAGCCTTTCTTTCCTGAATCCTATTGTAAATATAAGTGGTTTTATCCACAAGATTATTGTTCATTTTTGATATTATTTTCTTATTCCGCCATTTTATTTTGATTAATCAGAAGCAAATGATGCTCGAGGGTACTTTTTTATAATCTATTTATTATAACTGTAAAGTTTCCAGTCTGTATAGTGTGCGATACGTCCAGCATATTAATTCAAAAATTGCAACCTCTTCGTAGAACACCCTGTAACATTTACCGGGTTTTTTCAGGACCTGGTTATTTAAAAATAACTAGAAGAAAAAGAAGAATGAGAGGAAGAAAAAGAAAAAGAAGAGTAAGAGGAAGGAGGAAGAAGAGGAAAAGAATCAAAGCCAAGCCCTGGCCGGAAATCGATCCTAGGATCTTCCCCTCTGCTGTTAAGCATAATCAAGCGCCCTTAACCATTTGTAACATGGAGACCGCCGTAATATCAATTTATTTAGACAAGAATTAAACGAAACCATTGCGTACGACATCATCACTAAACTTCAAACATAAAATACAATATAATTTTCCAAAATAAAACGGTTCGAACGTAAGGGAAATTAGACAAAAAAAGTTTTCAGAGGAAAAAATAGAAACGTGACTGTAACGAATACATAAACCTACGTGACAAACATGTTACACAGTATCGGAATTCAAATAACGTGCGTAAATATAAATACAGATTATTAAAAACGATAAATAATAATAAGCATTTGGAGCGAAAGTCAAATCAAACAAAAATGGTGTAGAATATTTCTACATTTAGGAAAAGACAAAATTAATTCAAAACGTTTGACAGAAGCAAACGGATTGAACTTTCATTGTTTTCTTCAATGAAATACTAATAAAACGATCAGTGCCATGTCCTTTTTCCATTTCTAACAAATAAAATCTTGATATTCCGTCGCTATTTTTTTCCACAATAGGTTTATTTTTAGCGCAGTTTAACGCCTTTTCTTATCAATATCCGAGAACAAAAATGTAAAAGTATACGAAGTATATAGTTGAAATATCGACACACTGAACGCTTGTTTTCAACAAATTTTCCACTCTATCACGCTCTGACACATAGTTTGGCTCTTTTTCAAATAGATTATAGAGTTTCAAAAAAAGGACGAATACGGAACAAACAATGATATAAAATATTTGTCATGTCCAATATTCTTTTTATTTTATGTATTTTTTCACTTATTGTTAGCAAGGAATGTTTTTACTGAACAAAAAATATCCAGCTTCAAAAGAACTTTTATTTTGAGAACTAATATTAAGTAAATATATTCTGTTATTTTTATTTCACGATCTGTTTATCCTAAATAAAATAAAAATCCTTTTAAACATATAGATAAAATATGTAACGTACAAAATCATTTCTTATATTAATTATTACAGTTATAATAACCAAAAATGACAAACTATTAATTTAATTCCGAACTAAATTAACAAAACTAAATATAATTTATAATAAAATAAATAATTTATTTAAGTTACTTCAATACGCGACAAGTTACGTACAAACCGGTTATCTAACACTTCATTTCACTTTTAGAACAATACTGACTGACCGGCAAAAGGTTTTGCGTTATTTATAAATAATAAAATTAATATTCCAGTTGACAAATAAATACATAAAAAAATTATTGAACAATATATAATAAATGAACATAATGGAATACAATGAAACTTTATACTTTGTACTAGAAGGTCGTTAAGTGAATATAGACTAGCCACTAGTTCAAAAAGTAAAGTCACATTTGCCACGCTCACTAAAAAGCCATTTTTCAGCCAGTCTGTGTCACAATACGTATTTCTTCGAAGACTTCTAAAATAATGTATTTATATAAATATCAGTTTCCTTAATCTGTTATATTGGAACGAGAAATTTTCTTTTAAAATTAATCGCATCAACACAGGTACGTTCACCTTACGACGTCAAACTTGTCCACCTGTGATGCTGAATAACGTTCATATTCCACAGGCCAGAATGGTGCGATATCTTGGCTTATGGTTTGACAGGCGACTAAATTGGAAGCATCATCTGCGTACGAAACGATTAGAACTTAACCGCCGCCAGAAGCTACTCTTCTGCTTAATTAACCCTCGATCAAGATTGAACCTCCGCTCTAAGATTTTAATATACAAATCCCTATTAAGACCAATCTGAACTTATGGCGTCCAGCTCTTTGGAATAGCGGCAGAGAGTAATTTAAAGTCAATCCAGGCCTTTCAATCAAAATTCTTAAGACTTGCTTCTGGAGCTACTATTTATGTAAGCAATAAAACCCTCCACGATGATTTCAAAATTCCGACAGTAACCCGCGTCCTTGTGTAGTACGTTTCACAAAAGTCTAGATAACCATTCAAACCAACTAGCCCGTGATCTAGCTACAAGGAACTTTCCAACTGTACGACCTTTAAAGTGAAAATGGAGTAGAGACCTCTTGGTCTGAATAACGGACAATACCCGAAGTTTTAAACGGAGAATGTACCACTGGGTACCTCTTCTCCTTAAAGTGAAATTCCCTACCACTATTTAAATATCATATACGGAAGTTGTGCAGCACAATGTACAGTACCGTAATAAAAATTAAAGCAAAAAAAACTCTCATTAAAGTCATTTCAATACATATTTGATTTTTAATTCACCGAAAATAAGGAGTAGTCGTTTAATGTATTCAAGATCATTTTCACGTCCAGACGCTTCAAAGTTTCCCACTTATTTAACAGTATTTCTTTATGAATTATTATTAAACCAATGTACATGTACGGATGGTTGCTCTATGGCGCAATCAAACTCTCATTTATGATTGAACTACAGAAGTTTTAATAAAAAAAAGTGATCTGATAAACCTAAAATAAGAGCCTTAAGCATTTAGCTTTGTTTTGAACACCAACGTATGATTTTTTTGTGAAATCCCGCTGTGAAATCAAATAATTACAGCAATTTATATCGTACACAAAAATCTGATTTCCAGATATTTGTCAAATTTTCAATTATATTAGCTCGTAATTACATCTACTATGAAACAGTACAATATTAATTGTTCAATATTACAATATTTCCAATTTTTGTGTAATATAAATTATTAACAATGAGAAAGCTTTTCAAAAACAATAATCTCGGCAAGTTTTCCACATTGTATTTTCCAATTTTTGGCAAATATAAAGATTAATCTAAGGGCACTATTAAAAAATTAGTGTTGTTTTAGATTTTACATTTAGTATGTGTTATTTTATAACCGCAAAATATAATTTTTTAGAAGAAATTTAATAAAATTCGTTATTCTTTACATAAAACGCAAATAAAAAGCTGTAAAACGATTGAAAATAAATTAAAACATATTTAAAATGAAACTGATTTCTTTAAATAGAATTCTTTGAAATATACACGTATTCGTTATTAAACAATATCTTTAATAGGCTTCCTGGATCAATATATTGAAAATGTTGGGTTGAAACCACAATATTATTGCAAAAAATAAAACAGTATCTAGTCTGTTTCTTTGAATTACAACTGCCGTCAATACCGTAATGAAATATTGAAATGCAAAAATTCAACTTGTTTACATTTCAATTGAAATTACTTTGTTGAAATATATTTTGTAAGGTTTGTTATTGAAGTACGATTGGTACCGTGCGTTTGTAAAATTAATTACCAATTAATTTAATTAATTACTACATTTTGTTTAAATTACCTTCGTTTAAACTCAATTATAAATTTCATGAATGACTATGAGCATACAAAGAGAAAGACATACATTAAAACTACAATTTTAACTCTTTATTAATTTAAATTAAATTTAAATCGTTTTAATTAAAATTAATATTTCATCTCTTTTTGTTATGCGATTGCTCTCTTAATTACGTTAACACAGTGATTACGCCTTCAAACAGGCCTAATTAAAGCTCTGATTTACAACTATTTAGGATTGTACATTTTGGCAGTTTTTTTAACACATAGGTATATATTTGGTTTTAACTGTCAAGGGGCTTAAACACCCTTGGATTGTTATGACTTATTATATTAGTAATATAATTTTTTATATGACGTATAACTACTATTTTAATGTTTTTGCCCATAACAGGCAGGTGGAGTGGTAAACTATTTGGTCTTTTCTCTTATTACCCCGCCAGCATGTTATTTTACACTTTTTTTCATATAACTTTTTAAATGCATAATCTGTTGTATAACAATAAATGCAACTTATCAATTAGAATTAACACATGAACAAATTACAACCCACTGGTGTAAAAAATTATAATAATGTAATTATTATAATTGTAATATTATTATAATTTATATGTAATTATTATAATTATAACTATACAAATTATAATATTAAAACATATTATTCTGCTCTTAATTATTATTTACAATCAAAATTAGATAGGTTAAAAAAATATAAATAAAAATAAAATAAAATACCCAAAACCTCCTTTAAAACGACAAAAGCAGCATGAGAAGTAATAAATAATAAGCACATGATTCCAAAATATACACATATATTGTGACGCTTGTCGGTAAGGTCCGTTTCGGGATCTAGGTAATTAAATAATTAATACACTAAAGTTTACAATTACAAATATTTATTACACTAATGATTTACAAAATAAGCAACAAACTAATTATAAGGAAGTAATACAATAACTAACTTAATAATTTACTTAAAATAAATAATAACCAATAAATAACTTAATAATTTACTTAGCACTACTTACAATCAATTTTCTAGAATACACATACAAAATTAAACTGAATACACAAAAATTGAATTTAATACAGGTACACAATAACTTTTCACAATACACACACAACAAAGACAGTATAACAATCGTTGACCAACACAATGCTCGGAACGCGATCTGCACAAACGCCCGATAGCAACTCGTCAAAGATCAAACGAATACTAACTCGTGGCCGCGCTCGGGGGTCTCTTTTATAGTGAATCAAAAGAACCTACTCGAAAAACACTGAACTTCGATACAAATAGTAAGGTACAAAAAAACCTTTATAAATGAGTGCTAGAGATTCACAGATAGTGCATAATAGATAGTCGAATAATAATAATCTCGAATAATGTTAGTTTTTTTATTTAAATTCATATTATGTTAATTTTAAATTCAATTAATTTGGTAATTATTTTAATTTTATTTTATTTAAAATGTTAATTCAAATTAATGAACAAATTTAATTAAATTTAAATTTTCATATAGTTTTTTAAATTTAATTTAAATTTTATATTATACTAAATTTAGTAGGCCTTACACTATTAATATGCTATTAGTATTGTATTTTTCCCACAACGGGCAGGTGGAGGTTAAATTAATTGCAATTGATCTGTTGGTTCCAGGGCTCCAAAAATAGTTCTGCTTCTTATCATATAGTCAACCAATTATGACAGAACTATTTAAGAACAAAAGAGGTAAAGGTGTAAAATATACTAGTCAGAGTTATCTCCTCTAAGAGTAATGAAATTCACAATACAGCCAGACCCTGTGGTGAATGAAGTGAAGGTGTCATATTATGAAGGGTGGAAAGATGTACTTTTTGGAGGGCCTGGCATGCTGATAAGCAAATTCTTTCAACTCAGTGAGGAAGCCAATAGTAAACCACCTCACTCCTTGTTTTTACTTAGTGAAACTTCTAGAGGTTTAAACCAGCTTTTTAGCTGTTACCTAAACAACTACCGTATTGTCTTAGTACGAGTATATTATATTATACTTAATTGTATATTATAAAATTACAATCTACCCAATAACAATTCAGATAAGACAAGACACTAAAATTCAGTAGTTCTACGGTGGCGGGGGAGTAGAGGAAAGACCAAATTATTTACAATCAAATATTTAACAAAAAAAAACTCAACTTTTTTTAACTTTTCTCACTGGGTTATATTTTTTCTTAATTTAATTCCTGATATAACTAAGATACCAATTATTTGGTGATAAATTCAATATTTTAAACGTAAATGAGACATTTTTGATCAAGTATGTAGGCCTACGACATGAAAAGTTATATTTTACAGTTTATTAACTTTGTATATATCAATAGATTTTCTTAAGATGATCCACGGCCACATAAATCCTTTGGTAGAAGTAGTTATATCTATCAAAATAAACCGTTGATATCCGCAAACTTTATGAAAAGGCCTACTGATCTAACAAAAAAGAACGTGGTCTTCAAAAGAAAACTTTGTTGAAAAGTAACGGTGATATTAAACTTATAATTTATTACAAATTCGGTTGAATGAATTATGAAGATAATAAAAAATGCTTCACAAAAAAATTATCAAAATAATTTCAACTTTATAAAACAAATCAGTCAAGCAAATTATGAAGTGGTCTGCAAAACGCAATGAACGAAGTCGGGCTATCATAATAATAAATATAGACAAAAGTTACGTCTCCATTGTAAACTTACGATGAGTGGTAGACGTTTACAGGGCAAGAAAAACCTTTAAGAATTACAGTAGCCTTTTCTATACAAAAAAGAGCTTATTTCGGCTTAAACAGTGTTACCGAAGACTTTTTTTAAACAAAGGGAAATCTTCTTATAACAAACGAAATATTCTTCTTTAAATTAAAAAACAAGTTTTATTTTAAAGTAAAAATTAATATAATTATAATAAGCTTATGTAAAATTTCTTTAAAAGTATCAGCCGTTTAATTCACTTCCGCTTAATCAAATATTTACTTAAAGATGTGAAAACATGTACGTAAATCCTTAATAAAATGCTGTGACATACTCAGTATATGTTCAAAATGTTATTCAGATCATCAGCCTAAAAGGCTGGTTTGAACCTCTGGAGGCTTTACTAAGTAAAACGGGGAGTAAATTGATTTACAAATGCCTTCCTCAATGAGTAGAAAAATATGCTTATCAGTATGCCAGGCCCTCTGAAAAGCATCTACTTTCCATCCTCCAAATAACACCGTCAATTTATTTACCACACGGTCTGCCTGTACGAGGTGTGGCTATCAAATAACGAGACTGACGTTGTAAAAAAAAAAAATGTTTTTATTTTATACGTAATCACTTATTTTCACCTTCAATATACACTCCTTCTCTATCCCTACAACGCTCCATGCAAGCAAATTTTCCATCATTAGAAAACATCCTGGAAGTCATCTTCTGTCAGCTTCTTCAGGACATGTGCCTCTTTCTTTTTTACAGCTTCCACAGACTCAAATCTTGTCCCTTTTAATGCAGATTTCACCTTAGGGAATAGGTAGAAGTCACATAGTGCAAGATCTGGTGAAAAAGGTGGATGGTGTAACACTGAGATGCTGCACTTGGCTAGGAACCTCTTAACAGATAACGCGGAATGACCTGGCGCATTGTCTTGATGGAGAACCCATGATTTGTCCTTCCACATTTCGGGGCGTTTTTTCCTTACTCTTTGATGTAGTTTAGAGAGTACCTCATGGTAGTAATATTGATTGATTGATCTTCCGCAACCCAGTGAAGGTACACAATCCCATGGATATAAAAAAAACAATCATCATGGCTTTAAATTTTGACTTGTTCGTTCGAGCTTTTTTGGCTCTCGGTGAAGTTCGGCTCTTCCAGTGCATGAATTGGCGCTTCGTTTCCGGATCATAAGTAAAAAATCACGTTTCATCACATGTTATTATATTCTGTTCCCTAAGGTGAAATCTGCATTAAAAGGGACAAGATTTGAGTCTGTGGAAGCTGTAAAAGAGAAAGCGGCACATGTCCTGAAGAAGGTGACAGAAGATGACTCCTAGCACTGTTTCCAACAATGAAATATTCACATGGAGCGTTGTAGAATAGAGAACGAGTGTATATTGAAGGTGACAATAAGTGATTATATATAAAATTAAAATTAAATTTTTACATCAGTCTCGTTAATTAATAGCCACACCTCGTATAATTAAATGCATTTGTCTCCTCTGAAATAACTCTGACTAATGTCTTTTACTCGTCAATCTCTTTTGTTCTTAAATAGTTCATTCATACAATTGGCTGTGTCTACGTGATAAGAAACAAATTGTTTTTTGTAGTCCTAGAACTAGCAGATTGATTGCACGAGTGCAAATAATTTAACACTCAACATGCCTGTTATAAGCAAATATTCAGAATAAAAAATTGAAAATTAATAATTTTACCTAAAACCATGATACAATCTCCTGTTGCAAAAACCAACTTTATGCTCATAATTTATTCTTTAGAAGTTTAAAGAAATCCTCGCATACAAAATACAGAACTATGAATAAATAATAACATAAAATAAGTATGCTACGTTACTAAAACTATTTCATAATAAAATTAAACAGAAACTTATATATTAAACGAAACTGATGCAAAAAGAAATTTGATAAAACTACTCAGATGAAACTAAGTTGAATTAAATTAAACAATATATTATTTATTAGATATTCTGCGGTTTTGGCTGCAGCAATAACTTGGCTACGTAGCCAGCAGCACAATTTTAATCGTATTAGAAGCAAACTCAACACTATATTTATATATAGCGTACTATATAGCTAGTAAATCTATCCGACTAAATTATTCGTCCGTTTATTAATGTTCAATTAAAATATACTACAATGTAATAATTACAATTCGAGTACAATCAAGGTATTAATTTTAGAATTGATTAATAACTAAGTCACTGTCACAAATTTTAACGAATTCATTATTACTTAAGCACAATTCGTTCTTAATTGAAATTAAATTTATATGATGGATCTAATTGTTGAATCAATTTTAACCCTTCGTGGACATAATTTTAGTTTCATGTAACTGACGCATTTAATTAAGGGTTGGGGTATAAAATATCTTTTAAATAAATGTGTTTTCTTGGATGTATAACTGTTTCTTAAATTCTTAAAATCTATGCAAATTTCATAACAGTTTTTCTTTTCTATTTTACTTAAAAATAATGGATGCGAATGTATCATTTTAAGAGTAAATGAAGTGATGTGATTAATGTGAATATATCCGTAAATTATACTGACTAAACTAAATTATTTTTAAATTGAATTAAAGAACAAAAGAAGAAAACAAATCTATAAAAATCCTTTTCATGACGCTCATAGATGGATGCAATTTTCTCTAAAGAAAATATTGTTGTAAGATATGAAGTCCACTTAGCTTTCATACGAAAGAAAACGGTTTACCTTTGGCAAAAACCATTAGTGATTTATGTATCTACGCTTTAAGAGGAATCAAATGTCATTATTTTTGTCCCCAAATTCCAACTTTGATTTCTTGACTTCCAGTTTGGGGCACTTCCGGTTGAAACCGGAACTTAAAAACTCAATCTACGCTCATTAGCGTTTTGTGTATATTACGAATCGGAAAACTGGAATTGGAAATTTTGATTAAATTGGATAACGTAACACACGTAATATTATTGACGAACAGAAGGAGCAAGACTGATATGGAACTCCTATCTCGTAGCAGCTAGGCGTGCACTGCTGTCAATCCAGCTTCTCCAGGTGCCAATTCCTGAAATATTTAGATACTTAGTCATAATTTTGATGACTATTTTTAAAATATTAGTCCAGATATTTTTATTTAATTTTGTAAATTTGCTGATATAGCTCCTAAATGATCAAAACCGTATGCGAATACATCCGCAAAATGACCTGTGAGAAAACCTTTTGTTGGATATACCCGTCAATACTCCGCGGAGGATCAAACTATTTAAGTTCAGTTATAAAAAGTTTTGTTCTATAGTAGTGGACATGTCTAATTATTATATTCTTCAACTATTTATTACAGCAATAAAATCTCTCAGAAACCATCAAATGAAACTTTACATGCTTACTTTAACTGACTTCATATTTTATGACCAATACAATTAAAATATAAAAGAATTGGTAGATTTATGTTATATTTTTCATTTTTTACTTTGGAACGAGAAAGTTGTGTAAATGTTTCACCACATTTTGACGGTTCGTGTAACAGTTACAAATGCGCTGAAAAAATGTGTTAAGGAGTCTAATAATTTAAATAAT
Source organism: Catonia carolina (assembly GCA_035578175.1). Taxonomy (NCBI): domain Eukaryota; kingdom Metazoa; phylum Arthropoda; class Insecta; order Hemiptera; family Achilidae; genus Catonia; species Catonia carolina. The sequence goes on from JAQMRL010000003.1 coordinate 77,431,974, forward strand.
GCTTCATATTAATATGAAGTTTACTTCGAAGTTACGATCGTAATAATTATTGATAAAAATGTATTTTTATAATTTAATCCGAAACAAATACCAGCTCCTTTTTCTCTGAGAAACGTTATGTAGATGCAATAGAAAATGAATATTTCCTACATTCTTAGAACACGCAGGTCAAAGAAATTTATTTATTTACCTGCCTGAAACAATATATTTTATAAACACTGTACTTAACAAACTTTATGTGACGCTTTAGATTGTATTTTAATGGGTTTAACAAAAATTATATTCAGAATATGTTCTTTTCTCGCATAAATGATATAGAATTTGTCTTCTGACAACTTTTCAAGAAATTAATTTCCACTTCTGTCATGTTACATTTTTATCTTGGTTGGGTAATCCAAATCTCTGTTCCAAAAATCACTCTAACCATTTATTTGATTTCCTCTAAATTAATTTCCAAACCTCACTTAATATACTTCTTCACTAACTTAGTGAATAAAAATAATAAAAATGAATTTTCTCTTCTTCCTATAATTAAAAGGTAAAATTTGAACCAGATTTATGAATATGGGTTTATTCTAGTACGATAGAATAAAACTTTTAGTTCACCGGTCTAGGTTTTTAATACGATGTATCATTTTAATGTGAACCTCAAACAACCAAATTCGATTTGAAACATTTACACAACGTTCTCTTGCAAATGTAAAATTAAAACCGTAATATAATTTTGATCATGAGTGAACGACGCTAAATGAAAATCAACCTCTATTGAACATGAATATCCCGATGAAAAAATACGGAAAATCATTATTTCAGGCTAAAAAACCTCTAAAGAAAAAGCTTGACATAGAAGTTATAGATAAGAAGTTATAGTTTTTTAATTTTCTACAAATTAAATTATGTATTGTTTTCCTATTAAGGTTGCAATCTTAAAAATAAACCTTTATATCTCGGAAACCCCCACGAATTCCAGCAGACATGCCGCTTTCCCTAACTTGTGGAACTCAAAAAATGTTTTAAATAACATTTTAAGAAAACTCGTGAGAGCCATTTTTGAAAAAAATGTAAAAAAGAGAAAAGTTACAAAAATAGACCTACCTGAAATAAGGTTAACCAATTTTGATGAAAATATTTGTGTCGTATCTCCTTAAAATACTTTAGAGTACATAAGTGCCAAGTTTCAATCTTGTACAATATTCCGTTTTTGAGATATTACCTATCTATTTTGTTCGCACCAGAAAAGCAAATCAATCCATAAAAACATTTTTTATGGGTTTAGGGGACATTATATTTCCAGTGAAAAATGAATTTCGAAAAATCGAGATGAAAACAAATTCTTTCCTTTCCTTTTTTAATCTCTAATGTGTGTACTTTCAATCTGTTCAATTTAAAAACAATAAGTATCCCCATAACACAATAAGATGAGGATTATGTAAATGATGTTTAAATAAGGTGTTGACTTCGGCAGACTCAGGCCAACCATTCCTAAGAGAGTACGGTTAATTGAAACTAACCATCATAGGACACCGGCAACCACTGCCTAGTATTAATATCTATATAAAAGGAACTACCTTTACTAGAATTCGAACCAGGAACATTCTTTTCCTAAAATCAGTTATTTTACACAGCTGATTCATAGCGACGACTTTACCACTAGACCAACCCGGTTGACTTTTCCTCCAATGTAGACACCTATTTCATATAAGTCAATAGAGAGAAAAACGAGGATTATTAATTGGTGCAATACATCTTGGATACGCACGGAAATAAAACAAAACTAAATGATCAATATTGAAAAATTAACTTATAGAAATTAACACGTTTTTCAAATATTTTCCAGTTGAACTATTTTCTTATATTTTCTACTATCCGAAAACATTAACGTTTTGATTTACTATTGATGTGCGACCATAAATACATGATTTACAAAGTTAAACTTTTACCTCAATACAGGAGTTTTTAAACTTCGAAAACTATGTGTTGTGTTCGTAATTTATTTGGTTAAACTAAGTGCAATTTATTTGAAATGTTGCCGTGCTTAAACCTGTTCGGAATATCAAATGTTTAACATTTTCTTGTATTATTTATTCTTGAAAAAAATGGTTTCTTTCAACAATAAATATAACCATTGATATTTTGTATAAATAAATTTCAGAAAAATTATAGGGTGCTGGGAAAATGAAAGAGTAGTTACGGTGAGATCCTAAAACAATGTAACATTTAGGTATCCTTTTAACGACTGATTTTCGAAAATATTTCTATTTTTCTACAATTTTATAAATTATTTACTTTACATTGGTTAGACGGTATGTTAATTTAAAATTGTCAGCATAATATAATACAAGTACACCCAAGTCGGAAAATCTAACCAAATTCCAGGTGAACACGACTGTTTTCCTACGTGTCAGGATATTTTTAATGAGCTAACAAGTTTCCTCAGAGAAACAAAATATCTCTTCACTCCACTCATCAAAACGATTAGTGAAATTATCCAGATGCTCGCAACAAACCATGACAAATAATGGAGCAACAGCTAGCTCACTCGTCATCATGCTATGGGACACCAAAGGCATCCTAAAACACCCAAAAGAACTAAAATTGTTTTTACACAAGAGCGTGTCGATATTGCTTAGTTAACAGAAACACACGTGATATCTCGCAGTAGATTGTATATCCAGGGGTTTAACATCAACAGAACCGACTTTTTTGCCGATACTGGTCATGGTGGACCGCTTTAGTCCAACATTACCTTCAACCTATGACACCACCTAGTGATCATTTGCAAGCCACAGCAATAACTGTACTATTACGTGGGTCTAACGTTATTACAACTGCAGTCTACTGCCTACCTCGCCCACTGACAAGGGAGAGACATTTCCAGCAATTACGGACTGATCTAGGCGATTGTTTCAATGCAGGAGGGAATTTCAACGCCAAACATCCAGCCTTGGGCTCACGTTTCACAACACTCAGAGGTGTTCATGCTGATTTATCATACTGTCCTGAAATTTAATCCCCAATTTTTTTCATTTTATTATTATCAGTCATTAATATTTGTCTTCTTTTTCTCACAGTCATGAATTAGACCTTCCGTACTGTTACAACTTGTTTGCCCATATTTTTCGCGGTCTATTTACATCTCTTGGTCCAGCAGGTATGTAGCTTAATGTCTGTTTCGCCCATCTATGAGCACTCATCTATATGAATGTTTCGTCCTATGTCTGTCTATATTTGGCACACCACTTCATACAGTAGGTAATTTATTTCAATGAAATTTTATTCCCCTAGCTATTTCTAGAATATCACAAACAGTGTTACAATACTTTAGGGTACTTCAATATTTCCTAAAGTAAAGGTTGATGACTCTCATTGTCTTATGCTAAAATTTAAGAAATAAGAGTGAAGCATTAATACCTTGTAATACAGAAAACGAACACATTGGTTAAATCATATTCTTAAGAAACATCGGAACAACGACAGATGCGTAATTCCAGATAATTTTATACAAACAAACAATCCGCTTTTAAAACAAATACAATAATCAGATTTATTAACATTTCTGCATACGAGAAAAGTTTATAGGATTAAATCCGAAAGTTTATTGGACGGAAACTTGCAGAGCAAAGTTAATAATTAAAAGCAGACAGAAAATCTAATGAAGAAATGAAAATGCAAAATAAAATTTGCATGCAAACTATTTGTGTAAGTTTAAAGGAGCTAGCTTTAAACTTATAGTTTGGCACATTTAAGTAAAAACCTAAATTAATAAAAGAAATTAATAGCGTTTATTTTTCTAATTATATCTATAATTTTAAATTTTTAAAGCAATTTTCTTAAATCTACCACCAATATTTTAAAAAGAGAGAAACTATTCCAACGTTTATTATCTAAAGATTTCTGTGTAAATAAAATCGAGAAAGCCACCTTTGTAGTTTAGTGATTAGCGTGCTAGCCTTCAAAGCTGAAAGTTCCTGGTTCGTGCTAAGTCTAGAAATTATTAAAAGTTAAAACCTGCGACAAGCTCCGTATCCAAACATAGTCGTTAATAATGAAACTGTAAATGAGGTTTTAAAAATAAATATAATAAATAAAACTAAAAAAATTTTATGAAAATGGGCATTGTTCAAATACCTAGTTAGGTTCCAAAGGTTAAAGGGCTACGGATGGACAAGCTGACATTAAGTAAAGCAGAATATATTTTGATTTATGATGAAGTAACGTAATAGGTTTGTGTTGTTTACTAGATCAATAGTTACTGTTACACTAAATTAAATTATCCCTCCGAGAACATAGCACCCAGTAACCCTGTACCCTAACTTCCCCTAGATTATAACATTCACTGCAAAGTTAATGACAACCATCCATTATCATTATCTAGGGTTACCATACTAAAAAATTGAACAACAATCCAATTTACTTCAATGTTAAATTACGTATATTGCATTTATATTAAAAATTACGTTTTTACAAACTTCAAATACTGCATTATCTTTAAATGAAATTCTAATTTCTGCACTTGAAATAATAATAAAAATCTTGTTATCAGTAAATAATTATTCTTCTTCTTCTTCTTCTTCAGCTTTTCCCTTCCTCAGGGGTCGCTGTTCCGTACTTTTCTCCTCCACTCCCTCCGATCCACCACATCCTCCTCGCTCAGGCCCTTCTCCCTCAAGTCGTCCGCCACAGCGTCTCTCCATCTTCTCCGGCTCTGCATCTGCTCGTGGGAGTTAGAGCTGGTCTCCTATCGGGCGCCTCCCCAGGTGGTGGATAGGGGGAAGCCCATTAGATATGGTGGGTACCGTAGAAGACGGGGTGAACCAAATACCAGCAACGCCGAATGTTGGGCGGCGGGAAATAACCTGACCAACCATTGGGGGCCAACGGCCAAGGGCGGAGGAGCCACCAGTGGCAGGGAGACGGACCCTCAGTGTAGGAAATGACACTGAAATCTGTAACTGTGAGCGTCTGTACCCAGAATGGGCGGCTCATGGGGAGCGTCTGTACCCAGAATGGGCGGCTTCTCTCTTAACCTGGCAGTAGGTAAAATGCTTGGCGACAGGAAGGGCATCCGGCCGTAAAAAAATTGCTAAAACCCATGGATCAGTAAATAATTATTAGTTACCATTATTTATTAAACTAATTTAATTTTCAATTACAAAATGTATTTACAACTTTTGCTTGTGGGAGATGTTTTCTTGTATACACTTCTATTTGCAAATAAACAAGTTATTGTAAGGTTTGAAGAATATGATGTAAAATTTATTATTAGGAAATTAATGAAAGCCTTTTCAAAATAAGGTTTAGAGACCAATTTTGACAGAGCAAAATAGCACTTGGCAGCTGGAACTTATGCGATAAATTTGGATGTAGGAGGAAAATTAATCAAAGGGTGCAATGAGCTCAAGTAGTACTTGGTTTCTGTTTTCTCACAGAAGGAGGATGTTGTTGTTAGGTCTTCAACTGAAAGGCTGGTTTGAACCTCAAGAGACTGTATTAGGTGAAACGAGGAGTGAATTGGTTTACAAATCCCTTTCTCTCCAAATGAAAAAGTATGCTTATCAGCATTCCAGGCCCTTTGGAAAGCATCTCCTTTCTACTCTGCAACAACAACACCTTCACTTCATTCACCGCAGGGTCTGGCTGCGTAATGAAATTCATTACTATGGTAACTGTGACTAGTGTCTTTTACACCTCTACCTTTATATTCTTAAATGCTTGTCATAAAATTGACTGACCATGTGATTAGAAACACAATTATTTTTTATAGCTCTGAAACTAGCAAATCGAGTTCTAATTTAACACTCTACCTGATTGATATGTGCATGAGAAGAAAGATTGTGTGAGGGATATCAACCACAGAATATGCCTAATACAGGGTAATGTTGATGAGCATAAGCCAAACTTTCTATGGTAGTTAGAAAATCTGCAAAAGGAAACAAAATACCACTTTACAGAAGCGTCATGAAATGTATACTGTTGTGTGAATTCTGGGACGTGAAGGAGAAAAGATAAAAGCGACTGCTGACTGTGGAGATGGATGCTTTATGCAGAAGCTGTAGAATTTATAAGCTGGAACACGTGAAAAATTAAGAAAAAAGAAGAATAGGAGCTACTCCCTAGTACCTCACCACAGACCTCTGTGGTTCATAATATGGAGGGATGGTACTGAAGTGTACATGTTTCAGAAGCGTGAGTGAATGAAGTCCGTACGAAAGAAGGAAGCGTGGATGGCCTCCAAGAAAACGGATGATGACAGTAATGTAGGCAATGGCGAGACGAGCATTGGATGATTACGGTTGACGCGATAGGATGCTGTCGATTTTATAAAAAATAATTGTCTTTTACTTAAATTTACACTAAAATCTGTTCATTTTACTTAAACAATAAGTATTAACTAATAAAAGAGAGTATAAAACTCAAGGAATTCAGGCATCTATCGATCTTTGACCTCTGTACTATTTACGAAATATAAAAAAACATAAAATGAATATTAAGAAAAGTTTAAAAACAAACATTTTAAAAATTTTTAATAGTAGGCCCATCTTTAAAAAATACATTTATACACTGGGAAAGAAGAAATGATGTTTAATAAAATTCAACTAAAGAAACAAATACACACTATTTATATCCCGTGTATATAAATTGCATCAGTCACTGAAGTAACTAACCAATACTTGAGTTTGTAACATCTAAAATACATACGAATCAGCGATGGAGTATTTCCTCATAGGAAAAGATTCCAAGAACCTGAGCTTTATAATACAGCACTTTACCATGAACCGCACATTCAAATTTATTTTTAACATAATGAAAATATATTCATACATTATTGCTTTAAATAGGAAAGCACGCAGTTTAACAGCTGTTCTTCTAATTTGAAGGACTTTAGTTTAGCGCGCTGCTACCAGTTAATATTTATTATTATTATTATTATTATTATTATTATTATTATTATTATTATTACTTATTAGAGCGAAAAAACCTTTCGTAATCAGAGTTTTTCCGGGTTAAGTTTCAATTAAAGTAAGTCCCTTAAGATTACTCATCAAAGTTTGTAAAATAAATTCAAGTAGGCCTACTGCATGGGATATTATAATCTCATTACCAAAATAAATGGAAAATTTATTTTATTTGCTTGTAATATTAATGCATCATAAATTTTACAAAAACGTGTGTTAACTTCAACACTTAAAGGTTCATCCAGTTATTTGAATAAAAATTATTGTTAAATAGTTTAATTATAGTGTTCATCTTCAATTTAAAAGTAAATAGTTTCTCTATCATGAAATTACTATTAAGTTCTACGAAAAAGGAATATTAACTGAATATAAAAAAAGAATAAACATTGTATTTCTAACTATTATAGATAAGGAAAACGTTAAATCCAATTCAATAATAATGGCAAATATCCAGAAAGAAATAATAAAACAATTTAATTTTATGTGTGTTGAAAGTAATTTATAAGTAAATTTTCCGCCATCAGTAATGAAGGGTACATTTGGCAACCAACGACTGATTATATCTAACAGGAAATAATTTCAGTTAAATGAAGTGAAATAAATTTTAAAAAATAAAACTGATATTAGTTTCCATATTAATATTTTCATGCCGTTAATGTTTAGCAGATTTACCATCTGGTTTGTAGACCAGATCTATCAGTCAGTAGGTAAAGGCTTTAAATAAACTAACACCATTTGATTACCAGCTGACAACCTATAAATAACCAAATGTTATGAGCAAATGTCAGTGGTAAGTAAATTCATGAAAAACTCATCATAATGTAACGATCAATTTGGGTAGTTTTAAAAAAACAATTTCAACAATAATGTGACATTGTTGTTGTTTAGGTGATTAGCCGAAAGGCTGGTTTGAACCTCTAGAGCTTTTAACAAGTAAAACAAGGAGTGAGGGGGTTTATAATTGCCTTCCTCACTGAGTTGAAAAGTATACTTACATAAGAGCAGAGCTATTTTTTTTAGCCCTTGAACTAACAGATTGAGTGCAAATAATTTAACACTGCACCTGTCTGTTATGGGCAGATGTAACATCATAACAGTAATTATCTGGAAATAAGCATAAATTGCTATAAATAGGGAATAAATTGTTTATTGTATGAGGTGGAGTGCATTGAAAAATATTAATGGTTTGCAATGAATGATGTTTGAAAAGAAATTCTCGGAAATCGAAACTAGCAGAAACGTTCATTTATATTTTTATTCCTTCTGTCGAGCTATAGGAAAGCGAAGGAAGTGTTAGAACAGTCTCGTTTAACTATCAGACCGCTGGTATAAAAATAGAAAGCACCTCTGAATCAAGTAAGTACTAGACTATGAATGGGGTTAGCGTTGTCGGCCCGTTTCGAAATAGCGTCGTTACAAACCCGGTTCTGAATTACGTTAATAATGCGTATGCGTATGGGTGGTATCAAGTAGGTGTGAACATGCAAATATTGTTTTGATTGTTATGTGACATTTTCTCAGTTATAATCAAGTTCAGTTTAAGCTGTTGTTTAAGTCAACAGCCGAAAGGCTGGTTTGCACCTCTAGAGATTTTACTAAGTAAAAACGAGGAGTGAGGTAGGTTACTATTGCCTTCCTCACTGAGTTGAAAGAATATGCTTATCACCATGTCAGTCCCTCCAAAAAGCACCCACCTTCCACCGTAAAAATGACTCCTTCACTTAATTCATCACAGGATCTGGCTGTATAGTGAAATTCATTACTCTCAGAGTGGATAACTCTGACTAGTGTTTTTTATACCTCTACCTCTTCTGTTCTTAAATAGTTCAGTCATATAATTGGATGACCATGTGATAAGAAACAGAACTATTTTTGTAGCCCTAGAACCAGCACATCGAGTGCAATAATTTAACACTCCACCAGCCTGCTATTGGCATAGCAGTTGCTATTGGCATAACCGTCTGAATTGTTCCCGGGATCGGAGTTTACTGTCTACCGTAAAGACCGCGATGCAGTTAAATCAGGTAAATCAAGGGGTGGCGGGGTGCTTATTGCAGTCCGATCTTGTTACAATTCCTTGAGGTTTGAAGAGTTAGAATCGGACAGGGAAGACATTTGGGTAAAGATTTTATCTCAAGACAACCCTTTGTATCTTTGTTCTGTATATTTTGTTGATTGTTCGCCGGCTGACTACAACCTTTTTTATGACCGAGTAGAATTCCATCGGAATTCTCTGGGTAGGGATTCTGATTTTATAATTTGCGGTGATTTTAATTTGCCAATTTTTGGCACAGGGGACGACCTTTCTTGTGGTGAGATTAATCGTAAAAATTTGTTGTTCTTCCTTAATCTGTGTAACTTTTTCTCTTTAAACGACGTCAGAAACTCAGTGAACGGGAAAACGTTGGATTTAGTTTTAAGCAATATTTATAATGTAGTCATTTCCGAGGAAACTTTTGTTATCGTCCCTCACGATCGTTATCATCCTGCGTTGCGTATAACCGTGAATAAGAAGCGACCGTTTAAGAGTACCCCTAATAATATTCTTGGCGATATCAATTATAATTTTTATAAAGCAGATTTTGATTTATTTTATCGCATTTTGTATCAACAAAATTGGGAACATTTGTATGAACAAGCGGATCCTAATATGGCGGTCGACGCGTTCTATGATATTATATATTCTATAATGGATCAAACAATACCTAAAAAGAGAACTCGCCCTAATTGTAAATATCCGGTTTGGTTTACAGTAGAAATAATCAAACTTATCAAAACAAAGGAAAAGATTCGTAAAAAACTTAAAAACGCTAGCGATAACTTCTATGCGGATCAATTCAAATCCGTTCGTAAGGAACTCAAATTTAAAATTAAGAAGGCCTACTCCTTGTACTTGCGTCAAACTGAAAATAGCATAGCTAATAATAGAGTTAATGAATTGTTTCGTTTCCTTAAGAATAAGCGCGAGCGGGTGACACGGGGTCCGATCAAATCAGCGGATGGCAACCTCTGTGGTAGTGGTGCGTCAAGCGCAGCAGCCTTTGCTGAATATTTTAGCAGTGTTTATGGTAAGTATGATGAGTTACCTCAGCTCAATCCTTCATATTCGCTGAACTCTAATCTCATTTTTATCCCGAGCTTCACTGAACGGGAGGTTGAGGATGCTATTAGACTTATGCCCTCTCGTCGCTCTTTTGGCCCTGATAACATTCCCCCATATATGTTAAAGGCTTGCTCCCATATTCTGTCTAAACCACTAGCGTTTATCTTTAATTTGTCTCTAAGTAGTTGTATGTTCCCAAATAAATGGAAGACCACTAAGATAATACCATTACATAAAAAGGGTGATGTTTCCGATGTCAGTAATTATAGGCCTATTGCTCTTCTTTCTAGTCCAGCGAAAATTTTTGAACAGCTCTTATATAAGCATATTTTCTTTTACGTGAAATGTAAAATTTCTGAACATCAACATGGTTTTTTTTCTGGTCGTTCAATATCGTCTAACTTGATGAATTTCACAGAATGTATAATCGATAATTTTGAGAAGCGTAATGTTCAAACTGATGCAATTTACACTGATTTTAGCAAGGCTTTTGATACAGTTGATCACCAAATACTTCTTGATAAGTTACAGAATTTTGGTTTCTCCGATAATCTATTGAAGTTTTTTTGCTCATACCTGGTGGATAGACAGCAATATGTGTTTTATCACGGGTTTTCTTCTTCCTTTTTTACTGTACAGTCCGGAGTTCCTCAAGGATCAAATCTAGGCCCTTTACTTTTCCTGATGTTTATAAATGATATTGAATGTTCGATACATAACTCTGATTTACTAATGTATGCAGATGACTTAAAATTATTTCGCTCTGTGAGTTGTTTAGCGGACGCGTTACTGTTACAAGCGGACCTGGATAATCTTGTAGTTTGGTCGGCGAAGAATAAATTGTTTTTTAATGTATCAAAGTGTTCAGTAATGTCCTTTTGCAGGAAAAAAACTACTATTGAGTTTAATTATAATATGAATAAAAAAATTTTGATGCGGGTCTCTGAAGTGCGGGATCTGGGAGTAATCTTCGACTCAGTTTTATCTTTTAATAACCACATAACTAGTATTGTTAAGAAAGCTAGTCGGTTGTTGGGTTTTATTAAAAGAAGTTGTGGGAATTTAAATAACATTTCTGCTCTAAAAATCCTTTATTTTTCTTTTGTCGTGTCAGTTTTAGAATTTGGTTCGGTTATTTGGAGTCCATATTATGCTGTCCACATTCATGCCATAGAACAACTTCAGATTAAATTCCTCCGTTATCTGTACTATAAGCAGAACCGTATCTACTCCTTTACAATTCCATACAACACTTTACTAGACACCTTTCAAATGCAAACCCTGGAAAATAGGCGTCGATTAGCTTCACTTATGTATTTGAAACAGTTATTGTGTGGTGAAATAAATGATCCTTATACGCTTAGAAAAATTCCTTTTCGCGTCCCAAGTTTTTGTAACCGTTCAAAATATATGTTTTATCAGAAATCTTCTTCCACTAATTATGCAGCTTATTCGCCGGTTAACTGCATGATAGTCAATTATAATATCATGGACAAAATTGTGGCAATAGATCCATTTTGCCAGAGCCGAGCATCGTATAGGTCAGCCATTCTTAAGTCTTTCAAGATGTAAGTTTCCAAGCAATTCCACATTATGTGTGTTAAATTTTTTATTTATTTTTTTTTGTTTTTGTTTTGGACCTCTATCATGATTGTTAATCAGTAAATTATTTGTAAAAGTTTAGTATATAATGCTATTTTAGTTATATTTAATTCTGTTTGCATTATTTTTATTTATTTTTATTATTTCTGATTGTATTTTTCTATCCTTTTATTTGCTTTTTACTTTTGTATTGTCTTTTGCTCTGTAATGAAATATTGTTTCTATAATTGGGCCGTGTTCGGCCTGTTGCAAACAATTAAATGAAATAAATAAATAAATAAATAAATAAATAAGCAGTTTAAGCTAACGTTTTGTAATTAATTAAATTGATGTAATCTAATAATATTGTATTTGTAGTAGTCTAAGTAAAATAGTTCATTGTAATCTCTAGTCTTGTAATTAAATTATTGTTATAAGTTTCAAGAAAATTTGTTTATTATTTTTTACACCCTAATGCTACACTTATCTATTCACGTCGGAGTTCTGTCACTGAACTGTGTCTCCACTCACGTTTATTTATCATGTAAATTTTTTCAAATTTTCTGTTATCACATTCACTGATTGTTTCCAACAGATCGTGAATTTCCTAAATAAAGAGACAAAAAAATGTTCCAGTTATAGCTAAATTTTATGACATGAAAGGATTTGCTAAGCAAGGAATTGAGCCGGGAGAATTGCAATCGTTAATATTCAATCAGTGGTACCTCTGTGGGACATTGTTCATAGTAGGAATTCATAGAGAATTGCATCTTATTGTAACAATTTAGTTAATTAAATAATACGGTATGATGTATATATTTTAATATGACATAAACGTTCCCACTTCAACAGAAGCTTTGCTGATGTGTTATTTCAACACAAATGTAGCCTACTTTTGTTTACAGTTTCCAGCATCTTTTAAAGTCCATCAAAACTTTTATTTTTTATTTTTAAACCAATCTACGAAATTTTACAAAAGATGCTTAATTTATAAACATACTTAAAGTGAACCCATTTAAATTATAATCCCTTTAAAATAAATTGAACAAGAGAAAATATAAAATTTATTGCTTTTAACGTTATACCAACTTATAGCAAGAGGTTACTCTATATGCTAAAACTAATTAAAAATTTAATTCCAGTCTTTAAAACAAAATAAAAATAAAGGTAATTTGCTTTTATGTATTTAAACAAAACTACGTCTCCATGCAATAAAAAGAAGGCATAAAAAGTATTATAAAACAAATATGTAACATTGTAGCACCTAACCATAGGTTCCTTCGGAATCTGAGTATAATAAAAAATAACTCCTTAAATTTATAATAATTATTTATTAACAATCTTATTTTTAATAATAAATTCCAACAAATTATGATAAGTTTTAATGTAACAGTGAAAGGTTGTTTACCAGCAAGAATTATCTAAGTACACATAAAACGTCATCAGTTTTTGGATCATTCTCTGTTTTGATATATAAACATCTTACATGCTAATTATCTCAAAAAGATAATCTTTAAAATGTGTATAGTTATCATTTTTGCGTTAAAAAATCCATTATACACATGAAAAATTTTTTGAACACTTACCTTTGGAAAATTAAGTAGCAGTAAATTCTCTTTTCAAATTAGGTATTGTACTGATTTTTTCAAATTAAAAATAAAATACTCTTTTTAATTCATAAGACTACTAAACTTGGATCACACAATAATTATACAAAATTTACGGGACAACGGTGTTACAATACGAAGGCTTAAAAGGAAGTATCCAAGAGATTTATTTTTTCAGGAAAGAAAATTCTTTTGTTTTTAAAATTTAGTTAATTTATAATGCAAACATTAAATGTTTTTTTTTTTTGCAAAGTTATATCCACTGGGATTTACCTTTTCATGTAGGTAAATAAATCCTTTTTATAAATTTGTGTATTGTTTATTATAAAACATATTGTAAACAAATTCTATTACTAGTATTAAAAAAATAAATGCCTGTAGTAAACCTTTTATAAATCCAGAATATAAAAGGAAGTTTCAATGTAAATAATAATTCTAATAAGACAACAATTAAGACAGAGCTTAAAATATTAAAACGAACTTATTTTCCAAGGTAGGAAAACGTAAATACGGCTGAGTACTTAAAAAAAGACTTTTGCTAAAAAAATATTATTTTTAAGTAGAACCCTGAACAATTTTTAGAATAATAAAAAAATTATTTTCGCAAAAAACTGTCCTAACTGAATATCCTTTACATTAAATACACGTGCATATAGCCTAATATTAGCTGTACTATTAAATTTATGTAAGAGGTGGGAAATTAACCTATCCAATTATGGTTTTCTATGTCCTAGAATAGATCCATTTAATGCCTCTTTGTTCAAATATAAGGTCGTTCAGAATTAATATATCAGAATGTGAACTCACAGATTTAAAGGTGCTATTGTTTCATTCTTGTACAGTTAACCAATACTAAAGAATCTTTCTTGTAATTTAGCTGTAAATTTTAATGTCTTTCTAATACCTTTATAATTTTGGGGAAGCAGGTTGTACATTTTCGGGACCAGGTAACAAGAGAGTCGTTGGAACAGCGGTTTTGTAGTTAAAATATGCAAAAGAATCATATATTACTGTTTCGTACGGTTTAGTTGAAGATTCCTTTTGGAAAGTTTGCTGCGTTTTTATTGGCCGGATAAATAGTTCACAGCCATAATTTTGTCAAAATTTTAATCATTACTATGAATTCTCATTATATGATTTATATTAGTGCACTAGATAAAAATTAATAGGTAGGAAAACAAGTAAACACCATTTTACAGAAAATCCTCTATTGTTTTCTAACGAATCGTTTGCATTTTTTTTTTGAAGCACTCCATTCAACATTTTAGTCTGTCAGTCCATTTCCCTCTTAATATAACTCTATCCTTCTATTCTTATGTTGTTTTTTATATTATTACTTTATTTTATATTTTATTTAAATATATATTTAAATTCTGTGAATTTTTGTTTTATTTATATACCTATTAGTTTATTTAAAGTTGCATCAACTGCCTGGTCATTAGCGACTACTGTGGGTTATGCATCTACTATAGTGGGTTCAACTTGTGACAATTTCAACACCATATCCGGGAGTCGAATCCGGGACCTCCACGTTGTAGGCTAGCTCACAAACCACTAAGCTACGGAGGCGACCTATTTATTTATTTTTAATAAAAACAGATTATTTATATAAGTAGTATATTTTTAGACTGATTAGATTTAGATTATTTATATACTGATTTATATGACTGATATATTTATGATGACTGATTTAGATTATTTATATAAGTAGTATTATTTAGACTGGCGTGATTCCAGACGAATGGCTTAAGTCGACGTTCATTTCTATACCGAAGAAGCTCAATGCAAGACGCTGCGAAGAACACCGGACGATTAGTTTAATGAGCCACGTTCTGAAGATTTTCCTGAAAATAATACATGAACGGGTCTACCAAAAGTGCGAAGAACAAATGACGGACACACAGTTTGGATTCCGAGGAGGCTTCGGCACGAGAGACGCCTTGTTTGCCATGAATGTTCTCGTTCAGAGATGCCGAGATATGAACAAGAACGTATTCCTGTGCTTCATTGACTACGAGAAGGCATTCGACAAAGTACTACACGACAGGATGCTAGAAATTTTGCAACGAGTGGGCCTCGACGATCGCGACATAAGAATTATCGCCAACCTATATTGGAACCAATGTGCCAAGGTGCGAGTGGGGGAGGAGCTGTCGGAGGAAGTGCAAATCTGCCGTGGAGTTAGACAGGGATGCGTGCTCTCACCGATGCTCTTCAACTTATATTCGGAGGCCATTTTGTCGGAAGCTTTGGATGGATGCAGAGAAGGCATTATAGTGAATGGAGAGGGCATCAACAACCTGAGATATGCCGACGATACAGCGCTGATTGCAGATAGCGAGGAAGATCTCCAAGTGTTGCTGGAACGCGTCAACACAATTAGCAATGCATACGGACTACGGATGAATATACGTAAAACCAAGTTCATGGTGATCGGTGAGGAGGAGGTCAACGCAGGAATCACACTCGCTGGCTCCGCCATTGAACAGGTGCACACGTACAAATACCTTGGGTGCTGCCTAAATGACAAATGGGACTACGGTCAGGAAGTTAAAGTGCGTATCGAGCAAGCCAGAGCGGTGTTAACGAAACTAAAACATCTATTGTGCCAGCGTGATCTTAGTCTCAACACGAGGCTCCGAATTCTGAGGTGCTACGTACTTCCTGTACTTCTTTACGGGCAGGAAGGATGGACACTAACGAAACTTCTAGAAAGGAGGCTGGAGGCGTTTGAGATGTGGCTATACCGCCGCATGCTCCGTATATCGTGGACCGACAGAGTACGAAACACGGACGTACTGACTCGGATGGGCAAGGAGATGGAACTGCTATACGACATCAAGCGACGAAAACTGCAGTACTTCGGCCATGTTCTTCGAAACGGGAAATACAGACTTCTTCAGCTGATAATGGAAGGAAAGATAGCAGGAAAGCGCCGGCCGGGTAGAAGGAAAGCGTCCTGGCTGAAGAATTTGAGAGATTGGTTTGGTCTCAACTCCACGTCACTGTTCCGAGCAGCTGTTTCGAAAGTTAGAATAGCAATGATGATCGCCAACCTCCGACGCGGAGACGGCACTTGAAGAAGAAGAAGTATATTTTTAAATATATTGATGAAAAATTAAAAATAGTCTAAAAAATCATTAAATTTTCTTTCGTATTATTTTAAAACTAAATACTTAATTATGTAGTGCATCCATCAATACTTTATAACTTAAAACGCTAAAATCCTCGTATTATATACCACTTAAAGCACCACTAATCGCACTAAACACTGCTCTATTTTAACAAAAAACTGCACTAGCTTCAAGGGCTTCTTCTTTTCAGCCCTTCTTGGAACATTTTTATTTTCAAGAAATGAATGGTTTAAAGATTTATGTAACTATGTAACCTTTATGTTAGACAGCAAATAGTTTTATCTCACTGGACAAAAAAAGTAGTCAAGATCCACTATTCCTTAAAATTTTAAATAAAGTTGAAAAAATCAATGCTGTTAGCCTATCATGTCATTTATATCAAGTTAAATTAGCAACACCTTTTGACAAACTACAAAATTTTACGTGATAACAAACAGTTGCAAAAATAAAGTCTTACTGGTACTTAACTTTAAAGCAGTTTTATAATACACATATTTCATTTTAACAATCATAAAATTAGGCAGACACGCAACGAGTAAGTAAAATTGACATCTATATGGTAAACACGTTATTTTTATCACGATTCCAACCATTTTACCCTTCAGCGATTGTTCTGGGGTTGTTCTCAAAAAATACACGTTACAATAATAATAAATAAGTTAACTATGAAACAAATTTAATCCTAAAGTAAATAAATCTGAACTATAATATGACTAAAATATTCTCCAATACGAACAAGATTTGAAAATCTCGTAGTTAACTGCATATTACCAATTCTGGTGTCAAATATTAAAAATGTGGACAATCTATCTGTTAACGCCAATGTTACCCGGGTCTGTACATAATTTCATTTCACTGTGCTGATTTATTAATTTGGATCCGCGTGCCATCTATTAGTCGTTAATCTACATATTCGACCTGCTTATCGACCAAACATCTCACTCACGATCCTCATTTCCTTCCTTACTTCATTATTGTGCACTGACCTTTGCCCACGGACACTTCGTTTTCTCAAGGCTTTTCTTCGATCACGCATCTGGTGGGATGCGTTGACAAATTGCTTGAAAGCTTTTTGTCAACGCATCCCGCCAGGTGCGTATCGGTGCCAGAATTGGTAGTTACGATCAAGCTGATGCTTGATCGTAACTATATAAGGCCAATTTGCCGCCTATGCGAGCGCTCGAAGGTTAAAAATACCCGCTCAGGAATGATCACCCTGAGTCTGTAAAAGACTTCACTCCGTTTTTACATGTCATACATAGCATCCTCATATCATTAGATCATGGGATGGCTTATTGTTCTTAATTAATCAGATTGCCATCTTTACAGCCAACGACCAACATGTCGCTGGCATTTCATTTGTGTTGCCACCATACTTAGGGTTAAAATTTATGGAGTGAACAAAATATTCTAAACACTGTTTAGGATAAATAAAATAATACAACATCATTAAGTTTATTAAAGCAAAAATTTGTTCTAGGGATTGTAGTTTATTAAAAGGTTCATTGTGTGAATTTTTCACAAGTCAGCTAAAACAAATATAAATAAATAATTACATTTTTTAACCCTATCTGAAATGATAGAAATTAAAAATGTATTTAGAGACACATTTCAGCTGTAGCTTTTTCTTAAACAAACAGATGTTGACTCCTATAATCACTTGCTCCGCTGGAGGCAACCTACATTTTATTTTAATGCAGGGAATATGAATGTGATAAAAATCAACTTTCCGCACTGCAGATTAAAATTTATAGAAGAAGAAACGTACAATTTTTAAGCACTTGGTAAATATAAATTTTTGTTAATTAAAATCTACGCAGTAATTATTTCTCATTTTTCATTTAATTACATAAGTTCCTAAAAAATTCGTAACGCGCTTTTCATTGTTTACTTACCAAAAAAAGCCGGAAATAAAGTTTTCATAGAATCGAACAATATAGGAACATCCTTTGTATTATTTCCCGGAGCCCAATATATTATATGATTTTTCGATTCTTCACAATCAGCTCTATCTAATGATTTTATTTTTTCTACTGATATCCACTTCTCCCCATCCACCTCATATTCCTCCACAACTTCCTTTTCATTTCTTTATCCACTTATTGTTCATTATCCGTATCATCTTATCTCAGTCTATATCAATTATTTTTCCAAAATGCTTTTCTATATTTCGTTTAATAAAGATCTTCCTAAATACAATGTTTGGTCTTGCACTTTCTCGCAGACTTTATCTAACGAGAAATAATAAAAATGAAAAAATAATTCACCTTGATTTAATACAAATATATTTCTAACAAAAGATTTCGAAGTATTCTTATATTTCTTTTATATTACCTTATAATTTTTTTTACATAATGCTTAGTAGTATGATAAAATCATAGGGCTATAGTTGTTATCAGAAGCTACGACTGCGGCTCTCCGCCGGCGGATGAGTTGTTTTTCCTTGCTGGAAAACATAAATATTAGACTTTTCTTTATCCGAGGCGGCGAGAAGAACTCATATTCACTCCCTCACGATGGGGCAGTAGTGCTGGACTCAATTGAGGCGTCATTGTCCAGCCCAAAGGAGGCCGCAACCGCCAACCAACCAAACACCCGCCACCTGGCCACTTGATCTGACATCAGCAAAGAACCACCCACCTCCCTCGGAACTGTTTATGTAATACTACAAGGGAAATGACGGGTTAAAAAATTTACACCTGTCAGCGGGGCGTGGAAGGGAATCGTAGTCTAATTCCCGTCTCGCTCTCCGTGACCAACAATCACTCTCTCACTCTCATTCATCTTTCATCACCAGCTAAGGAAATTAATGTGCCTACTTTCTGAGGTCGGGACAGGTTTTATTTACTGTGGGAGAGGGCGATCCCGCTGATCTCCAGATGCCTCCTCCCTCCGCAGTCTCCCGATCACTCTCTCCGCAAACTGAGCGACCAACTTCCAGCTCTCCACATCCCGCAGCATCGCTGCCCCTACTCTCTCTCTCTCTCTGGGATCCACTGTACAATTCCTATCTTCTCAGATGTCTCCATTCTTTCGAGGCCAAATATTAGACTTAGATTAGGATTAATGTATAAAAATGATAAATTGTTTATGTGAAGTAAATAAATATGCACTGTATAAAATAAATAAATAAATAACATACAACAACTTAACGAACACTAAAAAATTTATTTGAAAGAGATTAAGAAAGTTAGGAATGTAGCGTAATATGATTTACAGATTTAAAATAGCACTTGTCTGAGCAGGTGATTGGTTTTGACCAATAAAAAATGTTTATTGGTCAAAACCAATCACAATATTTAATATTGTCACACAACCTGAGGTAATTAGTTATTTTCTCCCGGTTTTTGTTATTCGAATTCCAACGGTCTATTTTTCTAGATTTATCCCAATTAATTCTGGGATCTAGTATCGACCACTATATCTGCAAATCTCCACTACCTATTTCCGATTCTTCTGCTTTTGCCTTTTTAACACTTCTGTACGGGCTTGCTGATAGGCAATACGAATTGTGTGCTGGTGGTGTACTGGCGTTATGTATCGCCTTCATGCTGTTTTCAATTTCGACCGAGGCTTTTTTAACCGAGGGTTTAAATGCATCTTAGTGACTATTATCAGGCTATTGTTAATTAAGCTATCGATATTTATGCTATGGACTTGTACTTTTTTACGCTAGCTTAAACGTTCAGTTTGACTTTATTTGTTCTACAATTTGTTACTTTACAACCGGCATTATCACGTGTGTGCTACGACCATTCTTCTGCTTGTGACTATTAGATCATTTTGAGTACTATTCTTAAGTTGTTTGTATCCCTGATTTGTACAGAAGTTACCTTAAGTTCCTTGTTTGACCATTAACCGCTTATGATATCCAGCCAACACAACGTTTCTTACGGCATAACGCTCATCTTAGGTATAGACATTTTTAAATTTACCTTGATTCTCCGGATAAACGAATTTAATAAATAATTAGCTATAATTAAACCACCTTACAAGACTAACGGCATAACATACTTAATAATTATATAGGCCAGTAAACAGGCAAGAGAAAGTTATTTTCAGAATACAATTTCTGTGTTTTAATGGCATTCGTTAAACGCTATGGTAAAGGCTTCGACAGCTAATTGAAATAAGATTGAATGACTCTAAGCTTCAAGACGTGGTGTTACAAAAGATTTTTTCGTATATTACGAACATATATTATAAAGAACACGAAAGTTTTGGTTAGGTTGAATAAAAAAGTACGTACAAATATTGTGAAACGATAAAAATAGAGTGATTTGGTTACATTATGGGAGGTGAGAAATTCTGCACAATATCATGTAGTAATAGATAAAAGGTAAGCTCGGCCTACGTCGACGTAGGACATCTTAGTTGAGGAAGATTTGGAACCGGTAAGATAAGAGTTTAGTTATTATTTTTAATTGCAAGTCGACAAAACTCAAGTGGCCTTCTTCTCCTTCTTCTCCATGTTATAATATCCTTTAAAAATCTCGGTAACCATCTCGGCAATTTTAATTCTCGTAGGTATAGCCACGACGGTTTTTTCTTTGACTTGGGTCATGTGACCCATTATTTTGCTTTGAATAATATTTTATAATATATTATACATTCATCTTTTATAACGTGTTTAAAGTATTCCAATTTCCAGATTTTAATGGTGCCTATAATTTTAACGCTCTTATCTCAACAGGAACTCAGAGTTGCAGACGTTTTCAATCCAACTGGTTTTGATGGAAATAACATTCTCATCCAATACACTGAGGAAAATAAGAACATGTTTAAAAAGAAAAACATTAGCTCACTAGTTCAACAATTCATGCAATAGATATTTGATATCTGATTGAGTGCTCTTGGTTAAAATGAATTAATTAGAATTTTTGTTTCAAATTATTAATTAAATTATTAATTAACCTGTTGATAAAGGTTAACTCACAATTAATTGAAGTAGTTTTAGTGTTATTAATAAGACTATCAATTGTTATTAATGTTTCAATGTGAAAAAACAATGATTGTTGGAAAGTAGAAAAACAAACCCCCACATTGTTAGTCCAGCAAACCTCTTTCAAGAATAAAAACATCTACTCGACTATAATGCAACTGGTGTTAATTGAATTAAATAGGAAAAAAATGTAAGAATCGAAGAAAATAAAGTTAGGTTTATTGGTTACCGCAATGGTAAACTGAAAAGATTATATTCGTACGTGATTCAAATATGTAACAATAATACTCTTTAAACCATGGACTACTTAGTTTTTATTCCTAATTTTACAAACAATTTGGTAATCTTGGTTATGAGTTGTATTTAAAGGTAAAATATGATGAACAGACATTTGGATTTAATGGGTTAAAGCTTTCTAGTATAGACTCACAATATTTACAGACAATACTAAAAATTTTTCAGCTACTAATACATTTTGTTTTGTTCAGTTTTGGTGTAGATAAAAATATATTTATTTATACTGTATGTTAACGAATTTCTTTTGTTAATTTTATTAATAAAATTATAGAAAAGAAAACATAGTTCAATTTAAATACAACGATAAAAATCTAATTAATTTTAAAACTTAAAACAAGCTGGCTTAAAAAATTAAAGTTACATTTAATCGTATTACAAGCATTAAATAAAACTAGTCTGATTTAATGTTAAATAAGGTTAAAACTTAATGTACGTTTCTGTACTCGTAAAACTTCCCTAGAGAAAATACAGACCTTTTCCAGTCCTACGTGTCTTGCGATTATTCCTTTACTGATTTCCTCTTTTAGCCGTTTTTTTATCTTTATTTAGCTTTCAAAGTACATTTTAAAACGCTCATTTTGAGTTTGAATTTATATTTCATTTGCGTCGCGTATCAAAGTTAGGTCATCATTCGGTAGGAATGGTTTTAGAATTTGATAAAACTTATAAAAGGAATTCTTTGGTTAACCGGTTATCAAAGTCAGGACCTTTGAGGTAATCTAATCGTCTTCGTAAACAATACAGGTTAGATCTTCTGGCCTATCCTAACTCCAAACGTAGTTGTCTGCCATTTCATAAAAAAATGGGATGTCCATCTCTTCCAAGATCGTCTAATACCAAGTGGTCCGGTTGGCACATCAAGTTAATGCCTAATATCTTTATTTATTAGTACATCAAAAAAACCCTGCTGGAGATCTTAACAATCTCATCTCAGCAGCCTTTATTTGTGGTATATGTCGTTGAGTAGTCAAAGTCTAACTGTCATACATAAAAACTGGCTGAACCTAAGTGTCATAAAATTTTAACAGTCCCCCTCTACAATTTATCAACTATCGGTTACTTCACAGTGCATATAAGCTGTTGAAACTTTTCAAATGTAATTTCTGCATTTCGTTATAACAGTTAAGAGAAACACACCAAGTAAAGAACAGGTGGAGAGTAAATAATAGACAGTTGTACTGTTAAATTATTTGCACTCGATTTGCCAGTTACAGCGATACAAAAAGTAGTTCTGTTTCTTATCAGATTGCTAGTTAATTATATGACTGAAACATTTAAGAACCGAAGAGGTAAAGTTGTAAAAGACACTAGTCACAGTTATCCCATCTGAGAGTAATTAATTTTATTATACAGCCAGACTCCGTAGTGAATGAAGTGAAGGGGTCATTTTCAGGGTAGAAATAAGGTTCTTTTCAAAGGGCTCGACATGCTGATAAGTACACCTTTTCACTCAGTGAGGAAGGCAGGAGTAAACCACCTCACTCCTAGTCTTACTTAGTAAAGCCTCTAGAGGTTCAAACCAGCCTTTCAGTTGTTGATCTAAACAACAACACAAAAACCGGGATGTATCTGTTCTAAATTTTTGTCATTCCAAACTATTTTACTTCTTAGGTGATTAGTACGCCTGAAACTTATCACCTTCGCCTTTTCCAAAAAGAGTAAGAAACTATAACGCTTAATTGTTAAACTAAATATATATAATTAGCTTGGGAAATTATTCTCGGGTTTTGGGATTTACACCAAATCATCATGAGAGCTAAATTTGTTTCTTTTATAACATAGCTACGTCTGGTTTTTAAAAATTCATCTCACAAATTTAGGGACAGTGTGGTGGCGTAAAAAAATGTTCGTTCATCTGGCTCAGGTGATTTCATTTAGTAAGAGCCATTTGCTTGGGGAGACAGTTTAAATGTGTTCAATAATCTCAGCGACAAAAGGGAAAGAAATTTGCAACGGTGAAGTGAAAGAAGAGATTTGCAACGGTGAATGGTGAAGAGTCTAGGGGTGCTAACTCTGAAGGAAAATCCCTACTGTTTGGAGAGATTTAGGTAGCAGCCTTATTAACTACTTTGCGTAACATTTTCAACGTAACCAGGAGATGTATTTTACTACTGGCAAGCTTCAAACTAACCTCAGATGTTGAGAAATTAAAAATTTAACCTATGTAATCTCGTAATAAGGATTTTTCAAATATGGATTAGATAATCTACTGCAGTTATTTTCTGCTGGATTATGGCCCTAAATACGAGTTATCCCAGGCATATCGATGAATTAAAATGTTTTAGCTCTACCTATATTTATCATAAAAAACTGATGGGTAATGGTTTCTATTATTATATTTTTCCCATATAGAATTAGTAATCAATAATCAACACAAAGTGCGTTTCCAACTTTCGTTTCAGTGACTCCATTAATTTTCAATAGAAATAAAAGCAAATGTTTTAGTGCTGAAATTGAGAATTGAGAACAGAACGATGAACGTGATGTTAATATAATTGACAAGTGTGCGTTCATAAATGTCATCCCCAAAACGAAAACCACATACAATTACAATAATTGGAAATATGTGAAATAACTTAAAATCTGTGTTTAAAACTGCACCAATGTGTTATTTTTAATTCCCTCTTACTACTGTCCAACATAGCTACCTTTTGATTTAATATTAAACAACATTTTTATAATATTGTTTTTTTATATTTGCATACTAATTTTAAAATAAACAAAACTGTACATTCTCATTAACGATTTAAAATATTCAAAATGAAAATCAATCAGCAGTCACAATAATTATGTTTTTGTGTGATTACGAAGCAATTACTATTTCATTATGTGTAATGTACTAACGATGAAAACACTATTTTCAAAACCTGTACGCAATCAACCAAATGCAACTTTTATTCTGGGTTCTTTTATGGATCTGGTTATTAATAAATAATACAATTTAATTTTTAACTTATGTAGCCTATTTATACACGAATAATTTTTTTTATTTATTTTATTTATTTTTTATTTATTATTTATTTATTATTTATTTATTATTTATTTATTATTATATATTATTTATGTATTTATTATTTGTATTATTAAAATACAATAAATTATTACAGTTATAAGTAACGCTTTTGTTTAGATCATCAGCCGATAGGCTGGTTTGAACTTCGAGAGGCTTTGATAAGTGAGTTGGTTTACAATTGTCTTCCTCACTGAGTGGAAAAGTATGCTTATCGCCATGTTGGGCCCTCCGAAAAGTATCTACTTTCCAACTTGCAAATGACATCTTTACTTCATTCACCATAGGGTTTGACTGTATAATGAAATGTATTACTTTCAAGGAGATTACTGTGACTAGTATCTTTTACACCTCTGCTTCTTCTATTCATTAATATTTAAGTCATATAATTGGCTGACCATGTGATAAGAAACGGAATTATTATTTGTAGCCCTGAAACTAGCAGATCGAGTGCAAATAATTCAACAATCCACCTTTTTATTTGTTAAGGGCACCTAAGCCTACTGGTAAAATGAAATTGACTACTTAGACTAAACCAATTAAAACATTTTATAAAAACATCAGACTAAAATTAAACTCATTTAAAGAGAAACTGTGGTTATTTACAATTGCATAATTTAAGATGGTTTTATTTACAACCTGTTATGTCCTTTGCAACATAGTGTAGTTTGGATGTCTGCTTAAATTCGTGGGGTCTGTGCTCTCGTAATAAAACGTATTATTTTTAAAGATTGCACCATTGACACATTCAGTGCTGGAGACTCGCCTAGCGGGTCATGGGTACGTGTTACCGCCAGACTGCCGTCTCACCTAGCGGGTTCTGTTTTGTTATCATTTTAAGTAATTCCAGAGGGACACCACCTGTCGGATATCAGTTTATTGCTATTATATAACCCTCAGAAACGGTTTTTCTTTGTAACCGTGCAGTATGTTTTTGAATTTTCGTCATACGATCCTCTACCCTCGTATAGTATTTTTAACGAGTTTTCTGGGCACTATTGAAGCCGTGAATTTAGTATCTTTGAAGGTATCGATTCAAAATAGCTTAGACTTTTAGATTTACTTTAAAAGTATATTATTTGTAGTTTAAAATTATATAAGAAATTACCAGTAGATCGTAACGGTAAATGAAAAAATTCAAACGAGAAATATATTTATTATAACAGGCAAAAATAAACCTAAAAAAATCATTGAATTTTTTACTTTTATGTCATTTGCAAACATAACTCCATGTTCTGCCCATAACAGACAGGTGGAGAGTCAAATTATTTACTCTCATCTGTCCTTGTTGGGCTAAAATAAATAGTTCTGTTTCTTTTCACACATGGTCAGCCAATTAAATGACTGAATCATTTAAGAACAGAAGAGGTAGAGGAGTAAAAGACACTTATCAGAGTTATCTCCTCTGAAAGTAATGAATTTCATTATACAGCCAGACCCTGTGGTGAATGAAGTGAAGGTCTCATTTACAGAGTGGAAAATATGTGCTTTTCAGAGGGCCCGGCATGCTGACAAACGTACTTCTCCATTCAGTGAGGAAGGCAATGGTAAACCACCTCACTCCTTGTTTTACTTAGTAAAACCTCTAGAGGTTCAAACCAGCTTTTCGGCTGATGACCTAAACAACAAATCCATGTATAGGTCGCAAATAAAATAAATCTATAAAAACGTTTGTAACATAAGTTGTAGGCCCTACGAAGAGTAAGCGGAGAACACGCTGCAAGAGTAGTCAGCCCGACAGGAGAGGTAGGCCTACCTCATAATTGCTCACCAATGAATGTGTTAATGAGCGATTTAAGGCAGAATTGTTTGAAATCAAAGTTGTAGAAAATTACATCTGTGAATTTTATTCAAGCTCTTATATCTACAGCGCTTAGTTTGTCAATTAGTGATTTTTCTTTTCTTATATCCAACAGAGTTTGATTTTTATTCAGTGTCTTTCAATCATGAATAAAAATTACGTTGTTTATTATTTTACATGGTTAACTCCTGATAAAAAGTCATTTTTTAGTCCTAATGTCTGTACGTTGCAGTTAGTTTAATTTAGCAACTTAAATAATAAGCAACTTTATGAATCAATAAAATTAACAGGATATGTATGACATGTAAATGAGTTATAGTTTTTTACATACTTAGGCCGACCAATCCTGACAGAGTAAGGTTAATTAATTGAAGATTAACAATCAAAGTATACCGGCAACCACTGTCTAGTATTCAAATAATAAAAAAAAACTAACATAACTACCTTTAGTGGAATTTGAACCTCGGAACCTTAATCTTCGAAGTCAGATGTTAAGAAAGCTGACTCGTGGCGACGTCTTTATGACTTGACCAACCCGGTGGTCAATGTTACAACTTAAGTATATTTTTTATTATTTCTATTGGCAAAAGGAAGTCGTGTAAGTGTTTACAATATATTTTTCTTCCTAAACCTGTGCTTCAAAGAAACAAATAAAATTCATTTTCAACCATGCAACACTTTTGTAACTGAATTATAGTGTCTTAATAAAATTTAACGATATTTTTTATTGTCCAAATAATTCTTGTAAGTTGATTCGCTTTCTCAGTTTGTCTGTTTCTATTTTTCATTTTTTCGTTCATCTTCATTCTTATTGACATTCTCTTGAATTAAAGAAAGAAAGGTTTAAGGCAAAATCGTTCTATTTACCTGTACTATTATTACAACAACTACAATAGAAATTTTTAATTAATCTCTTTATTTCATAAACTGTGTGAATTCAGTTATACTATTAATTACCCTCATGAAAATTACGTTTATTAAGGTTAAATCATACAAAAAAATTCATACTTGATTTGAAAAATTTAAACCAACAATAAATTTTAATTTACAGTTGATAGTACAACAAAAAGGAGAAAACGTAATTAATTTCAATTAAGATTATTCAACGAAAAATGAAATAAATTAGAAATTTACTTTACGAAATCAATCAGATTCTTTTAATTTGAATTAATCTTTTCGTTCTTCTTCTATTTAGTTAATAGATTCAATCATCATTAGGAGAGAAACTTTAAAACAATCTAATGAAAAGCGATAATTTCGTAGTTCATTTTATTTATGGATTCAATCGATTCGTTATCTCTTAATTAAATTGCATCTGATTTGGGTTTTCTTAATTACTTACTCTTAGTTCACTTTGTATTATATTATTCACAACTACTTGTAGTACCCCTTAGGGCATTTGAAAATCTATGAGCAGTGCATGGGAAATGGGATCCCCAAGGTGGTTGAATCGCAGCAAATTCAATACACACACGCCAACAATAACAACATAACTACACAACATTACTTTGTCAATATTGCTGTACCGCAAGACAAAATTTAACTAACACATTTCCGCTTCTTACAAAAATATAGTGTGAAATACTCACACGATTTTCTCTTACCGATGAAAATAATGAACAAAAGAACCTAACATTAGTAATAAAACATTAGAAATAAACAAAAAAATTACTTAAAAAATCATAACCTTATTTTAATCGTGAGTGAATGATGCAAAATTAAAACCAACCTTAGTTTGGCTTAATAATACGAAAAGTCACTCTTTCACGCTAAATTAGGCTCTGCAGAGAAAAATTCTTAAAATAAAAGTTGTAGATCTTTTAATTTCCTATACATTTTATTTTGTACACTTTTGTCGTAAGATGCATACTAAGGCCGAAATCTTAAAAAATCCATTTTAAACAAATTTTCACGAAAAAAAAACATTAAATCACTAATTACCGCTAAACTACGCGTCTATAAAAAAATGTTTGAATTAAAAGTTGTAGATTGTTAAATTACGCTAAAATGCATATAAGGCCGCAACCTTAAAAATAAAACAATTTTTTCTACGAAAGCACAGCCTCCCCAAGAATTTTAGGGTAGACATAGCGTCTACCTACCTTGTAGAACATAAAAATGTAGTGAATGAGGCAATTTTTTAAAAAAAATTGTAGGAGCCGTTTTTAAGAAAATTGCATAAAAGTGAAAAATTACACGAATAAACAACCACTTCCGGTAGACCGGTTTTGATGAAAAGGTTCGAGTCGAGTCCTCTAGTTAGGCTCGAGTCTGTTACCTAACTTAAGTTTCAAGTTTAATTTTCGTATGATGTTCCGTTCTTGAGATATTTTTTTCACGCACACACACACACACAGAAAAATCGCTAAAAACATGTGTTTTGGGGTTCAGGGGTTCTGAAAACGTGTATATCTGGTGAAAACTCGATTTTAAAAAATCGACAAAAAACCATACTTTCTTTCCTATATATTATATATATTATTCTCATATTATAACGGTAATATTCTAGAAATTGTTAAGGGTATAATTTGTTAATTGAACAAATTAAGTTTATTATAACAAGGATAATGGATCGCCGTTGAATGAAATCTTTTTCAAAGGAGTTCTTGGAAACGCGATCAAAATACGGTGGGCGGAGAGTGAAATACGGGAATGGGTTCATACAAAAAAATGGTCAAAATTATAATACTTTATCATTCCTAATCCTAAAAACAAAATTGAAAGTTGTTAAAATGTTTAACTTGATACACACATGTTGATTGATAAAATTATATATACTGTTATGGAAGTGATGGGAATCAAGATAATGGATGACAAACCTACAGAAACCACGCATTTGTAATTGTAAATTAATCGGAAAACCAACGAACCGAACGACTGTCGTAAAAAACCAAAACAAATTTCCAATTAGGTTTATAGATCTGTGACCTCAACATGTGATTACCCGATACAGATTATTTTTAAAACGGATAAAAACAAACAGTTATAACTGAATGACAAAAAACAACAATAAAAAGAAAAATCCAAAAACAAAACGCCATTAATTTATTACTGCAGTTTACAATGGTAAATATTTGTTATATTTTATAAATAAAAAACAAATAACATGTTTACAACGTTACTGGTAAACTTACATTATATGTTGTCAAATAACAATATTGTTTGTAAATATTTAATCTGATTCCAAACATTCTATTAAAAATAATAACTGTACAGGATGTTTTCAATAATGGAAGGCAATGAATACTTTCGTTTTGATAAATACAGTCATTGTGCGGTGGAACTAAAGCGGAAACATTTTTGTTTTCAACATACATCAGCAATTCATCGAGACTTTGAAACTGTAAAATTGTTCCATACATTTCAAAGAAATACTGTATTAATAAAAGGAACTCATTAGTCCATTCAATATAATAAAAAATATGAATAAAATATAAATGTTCATATGATAGATTAAATTGTTCGTAGATACAGTCGATTTTGGTTTGAAAAAAGAAAATTTATTATATCTTTTATACCTACTCAATTTTGTGACTATAGGCCTATTGTTTGTATTTTATTCATTATATATTTTTTGTCTTTAATTTTTATTACGGTACTGTACATTGAGCTGCACAACTTCCGTATTTGATATTTAAATGATGGTGGGGAATTTCACTTTAAGGAGAAGATGTACTCAGTGATACATTCTCCGTTCAAAACTTCGAGGATTGCCCGTTATTCAGACCAAGAGGTCTCTACTCCATTTTCGCTTTAAACGACGCACAGTTGGGAAGTTCCTTGTAACTAGATCACGAGCTAGTTGGTTTGGATGGTCATCTAGTTTTTCGTGAAATGTACTATACAAGGAAACGGTTAGCTCCTTTATTGTAGGAATTTTGAAATCGTCGTGGAGGGGTTTATTGCTTACATAAAAAGTAGCTCCAGAAGCAAGTTTTAAGAATTTTGATTGAAAGACCTGCATCGACTTTAAATTGCTCTTGCCGCTATTCCAAAGATCTGGACACCATAAGTCCAGATTGGTCTTAATAGGGATTTGTACATTAAAATCTTGGAGCAGAGGTTCAATTTTGAAAGAGGGTTAATTAAGCAGAAGAGTAGCTTTTGGCGGTGATTAAATTCTAAACGTTTCGTACGCAGATGATGGTTCCAAGTTAGTCGCTTGTCAAACTATAAGCCAAGATATCGCACTACCCTGGCCTGTGGGATATGAATGTTATTCAGCATTACAGGTGGACAAGTTTGACGTCGTAAGGTAAACGTAACCTGTGTTTATTTAACTGGGTTCATCTTAATACCCCCAACGGGTAAGCCAGTCCTGTATTAATAAAAGATGTCACTGCGCCAACCTGGAAGCCTCATCCGCGCTCTTTTCTCGTACAAAAATTGCTGTGTCGTCAGCATACGTTGCGGTTACCGATGTGTCCAAGATAGGCATATTCGATGCAAATACGCTATTATAAAAAATTAAATCCGTTTACTTTACCTCGATACAAAACACAAAAACTTTAGTTTCATCAAAACTAAATTTTGTGATTGTGATAATGCGTTTTGGTTCACAGGAGTGATGTCACATGTTTACCTGGATTCAATTAAAATATTTCAAATATATGTAGGCCTAACAAATTTTTATATTTTACTTAAAACATCTTACCTTACCATCGGCAGCAGTTTGAAGACTTTTTTCTTATTTCCGTTTTAATGTAGTTTTGAATTCAATTGGGTTTTTGTAACTAAACATGCTTCGGAAATGCATAATAGACATGGGGCAACTATTTTAGTGTATCTATTAGATATTGTAGCTACGCCAAATACAATTATCAAAACAAGTAACTCATTTAGTATACACCGTAACGTAGGTTTATCTAGGTCAAAAATATTTTATAGAAATAAAACTGGAATATTCTTTTCAACTCCATACGGATTGTAAAATTACATACATTCTTACTTTCCCACAGGTCGATATGAATAAGACAAAACTGTATCCTTTTCAATAATTCAATACCTCAATGTCAACGAATATTCACATTATATAGGCCAGAGACGTCAAAAAAGGACTGTCACTCTCCTGGTTTCTACAGAATTCAATTGTAAAAAACTCTAACCACAATAGTGGAAATTTTGTGAATCCTTGTATGAAAATAATTTTTGTATTTCTGCTAATATGCCTACTTTTGGGTTTGTTTATTTTAAGTGATCCAACTTTATCAACATTTGGTTTGCAGAGAGGGTGATCGGGAGACTGCGAAGGGAGGAGATATCTGAAGATCAGTGGGATCACCCTCTCCCACCATAAATCAATCCTGTCCCTATCTCGTAAAGTAGGCACACTTATTTCCTAAGCTGGTGATGAAAGAGATGAATGAAAGTAAGAGAGTGAGTGTTGGTCAGTGACAGCGAGAGGGGAGTTAGGCTATTGTTCCCTTTCACGCTACGCTGACAGTGTGTAAATTTTTTAACCCGGCATTTCTCTTGTAGTATTGTATTAACAGTTCCAATGGAGGTGGAGGGTTCTTTGCTGACGCCGAATCAAGTAGCCAGGCGGCGGGTGTTTGGTTGGTAGGCGGTTGCGGCCTCCTTCGGGCTGGACGAGGACGCCTTTAATTGACTTCAACACTACTGTCCCCATCGTGAGGGAGTGAACATGAGTGTTTCTCGCCGCCTTGGATACAAAAAAAAATTCGCAACATAGAGACCATTTAAAAAAAATTATATCTAGTAAAGGAAGAAATCTCAGTGTTGAATCTGTTTTTAAATACAGTATAGTTATGTAGCTACAACCCTCCCGACAAATGGCTAAACCTCGGATTTCATTCCTTATTAGAGATGTGTGTTCGAAAATGAGATGATCAACTATGGCGATTATCAAAGATGATGATTAGTAGTAGAATTAAAAAAGTAAAATGATTTTAAAAAATCGTGAAGGTGAGTCGAATGTTTTAAAACGTTTCAGTCTGTATCTCCGCTTTTGTTGAGGAGATTAATTGCGAAAAGATTTTTATGCTTTTCTAAACTTTTTGAATGTTTCTCGCTACGTTGTTTAATTATGTACTTCATTTACGAAGGACAGGTTTAGAACTTGTACAATATTCCATTGGTTATCCTACTTCTTCATAGAACTGCAGTGATCAGTCTCAGGTGTTGATTGAAAGCACTGCAGTATGTTTATATTTGATGAACTATTTATAGCCCCGTAACTATAAACCATAATTCCAAAACTGGGTTGACAAAATTACTATATTCTTATACGAAAACTTTATTTTTAGAAAAAGTTGAGATCCACTACCCAAGAGCCAGGACAGTTAACGCACTTCATCCCGCAAAAAGAGAAGTAACTGGGTTTACATTTTAGATCGAAGACTCACGTGGAGAAGTAATATGGATGAAAGATTAAATACCTATATTTTTAAAGTTACAAATTATTTTATACAATCCCAGTTTTTGTAACAAGAATGTAGTTTCAATTTTCTTTAGGCTTGGTAAAGGTTAACAACCCTGAAATTTTAAATCCAGTCTTCCTAACCAATTACAGAGATATTTTTTACTAGTTAAAGAGGGGGTTTCACCGGATACAATTAAAAATTTATCAATTTTTGTATTTTAATGTTAAAACATTTTACTTTAAAATTTTTTTCCAATGGTATTTAAATTGCTTTTTAGACAAGTAGAAATATTTTTATAATTTTTTTATAAATTCATGTCTTACCGTTACCTTTAAAATTTCTTAGTTATAACGGCAGAACGGTTATCCAAGATTTTAATTTTGTATCCGTTTTTTCTATTTTTTTTAGTTTTATACTACTATTTTTTCTAATTTATACTTATTGTTAAATTAAATACATTATTTAATCTAGTATTTAATGATGGCTACAGCAGTATACTTTCAATTTTAAAAAATTTTGAAATTTTGTGAAGAGCTTTTGAATTAATTGCAAGGGCTTGATATTATTTAGGTAAGAAAAATAGAATATGAACACTAAAAATTAATTAAAGAAAAAAAGGAAGAACAGACATTTAAAAATAAAACTGCAGCGAGACGAAGAGCTAGATTATAGACTAGGCAAGTTTTAACTATCAGTACAGCTTATAGCAGTCAACTTAAACTTCAATGCTAGTTTTCCGCAAGTTAAATTTTTCATTATTACTAAATATTTAATAAACTAAATATTATTTAATATACTAAATATTTTTCATTCATACTAATGTCATTTTCTCAAAAACTACTGCAAGTATCAGCATGTAATATTTGTCAATACACAGGTTTGTGATTAAAAAATAAACAATTATTTAAGTAGTTTATTTTAAATTTGATATAAAATCCAAGTTTTGAGATAGACAAGCAATTTTAGTTGGACTTTTGTTATTAATACTTTAAAATACACGGTGCAGATCTGACAGCAATACCTTCAATAGTTATTTTTCAGAAAACGGAACAACATTTCAACTTCATTACTTTATTGTTGATTTCATTAAACTTTATTTATGATATACAAAAAATAATAACATCGTGAAGATGTACCCAAGGTTTATGATTAAGAAAAAGAAAATTTTTTATGTAATTTATTTAAAAGTTGTTTAAAATGTAAATTTGAGATAGACAAGTGATTTTAGTAGGACTTTTGTAAAATTGAAATATATGGTGCAAATTTGAAAAAGGAACATACAACTAAAAATAATAACATCATGAAGATGGGGAAGTACGTTTCCTTTAAGGTTCAACCGGTTTATATAGTTCAGATGCCAAAATTTGAAATCGGTTTTGAAAAAGAATAAAAGTAAAGTACTGGCCACAAATTAATTATTTATTAAAAGCCAAATATATAGCTTATTATTAAAATAACTATAAACAATTGATAAAAATAAAACAGAATGATAGTAGGAAGTAAGCAGTAGGTAGCCTACTGTAGACGGAAGTTGGCAGATGGTGGTCAGCATATAAATCAATCAATCAATAATGACAGTTTAATTGCGTGGGTAATATGATTGCTACAGGTTAACCGTTAAACATTATTCAAAAGTGACGTTCTACTGACAACACTCTCAGCGCGTTCATCGTTTGACGCCTAACTGAAACGCAAATACCAGTCACAGTTTCAAATGCACAACCAATACACACCTTATTCTATTACAATATTCACGACCTTGTTCTTCAGCTTTAGAAATTATTTCAATCATAAACAATTTATAATAAAATTTAAACAATATAGAAGTCTATGATTTATACAAGCCAAAAAAAGTATAGATACCAGTCTAAACGTACATGTAACTTCTTGATGTTTGTGCCCTTCATTTGCCTTCAGAAGCACTATACCTCCTACCTAACCCATGTTAAATTTTCTGTTTTTAGGTACACTTTTTTAAAAAACCGTTAAGAGTTAAGGCTTTCATATTTTTTGTGCCTTTTCTATGAAAACTTTTTAAGCTCTGGTACTAGAATTATTATTATTATTGAGCTTGCGATACCATTTTGAGAAACTTATTTTGAAAAATGCAGAAACAATGTAATATTTTTGTAGAATTTTTTATTTTATTTCAAACTTAGCAATAATAGTGCAATGATTCTAGTACAATATGTCAAAATATACTGGGGAACATACTCAAAAAATTTCAACCTTTTAAGTCAAATAGTTTTTGAGAAAATTGTACTTACATGGAAAAAAGTGAATTTGCCGGAAATGAGCTGTAAAGTTTTACTTATCCTAAAATCGGCGTGCACCATAGTATTAGTATTAGATCCTCACCAGACTGTTTTTTCTCTTCAAATAATTTCCTTTTTTAGTCTTTTTAGTTTTGCTTTTTCTTGACAAACTTTACATTGCCTTCACAGCTTTCTGATTTCTTTGAATATTGCAAATCTTAATTTGTTTCCACAGATTAACTCAATTAAAATAAATTCTGGCCATGATATTACTTAACAAAAATCCTCATAACTTCCAAAAATTTTATCGTACAGTAATAATTTTTATATGTAATCACATAGAACAAAATACAGAAGGCAATAAAAACAAAATAACACAAAGTACAATAATTTACAATAATTACCATTAGTACAATAATTATTTTGAGTGCTGTCAGTAGAACAAAATACAGAAAACAATAGCGCCAAAATTTAAAAAAATCGATTTTTTTTTCATTTTCGATGTATAGTGCTTCCCTTAAGGTAAAAATTTAACAGTGCATTATTCCCTGAGTAGTTCGACATTGGTGCATAAAATTAAAGCTGTTGTAAATTCAACTTCAAAATCTTTTTGAAAATAATTTAAATTACGTGTCACTTGTATTAACATTTACGTCCGAATTTTATGCACATTAAGGATAATCCATACGGTGAAGACTGAAGGATGAAAATAGTAGCCTAATAAACACTTGCAGACACGACCGGGGGTCGAATTAGATCCCTGTCAGTTAATTCTAACCCCTAGCGTTTTGTCGACATTTATTATTGCCTTAGTTTAATATTATTAAATATAAAAATTCTTACAATGTATTTTAATTATTAAATTTTATAATTAAGATAACTAAAAGATTTGGGAAATTGTCATTTTTATTGGAACCACATTTTTAGTAAATAAGTTTTTGTATTTTTATTAATTAAACATTATAAACAAATTAAATAACGTTCATACTTTTGTACATTATCTTCATTTAATTAAATATTAAATTTTCGAGATTTAAATTAATTTCAAGAATTCCTTGCAAAACCTACCATTCAATACTCCATCCTACTATATCTGCATCACACAATTTGAATTCCCCAAGTTACTTTGCCTTATTTTAGTAGTTAGTTTGTGCGATCCAGAACCGATGGCCTGAATGAAAGTGTAGTCAGGTGTACTACGTGTGTTAGCCATTCCAAAACCATTAACCGCAAACTTGATTTAATGTTTATAGCCAAAATTTCACCTAACTATTTAATAACCTTGTCAAGCGTAATTTATGTAAACCTTTCACAACAAACATTTTTACTTTATAGCACCTATTTATAAAACTAAATTTTAATTGCAGAATAACAAAAATTATTTACCATCCGTCAAAGTGAAAGAAACTTCATTTTAAGAAATAAAGTCTAAACATTTAAGAGAATCTTTTTTTTCATATAACTTTTTTGAAATGCATAATCTGTTATCAATAACAATAAATGCAACTTATCAAATAGATACAACTCATGAAAAAATTACAACCCACTGGTGTAATTAACAAATTATAACATGAAAACATATTATACTGTTCCTAATTAATATTAACAATCAAAATTATATAGTAATTTTTAAAATAAATAAATAAAAAAACAAGAAAAATAGAAAAACAAATAAAACATAACAAAAACCTCCTTTAAAACGAAAAAACAAGTAAGAAGTAATAAATAATAAGCACATGATTCCGAAATATATGTAAGCCTACACCTAACTTTTCTGGAGATAATTTAAAACGTTCATTCAGCTATTTACAACATACACACTCAAACACGACAGTCATCTACAGAATACTAACATTATAATATTTACAACTTTAAAATCACACTATTAGAATCGCCCTGGGAGATCCAGTACTGTAGCACGTTTTAGCCTATTGACATCATTACTGTTGTCTAAGAGATTCAGTGCTAAGTGATTTACGTGGTTGTTTAGACGTTCGATGTATTTACAACTGAAACTTCGTATTTCTTCTCGTACCGTCTGCACATCCATATCGCGATGTATATCGGCATTGGTAATATACCACGGTGCATTCAGTATGGTCCGCAGAACTTTTGATTGAAACCGTTGCAGAATCTCGATGTTTGAAGTTGATGCTGTCCCCCATAACTGAATTCCGTAGGTCCAAATCGGCTTCAGCATAGATTTGTACAAAAGTAGTTTGTCGTCAATCGAAAGCTGAGAACGCCTACCAACGAGCCAATACATCTTCCTAAATGTTAAATCCAGCTGTTTCCTTTTCATCTGAATGTGTTTGCGCCAAGTCAGACCTGAAATACAAAATTTTAAATTTTTTGTTAAATTTTCTAAAAACGTTAAAAATTTTTAATTCTCTTTTATATTTTTCTTCCTTATCAGCCCATCAGCACCCTGGGTTGAATATAAGTCTTTCCTGTCACTTTCTACAGTCCCCTGCTCTGCTTCATTCCTGTCCAATTAAATCCGGCTACTTTTTTTAAGTCCTCTCTCTACCGTGTTTTAAGTCATCTTTTACGACCTCTTTCCAAACCAAGGCCTTTACTGTTGAACCACTTTGTTCCATCGATCATGCATCTGCTTCATTTTTTGTCCAGCTCGTCGCCTTTTCAGTGAAGCCACGTGCTGTTTCACGTCTAATATTTAGTCCTTCGCCAAATATCCATTCCCAATAATTATGATTCCATTCACTTTCCAAGAAATAAGTAACTCACTGCAAAGGCGCTAACTATTTTGATACCTACGGTGTGATCGGTTCTCAAACAATTTAGACCTTTCTAACAGTTTAGCCGCTTTACCAGAATGTAGTACAAGAGTCAAAATAAATACAAACATTTGTACTAGTTTCAATTACCAAGAATTCCTATTCAAAATATGTAATTCATTGCAATACTTTAAACTTCGTTAATACACACCACCTCATACAATACACACTTTCTTACAAAACATAATTTATTTCTTTATCTATTTATAAAATATCACTGTTATAATGCTAGAATACATTTGAGTTGAAGGAAAGTAACGGACTCCACTCTTTTAATGTGAGATAACAATAAATTAAAATAATAACGAACGCACTATTTTTAGTTTAAATTCTGCCTTAAAAAGATCTTCTATAAAGATTAAAACAATAATATTGATTCTTTATACATATTTTTTTAAAGTGATAAATATAATCAAGTGTTATTGCCAAGTATTTTCTAATGTGAACAATTTAAAAATAATATAGGAGAAATGAACCTAGAGATAGTACCTACAGTTTAAATAATACATTATTTAAACAGCGTAGTAAAAGTTGTAAGAAATAACATAGCACGAGTTGTCGTATTAAAATTCCCAAGAGAAAAAGAGCATTGTTACAAAATGAAAGACGGATATAATAATAAAAGAATGAAATAAAAATAACACATACTTGTTTGTTAAATTGGATAAAAAGTTATTATGCATACGGTGAATCACATATGTAAACTACACGTTCAACTGGTGGTCTAGAATTAACCTAAAACCCACAAACATAGCATAATGTGTATAACGTACAGCCGAGATAATTGTTTCTCTTAACTAATTAAAGCAACCTTCACAATGCATTTTTATTTCCCTCTAACCAAATTATCATATGGATTAACTTCCTCCGTACTATTTTAGTTTTATTTTCGACTGCAAATGAGCATCATAAAAACTACCGCATTAATTTGCAACATAAAGAAAAACTCTCATGAATGTAATCATCATAAACGGATAAAAATTGTATTAAAAAAATGAATTTATATTTATTTATCTTACTTAAAATATAGTCAGGTGAAACTCGGAAAAATAACATATTTTTAAATATATGGTATGATACACTCACACGACATTCTCTTTAAAAATGTAAATAATGAAACATATATATTGTGATAACATCTAAAAGTAAAGTGTTGATTCCAGAATTCTCTAGTAGGACTGAGATGTTCAATTTTTTATTGTAATTAATAAAAGTTAATAAATCGGGTTAGTTGCAAGAAATGGTTAGAAATATTGTGTATAAATGGTTACGTATAGTATAGGCTTATTGTTGTGACGGCAACCTACTTGAGGGGTCGGTTTACCTATTTAAATAATTGGCTTTATTCAATTATAATGCGTTTGTTTACCTTTAGTAAAAACTTTCAGAGCCCGACAGAAAAACGTTGTATTGTTGTTATTGTATAGAAAGATCTCTGTTAATCTAGAAACCTGATGAGTTAGGTATTTAAAAAGGCTAGGTCTTCTTGAATCATTTAGTCTCGATCTGTTATTCGGTGAGTAATTTTATAGTTGAAGCTAATTTTGGATACGGTACGTTTTATAAAAAGTTTTAAGTTACGTAATAAACTGTAGAACACTACATTAAAATAATTTTCAGTTACGTTTTATAAAAAGGTCCAGCGTACTGTAAACATCGGTATTTTATAATTTGTTGTGATTAGCATTTACTTTAAGTCCTAGATTATTTAGTTATGTTCATTTATTTTAATTAGTTAATTATTTATTATAAGTATTTGTTTGTAGTAATTGTAATTTATTAACAGATGTAAGTAAGATTACTAATTGTAATTTTATGATTTGTAGTAAAATACTTGTAATTTTAAATGAAAGTTTGTTAATTATTTATTTTACCCAGATCCCGAAGTATACCTTAGCAATAAGTGTCACAGTATGTTTGAACATTAGTAAACAATGTAAAATAAAAAAACATAACCTACAAAGCGGAAAGTCCCGGGTTATATTCCTACCTAAGGTCTGAAAATTTAAAACGTTAAAACCCACTTTAACAGTGCCAAAACCCACAGTAGTCGCTAATGACCCATCTGTCGATGCAACTTTAAAATAATAAAATTAAAACACCATTTTCTGATTCTAATCATGAGTGAATGACGCAAAACGAAAATCAACCACTGTTAGACGTTAAGATACAGTTAATTATCTATATCTTTAGCGTCAATTAATGATTATAATCACTAATTGACGCTTAACTAGGCTCTAAAGAAAAAATTCTTTAAAAATTAAAATTTTATATTTGTTTAATTATTATTTATAACTTTGATTATTACACTTTTGTCATGAAATGTATACTAAGGCCACAATCTTTAAAAATACCGTTTTTGCCGATTACGATGAGCAAAACACAGAAAATCATTAATTTACCCTAAACTAAGCGTTGTAAAAAGAATTTTTTGAAATAAAAGTTGCAGGTCTTTTAATTTTCTACAACTTTAACTATAAACGCTAACTTAAAATTTACCAAGAAAACACAGTCTCCCCAAGAATTTCAGTAGACTTGGCGCTTACTCCATCTTGTAGTAGTCCCTACATAAAAAATTATTAAATGAGGCGATTTTAAAATGAGCGTAGGGGTCGTTTTTGAGTAAAATTTAATAAGTGAAAAATTACATGAATAAACTACTTTTTTCGGTTGAATGATTTTGATGAAAATATTCGTGTCGGATTCTTTAATGCAGTCTTCTATAGACTCACGCCAACCATTCCTAAAATTGTATGGCTAATTGAACTCCACCATCAAAGTATGCTCGTAACCACTCTCTAGTATTCAAATATGTGAATAAAAGTCACTACCTATACTAATATTTCAACCAGAAACCTTTATCTCCGTAAATCAGCTGTTATACAATTGAATCGCGACAATAACTTTACCACTAGACCAAAATGGTAGGTTAAAAGACCAGTTAAATTTCATTTAATATGACAAAACTTTATAATTGCACCTAAATCAAAATATATATATAAAGAACTACAATAAAAAATAACG
This sequence comes from Catonia carolina, assembly GCA_035578175.1. Taxonomy (NCBI): domain Eukaryota; kingdom Metazoa; phylum Arthropoda; class Insecta; order Hemiptera; family Achilidae; genus Catonia; species Catonia carolina. The sequence goes on from JAQMRL010000003.1 coordinate 77,472,865, forward strand.
AATTAGATTTTTCCAACGTAGCAATACTTCGCCTACGGAGAAAGACCGGGTGTAATTATTTTAGCTTAAAAAATGAACAACAGCCGGATGAAATACAAGCAAATGAAAACCTTTTCGTAAAATTTTAAACCAACTACCCATTTAAATACATAAAGGTCCTCAATAAAAACACAAGAAACAAATCTGATTACTGTTCGTATGTTGCTAATTACAACATTAATTGTTTGAAAAGAAACCTATTAATGCAGGTAGAAAAATACACCAATAAATTACCGCTGGCTTTAAGAAATTGTACTATTCTAAATTATTTTAACAAGAATTTCTTTCTAAATAGTTTTTGTTGAAAAATAAATAAATAAATTTCTAAGTACACGCTGAGACAAATTGTGTATTATTTTGCAAAATTATTGGAGGACACGTTTATGAAAGAAAGGAAATAAGTAGTGGTTTATATTTAAGATGCTGTTAATATTTAGGCTTATTAGTTTTATTTTGACATGACCTATCCTCCATTTCGGAGTCTCCTGTATGCAGTTGACAAAAAAGTCTTATAAAATATCCATGATTTTTCTCCAGTTTCTTTGACTTCCTGTTTCCTTCCAATATTCCTCTTTACCTCAGGTTTTGCTTCCAAAACTCTCATTGGCAACTTTCATTATACATTCAAGTGACGTGGCTATAACACTTCAACTACTCCTTTTCTAATGTATTCATTAGTGGTTTTTTTCTGCAACCACTTCTGAAATTTGCAGCAATCAGTAATTTCAAAAGAATATTAACATTAGCTGATTTATATAAAAATAATAATTATATAAATAGTTTAGAAGCATTAATCAAATAAAATTTTATGATCTTTAAAAAAATAAAATAAATAAGAATTCTGATATTACCATATTATATATTATATCAATTAAATATTATTTCAAATCGACACCTTACATAACAATGAAATGTAGGTTTGTCAAAGAAAGGCGGCCGAACCAGACGCACATATTTTGTGGTACAAAAAGAAACTTGTAATAACTGTTTTAAATATATATGAAATCAATATTGAAGATCTTCCTCTTCATCTTCTTCTTCCTCTTCTTCTTCTTCATCTTGAGGTTCCTAACCGTTACAACATATTTATATCGAGAAATATTAAAAAAGGCTAAAAATCCATTAAAAAGAAAAAATTACAATAAAAAGATAAAAAAATGAAATACAAGAAGTTTTTAGAATTATTAGATTGAATGTTTAAATATCTACAAAAATCGAACTGGGTAAGATTTGGCAAAGATACATTTTGTACAAAATATGTGTATAAATATAAATATAATATATTTATAATGACAGCAATAAACCTACATCTGAATATTTTTAGTATTTATATATAGTAAAAAATAAATAGTAAAAACATTATTACAAATAATGTATGTAATAAACAAATCTAGATTAATCGAGTGAAACATTGACCTTTCATGAAATGTTAATAGCGTACTCATCGTTAATAGATGAAATTATATGTATGAGATAAGACCGTTAATATATGACGTAATAAAAAATTATGGTTCTCATGCACCATAGAAATCATGGTAAGTGTACCGTATAAATTAATACCGGAATAATAACTTGCATACTCTGAAATTATTAATGTTAAAAAATGTGATAAAACAGAATATTATTTTATGTAAAACACTGTGCTACATAATGCAGATAGTTAAAACAGGACGACAGTTTTTCATATATAACATGGCAGTATAGTATATTTTTAGATTGTTAGATTGAATACCATCAAGTAAAAAATAAATGACTAATTGTTTTTATTCATAGTGACCGCGTGTACGTTGAAAGCTGTTCAATTTTTAGAACAATACACAAGCTCATTACGCAATGAGATGAGGATGATATGTATGACGTGTAAATGATGTGTAGTCTTGCACAGACTCAGTCCCACCATTTTTGAGAGGTGTGGTTAAATGAACTCAACCATCAAAGTACACCGGTAACCACTGCATAAGGTTAAATTACGTATAAAAGTAACTACCTTTACTTGGATTCGAACCACGAAAACTTCGTCTCCGAAATCAGTTGTCAAACAGTTGACTTGCGGCGCTGACTTTACCACAAGACCAATCTTTCGGGTTAAATTACTGAATGAAAACAGAATCAATTAATTTCTGACATCCGTCCACCTCTCCCTGACACGACCCTTTTTTCTCACTTGTGTTATCTTTTCTTTTATTTATTTATTTACGTTCGCATCGACTACAAGTTCATTAGCGACCACGTTACATATAAATACATGAAAAGTACAAAATTTTTAAAGAAGACACAAAATGTAGGTATAACAGACACAAACACAAAAGGTCATCAATAAAAACAGAATGAAAAATTACACTACATAAAAATAAAAAATAGAATGACACAATGAAAAAGACCATATATAATTTTACAATTATATCAAATCTGAAATTTTGTGAAAGTTCAAAAAAATGTATTGTGTTTTGAACCGCTACTTCATCTACCAAATTGAGTGCTAAATTATTGTTAATTTTAAATAGTGTTCGTGTGGAATGCGTAGTTTGGCAATCTGTAATGATGTGTTTGATTGAAAGTGATGTGTTGCAATGTGTACAATGTTGTGCTTCATATTTCTTCAGTAAGTGTTTGTGTGTGTTTTTCGGATGATGAGCCATGCAAAAAAATTCAGCAAAAAAGGTTTTGACAGCCAAGGTGATTCAACGGAAGGTTGAACTATAACCAGATTCGTTGACTCTACCCCTCAATGTGCCTTAACCACATAAAACTTTGGGCCTTTATGGCACAGACTTTAATTATATCTGCCTTTAATCAGGGTATACGGTTTCTAATTTTTACACATTTGCCAGTCCGTCTTCTCTGTTACCGGTTTAAAAATCCTTATTTAAACTTTATTAACATGCTACAATCTGTTTTTGAAAACGGCTATGTTTTACGGCCATTGCTAAAAAAATTGGTTACCCCAACTACAAATATATTTTAATAATAATTGTGCTCCTACTTGATTTTTTTGTAATTAGATGAGGATTTAAGTATAATGCGTAAATGAGGTGTAGTCTTGTGCAGACTTATTTAATTTCATCAATGCTACTATTTTAACCTTCCGTCAGTGTCTCATCATGTACTAGTGTTTTGTTAATTAACTGCATTTTAAGGTTTTGCGACTATAAAATCTGGACTATGTATTTATTAATTCGTTTTTAATGTCTGTCAAATATATTGCATAAGAAAATAACAGAACAAGCATTGAAAAGGTGTAAATAAAACTAATTAATATCTCCTCTGAAAGTAATTATTGATTTTTATTTTATAACCAGACAGTGAATGAAATGAAGATGTTATTGACGAGGTGAAAAAGTAATGACATTTTTGGAGATCTAATGAACTGATACGAGAACATACCTTTTAACTGATTGAGGAAGGCAAAAGTAAACGAGTTCACTCCTAGTCTTATTTAGTAAAAGGTATATTTCTTCAAACTAGCCATTTCTGACTGTTGATATAAATAAACACTGCACGATAACAAAAATTAATAGTCTATTATCTAAATACTAAGTAAAGCGTCGTATTTGTAAATAATTTTAACACTATGTCACCAGATGGCGACATTTAGTGGCGAGTTAAAACCTTTAATTTTTGGTGGCTCTGAAAAAGACCCGTGGTAAAAAACCACGTTTCATCACATGTTATTATCTTCTAACTATTCCTTAAGGTGAAGTTTGCATTTAAAAGGAGATGATTTGAGTCTGTGGAAGCTGTAAAAGAGAAAGCGGCACGTGTCCTGAAGGAGCTGACAGAAGATGACTTCCAGCACTGTTTCCAACAATAGAAAATTCGCATGGAGCGCGTTGTAGGGATAGAGAAGGAAAGTATATTGAAGGTGACAATAAGTGATTATGTATAAAATAAAAATAAAATTTTTTTCGTCAGTCTCGTTATTTAATAGCCAAACCTCGTATACACATAAATGAACCCGAGACATCAAAATGATATTATAATTATAAAATTTTAATATTGTTTCACAATAAAAGGAAAAAATAATTTTAATTATCTAGCAACTAAAATAATTTCTATCGCGCTACAAAAACAAAAATAAAAAAATAAACAGGCCAAATTAAAAGAACCATACGGAAGTATAAGGGCAACCTAAGCAGTACAGTTCTAGTAAACTTGACAATTGGCACAGACCACAAAGTTTTTTTAATTTACGATAGCGGTGTCTTCAACATACCTTTAAAAATTATAAATAGGTGTTAAATAATAACAGAAATATTAATATAATAAGCAATTATGCAATAATATCTTAACAGAACTAAAAGTATATTACGACAAATTAATGTTTTTGTTTGTAAACATCCTAAAAAATTGTTAAAAAATTTAATCTAAATTTTTTAAACATCAATTTCAATAATGTAATGGAATTTAAAAGTGAGGGCCTCGCTAATGGGCGGTATTTTTTATAAATGTGGTAAAGTGATGTAAAATAAAATATATAATATTTGAATTAGTCATTTCAGAAACGAAGCATTAACTAGGACTAACTAATGTAAACCCCATCGCTACAAAAATTATATAAGTATGGGCTTTCCTTAAGTAATATAACTCTAAGAAAAGGCTTATCCTTAAGGATACAAAGTGCTTCCTTTTAAATGATAAATGAAAATGATGATCTGTTGAAACTTAAGCTCTGCTTTTTAGTGGAAGAGGCTATACAAAGAGTCTTGCAGAAATCTTTTTAAAGGAAATAACTACATTTTTGACAACGACGAAGAACGTGTTTAGCCCTGAAATCAAAAACAATTTCTTAAAGTTACGAGTTTCAATTTATATTATTCCAAAAAGCTATTTAAAGTCGCAATGTAAACTAGTGAAATGAATGAATATACCATTGTAAAACGAAATTTTCTTCTGGTCTGACAACGTATTTTACAAAAAAAAACAACGTAATAAGCATTTTACTCAAATTTATTTTAGAAACATCTTAAGTAAAAATTTTCATTTTTTTAAAACAAGTAGCTTATCTTTAAAAAGACAAAGTATAAATTTTATAATAAAGGACAGCTCTCTGAACAAATTTTATTTTGTTTTTATTTTTTTATATTGAAAAAATAAATTACAAGTTTTTCCAAAGTTAATTTTTTTGACTTATGGGCTTTCTGAAATGACCGATTCATTTACTGGTTTTGGAGAGCTTTAAAGTTATAATTTTATGAAATAAAGTAAAAACAAAGATCACAATGTGGCTGTATTGTTTTTGTATTATGAAAAGCTATTTTAACTTGTAGAATAGCAGTCTATGTTATTACATCGTTGATAGATGATTCAATTTAAGTACCCAATTGTAGGTAATTCAAGAAATAAATTTTAAAAATAATCTCAAAATAATAAAAATTAAATAATTTAAATTTTAAAAATAAATAGAATAAACAGTAACAAAATATATTTTAGAAAAATTTATGAAAAGAAAATTAAATATTAAAATAAATTAATTCCAGAAGCTAAATAGTTTAAATTCAATGAAGGAAAACAAAAGAAAGTATGATTTAATTAAATAAAATTTTAAAATAAGAAAATAAGTAAAGAAGATAATAAAACAACAAGAATCCAATTAATTAAGGAACTAATTAAGATTACTTTAATATTTTTAAAAAATTGGAAGAAAAGATTTGAATAAGATTCTGAACATCTATAAAACCAATTGCAACAATGATCAAGTGTCCCATTCGATCCCGGTCAATGGAAGGAAACACATGAAGCAGCTAATACTACAAGGAATTATAAAAAATCGTAACTATTTTATTAATTTAATAATTTTGAGCTCATAAGTAGATTAAAAATAAAAATTCAATTTAATATTAGAACAAACATTTCATGTTATTCATTAATTTAGTATATATATATTTAGAGTTGTAGAATAGCAGTGTCATCAATAAATTCAATTCAAGTTAAGTAATTTTGTAACATTTAATTTTTGTCAATCAATTTTCAATTTTCACTAGTTTTAATTAAATTTTAATTTATTTATTTCAATTCAAATTTGCGTTTTATTTTATTTCTTTAAAATTACAATACATTTTGGCGCCCAACGTGGGGCACAAAAGAGAGTAATATTGGCGCAATTTTAATATCTTTAAAATTACATTACAAACTCTATGTGTGTAGATAGTAATTAGCTCAATTAAGAGCAATAAGCAACCCAATAAACCAATGAGATGAGAAACTGACATAGTAATCAATTGCCACACCTCTAAAAGTGGAAGCGAATAAGGTGCACAAAAATAAAAAACCCATTCCAAAAATATGAAATAAAAAAGTAGAACGTTGTTGTTTTGGAAAAGACATTAACCAAAATTGCGCCAAACAAATTTAATAAAAATCATAAATTAAATTAAATAGCGATAAAGTAACAATATGAAATTGGTGGATGTCTAAATATTAGTAAAAACATAATCAAAATTTACAATAGATATTTTCAAACATACCTTAAGATTTTTTTAAAAAATAAAAAAGATTTAGTTCAAAATCTGCCAAAAATAAAAATTTAACTTATGCAGATTTTCTAAGCACAAAAGTGGAATTGATCCAAGTTAAATTTAAGATGAACAATTTTTCTTTTAGAATTTAAAATGAGGGTGCACCCAAAAAAATTGAAATATGACAGATCATAATACATATCACATTATCCAAAAAAAATTATAAATTCACATAACAATTTTTTTTAAATATACAAATAAAAAAGTCCAAAAATTTATTACTAAAAAAAAGATAGACGGGAGAAGCCCTTAAAAAAATTTTACTCCAAAATCCAGGAAAAACTTGTAGTAGACATCCATACATGAATATAGAAAAGTTGTACATTACCAAAACTTTAATCTCTAATTACTTCACTCCACATTCAAGTTAAAATTTTATTTTCAGACTAAGCACCAATCCATTTGTAGCAAAATACCATTAAAAATATTGATAGAAATCCTTTTGAATTTAAATTTTGAAGAATGAAAATTTTAAAATGAATTTTTTTATATCAATTATTTTAAATCGGAAATTTGAAATTATATTTTAAAAATCCATTTGAAAATAGTAGAAAGTTGAAAGTTGAACCCTGAATACAGGGACAACGGCGCATAATAAACAAAATTAGAAGAAATGTAAAATAAACGTCAATACATTTTTAAGTAGATTTTGCATAAAATCTTAAATAATCAAATTACTAGTATGTACAGTGTACATACTTAGTAAATTCAGACCGGCGGCATAAGACGTAATGAAAAACGGAAGAACCAATTAAAATTTCAAACAGAATGAAAAGATAGGTGACGTCACCTCAGATAAGAAAACAATTAAATTTAAAATTTTAATGAGATAAGGAACTTTTCAAGAAAATACGCAGATAACGGAAGGAACAACACTTAACAAAGATAACACATAAGAAGAAAAATTAATTACTGAAAACGATCAATTTAATTTAAATCAAGACAAAATTAAAAATACGATGACTGGCAAACCTAGTATGTAACATCAGATATCACAATGTATGACACGTAGTCTTATGCAGACTCAAACTGACCATTTTTGAATATTATGCTTAATTAAACCCCAACCACCAAGCTACACCGGTAACCCATGTCTAAAATTCAACCCCGTGTAAGAGTAGATACATTTACTAAGATTTCTAAAAACAAAACTTTCGTCTCCGTACATCAGCTGGAAATATTATTTATAATCGAATGAAATTCGTGCCTATCAAATCAAATCATACTGATATAATTTAATCACACTCGTAAAATTATATTAATACATGATCTCATGCGCTGTTGAGACAGCGGCGCCTAATGTCTAATATTAAACAGTTTAATTTCTGTAAAAGTTATATAATTTAAATTATGAATTTATTAATACAGGACTGGCTTACCCGTTGGCGTATTAAGATGAACCCAGTTAAATCAACACAGGTTCCGTTCACCTTACGACGTCAAATTTGTCCACCTGTGATGCTTAATAACATTCATATTCCACAGCCAGAATGGTGCGATATCTTGGCTTGTGGTTTGACAGGTGACTAACTTGGAAGCATCATCTCTGTACGAAACATTTATAACTTAACCCCCGCCAGAAGCTACTCTTCTGCTTAATTAACCTTCGATCAAGATTGAACCTCCGCTCCAAGATTTTAATATACAAATTCATATTAAGACCAATCTGGACTTATGGTGTCTAGCTCTTTGGAATAGCGGCAGAGAGTAATTTAAAGTCAATCCAGGCCTTTCAATCAAAATTTAAAACTTGCTTCTGGGGCTCCTTTTTATGTAAGCAATAAAACCCTCCACGACGATTTCAAAATTCCACAGTAAAGGAGCTAACCGTGTCCTTGTATAGTACATTTCACGGAAGACTAGATGGTCATCCAAACCAACTAGCCCGTGATCTAGCTACAAGGAACTTCCCAACTGTTCGTCGTTTAAAGCAAAAATAGAGTAGAGACCTCTTGGTCTGAATAACAGACAATACCCGAAGTTTTGAACGGAGAATGTATCACTGGGTACCTCTTCTCCTTAAAGTGAAATTCCTCACTTCCATTTAAATATCAAATACGGAAGTTGAGCAGCTCAATGTACAGTACCGTAATAAACATTAAAGACAAAAAATGTTATGATTTAAAAGCTTCCATGATGAGAAAAATTAGAACTACAAATTGACTAAAGAAATTTAAAAAATAATTGGGGTACAATGAAGACTGCTTAGAAAACCGGTTACCACAATGGTTACGCAAAAGTATTTGACCTGGTCTCAAATTATTCCTCAAAATTGTATCTTATGTAAGCTTTTACCATTTCAAAATCAGCAAAACTATTCAACATAAAATTGTAAATTAAATGTGAAACTTGTTCTACACTATTAAAGATGCGTCAATTTCTACAACGTGAAAAAAATAAATTTAAATAGGGACTGTTAAAAATACTAAACGACTGACAATTTTAAGATAAATAAAAAAAATTGGTTCTGAATTAACATAGAAATGCAGGGAACGTTAGTAACTGAGGTCAGTAGTTCACCGTAGAATAAAAAGAGAATGAGGAGGAGGAGAATGGAGTGGAGGAGAAGGAGATGAATAAGGGGAGGGGAGAGTGATTGCAATAGAAGAGGAATTGAAGTACCATACTTAGTACCAGTTAAAACATCGGTGGTTACTGCTCTGTCCTTTCCAACCAAGTGTACGATGGAGAAGTTGAGTAGGAAGGGAAGCACACCCAGTTAGTCCAGTTGAATAAAACATGTTCTGCTAATTAGAATTGGACAGACATGCAAGTGAACAAAGTTACAGTAAAAACGTGATCCACGAAAACATCTATTATCTCTATCCCCTTGCCAGTTCTTTGCTACTCGACGCAATTTTACCAACATTTATCTTCATTCATAGATTTTCAAATGTTCCTGACGTTTACATATTATTCTGTAATCCCTAATACATAGTACTGCATGTAAAACTGAAATAAAATGAACGTTTTATTCAATAATAGACAATTTTAAAATGAAATAAATTTATATTACGCGTAGGTAATTAATTTATATTTCCAGCCGATTCAATAACAATGATTAAGTACTGGGACTACAAAAATTCAGTAATTCAAACTTAACACGTTACGTGCTGAATTTAAGAGAAACAATTTATGTTCAATTTTACTCAGGTGTCCACCTGATCCGTTTTAAAAACAAAATATAAAAAAATAGTTTATTTTAAGTCACATCTACAGCTTGGTCATTAGCGACTACCGTCGGTTTTGGTATTGTAACGAAGGATTCAACGAGTTAAAATTTCTAACCCTTACTGGGAATCGAACCCTGGACTTTCCTTTTTGTTGGCTAGCGCACTAGTCACTACGTCACGTAGGCGGTAAAATATAAGTTAAAGCAGCTAAGAAAGTCGTATATTTTAACTCAAAACATTTCTTACCTAGAACTTTTATTTATTAATTTTAAGATGATTATCATTGAAATAATTAACTGTACTTTACTGAAATTTTCATGAAAGTAATACAGAACATCACTAAGTTACGCTAAACTAAGCATTGTACAAACAACTTTAATAAAAAAGTTATAAGTTTTTAAAAGTTCTACAACTTTTATTATTTTATACACTTTTCCTCTAAAATCCATAATTATTAAGACCGCGATCTAAAGAAAACGATTTTTTCCGACGACAGTACAAATTCCCAAGAACTTCAGAAGACATGGCACTTACTACGAAAAATCAGTAACCCAAATTTAGCACGTTACGTACTAAATTTAAGAAAAACAATGTGATTTTTCTTTTACTCAGATGCACCTAATCCATTTTAGATCAAAACATTAAATAAATAAAAGAAAGTTAATAAAGAGATTAAGTGTATATCCTAATTCAAAACATTTTTACCTAGAAAATTATTATTTTTTATTAATTTAAGTAGAATAATTATAATCAATTACCATAATTAACTGAAATTTACTGCAACTAATTAATGCGAAGTAAAACCTTATATTGTAGTTAAGTTATTTATCCATCCAAACCAAGTAGCCCGTGATCTAGCAACAAGGAACTTTCCAACTGTGCGATGACATTTAAAGAAAAAAATAGAGTAGACATCTTGGTCTGAATAACGGCAAACACCCATAGTTATAAACGGATAAAGTACCACTGAGTACCTCTTCTCCTAAGTTAAAAATCCCAACACCCTTTAAAATTTTATAAACGGAAATTATGCAGCTCAATGTACAGTACCGCATTAAAAATTTAAATCATAAAATAAAGTTATTTATTACTATGTTTTGTTTTTAATAAGCTGTACATTTTACTACTAATAATAAGAGAATTATGTTACGTTTATAAACGTCACCGTTGTAAATCAACGGCAATAAGCTACAAAAGAGAAGTAAAAAAACGACTGAAATTAGTAAGATTCAGGAAGAAGTACTGAAAAGAAGTGGTTGATGAGATGAGGAAGTTAGGGCGTGAAGAAAAAGGAAACGGATTCAGACACGAAAAACGGCCATAATTTACACGCACTCTGATAATGGTAAAAATTGTGTTAACTTTGTTTGTTCCAACCAACAGCAAACTGTATTCAATATTTTATACCAAACTCTATTTGAATTGTAAATGGATCGATCATTTCAGAAAGCCTACCAGCCAAAAAATTTAACATTTGGTAAATATTAAAAAACTGTTAATTTACTACGTTTGAATAAAAAACAATATTCAAAAATATAATTTGTCCAGAGGCCTGTCCTTTTTAATATAAAATGTATACTTTTGTGTTTTCAAAGATAAGGCATTTTTTAAAAATAAAACTGAATATTTTGACTTAAGGTGTTTCTAACTTGCGTTGTTTTTTTTTTTGTAAATTACGTTGTTAGATCAGAAGAAAATTGTATTGTACAATAGAATTCATATATTTATTTCAGTAGTTTACACTAGTGACGTAAAATAGCTTTTTGCAATAATAAAAATTTAAGTTAATAACTACAAGAAAAAAATATTTGGTTTTTAGTACCATTCACGTTTTTCGTCGTTGGTACAAACAGTAGGCTAGTTATCTCCATAAAAAGATTTGTGCATAGAAACTTTGTATAGCCTTTTCTACTAGAAAGTAGGGCTTAAGCCTCAAAAATCATCCACTTTCATTTTTTAATTAGAAGGATGAACTTTATATCCTTAACTTTTTTCTTAATGTTATATTACTGAAGGAAAGCTAGACTTAAGTTAATTTTGTACGGAAGGTGTGTTTATGTTCACTAAAGAAAACTGTAAAGTGTTGAATTATGGTCTTTCGTCGATTGAGCCGGGACCTCATCAATTAACGTAGTACTGTAACTGACTATCCATTACAGTGTTCTAAATACTGCACTTAATGCTACACTTATCTATTTACGTCCGAGTTCTGTCACTGGACTGTGTCCTCACTCACGTTTATTTACCATGTCAATTTTTTCCAAATTTTGTGTTATCACATTTACTGATTGCTTCCAACAGATTGTGAATTTCCTAAATAGAGAAGAAAAAAATGACCAATAGTTTTAACTAAAATAATAGAATAAGTCTACCGAAGTAGTCCATTTGTTCACCACCTCACTTACAAGTAATTAATTATTATCAACCTCATCTCATTGGGCCATTCTGGTTGCTTATTAAATTGAACAGATCGCCACGTACAAACATTAGACAAAAAAAAACAAATTAAATAATATTAAAAACAAAAAATACAAACGTTTGTAATTTTTGTTTTGGTTTATATATTTTTTTTTTTGAACTTTGGGACCCCATAGGATCAATTTAGCTCAAATTCAGGATTGTTCCAGGGTTGGGTTTCTTTAAGAAGCACGCCCTCTTGAGACCGCCTTCCTTTCGTTTGGCCCACACTTTCTTAAGAAGCTCCGATCTTTGTCTCCGGTCTTCATCGGTAAATACCCTGTTGTATACTCTCCTGGGTTTTGGTGCAAATGTTATCATGTTAGCCTTGACAAGTTGGTTATATACTGTATATATATTATATATTTTATATAAAGCAAATTTTAAATTATAATATAAACTATTTTTATATTATAACAAATAATATAAACAATATATACAAACGTAGTTTATAAACACAACGGTTATAATAAACGGTATTATAAAAATGTTATAATTGATCAAAATATAATACCACATCGTTTAAAACTATGCGCCGTACGCTAAAAACTGTACATTTTTCAAAAATAACATAAACAAAATAATAAAATCTTTCACGGGAAACTACGAGACGGAACTTACCTAATAATATAATTTTTTTTAGTTCTATATAGAGTTACATTATTGGAATTCAAAATATTCTCATTCCACTATAATATTCATATTGTATTATAACATTATATTATAATATTCATTTCCTTATATTAGTTCCAAAATTGCTTGAAGAAACATTCCCTTAATTTTTAATTTCTATAGACCTAACAAAATAAATCGTTAAGACTGAAGTTTTAAAGAGACCAGTAATTGGTACCTCGATACATATCAAAATAAAACATTTTTATGACATATTCCCTGTAACACCTCGTGAAAAACGGTACTAAATGAGGTGAACATAAAATTAAAAAACACAACAATAAATAAAAAAAACAGGAAGCGTAGAATTGTGGTTGCTAAGGGAAAACATAAATTAAACAAAGTAACAGTTGCACCAATAGAAAATTTTAATATTAAATTAGGTCAACAAGAAAAGAGCAAAAATACATGCAAAGTTATGGATGGCTCAAAATTTTACCAAAAGAATAATAATCAAAAAAAATATCAAAAATTTATAATAGTTAAATTTAAATAGATGCAAATTACAAGATTTCATTTATGTGAAAATTATCAATTTCTTAAAAAAAAAAATAAAAAAAATATTTTTAAGTTTATGGATTAGTAACAAGAATATGGAGTCGTTCCATGTTAACAATATTACAAATAATACAGATCAAAAAAGGTGGGTGCACCCTGCGAAAATTAACAAAATAGAGTTGTCGACAACCCCCAAAAAAAATATAAATTATTATTTTCCCATTTCTCAAAAAAAAATTTTTATAAAAAATTTAGCACTTTATATTATTTTGTAAAACTAGTTCACTTTAAAAAGGTAAGTCTCCATAAATAGTAGAGTAGTTGGTTAGGCGATCCATCTTCTTATATTGGCGAGGTTGTTTTCCTCAGTCATAACCAAAACTACTCGATGAAGAATATCCAATAAGAATATAAAAAAAATAAGGTGTACATTACCAAATCCAGATCTTTGAATAATAATAATAATAATTAGCCATCATTTCAAACGCATGCTCTTTACTTTACTTTAAATGTAATTTGAAATCAAAGTTGAGATCAGAAGTAGAAATCATTAAAAGAAACGGTTAATAGAAACCCAGGTTAGACACCAAGTAAAAACCCAAAGACAGAAACCATAGGTGGAACCCTGAAAAGTTACAAAATCAAAAAAAATTAAAATCTTGCACTCACAAGAGAACAAAATTTTAAAGCCCCCCTATTAAGAAAAAACTAGACAAACAGAAAATAAAGAAAAAAAAAATAAATTTAGAAAAACACTAGCAGAATTATTATTAAAAAAAAAATAAAGCATACAGAGATGGGCTAAAAAAACGACACATGTACCAAGCAGGCACAGAAATGTCAGTAGAAATTTCCAGAAGGAAAACGCCACTACAAATTAAAAAAAAAACGTAACTTAAGTCCCACAGAAAGGCGAATAATCATATTCAGAAAACAGAAAAGAGTAAAAAAAAGTACTAGTTGAAAACAAGTCATTTCAAAAAGATAAAAAAAAATGTACAACCTAATTTCCAAAGTTAGATGTTAGAAAAAATAACATCGTATTCATAAGAATTTTTGTGAGACTTTCCAGGCTAACTGCTTAATTCTAAAGAAAATAAAATGACCGAAGAACTTACCTACGGGTAGGGTAAAAGAAGTAACTCATAATAAATAAATAAATAAATATGATTTAATAAAATCAAATAAAATATCACTAACAACGTACAGAACATAACCTATACGCACAATACTTTTCGAAAGACATCTTACAACAGAACGAACAGGTCAGAATCAGGCAGGAAGCAAAACTCCCCAACAGAGCGCACAACACCAGGATGACGTCACAACGCCGCGACAAATTCAAAATACCAAACGAACATCCCAGTAACGAGATGACGTTACATCCCTTAAAAATTTGTTGGAAACAGCCATTTAAAACGATGCTGAAAAACATAATATTAACCAAATATCCTTCTTTGAAATAAAAATTCCGTTAAAAATTTGATATTAGGTAAACAATTAAGTTAACAAATTAAGTAGAAAAAAAAGTTAAACATTTTTTTCTTTTAAAGCAGGGATAACAACTGTAAACTCAAATATACATTTTTGGATTTATATTCATTACAATCTGAACTGTATCCTTAACATGAACTACAGTAAAAACTGTAGCCTAATAATTAAAAAATGCTTAAAACATAATATTTCTATGTGGTGATTTGTTAGTGAAGTTGAATTTCTGATTATTTTATAATAATGTTCATATTTTACTGATATTTTGGTGGGTAAATCCAAATATTACTGGACCATATTTAAGTGACATAATAATTAATGCAAGAGTGTGATTTATGTGATATTCTCCAGTGAGCACGTATGTAACACCAAGGAGACTATAGAGTGTGAGACCGAGCGATCATCTACTTATGTGAACATAATTCAAACAATACGAGAGAAATGATGAAAGATAGAAAGTGTGGAACGGTCCGAAAACGACTATATCTAGTCGTAGTAGCTGGAGGAAACAGTGCGTACGGTTTCAGTACTAACAGTAAAGTAGGCTTAAGCTGTATGTGGGCAGTAAATTACGCAAAGTGAGATCAGGAGCATTACTAGGATGGCAATATGGGAACACCGCCAAACCATAGTTTCCCCTTTCCCCCGCTATAGTGTTGAAAATGTTAGTTGACCAAAGATAAGCTCCTATTCAGTGCTCTCTATTACGTTCACCGTCTACAACACATACTCTCTTGTTTGCACGTATTCGCTTCTTAGGTTCTGTATTGCGTGTTTCTTCGTCTGACTTCTCTCCTTCATCAAATATAATAAACTCTACTATTATCTCCTTACCTCAAACTGTTTGTACCAGATTCAAGAGCTTATTATATTAACAATTTACATTTTAAATTCTCTCAAAAACATTAAATTTCAAGAAAACTTCAGCCGTGATACATGAAAAAATATGTCTATAACAGGCAGGTAGAGTGTTAAATTATTTTCACTCGATCTGTTAGTTCCACGGCTAAAAAAAATAGTTTTTTTTCTTATCACATAGTCAGCCAGTTACATGACTGAACTATTTAAGCACAAAAGAGGCAGAGGTGTAAAAGATACTAATCAGAGTTATCTCCTCTGAGAGTAATGAATATTAATATACAGCAGACCCTGTGGTCAATGAAGTGTATATGTCATTTGTTGGGTGGAAAGTAAAAACTTTTCCAAAAAGTCTTGGCAAGGTGATAAGTATACTTTTCCACTCAGTGAGGAAGCCATGGGTAAACCACCTTACTCCTCGTTTTACTTAGTAAAGCCTCTAAAGGTTCAAACCAGCTTCTCGGCTAATGACCTAAAAAACAAATAACAACATGTAAAAACAATATTGAAACGTTTATTTAAGGTGCTTCCGGGATCTGGTTATAATAAATAATAAACAAACTCTTTTTTCAAAATTTTAAAACAAACTACTAAATTACAACAAATTTTAAGCCGCAAACTAATAACAAATAACTTAACTAATTTAACAATAAAACATATTTTTACAAATAAAAGCATAAACTAAAGTTAATTAAAAATTAAATATTGCAGTCAAATTAATTTTAAAACAAACCCTTACCTAATACCACACGCTAGGTAACGAGCAATCATATTACTTTTTTACTAGCCACGAGCGGAACCTGTTTTCCACAGTAGAAAAATGACCGCCCGTGAAAAAATTAAAGCCTTTCACAAAATGAACTGATCCACTCATTTATCCCTTTAAATATTTACAAAAATTTATTATTCCCAAGAAAGTAACTCTAAAAAAATCCTTGTATTGAACATGGGTAGTGGATTGTGATGATTGAAGTGTTTTGAATAGGAATTCTAGGAAACTGTAACTAGTAACAATGTTTTAAATTAGTTTATTCTACCACATTTAAGTCAAACAAAAAAGTGTTTGAATGGTCTTATTTGTTTGGAGGAACTACCCGACCGCAGGTATATAAACAGTTAGCACCTTGGTAGTGAGTCAGTTGGTATTTGTATTGTGAATGGAATTAATATTGTCAGGCTGTTTCGAAATAGTGCCGTTACGAGATTGGTTCTAAATAACGTTAATAGTTCGTATACGTATGGGTAGTAGTAAGTGGTTGCGGACAGGGTAAATCATTTGTTTTGATTTTTAATGAACGCTTTTTTAATTATAGTCAAGTTTAGTTTATGCTTACGAGTAAGTTTTGTAATTCATTTAATTGAAATAATCTATTGTATTTTTTGGTAAGCTAAGTTTATTAATTAATTGTGTAAATAAATAATTGTTATATGTTTGAGGAAAGTTTATTTGTTACTTTTATTACAACCAGATCCCGAACCAAGGCTTAGGTGTTACATAACTAAGTATACTAAAAACAATTTTAAAACAATAATGATGAATTCTTATGAAAAATCTTATGATCTTTAAAAAATTGTATATACCAAAAAATATTACATATTAAAAAATATTACCTGTAGCTACTATAAGGAAAAAATTTTAAATAGACAGTACCCCTTTAAAAAATACAAAACATAACAGCTAATTAACTTAAAAATAAGCTCTTTAGAAAGAAATGCTTTAAATACAAGTTGTAGGTTATTTTATTTCCTATAAATTTGATTATACATACATGCTTTTCTCGTAAATTTAATAATGAGGCCGCAATATTAAAAAAATCGATTTTTTTTTAATCAATTTAGATGAGCCAAAACAGAAAATCACTAATTGACGCTAAACTAAACGTTGTGGAAGAAAGGTTTGAAAATAGAGTTATAGGTTTTTTATATTTTCGTACAAGTTAAGTGTTATACACACATTTCTAGCGAAAAATACATGTTATGGAGGCAATCTTAAAAAATCATATTCTACCACGTCACCACCGGACCCTAACATTTCAGCAGACGTACCGTTACTCTCTTTTGTAGAGAATATAAAATAATATCGTAAATTAGGCCATTTTATAAAAATACCGTAGCAATTGTTTTGATAAAATCGCACGAATACTATTTCTGAGTATTTCTAACTACCATTTCTGATTGACCGATTTTGATGAAAATGATGGTGATAGATCCTAACTTAAGTGGTACCTAATTTAACTAACTTATTTTTATATTACAGGATAGGAGAAAGTAAAGACTACCTAAAGTAGGCCTAGTTCTTACCTAATTTTTCTGTAACAGTGTTACTGATAGGGTGTTGTTGCTAAATACAGTACCATTGTCAAAATAAAAATATGACAATCCAAAAAATTTATATTTTGACAATCGTTCTGTATTTAGTAACAAAACCCTTCAGTATGTAACGCTATTGTTTTCCATTTCTAATACAAAATAATATTTTTGTAGGTGCCTAAGTATTTTTATTTTGAGCTAAAGTTTCGATTTTTTCATTCTATGTACTTCGTTGCAAGTGTGTTCTTTCCCGGGGTCCCGGGTTCGATTCTCGGTCAGGTCTGGTATTTTTTTATCATTCTGTTTATCTATCACCCTTCTCATCGTCTGGATTAGTAGTAATTGCAAAACGACCGGACGTAAAACAGAAAAATTAGACTCGCTATGAACCATAGAGTTTTTACGGGTAAATAAAATCAGTTTAACTTTTATATTGACATAAAATTTAGCAAAAATAAGACACACATTAATGAAATAAAACAATCAATGATTATTTAATTAAATATAAACATGTCAAAAATATATGTTATACAATTAAATAAAAACTTTGAAGAAATAATAATATATTAAATAAATGAAGTAAATCTAGAGAAAAACATTTAAATCCACCAGAAATATATAAATAAATCTTTCAATATTCTCAATTTTATTTATAGTCAAGGTTATTTTAGAAATAAGAAATTTTTGACCAATAGATAGGACTTAAAAATATTCCGAGTTTAATATGCCAATAAATAATAAAAATAGGTTCTACTGTTTTCTCTTAATGTGGGAAAAATGAATGGATCTAAAAGTAGTGCTGGTATTTAAAAATTACATATTGTAGCCCTATGTGAAAGGACAACGAACCTTAATTATATTGAATAGCGGATAATAGTTCAGGGTCAATAAGGAGAGGGATATTGAAGTTTACCAAACGATTTTTGCATCAAATACTGTCAAGATTTATTTCTGTTAAAATAAAAATTAATATACAAGGTAGTTCAAAATTCAACTGCAATCTTTGGGGGCCGATTCTAAAGCTAAAAATTTTCTAGTTCCTAGAAAAAAAGTACTACCTATAAATAAAATTTGTAGAGTTTATAATTTCCAAAAAATTTAATTATATTCAATTTTTGCTTATAACGAATATTAGAGCAGCAGTCTTTAAAAAACCATTTTTAACACGAGAAAACAGCCCTTTCTAAGAATTTCGGAACTTATGCCACTTAACGTATTTTGTAGAGTGTAAAAAAATTAATAAATGAAACGATTTTTATAAAACAAATAGTTCGAGCCATTTTTCAGAAAATGCAAAAAAGTTAAAAGTTACACGAATTAAAATTAAAGCTCAGTTCAGTTTTAATACTCAGTTGAGTAGCTGATTGAGACTACTCAGTTAGTAATTTTCTGTAGGCTATACTACCATCAGAATTAGTAAAACGTGAAATTTTGTAAAGATTGCAGCGTAGTATTAATTTTAAAACAAACGTATACATATTGAAAGGTATGGAAAATAAAAAATACAACTTTATTTAAGCAATTTTATTCCAGGGAGCCTAGTTTAGCGTCAGCGATTTTTCATATTTGTAACTTCTTTAGAGGTTAATATTCATTTACTGTCATTCACACATGATTAAACTTAGGTTACTAATAAATTAAATATGCGATAATTTTCATTTTATACATTGGCAAGAGAAAGTCCGGTGGGTATTTTATACCACATTTTTACTTTCTCTTGCCTATATGAATATATAGGAAGGAAAGTATTGTTTTCATGTCGATTTTTCGAAATAGAGTTTTCACCGGATCTATACGTTTTCAGACCCCCTGAACCCAAAAAACATGTTTTTAGCGTGTGTGTCTGTGTGTATGTGTGTGTCTGTGTGTCTGTGTGTGAACAGAATATCTCAAGAACGGAACAACGTACGAACTTGAAACTTAGAACTTAAGCTACATACCACTATCGGACCCGACACGAACATTTTCATCAAAATCGGTCAACCGGAAGTAGTAGTTTATTCGCATAATTTTTCACTTTTTTACATTTCTCAAAAACTGGTCCTACGATTTTTTTAAAAATCGCCTGGTTTACTCAATTTTTTATGCTCTACAAGATAGGGTAGGCGCCATGTTTGCTGAAATTCTGGGTGAGGCTGTTTTCACATAAAAACATAGTTTTTTTAAGATTACGGCTTTAATATGCAATTAAGCGCAAAACGTTATATAATAAAATTTGTAGAAAATTTAAAATCCTACAACTTTTATATCAAACATTTTTTTGTATAACGCTTAGTTTAGCAGTAATTAGCGATTTTTTTATTTTTTCTCACGAAAACGTGTGAAAAATCGATTTTTTTAAGATTTCGCCCCTAGAATGCATTTTACGGCAAAAGTGTATATAATAAATTTTATAGGAAATAAAAAGATTTACAACTTTTTTTAAAGCATTTTTCTCTACAGAGCCTAGTTTAGCGTGAAAGAGTGATTTTCCGTATTTTTAAGCCAAACTGAGGTTGATTTTCATTTAGCCTTTCACTCATATTTAAAAGGTTATGTTTTTTGAGGTTAGGTTTTCGTTTATTTCTAATGTTAGGTTATATTGTATAAATTATTTGCATTGGCAAGAGAAAGTTGTGTGAGTGTTTCACACCAGATTTTTAACAATAGAATCAACTTCCAAAAGATTATCGTAAAAATTTTTATTCGCCCTATAAAATTCACCTACATAAAATAAATATCTAACAATACGATGATTCAAACAAGTGATTCGTAGTTAAAAATACCCAAAAGCTTTTTAATAACAATCTTTAATTTAAGGTTAAAAATACAGATACTAAACGAATCGTTCCGTTAGAATGTGATTTGATTACTTTGTAAAATATTAAAAACTAAATTTATTTGAATAGTAATGAAAAGTCTATTTTAGGTACAATAATATTAATGTAAAGTCTGTTTTAGTTTAGGCCAAATTATGTAGAATTTACAGAAATAAATCTCGTTAAATTTTGTTTCAAATAATTTTCAATAGAAATTCAACCCACTCACTGTGGTGTAAGTTATACAGGTTGGTTAGTCAATAATAATCAAATAACTAATAATAGTACTGTAATTAAAATAATTAACGAAAATTCATTGTACCCTACTAGCCTGGCGGTATTAACTAGTCACTTGTATACTGAATAATAATTAATCCAATTAAGTGCTTTCGTTTAAAATATCAAACAAATGTTTAATTAACAATAGCAGAGTAATTAACGAGTTAATTTATAAAAATTTGTTATATTTTATTAAAAAGTATGCCCTTAACAGGGAGGCAGGTGGAGGGTTTAATTATTTGCACTCGATCTGTTAGTTCCAGAGCTACAAACAATAGTTCTGTTTCTTATCACATGGTCAGCCAAATCAACGTCTGAAGCATTTAAAAACAGAAGAGGTAAAGGTATAATAGATACTATTGTTCGTTTTTACTTTATCTTGCCTATATGAATATATAGGAAGGAAAGTATTGTTTTCATGTCGATTTTTCGAAATCGAGTTTTCACCGGATCTACACGTTTTCAGACCCCCTGAACCCAAAAAAGATGTTTTCAGCGATTGGTATGTGTGGGTGTGTGTGTTTGTGTGTTCGTGTGTGTGTGCGCGCGCGTGTGTGTGTGTGAACTGAATATCTCAAGAACGAAACATCGTACAAACTTGAAACTTAGAACTTAAGCTACATACCACTACCGGACCCGACACGAACATTTTCATCAAAATCGGTCAACCGGAAGTAGTAGTTTATTCGTGTAATTTTTCACTTTTTTGCGATTTTCTCAAAAACTCGCCCTACGATTTTTTTAAAAATCGCCTGGTTTATTCAATTTTTTATTCTCTACAAGATAGGGTAGTCGCCATGTTTGCTGAAATTCTGCGTGAGGCTGTTTTTGCGTAAAGAAATTGTTTTTTTGAGATTGCGGCTTTATTGTGCATTTTAGCGTAAAAATGTAGCTATAATAAAATTTGTAGAGAATTTGAAGTCCTACAACTTTTATTTCAAACATTTTTCGTATAACGCTTAGTTTAACGGTAATAAGCGATTTTCTGCTTTTTTTCTCACGAAAACGTGTGAAAAATTTATTTTTATAAGATTTGGGCCTTAGTATGCATTTTACGATAAAAGTGTATATAATAAAGTTTATAGGAAATTAAAAGTTCTACAACTCTTTATTTATAGAATTTTTTTGTACAGTGCCTAGTTTAGCGTGAACGAGTGTTTTTCCATATTTGTAAGCCAAACAGGTCGATTTTCATTTTGCGTCTTTCACTCATGGTTAAAATAAGGTTATGTCTATTGAGATTAGTTTTTTGTTTATTTCTAATATTTTATTACTATTGTTAGGTTTATTGTTAATTATTTGCACTGGCAAAAGAAAGTTGTGTGAGTGTTTCACACCAGATTTTTTAAAGTAGGTAACTCGTTTCTAAATAAAGATTCATGAATAATAAGTCTAAAGCAGTTTTGTTGATATCAGAAAATTTGTCTAAAGCAGGCGTTTTACGTTTTCGTATTTTAATTGGGGTTTTTAAAACACCAATCTGTTTAGTTTTTTCGTACACTATGAACACTTGAACAAGATACAACAGTAAATTCAGCAGTAAGTTTTTCTATCTCTTTTATTTCTAGGTTAGGATATTTATTATCAAACTTATTGCAACATTAATTACGATTGTCTTTTCCCCGCTTCGTAAAGGTTTACCTTTTTTGTGTTAAATATTATTCCGGCAGAAGGTTCGTCCGCCATCGTCAAAACATGTGTTGTCGCACAATCACGGCCACAACCACGCACTATTACCCAAAAAAAAGCACGAAAATTGATGCGAAAAATTAGAATTTTACATCAAATCGCACACTAAATCATGAAGACATCACACTACGTATTCCAAAATGTGTCTGACGCATATATACAAGATTTATTTTGTTATTACATTACACCAATCCATAAATAACTGATAATTTTATGTGAAATGAAAAACATTTGTACGTATAAAAATTACAAAACAAACATAATTTTCTTATTAGGCCTATGACATTATACCACTGATGATTGAATTGACAAAATGTAATGAGTGGGTGTTTTTTAGATTACCCGTCGCCTGCAGAGAGTCCACCCAAGGCCACGCGTGTTTGTGTGTTGTGTATTTACAGACACTAATATATACGCTGTTTGTCTACAACAGGATTCAACTGACAAAAAACGGACTATAGTCAGAGTTATCTCCTTTAAGAGTAATGAATTTCATTAAACAGCTTGTGGTAAATGAAGTGAAGGTGACTTTTGCTGAGTGGAAAGTAGATACTTTTCAGAGGGCCTGGTAAGCTGATAGGCATGCTTTTTCACTCAGCGAGGAAGGCTTAGTTAACCTCCTGGTTTTACTTAGTAAAGCCTCTAGAGGTTGAAACCAGGCTTTCTCCTGATGACTTAAACAACTAACAACAGCATAGAAAAATAAAAATTATTTTTTATAAATATCCTAGGCAGTTAATTCAGACAACCACAAGTTACCACAAGGTATCTATCATTGTGGTGGGTACGTAACTTACGTTTTAAGTTCTAACTTTTTACGTCATTCCACTCTTGTGATGCATTGTTCACACACACACACACACACGCACGCACGCACGCACGCCCGCGCGCGCACACACACACACACAGACCAATCGGTTAAACATGATTTTTAGGTTCAGGGAGACTGAAAACGCGTATCTCCAGTAAAACTCAATTTTGAAAAACCGATAAGTTAACAACACTTGGCTTTCTTATACATTCACATAAGACAAGAGAAAGTCAAGATAGCGGTCACCATGGAAGGAATGTATGGTGATATTCAACGCGCATGGAATTTTAATAAAGAGGAATCCTGTTAAGACACAGGAACGCCGGATATTGGAACGCGGAAGACGACCATGAGACGTGTCGTAATGCCCGTTTGTGAGGTGCAAAGTAAAAATCAAATTAGGTTATGTTTTACATATTAAAGTATTTACTTATGTTAAAAAAAAGGTTATATTTTTCATTATGTACATTTCAAGAGAAAGTCGTGTGACTATTCATCACAGTTTTTATTGTACGTCTTTTCAAATGTATATTTTTGTTCAGTTATAAGAATTACACCGAATGTTTATCGTAGGACCAGAGAACCACTCTCAGCAAGAATTCCTATTTACTAAGTTCTTTTGGTATAGATTTTACTCCAGGAAGAATAAAATAGACTGATATAACTGCGATGTATCTAATGGCGTCTTTCTGGTGTTTTTTTTCTGAAAAGTAACTTCATACTTTAATAGAATAAGCGGTGTGACGATTTCGATAACGAATCTGCAGTATCATTGCATTGCTGTTCACATTTCTACTCGTGTAAATCGGTTAATAAAACCACAAACATATTCTAACGTGTCTTGAATAAGAACTTTTTTCTTTTATTTTCAGCCACATACAGGTTGGCACAAAAGCGAGTAGATAATTTGCCACGTCGAGAACGACTTGTTTCAAGCATCCAAAAAACTGAAGAGCTCTCTGGATCAAGATAATATGTAGCAAAAACACTGATTTGAATAACATGTGAAAAAAGTTCTATAAAGAAATTAAATTAATTTTTTATAAAAATATTTATATTATGTAATTACAGGTTCTTCACACTTTGCAAACTTTTAAATTTTATAAATTAATTTTCAATATTATTATTGTTATCCTCAATATTTATGGTTTTTATTATTAATTTACACAACACAGAACAGAAAGAAACAGCTGCATAAAGTTAAAAGAGTTTTATTAAATACTTGGTAAACGTTCGACACTTAATCTTAATAAACTTTGAATTTACAAATCAATATTCTTAAACCAATTTAGGTGCATAAAATCCAATTATAGGAATCAGCAAGCTTTTCAACCGTTGAAATCCTGTAAAGATTCCAATCAAAATTACTCAGGGCAATTACAGAATCACCTTGGTACAAAACGAGCAACATATTATACAGAGATCTACACATCTCTACAGTTCAACAAGCAATCAACACGTACAGTACAACATACCAGTGAAAATCACATAAGAAACACATTACTATTTCACTTTTACAGCCTTATTTTAAAGCGACAAGGTAATACAAACTAAATCCCCGAAATTTACGTATTGGGACGTTTCTTTGATGATAACATATAACAGAAAAAACTCATCTACCCATTATTCTGCTTAAGAAAAAATTGAAGATTATGATATAATGACAGTTTTCAGACATTTTTTGGCACAATTATGTACATATATTTCAAATTTCTCATTAGAAATCAAGCAGATTATTGTGTAAACAGGTAATAGAAGCTTTTATTATACAGGTTCTAACGGGTGTCATTCTTAAAAATGGGGATTCTTATTCAATTGCTGTCTTTTTGGAATAGGAAAACTATTTCAGGTTATTATTATACTTTATTATGTGTCTTTAGATTTTATAAAAATGTGTTCTGTGTATTTCTTTATCTGTCACATTCTTGATTGTTCTATGACCGGTTATTATAAATAATTAGACCCGCTTTCTTTGTCGGGCAGTCGGCAATAGATCAATATCAGTACGGAAGTCAGTGTGCAGAAAATATTTCGTAACTGAACCAAGTTAGTGTTAGTCGTTCAATGGTAGAAACCAGGTGGAAAAGTTGGGAAAAATTAATTTAGTGACGAAACATAGTTGTACTAGCCTATTGTCAGAATTTGTTTACAAATTCTGTACGTGCAAGTAAAGAATTCATGATCTATTTCAATTTTTTTAAATGGCAATTTTTTAATGTCAGTTAACTTTTGTTCAACCATTAAATTTATAATTAACAGTAGTGATAAAAATAATATTTTTCGTAATTTATTACTCTGTTAATAAATAGTTTTATACGTTTTAAAGAGCTTTGTTATCATTTATTATAACCAGATTCCGAAAGAACCATGGAATAAGCAGTGCAATATTGACAAATTCTTCATTGAAAAATCTGGTGTGAAACACTCACACAACTTTCTCTTGCCAATGCAAATAATTAATAATAAACCTAACATTATTAATAAAATATTAAAAATAAACAACAACTAACCTCAAAAACATAACCTTATTTTAATCATGAGTGGAAGACGCAAAATGAAAATCGAACTCAATTTGGCTTAAAAAAAACGGAAAATCACACTTTCACGCTAAACTAGGCTCTGTAGAGAAAAATTCTCTAAACAAAAGTTGTAGATCTTTTAATTTTCTATAACTTTTATTATATACACTTTTGTCGTAAAATGCATACTAAGACCGAAATGTTAAAAAAATCGATTTTTCTCACGTTTTCGTGAGAAAAAAAACAGAAAATCGCAAATTACCGCTAAACTAAGCGTTATACAAAAAAATGTTTGAAACAGAAGTTGTAGGTTTTTAAATTCTCTACAACTTTTATTTTATAAGTTTTTGCGCTAAAATTTATATTAAAGCCGTAATCTTAAAAAAACAACGTTTTTACGTGAAAACAGCCTCACCGAGAATTTCAGCAGACATGGCGCCTACCCTATCTTGTAGAGAATAAAAAATTGAGTAAAATAGGCGATTTTAAAAAAAATCGTAGGACCAGTTTTTGAGAAAATCGCAAAAAACTGAAAAATTATACGAATAAACTACTACTTCCGGTTGACCGATTTTGATGAAAATGTTCGTGTCGCGTCCGGTAGTGGTATGTAACTTAAGTTCTAAGTTTCAAGTTCGTACGATGTTCCGTTCTGGAGATATTCTGTTCACACACACACACACAGACACACAGACACACACACAGACACACAGACACACAGACCAATCGCTAAAAACATGTTTTTTGGATTCAGGGGGTCTGAAAACGTATAGATCCGGTGAAAACTCGATTTCGAAAAATCGACATGAAAACAATACTTTCCTTCCTATATATTCATATAGGCAAGAGAAAGTAAAAATATTTAAAAATACATAAATTTCAACGAGCGAATGTTTCAAAATGCATTTTTAATTTTTATACAGATCAAACGGAACATTTTAATAGAAAACAGAATGCTTCCACTTGATTATTTTTACTAATTCATCATAGTCAACCCAGAATCATTGTAGAGTTCACCGTTTTTTGTCCTGGAATAATAATTAAGTTAGAGTGTTTAATTTATAGTCAGACGGGAAAAATTTAGTGACTCTTAAGTTGTTAATAATAGATAAACCACTTACATAAAACGACCATCCCACGATATTTTTGTTGTTTCAGCTCTAAATAAATATCAATTGACGAAGAGTCACAACATTTTACATCTGGTATTGATGTAACAAAAAATGTTGCAAAAGAAAATTCATAATTCACTTTACATATTGTACTTCATAAATAAAAAAACTAATCTTGGAAAAATAAAAACCCTATGGTAAGCTACTGGCACTTTTTTGATTCTGCTCGTAAAACTAAATAAAAAATATCCTATGAAAAAAATGCATCCTTTATCTTTCCCCGCTGTCCACCATTTTGTTATTTTTATGTGTAAATTTATATTTTTTAATTATTAGATACAAGAAACACATTAATATTTAGGGAGCGTCTTTACAATAACTTTATGTAACATATAAAAATCATGATTTAAATTCCTTGAAAAATTACAAAATGATGGCCACATTTATTTTTTAATTCGTTGTATCTTGTTTATCCATTAGCTTTATCAAAATGTACTCGTATATTATGTACCAATATATAAATCTTTTATTTTGAACATCATCACATTAAATTTTTTGTAATCGCTTAATATAATTTTAGCCAAGTTATGGCAGAAGATTAATGTTATACTGTAATTGGCGTAGTTTGTAACGTGCTCGTCTCTCATCATGTGGTCTTGGGTTCGAATCCCGTTCAAGCACGGCATATTTTCATACGTTACAAAAATCACTTCATCATCCTTCGCCGTCTGCATAAGCAGTAATTTCAGAACAGTCGGACGTTAAACAAAAAAACTGTAATTTTTTGCTTGATTTCATGTCTTCCACTTAAGATACAATTTATTAATTGTTTTTTACTTTATTTTGTAACTGTATAAAAACAACCAGCAAAAATGTTTACAACTAAATAAATTTAAAAAAAAACTAACCGCATTAATGGCTTTGAGGAGGACATCACCGAGAGGTAGCTCTCTAGAGAACGAAATTTCATTTTTTAAATATATTTTTAAAAAATAAAGAAATTTTTCAGCATAACTCGACTATTTGGTAATACCAAATATTGATAAATTCATTATTCGTATAATATATTTTTTTTTAATTTTAATATTTATTAAATTGAATGTAAAGTGGAAGACATGAAATCAGCACAAAATTACATAATTTTTCTTCTACAACTCGGTCAATTTTAAACCGATTTTTAATTTTGAGTGTGATTTTGTTCCAAATAAAAGACTTAATATTTTTGTTCATAACATACATTTTACAGAGAGCATTCTTCATGTTGAACAAATTCTGCAAAGAATATAACTTGACAATTTCAACAAAGAAGTCAAATATAATGGCATTCAGGGTGAAGTAGCCAGTCAGAAGCAAAACTGTAATAGATAACAACATTTTGGAATAGATATCCCACTTTCAGTATCTAGGTTGCAACATTACGTACCAACAAGATAAAGATGCTTACAAATAGATGCACCGATTTCAGCAAATATGCGGAACTATTCATCAAAATTAAAACTAGCACCAGTAAAAACACGAAATTGAGATTTTATAAACAATAGCAGTGCCGACCTTACTCTAGGCAGTGAACCTTGAGTGCTATCAAAGCGAGAAGAGAGTAGATTGCAAGAACTTTTAATGACATTTCTTCGACATACGTATGGGTGTAGTAAAGAAGATCGCTATAGCAATACCGAGATAAGGAAAGAATTCAACATCTTCTCTATAAACGACAGGTATCTCAAAACAGAATGCAGTGGTTGGAGCATCTTAACAGAATGCGAGAGGATACGATACCTAAGCAAACACTATACTTTAAACCGGAGGAAAAGATAGAAAAAAAATGCCTGAGAAAGTGAAGTGCAGATTTGAGAGGTTCGCAACTGGCAGACCTGCCTAATAATCCTTGAAAGCCAAAAAAAAACATACTTTTTGATAATGGTTATTGAGATATAACGGAATGCAAAATAAACTAGGCCGCCATTTTGTAATTTGTCAAGGAATTAAAATCGTAATTGTTTTTTATTTATTACATAATATTACTGCAAAGACGCTCTCTAAATGTGATGCTTTATCTAATCATAAAAAATAGAAATTTATACATAAAAATAACACAATGGTGGGCAGGGGAAAAAAGAAAAATGCAATTTTTCCATAAGATATTAATTTTTTGTTTAGTTTTACGAGAATCAAAAACTGCGTAGCATCATTTTTGAATCATTCTGTATAATGTCTTTACAAACCTATATCTCACAGAAAGTTAAATCGTATAGTTAACAAGCAGATTTCTTTTGTTAAGAAACGCCTGTCTATTCATTTTAAAACAAATTCTTACTTTCACTGTTGGCTCTAGATCTGCTGTAGTTGAAGGAGTTAAAATAATTTATGTACAATGAAGTTTCAATTGTTTATAAGAGAATTTGAGTACCGATCGTAATGGTTTAATTACTTTTGTAACGTATTGAAACTTAAGGCTACGTTTAAATCTTATATACAAATGATCAGTTGTTATGTAACAATACAGGGTTATGTAACAATGTGAACGCCTTAGGTATCGTCGTTTTGAATCTCAATAAGACTATGTACTGGGCACACATGAATAATGTAAGCAAGAGGTAGAAGTCTGTGCATGCACGTACCTTACCTATAAACATGTTATTTTGACAGCAATACAGGTAACAGGTCTTTACGTTACAATGTTCATGTACATGTAACTTAATCCATCGAATAATTCTACGGGCTATAGTCTGTACTCAAATTGTTATTGTTGTGCATTAAACTAATTCTACGTTTGATTTTACAAATATCCTATACAATCTCACTATTAATACTATTATCCTTAACATTATTATTAAAGTCATAATACAGATAATTTCTCAAAACATTTATTATACGGTCAATTAAATGTTTATACCTACATAAAACAAGTAATATTAAACCATTATAAATAACAAAGAACCCCGCAAATTCCGCTTATAGTAATGATTATAATACAGTAAAATTCGGTTATAACAAAAATCCGGTAATAATGAATGAAAATAGACAATTTGTTTGGTTTCATAAATTATTAAAACATTGTAAAGTCTGATAAACGAAAATGAAATCCGGTTGTAACAAACGAATCACCTCCCTTCAATTAATAATAATAGACAAATATGTTATCTGGGAAATGAGTACCAAATTTTTATTAATTTATGTCCACAGCTCCGTGGAACCTATATCAAAAACCGACCCTTACACACATACGCGCGCGCGCCCAGCACCCCTATACCTGCCTATCGTTGTTCTACAAACTTCAGTAGTGAGTCAACTACTAGGCACTTGACTGGAATACTACCATTTTGGTTGTAATTATTTTTATCAAAATTTTATAATAATTTTCAAAGTCTACAAATTATTCCTTGAAAAACGAGTCAAAACACGGTGCCATTGTGATAATGCTAAGCTTCCAATGTCGGATTTCATTCTGACTGCCGTTGTTCAATAATATTAATAAATTTAACAATTATTATTATAAATGTATCAAATAATATTATTTTTTATACATGTAACAATTTATTAAAACTTATTTCAATAATCTTATCAAAACATAATATTTAATTAACATTGTCATTTCTATAAAATTAAATAGTACTTAATTTTTATTTTTATTAATTTTTATGAAATTAATTGTTACATTTATAATAATAATAATAATAATTATAATTGTTAAATTTATTAATTTATTTTAATATTATTAAACAAAGGCAGTCAGAATGAAATCCAACATAGGAAAAGCTTAGGATTATCAAAATGACCCTGCGTTTGGATTCATTTTTCAAGGAATAATACGTAAATTTTGAAAATTATTATACAATTTTGATATAAATAATTACAACTAAAATAGTAGTATTGCAGTCAAGCACCTAGTAGGGGGCGCACTACTGAAGTATGTAAAACACAGGTAAGGCACGTAACGGGATGCTGCGCGTGTTTGTTAGTGCGTGTGTAAGGATCGGTTTATGATCTAAGTCCCACAGAGCTGTGAACATGTTTTAATATTATAAGATTATAATATTTAAAAAAACAAACAACTAAACCATTAAATTTTGTTCTCTTTCTTTCTTAATTTGTTCATTAATGTTTTGTGTATGTACATTAAGTTGTAAGTGCAGTTTATAATTTAATAAAGTAGCTCTGTATCGCATAAGAAGTTTTATATTTAATTTCGGGAAACACTTCATCACGAATAATAATTGGTAAGTACTGGCATACTTAATGGTATTTTTAAGTCACATCAACATCTGCCGTCATTAGCAGCTACTTTGTGTTTTTCTCTACATTGGTACTTTGGGGAATTTATCGGTAAATTGCAGTATTATCCTGCCTGCCTCAGCTCAAACCTACGGAAATCGAACCCGCGAACTTTTTATGCCTAGAACAACTGACCACTAAACTTTGCTAACCGTTCGTCCTCGGAAGTGGTGTAAAATATTTTTGTTCGTGATTTTTTATTTAAATCTAAAGTAATTAGATTAACATTCGTTATTCCAGTTATTGACTGCGCAAGTAAGACAATATAGAGTTCTATAAATTACGGCGTTTAGACTAATTCGGTTATAACGTACACCCGGATAGAACGAATAAATAATGCCGGTCCCTTAAATTTATTTCATTATAACTGAATTTTCCTGTAAATAAAACTACCTTTTACTGATACCGTATTTCTTTATATCATTCATTTCTTATATCATTTATTATCTCCTAGATAATAATAACCATTGTAACTATATAGTAACCTACAATAATTAGAAAGGACAAATTATAAAATATTACGGAATCTACCACGGACCAACATTAACACGAAATCTACAGGAGTTATCAATTTCGCAAGGCATCAGAACATTTTTAACAACAAAGAAAGCTTACTTCTTTACTAAATGTTATCGTATCCAGAGGCTTACAATATCATTAAAGCACTTCTGCATATGGATTAATGTTATTTATTCACAATTTATTTTTCTGTCTACTTTTTTCACTACTTTATTTCTTCTACTTTCGTCTACTATTTTTAAATATTTTTTTTCTATTTAATAATGTTTCTATTTTTTACTTTATATTAAATGTTATTATTTTATTTTCTATTTCCTATTTACAATTTTGTTCTACTTTTTTCTACTTTTCTCACTACTTTATTTTTTCTGTCTTCTTTTTTCACTATTTTCTACTACTTTCACCACTTCCTTTGCCTCTTTCTATGTTTCCAATTTACTTCTTTGTCTGAATGTTATAAGATACTTAATTTACCGTTTAGTAGATACTCTTGTTAATATGCTATCTCTTGTAATTTAAATAAGTTTGTTGAAATCTTTTGAAAAAATTAAATGGATTTGAATTATTACCATGTAAAATTTGATATTGATTATGATTATGTAAACGAAGACGCTATTGAAGAATTTTTTTTTTGATAAATGAAAAATTGCTTGTATTCTTTTTTTTAGTAAAATAGTTTAACAACTTATGATATTTCATTGAAAATATAATATTTTATGTTTCCAGCCATGTAAAAACTATTTTATTATTCATCATAAATTTATTTTTATGACATTTTTCAAACAGAGGAAAAAATGGTCAGTATTCTACGAACGACCCCTTTTTTAATCTCAGTACTCAAAGTGTTCAAATTATCATTAAATGCTGCAATACAAAACATAAAATAATAACTGAGATTCTGACCCGTTAAGGGTTACTAATAAAAATTACAATAAATAACATTTCGCAGTTACCGCTTTAACGTTTATTGAAGTTAAGAACAAACAATTTTGGTTTAATATTCACAATAGGCTAAATGTAAGGAATGCTATCGAAAATACAATCGTCTTAATATAGACCAGTGTTCTTGGTATACAAAATAGCCGTTTCAAAGTAACATTGAAACAGAAATTATATACACTCTTAAACACAACTATTTCAAGCAATACAGTTGTATGTATCACAGTAATACAAGTTCTCTCTAGTACACCAAGTCACGCAAACTCAAAGCATATAGGCTTGTATACAATCATTCCAATTCAAGACTAAACGCAGATAATAGTACAACTATTCCAATACTAAACGCACTTCAAAATTTCACATTTAACTGAAAAAGCTATTCAGATAATATCCTTTATAATACATAACATGATTGTGCGTTCGGATAAATAGTACAGAATCTTTGACAAGAAATAGCATGTAATGCCATACTAAAGCTTTTACAACTAAACCTATTACTGGAATTTATTACTTTACACTGATTAAAGTAATAGTTCTGAGAATAAATGGAGGAAAACTTAAGATTCACTTTACATAACATATAGTAACATTAGGCTAGAAATGGTTAGGGCGAGATAGTTAGGTTAGACCTGGTACTGGATGAAAAGAGTGAATTGATATGTGATTATCAATACTACCTGGAAAGGGTGCAGTGTTGGCATCGGATCTTATTGTCATTCTTTGTATTCTGTTGTAAGTTTTATATAAATTCTTGTGTTTTCTCATTTTGATATTAAAATATAACCTTATATGATTTACTTAGAAAATTTCTCGGAATTCCTTTATTTCTTTCATTCTGGTACCATCTATCTTTTAGTTATTTCTTCCAGAGTTCGAAAGAAAA
This sequence comes from Catonia carolina, assembly GCA_035578175.1. Classification (NCBI taxonomy): domain Eukaryota; kingdom Metazoa; phylum Arthropoda; class Insecta; order Hemiptera; family Achilidae; genus Catonia; species Catonia carolina. The sequence goes on from JAQMRL010000003.1 coordinate 77,506,699, forward strand.
TCTTTGTACTTTTATTATTTGTTTACTATTTTATCTCTCTCTTTTTTCTAGAAAACCTTAAAGGCAAAGCTTATATAAGAGTTATTTTCTTTTGTTGGAAGAGATGAATTCAGTCAGTTCAAATTGGCAGTTCAAGAAAATATATGCATGGTGTACACACTCTATTTGGTTGTAGGTTAGAGATAATAATTGTTAAATATAAAATTTATCGTATTTTTAGTTAAGTTTTTAAAGTTAATTCAATTTAAGTAACTCAATTGTAATTTTGTTAGAAATCTAAGTATAAAATTAATTGTGTAAATAATAATTAATTGTTATAAATTTAAGGAAGTCTATTTATTATTTATTACACCCAGATTTCGAACGAACCTAGGGTTACGTATTAAAAGATTTTGAGCTATTTCCAGAAATTGAAATAAAATTGATATTACTTTTCTCTTGCGCTATATGAATTAATATAAAACATGAATTTTTAAAAACAAACATAAATATAAATACGAACAACATTTTTTCTGATACACACAAAATAATTTGCAATAAAGTAACGTTAATACCGAACGAAAATAAAATTATTATGCTGTAATATAATATTATACTACTAATAGTAATGGTAATAACTCATATTCGTTTACTTCTTTTCAAAATACTTTTACAAATTAATTTAAATTACAAGGGATGACATTAACAAGAATATCAACCGTATGTTAATGACAGACAGCATGTTGGCATCACTGTCAATTTTCTCTTTTACTAAATTGGTGTACATAAGAGACGATATCACGAGAGAGTAAAAATATTTGTCTCTCTTTCTATTTTGTTTGACACGCTCTTCTGATCTGAACTGTACTGTTTTTGGGTGTATTAATTCTGTTGGCATCATAAAAGAGAATTTTTACACCCATAATCTGGTGACAATAACCTCTTTGTGTTTGGAAATGTTTCAAATAAGAGCGTTCTATGTTATACTCTCTTGCATAGGCTACTATTTTTTAGATAACTTTGTTGTTCCCAATAGCGCCCGTTCGTGCAATATAGGGGGTCCCTGTTGTTATCTCTCTTAAAATTAATCTAATAAAATACTTTCTGTCCTCAATACCTCTACATCATAATCCTTTGTTTACCAATAAATTTCAAAACAACAACATCAAAACGCTAAAAACTATTTCATTAATACACTGTTATGCAAACTTAATTATAGACTGATCGTTTATCAATTAATTTATTATCAAGATAATTCAGTTAATTTTCATTATTATTAATGATTTTTCAGTTTCTTTGAAGTAAAGGTATTTTTAGTATTCATTTAAAATATAATTATTTGATGTAAATCAATTTAAAAATTCATCAAATTTTTTTTATAATTTTAAGAAAGAAAACGTAAGTTTACTTCATCAAATTTCAATTAACCCACTGGGTTGGTCTCGTGGTAAAGTCGTCGCCACCTGTCAGCGGTTTAACAGTAGATTTTTGGAAACAAAAGTTCCATGGTTTAAATTCTAATAAACGTAGTTATTTTTAAACAGATTTGATTTTTTTTCTCAGGTGTAATGTGCTACATGAATTTGCCATTTTATATTACATTTTCCTAGTATATTTCAGAAGTAGCTGACAAATATTTTGTTACTATTTTAGTTAACGCACTCGGTTGGTCTAGTTGTTAAATCGTCACTGAGTAACCTGTTCATCAGCTAAATTTTGGAACGAAGGTTCCGTGGTTCAAATCTTAGTAAAATTAATTACTTTTATACGGATTTGAACACTAATCAATAAATAAAAATGTAATTTGATGGTTGGGGTTTAATTAAACATCGTCTCTCAGAAATGGTCGGCCTGAGTAGGTACAAGAAATAAACCTCATTTACACGTCATTCATATCACCCTCATCTCATTTGGTCATTGTGTTGTTTATTGTTCTAAATTGAACAGTACACACATTAGAGTTAAAAGAAAAACTTGAATTAAAATTCTGTTAATAATCCTGTTACCATTTATAGACTATTTTATACGGACAATACGATATAATACGCCTCCTGGAATGTTATGAATATTTGGAAATTCTGTATTGGGTGGAAATATGAACCCTCAAAAGATAATTACAAAGAAGATTGAACTGTGGCTCTACCGAAGAATTTCGGTGGACGCAGAGGGTAACGATTTTCGAAGTGTTGCGAAGAACAACAGAAACTTTGAACTTGTCAACACAATTAAATATCAAAAACTGACATATTAGGGTCACAATATGAGAAATGAAAAAACTACATCTTGATTCAGCAAATACTCCACGGTAAGGTCGCAGAACGGAGAGCACAAGGACGAAGAAGAATATCCTGACTGACAAATCTTAGAATTAGGTTTGACAAGAGTTCAGCGGAACTGTGCAGAATTGCAAAGAATAAGAGGCAGACAGCGATGATGATTGCCAACATTCGAAATCGGATTGGTACCAAAAGAGATACGAAATTGTAACGACTAAACATTTTTACTGTTAATAGGTAATATCAAAAAACTATCAACTTTTTTTGATATTTGCCAACTTAACAGTCAATTTGTGAGGTTACAACTGTAATATTTGGAAGTAATTAACAGGTGGACCGCTAATGTAAAATTCACCCTCCTTCCAAGAATCCTAAGAAAGACCAATATTTTCCTCACTAGTACTTGCCAGAACCGCTGTGAAGGAGGAATATTTATTTTTCATGACCCAGTTGAACGTTGAACTAAAAAAACATAATACAACTAGTCAAAAATTTGAAAAATTCCTTCGCATTTCATTGAGCTCTATTATCATTCAAACATAGTACAATAAAAATTACATAAATTACATAATAATAAGATATGTGCGACAGTTTGAAAATATTTTTGCTCACCAACGGTTCCTATAACAGAATTGTTTATACACTAATACATCATTTTAAATAATTAACATTACTTTTAAAATGTAAGTCTATTAATTATTTATATTACTGACACATAATTATAAAGCATTTGAAAGAATCGGAATGTCCATTTTATCAGATGGAGAGTTTTGTGATGAAAGAAATAAAAGTCCTAAGAAAAATATATTGACTGAAGAAATATGAATATAATTAATATAAAAATAACACCAAGTATAAATAGATACAATATTACAAAAAATCTAAGAGAAAATAAAAATATTCGGTTTTTGAACATAAATAATACAAATATAATAACAGAGATAAAACAATGTTATAATTAACGCTGTTAAACACGTTTATAATTATATTATTATAATTATTACGTATATAATTGGCCTGATAAGATTAACGAAATAGTTATTTAACAAAATGCAAAAAATCCAAAACACAAAATAGGTCATTTATAAAAAAGGAAATAGAATATAGGACAGAGTATTTGTTATTATTAACAATTACAAATTTCAAAGTAAGTATTACAATATTATGTTGTTAATATTTTAGTATGATGCATACCAGAAGACACAGAGATTAGTTCTGAAAACCTCAGCAAATCTTCCATTACCTGTAACAAAGAGAAATGAAATATATAAAATTTAATTCTATTAAGTACATAGAGTAAAATATGTTATAAGGTACATAAAGTAGACATGTCTTTCTATTGTGAAAAATCTGGTGTGAAACACTCCCACGAATTTCTTTTGTAAATGTAAATAATGGAACATATAACTTAGTTATGATTAATCATGAGTAAAGAATGTAATATTAAAACGATAACCCAATTTTATCATGAGCGAATGACGCTAAATGAAAATCAATCTCTGTAGTATTTTAAAATAGGAAAATCACTAACTGTCGCGTAACCAATACCTGTAGAAAAAAAATATTTCATTTAAAAGTTGCAGGGTTTTTTTAATTATCTGCAACTTTGTTTATGTATAATTTTAATATTAAAATATGCATATTAAGGTCGCAATCTCAAAAAAAACAGTTTTTACCGAGAGAGCACACAGGCCCCCCACAAATTTCAGCAGATATGCCACTTGCCCTATTTTGTAGAGCACAGAAATGTAGTATAGAAGGCAATTTAAAAAAAAAATCGTAGGGGTTTTTAGAAACTTACAAAAATGTGAAAAATTGCGTGAAAAAACTAGGTACTACTTCTACTATTTTTCCTTTAAACCTTTCTACTTCCGATTATAATTTACTTTACTTCTACTTCCGATTATAATTTAAAATGTTTTTGTCGAGTCCATTCATGGTACATAACTTAAAGTTCGTAAGATACGCCGTTCTTGAGATATTTTATTCCCACACATAGACAGACAAGCAATCGCAAAATAGCTCGCATTCGTGTGATTTCAATTTCAGTAAGGCCTACTATTGACTATTTAAACTACGTAACACATGATCGACGCTCGACCAGTAACAGTCTCGATACTCAAGCAAGGCGGTTAGAGAAAATGCGAGGCGGGTATGTATCAAATGGTTCAGTTTGGAGGGGGGTTATTCTTACGGAATAGAAGGAATAGGTTTACAGGAAAAACTGTACTTTGTACCCCACCAATGTTAAATTTGCAATATTTAGGTACATTTTTCATACGATTGGTAAAAGGCAGGGAAATGAAACTTTAAACTCTTATAGTTTTTGGGTTTCCCTAGCTACTGATATATTTTAAATTTAATCTGTTAAACTATAAAGATAAAACCAGAATAAAGAGTAACATAAAGTTTTTGCATATTAAAAATTTTTGCATAATCTGAGGAAGTCATAAAAATGCCGGTTTATGTGCATGATCAAGTTCAATCAATAACTGGTAAAATTTTCAGCCAGGTAGGTTTAATAATTTCCGAGAAATATGTACCTAAATGTTAAACATCTAAATTTAGGGAATATGCAACAAAAAAAGTACAAATCAAAAACAAAATGTAGCTTCACAACCAATTTCTCATCAACAGTTGATTAGAAAGCTGAACCAACAGCTGACAATATTAAATCAGTAATACAGATATTTTAAAAAAATCAAAATTCCCTTTACCCTAAAACGATCAGCATAAAATTATGAAAAATACGTATTCGTTCTTGTTGACATGATGATTTTTCTGGGTAAACCTGCTAAAAACTTAATTTTCTTCATTAAAATAATTAAATAATTCTTTTTTGTCTTAATTTAATGTTTTTGCGTTAGATCTAGGTCTGAACTATTGAAAAACATAAAAAACCGAAAATTGAAATTTTCTGTTAAAATGATCATTCAGTCTCACCTTTTAAAACACCATATAAAACGGCACCGTATTTAAATGTTTAAAATACTCGTAAAAAAATAAACAAAACTTTCTCAGTCACGGAAGTATTTTTATTACCTGCAAAAGTTAACAAGACATAAATTAACGGTGTAATTATAACAACAGAAAATTTTCAAGTTATATTTTTCTTATTTGTCACGAATTGCACTACAAGAAAATAATTTTCATTGTCGTAGCCGTATTGTTATTAATAGAAGCACCTTACTGTGTAATAAAGCTTCAATTTAGATAAATCATACGTGCGTTTTGGAGCTACACAATTAATCGATACTAGTAATGTCTATAGAGTTTAAGTTAGTCTGGCTCAATCAGAAACTAATTAGTTTACCAACTGACAGACGAGTAATTATGCTTTATTAAGTACAGTACCATGTTTATTCTCAGCGAAACCACATGCACCCTAATAATACGTATATATCCATTGAATATTTTGTACACCTGTTCGTTGCTTTGTTTTCTTAGTTTTACTGTTTTATTCTTATTTACCCGTAAACAACATTACTAGACTAATAGGATTACGAAATTAACTTATATACAAAACTAAACTTTGAATACGTTTTTTTCATTAATGATTAATTTACAACTGTAAAAATATTACATCGAGAAAATGCTAAAATTTGGTTGAAATGATATGACAGGCATGAAATGAGGAGAGTCAACATTGGTGCCTCCCAAAGAAATGTAAATAAAAATGTTCTGAATTTTTAATAATTTATTATATTACCAAGTCTCTACTCAATTGTATTTTTAGGACTTTTGTGAAATTTTCGGTTAGACGTAAGATGAAATTGAACGTAAAATTCGGTTCTCGTGTACTTGTGACTTGTGAAAGTGCCTTGTGTAGGGCCTGAAGGTTTTCGAATGAATTTTGAAGAAAATTTATTTTTGCAGATCTGTATGTAAGTTTTTTACTAACGTAATAGGGTGCTTGTACTACAAGGCGTGTAATGTTCATTACTGGAATGGCTGAATTTGTTGTAAAAATCAGAATATTAAGTTGAACCGTAAATTTGGGAGCCTTGAATCTATATAGGTTTCAAAAGAGAATAATATATGCACAATATTTGTGTCACTAAAAGTTCGATCATTTATTAAGTAAGAAATATAAAAAAAGCTTGAGAAAGAAGTAAAAAAAATACAGTGAAAATTAGGAGATATCGGTGAGTGAAAAATAATTTAACGTGATCTTTAGATGAGTAGCAAGGAAACTTCGAGAACTGAACAACAAAATGTAGCATAACCTTTACTCAATTACAATTAAAAATTGATAAATTTGGCCAACACCAAGGCTCAGAAACCTGTACGTTTTAGAGGGATTGCTATAGTTTTATAAAATTAGCTGAAATATTGTGTTGGTTTAAACATTTATTTCGTCTGTATTTTCCAATGAAATTTGTGTTATACTCTTCTTAATTAGTGCAACATAATGTAATATGTAAGAAAAGTTATTACTTTTTAATTGCATTTTAGACATCTAAAATAAAAAGAACTTTTCTTACCAGGCTGATTACTTTGAACTGCAAAGCGAAAGGTTTTCAGTTATATTCTGGAACTGTCTGCAAATTTTACCACTTATTTTATTACAAAAGGTAAACGCTAATAATTGGTGATCTGCTTTTTGAAGTCATTCATACAATTTCTTAAACGTAATATTTGTCATAATTGGTTATTGTATTTTATAATACAAAAAAATCTAGTGTGAAACACTCAAACAACTTTCTCTTGCCAATGCAAATAATTAATAATAAACCTAACATTATTAATAAAATATTAGAAATAAACAAAACACTAACCTCAAAAACATAACCTTATTTTAATCATGAGTGAATGACGCAAAATGAAAATCGTACTCAGTTTGGCTTAAAAAAACGGAAAATCACTCTTTCACACTAAACTAGGCTCTGTAGAGAAAAATGCATTAAATAAAAGTTGTAGATATTTTAATTTTCTATAAATTTAATTCTATACACTTTTGTCGTAAAATGCGTACTAAAGCCGAAACCTTAAAAGATTTTTCACACGTTTCCGTGAGAAAAAAACAGAAAATCGCTAATTACCGCTAAACTAAGCGTTATACAAAAAAATGTTTGAAATAAAGATTGTAGAATTTTAAATTCTCTACATTTTTTATGATGTAAATTTTTGCGCTATAATGCATATTAAAGCCGTAATCTTAAAAAAAACACTTTTTTTACGTAAAAACACCCTCACCAAGAATTTCAGCGAACATGACGCCTACCCTATCTTGTAGAGAATAAAAAAATTGAGTAAATGAGGCGATTTAAAAAAAAATCGTAGGACCAGTTTTTGAGAAAATCACAAAAATGTGAAAAATTATACGAATAAACTACTACTTCCGAATGACCGATTTTGATGAAAATGTTCGTGTCGGGTCCGGTAGTGGTATGTAACTTAAGTTTCTAGTTTTAAGTTCGTACGATGTTCCGTTCTTGAGATATTTTGTATACACACACACACACACACACACACACACACACACAGACACACACACACACACAGACACACACACACAGACCAATCGCTAAAAACATGTTTTTTGGGTTCAGGGGTTCTGAAAACGTACAGATCCGGTGAAAACTCGATTTCGAAAAATCGACATGAAAACAATACTTTCCCTCCTATATATTCATATAGGCAAGAGAAAGTAAAAACGAGCAAAACTCATCTAATTCTTTTGTTTTATACAATCTGCATATAATTAAATGTTTTACGTATGTTTTAATTGTATGTAGTACAGTAATTTAAATTTCAAATATTTTTAGTTTCAGGTGTTGTATTTTATTCAAAAAATGTTCTTTGATAACTGCTTTACTGTTTAATTAGTTATTTGAGTATAACAGCAATATGAAGGATGTACTTGAAACTTCGTAGTCCGTTCCAAGATAGGCCTACTGGAAATCAAAGCATTAGCACAGATTGATAGTCACTTAGAAGGGACGATGTAGGCCTAGTGAAATTGCTTTGAGTTTGCTCGTCTTTAAGTCATAGCACATACACCTTAAGGCATAAATTATCAACCGTTAAATTATTACGCCAGGTTGATTAGATGTTAAAATCCTTTGATATCCCCGTTAATTGTCAATTTCTATTTTACATTATGAAACACAAATTTACAAGAAAAAGAACGTATGTTGAACTCAGTTATTTGAATTTAAATACATATTGAATATTCCAACATTTCATTTAACAATTAGGAGAGATGCTGTACTTCTACTTACTGGATTCCTATTTGGTTGTCTGTATGCCTTACACTCTAGGTATAAAGTATTAAATTTCATAGAAACTAAATCGAAATCATACATACGCTTGTATCTACAAATTTTAAATATACGTCTGTGTCCGAAATCTGCAATATTTTTAATTTATTTTAATTTAACTTTAAATATACGACCCATTCTAATTAATTCGCACAGTAATAAGCTTCTTATTTATTTCTAACAACCATTTCAGAATTAAATTAACCTTAAAGTTCATTCTCGCGATATTTTGTGTCAGTGTTGTTCATTAAATAAGCTATGTACGGAAAAAAACTATTACCATTACTGTATTTTTCTTACTCCTAATTTGTGTACGTTGCAATCTGTTCAATTCAGATCAACAAGCTACTCCAAAAGCCAATGACATGAGGATGATGTGTATGACTTGTGAATGAGGTGTAGTCTTGTAAACACCCAGGCCGACCATTTCTGAGATTGTATGGTTTATTGAACCCTAACCATCAAAGTACACCAGTAACCACTGTCTATTATTCAAATCCGTATAAAAGTAACTACCTTAACTAGGATTTCAGCCACGAACCTTCGTCTCCGTAAATTAGCTGTTGAAGAGCTGACTCGCGGTGACGACTTTACCTGTAGACCAACTAGGTCGGTTCGTCACTATAATGACCATTAAAACAAACTGAACTTCGCAACGTCACCACAAGAATAGCAAAACCATCGTAACTTTATTAATTAACTTGTTATGTACTTTGCAAAACTCTTTACATGTTTCCCCAATTTTATTTTTGGGAAAATTCCGGTAGTTTCCTCTTTATAACTTTGTAATTTCTTTTAAAAATCCGTTCGATGTAACTCTGAATTTAAAGACAACTAGAATTTTCATTTAAAATACATTGGAACATAATTTTCGTTTGAAATGATAATTTGGCAACTTTGATACCTATCAAATTTGATACTATCAAATTTTTATAGTTGGGTATTTTAAAAGAGTCGTTAAACAGGTTACTTTTTATGCGTAATTCGTTGTATTTAATACATAATTGATTTCCGAAAATATTAATGTATGTCTTTTAACCAACAAGAAAACAAGCTTTAATTTGATGTATCGTAATTGTTTGTACATACAACGGTTCAAAAGATATTGCTCTTTAAAGACAGGTGTTTTTCTTTCGTGAATCGGACTATAGATTCCTGTAAATATCATGACATACAGAAGAGGTATCTCTGTTAAAGTAAGTGTAATTTTAAACATTATAAAGAGCTGAAGATGGATTAACCCACAAAAGCGCTACTCAATACGTAAGTGTTTTAGCTTTTTCATTGACAAATCCAGTGGTTTTTTTTAAATTTTATTTACAATAAAATAAACAAAAATCATAAAACGGTGGAAATTTATACTATAATGTTTAATAAATGAATAATTATTGTATATAATTTGTTATTGAAAAACAAATTATTTAGAAACATGAGAAAAATATGAAAAATTTGCTATCAGTTTAAATTCAGACATCCGTATTTAATTACACTCATGAAAACATTTTTTTTTTAATTAAAAGTGAAATAAAAGGGACAAAAACACAAGGAAGTGTAGTTATAAAGTTCTTTCAATTAAAAATAAAACGGTAACAGTCGCCCTGCACACAGTTATAAGCCATTTATTTTTCTAATTAGGAAAACATTAGTTGGAGATCGCACAGTACAGTGTATCAAGTTAGAATCCAACAGGTAGTCATTGCAATAACAAGGCGAGTACAGAACAACGTTTTAAAACTGGAAACCCAAACATTCCACTCCGCAGTCAAGATTTAATCAAAACGTTGGCCTAGTTATAATTTAACAGAATGCTCCAAATTAGTAGAAATTTAGCGTTTGTAATATTCGGGTATTCCAATGAGACGACCAAACAGAAAGAGAAAAAACAATGAAGAGAAAGAAAGAAAGTATGTCAGAGGAATCAAATGAAAAGAAAAGAATATTAAGTAAGAAGACCAACAAGGATGGAAGAAAAAGAATGTAATACGAGATGCAAACGATGAGACTTCCTTTTTTTTCAAAGGACTTGTTCTGTATTTCTTTTATTAATTTGAATTTCGATCTTGGATATTTCGACTTCTTTATTACTGACTACAAAAAAGAAGTATTAAATAAATTTTACCCAAATATAAAAATATATTTTATCTTGCATCTTTTAATATATTATAAATATATTTTATCTTATTTTGGAGTCCACCTGGAGAGGCGTCCAACGTGGATAACTCTCATATGGAGCCAAAGCTAAATCTCAAATACCAGCAGCTATACTGGATACTTAACATAACACCCAAGTTATCGAAATATAGAAGTTTTACACCAATTACCAACTGACTTGGAAATTTACAGAATCAAATACAGTGAAATTCAGTTTTAACGAGATTCAAGAGACCAGCATTTGTTCGTTACATCCGAATTAGACTATCCTCCGCAATATATAATTATGTAAAAATAGTACTCTCTTATCCTAAGTGCCCAGCCAATAACCGAAATAACGAATATTAGTCAAAATATTTAATTTAAGTAAAAATCACGAATAAAAATCTTTTACACCACTTCCGTGGACGAACTGGTAGCGAAGTTTAGTCGTCAGTTGTCTCGGCATAAAAGGTTCACGGGTTCGATTCCCGGTAGATCTGGGCTGAGGCTATCAGGATAATACTGTAATTTACCGAGAACTCTCCAATATACCAATGTAGAGAAAACCACAAAGTAGTCGCTAATGGCTGCAGATGTCAAAGTGACTAAAAAATATATATTTTAATTATGCACGGTATTTATCAAAAATCCATGATGAGGTGTTCCCGAAATTAAAACAAAACTTCTCATGTGACGGTAAGCTACTTTATTTAAATAAAGACTGCAGAAGTAACTTAATGTACCGCCACGTAACATTATGAAAAAAGAAACAAAAGAAAATTTTATGCGATTTGAATAAATTGTCTATAGTCGTTTCTTTGTTATTTGTAATCCTAAAATCGTCAAAATAATTTTCAAGGAAAGTGGAATTGTTCGTTAAAACCGGATTCCATATTTTATTATTACCTATACAAAACTTTACAATGTCCTAATAAGATATAAAACCAACCAAATTTCTAATTTCATACGTTATTGCCGGATTTTCGCTACAACCGAATTCGTTATAACCGAATTTTACTATATAAATGAATAATTGTTTTAATAAATCTTAATTGCCAAGTAAACTAAAATAAATTTTTACATAGAAGACATCAATTTATGGGAAGGAAGTGGAAAGTTATGCTAATCTGTAGAAAAAAAAGGAATGGTTCTGAAATTACACCTTGCAGAACCAAGACAACCGGACATCATTGGTCAAAAAGCAGACTACTCATCTATTTTAAGCTGCTGTTGACAAGATTAAGTTGCCATTTGGATCGCCACCATCAGATAACAGTTATTCACCGGAAAAATATATAAAATTTATTTTGATATTGTAGTAGGCCATGAAAGACGATCGTCAGGATTCGGATAGACACAATAATCGTTAATGTAGACGTCGTGACTGTGTTGACGGGCTTAAAATTAGATACCAATACCCTCCAGTACACGTTCAAATCCATTTACTAATAAATTTAAGTGATAATTTTTAATTATTAATTCAAGCATAAACAATTTGTATTAAATAACCTGATTTCCGAAACGGATGTTTGACATGCAAGGAAGGAGATTAATGTATAATTCAAAGAAAATAGGGAAGTCAGTTTTGTCAAACTGAAAAGATTAATGTTGTTACTAATATTCTCCCGATTTTCTCGTACAATTCAGACGGTTCGCTTTTAGGTAAGTGCTTATCTTATTTTTGCAGAAGCTGCTACTGTGGATTTTTTAGATTATTCATCTCTTTAAAAACGTACAACCTTGCATATGTTTTTCTTTTACTCATGTATTTATTGACTATGTTACTTACGACAATACATTTAAAAAGTAAATTTGAGTAAATATACTTTAGATTTGGGAGCTACGTAAATCTTTTCAAATGCTTTAAATTTAATTTCTAATTTAATTCTACCAAATAAACACTGAAAATAACTTCATCTGAATTGCTCTCTGTTGATCAGTTTGCTTGCTACGATATCGTTCACAACCCGCTGAAACAAATTCAATGAATTTCGGTTCCGAAATTGATCACATTAAATACGACCGGGTTGCTTAAAATAAAAAGCTAACGAAAACGTAGGAGTAACTCTGTTATTAGTCATTGTACAAAAATGCCACATAACTAACGCCACTTAAACACTAATAAATTAGAAACATTTTTAAGGTTTGAAATTTAATATTTTTAATTTTCACGCAAAATAATGGTAATATTTTCAATTTTATATTTCGTAAAACCGTCATAAAGTTCTATACACAATACTATTCTGTGCCAGCGTCATTTATACCGGGCACGGTGTTAGCAAACCTATATTCTTCACGTATCAACCCAACCGCCCCTACACCATACACGGACCTAAGGTTGAAGGTCTTGACATAACAGCCGCTGTTTTGCCTTTGTTAGTAAACTACCGTGGAATAGTTGTTTTAACAGAATTTAAAAATTCATTTTTTTTCTTCTTCAGGAACCTCTGAAAACGTTGGCTACCATCAAAGTCACAAGTTTCGTCGATTATCTGACCAAAAAAGTAACTAAACTCACATAAATAAATTAAATTGATTAAATAAACGTGAATTAGCTTAAAAATAATTTCGTTAAAATCTTATTACCGATAGGCGTTCTTTTCTAAGTCCTTAAGAAAGATCATGTTTTACGTTAACATTATATTCACTATTCACTGGTAATTTTTTAAGTTGTAAACAAAAATTTACAAAAATAAAAAATATTGTATTACCTAATCCTAGGTTGGTTCAGCATCTGGGTTTAATAATAATAAACAAACTTTTACAAAATTATTTAATGGAAAAATTAATAATTACATTTAATTATCAAAATAAGATTTCTAACAAATATAATATTAGATTACTTCAATTAAATTAATTACAAAATTTAAGCTTAAATTAAACTAGACTAACAATAGAAAATGTCCTTAAAAATTAAAATGATTATTGATTTATCTGTACGTAATCACTTGTTATTTCCCGAAAGCACACGTACTGTTAACGTAGTTTAGAACCAATCTCGTATCGACAATATTTCTAAAGAGCTCAACAACCACTTTCCATTCACAATTTAAGTATTGACTACAAAGACGCTACTATTTTTATACCTGCAGTCTGATAGTTTACCAAACAATCAAGATTCTGCAACAAGTTATCCGCTAGTCTGGAATAGCGTATAAGGAATCAAAATAATAAAAACCAATTTTTTATTAATTTTGATTTTCAAGAACTCCACATAATATGCGGAGTTAACCACACCTAAAACTTATATATTAAAAACTTAAAATAACCACACCTCTCAAAAGTTATATATTATATAAGTGTTAAGAGGTGTGGTTATTTTTATCTGGCGGTTGAGTTCATTCGTTCATGTCCATTAATGCGTTGATTTTCTTATCCTTAATTGAGCGACTCATTCTTTTATATATTTTGTTGTTCATAACTCATTTATGTTGCTTTCTAGATTATTTTATCTTTTGTATTAGTTTACGTTCTTTTTATTATTCTTTAGATTTTTGTAGTATCGGTTTTTGTGTTTATTTTGTTAAATAATCCATGTTCACATATATAATTAGGAGCCTTTTAACAAGTTGATTTGTTTATGGACAACATGAAGTAAATTTAACGCGATTAGAGTGTTTCAGTTTTTGAAACCAGTTTTTTTTACTGAATGCGGCGTGAATGTAGCAGGACTTTATTCACAAACACCAGATAATGTACAATTCCTTTGTTTTGTAAATAAAGAATTAATTAATTGACATTTTATTGTAAGTAGCCATATATATTTTTTAGAAAGTTCAGTTTAAATCTTAAATGTTCAACAAAATATTTTAATAAACTTATTCTGCTATTAAGTGAAATAATTTATGTGCAATTTATTAATAATTATCGTAATAATATCGTTATTAATTGAATTGTTAATAAATACTTGTTTTAAGTTTTTTTATTAATGTTTTGTAATTTAATAATTACATGAACTAAAATGAATCCAGAGTAAATGGAACAGTACAAATTTTAATGTTGATATCATCCAAATAACTACCTGATAAGCGTCTAAACTAAAGAAATCTAATATTTTTAATCAAAAATTTGGCTATTACAGGCAGGTAGAGTGTTAAATTATTTGCTCTCGATCAGCTAGTTCCAGGGCTACGAAATTTAGTTCTGTTTCATATTACATGGTCAGCCAATTATATGACTGAAGAATTTATGAACAGAAGAGGTAGAGGTGTAAAAGACTAGAGTTATCTCCGCTGAAAGTAATGAATTTCATCATTATACAGCCAGATCCTGTGAAGAATGAAGTGAAGATGTCATTTGCGGGTGGAAAGTAGAAGCTTTTTAAAGGACCAAACATGCTGATAAACTTATTTTTCCACTCATTAACGAAGGCATGGTAAACCACCTCAATCCTCGTTTTACCCAGTAAAGCCTCTAGAGGTTCAAACCAGCCTTTAGGCTGTTGACCTAACCAACAGTCAAAAGTTACACTAATGGATGATCTGCTTTACAAGACATTCATGTCAATTGTTCACCATCATTTATTATTGTCATTATATATTATTATTATTGTTATTCAAAAAAGTAAACTTTATATGTATACTGACGATGCAGTTCTGTTATATTCGCATAGTGATAGTGAAATAAGTTATAGAACACTACAAAATGAATTTAATTGGTTGGTAAAATGGGATTATAAGCATGACTTGATTATGGTGGTAAGACTAAGGTCATGTATTTTAAAACACCTCATATGCTTCATATAAACATTAATGATATAATTTTTCATGAGTACTCATGCTCACCACTAACAGCATCTTGTATTTTGTGATAAACTGAAGAAAGTTACAGAATTTAATTACTTAGGAGTAAATTTTGATAATAATTTGAAACTTTGTTAGCTCATTAGTAAAGTCTTTAACAAAGCTACAAGAATTCTGAGTTGTATGTATGTGCTAAAATCATATGTTAGTAAGAGGGTTTTAAAAATTGTTTATAAATCATTATTAGAATCAATACTAAGTGTACTAAGTGTACTCCGTACTAAGGTACGGAGTTCAAGTGTGGAGGAACCAGCTGTTCACACTTGAACAAACTTACAAACATGCAAAATAAGGTACTGAAATTAATCGCAAAGGATAGAGATTATGACCAGCTTAATTTGATGAAAAGTTGTGATACATTAACTCCGAAAATTTTTTATAAATTCTTTCACATAATAAATAACTTCAATGAAAATAAATATAACATTTTAATAGAACACCAATATGGAGTAAGAAGATGTAATTACAGTATGTTGTGCCTCGTAGTTTTAATAATTCCGGTGAAAGAGCTTCAAATTGTTTGATACCGCAGTTGTACAATTCTCTGCCTAGGGAAATAGTCAATTGTAGGAAATTTACTGATTTTAAAGGGAAGGTAAAAGTTTGGTTACAAAATGAAAATTAAGATAAGGATATCAATAGCCTTAAGAAGTTGTTATGGATATTCTCCACAGTGCCTTGCCTATGCGACGTGACTATAGGTAATGCAGTAACAGTATCACTAACGAGAATGTAAATCTAGGTAAATTATTTTAAGAGTTACAGCAATCTAATTTTTGTTTATTTTTTATTGTACGTATATATGTATGGGCACCTGATGTTAAGTCAGACTGTTGACTTATTGGGACCCAAAAATAACTGATGATAATAAAGATATTTCATTTCATTTCATTTTATTATTATTATTATTATTATTATTAATACATAAAATAAGTACATTATTATAAAGAAAATAAATATTTATATACGAATTTTATATGGTTTTTTACATTTTGTAGTTCAAGTTTATAAAATAAAACTATTTTAAATAAATTACAGCATATTTCTTTTCCAGTATATATAATATGAACGGCTCTAATTCAATAATATTCAAAAAAGAAACAAAACATAAAAATAAATAATATAAATATTCTTCGTAGATAACTGAAAAATTAAAATAATAAACTACTAAACAAATTCTTAAAAAAATATCCTAGTAATTCTTCAGTTCTCTTTGAAATGTTTATTCAAATATTCTTCGTTTTTATACAAAAAAATATATAATTCTAATAACAATGCTTTAAAATTTACATTATTAAAAAAAATCTGCAATGAAAACTTTTACACAAGTATAATTTTTACTAGATAAAACTCTTTCTTTATATTTTATGTAAGAGAATAATTTAAATATAAGGAATTTAGAATAAACAAAATATTAAGTTTGCCAGAACAAATTCTGTAATAATACAGTCGCTACGGGATATGCGATAAAGTATATACATGTCCGATGTTCTTACATTCGAGATAAAATCAAATTCATTCTTAGTTCTGGCTTAAGGAAAATATTTACGTTTAGCAGACAAGATAGAAGGAAGCCAACGAGCAAACCAAGTTCACCACCCTTCTTGTAGCTTTGACTGCTGCATATTCATGTACCCGCACTGCGTCCTGTGCCGAATTTATCACTGTCGGATATAAAATTACTGAATTAAATTGTTATAACTATTATTCATAGATTTATAATCTAATAAAATGGGCCATTCAAAGGCTCCCTCTTCATTATCACCGTAAAGGGACCACCACAAACACTTGCAAATAACGATAATAGCCATTAAATATTACTCTATAATTACATAAATAAAGCTTTTTCCCTTTTCATGCAAAAACAGTTGCTGTTATTACAAAATCCACGCATTTGCAACGTATCAAATAGTTAGGCGTTATTAGGCTCATAAATTACAGAAAATTAAACCTTTTGCAATAGTAATTACATTATCGTTATATAAATATTTCGCAAAATTCAATATGCTTCGCTCGCTCTACAATTTAATCTTTTATATTGAGTTCCTTTATTTAATAACATTATCAAAAGCAAACTATCTGGTGTGAAACTCTCACAAGATTTTCTCTTGCAAATGTAATAAAGAAAACCATAACGTAATCTTAATCATAAATGAATGACTTTAAATTAAAATCAACCCTATGTTTAACTTCAATTTGATGAAAAAAATACGACAAGTCACTATTTGACGCTAAACTATGATAAACTATAAACAATAAGCAACCCTAATGTGATGAGGATGACATGTATGACTTGTAAAGGATATGTAGCTTTGTACAAACTCAGACCGGCCATTCCTAAGAGAGCATGATTAACTGAACTTAACTGGTTTGGGTTCACCAAACCAACAAAGTACACCGGTAACCACTGTCTAGTATTCAAATCCGATAAAAGTAACTACCTATAGAATAACTGCTTCCCAATGTTATCTTCAATATTGTTTATTAAAAGAATGACTGTTTCCTATAGCGAAAACTGAAGCCCCTTCTTGAATAGTAAAGTTAATAATATTGACTATACTGTGACACTTATATCTAAGGTACGTTTCGGGATCTAGGTAAATTAAATAATTAATAAATTATCGTTTGAAATCACAAACTAATATTTATTAAGCACTATAAATTACAATTAAATTACTTATAATAAATAACCAACTAAAAAAAAGCATATGGTGGAGGGACAGTGGCGGTTAATCCCAAACAAATAAATCTACAAGCTAATCACCTCACTAACAAACAACTTCAGAAGGAAAAGAATATCATTCCTAGGACAACTACTCAGAACAGAAAGCTCCAGACTTGTGAACCGGCTGATTAACCATTTTTGGGATAAGGTGTCGAGACCCAAAAAGCTGAAAAATGTACAGCAAGATATGAAGGAACTTAAAATCACTAAACAGGACCTACTAACGAAATCAACAGAGTACAACCAACTGGTCAAGGCTAACATGATAACATTTGCACCAAAACCAAAGAGAGTATACAACAGGGTGTTTACCGATGAAGACCGGAGACAAAGATCGGAGCGTCTTAAGAAAGTGTGGGCCAAACGAAGGGAAGGTGGTCTCAAGAGAGCGTGCTTCTCAAAGAAACCGAACCCTGGAACAAACCTGAATTTGAACTAAAGTGATCCTATGGGGTCTCAAAAAAAAGTAAAAAAAAATAACCAACTAATTACAAAAATTGAAAACGTAAACTTAAGCAGTTACAAGATTCTTTTTCACTTACTTAGACTAAGTTCTACTTACGAAACTAAGAACTATTATACGTGTTTACAATATACGCTGGATCACTTCGCAGGCGTACTAGTACACAGTATAACTCACTTACTCGCTGACAGATTAAAACTCATTGATCACAGATTAAAGACTAAAACTAAACTCCGAAACGGCTTACTCCTTACATCGATGAAGCCATGCAAGTCACGAAAAGAACAGAGATTTTTTATACAATAATAAAATAAAAGTTTTTACAAAACGTAAACAACTCATTATAAAATTGAATAGAATGGTTACAAAAAGGACCAATTATCTAAATAGATACCCGACTCCTTCAGATAGCCGTACAACATAGGCTGAACTATATCTATACATAACCATTTTTGCGTTATATTTCTATTTTTTTTTTAATAAATCTATTTATTACTAACTAATTTACTATTATTTTTATTACTATTTATTTACTACTAACTCTTATTATTTACGTTAATACCTTTTAAATCTTAGTCCTTTTCGAGAATTCTTGAACACTTTCCTTTGAGATATTGTCACAATACATTAGTCTATACAATAGTATACTATAATGGGTTCGAATCCGATTCAGACTCGGCATATTTTCATACGTTACAAAAAAATCGTTTCATTCTTCATCGTCTGCATTAGCAGTACTTGCAGAAGAGTCAGACGTTAAACCAAAAGAAATAAACAAAATAATAAATATACAATAGTATTCACAAATTTTGTTAAATTTCTTCAGGGAATTTTTGCGGCAGGAATAATATTAAAAAATTATTCTAGACTGTTTACCTAACACTAAAACGGAAAAAGGAACTAAAATAGAATAGGTTAAAAATTCGGGGAAGGTTAAATCTAAAAATATACCGATATTATATTGATGTAATCAATTTTCAGTAACAGAATATAAAAAAGGTTAAAGTAATAATTACAAATGGTAAATCATGGAAAACCTATTTAAAAAGTAATATTATTTTTTGAAAATCAGATCAGTTTTATAAACCAGTCGAAGATCTTGAAGACAGAATCCCATAAAAAAGTGACTTAACAGAGGTTGGCAACCGACATCAAAAGATTCAATACAGCTCAAAAGAAAACATGAACGTAATAAAAAAAGAAAAATACATAAGAACAGTCTCAATAAAAAGAAGCTAAGAAGAAAAATATAGGGGTCGGTAGTTTCTTTCTTATTGCTACCCTACTGATATTTGTAATTCTGTACCGTTTAAAAAGAAAAATATTAATATAAATCTTAATACAATATTTGTAATCGACCTCTTCCAAATCAAACCATAATTAATCCTACATTTAAAAATTAATTTAGAAGAAATAAAAAAATATTACGAAGAAATAAAAATTCCAAACTACACAAAGTTTTTTTATTACCAAATTTCCGACATTACAATCTGTTCTCTACAATATGAGAACAATAAGTAATTTTGCTAACAAACAGAACTCACATTATTATAACCAGAAGTCCACTGAATCTGATCCAACTGATAAAATTGTGAATAATCTACCATTTACCTAAACTTTAAATTACACAGTTTTTATCCCTTTATGCGTGTGCGTTGTTCAATTCTCTGTA
The DNA here is from genome assembly GCA_035578175.1 of Catonia carolina. Taxonomy (NCBI): domain Eukaryota; kingdom Metazoa; phylum Arthropoda; class Insecta; order Hemiptera; family Achilidae; genus Catonia; species Catonia carolina. The sequence continues at coordinate 77,527,012 of JAQMRL010000003.1, forward strand.
TCTGTTTAATTCAGAACAATAAGCAACCAAATGACCTAATGAGATGATGATGATGTATATGAAGTGTAAATGAGGTGTAGTCTTGTACAGACCCAGGCTGACCATTCCTGAGATTTATAGTTAATTGGACCCAACCATCAAAGTACACTGGTAACCACTGTCTAGTACTCAAATCCGTATAAAAATAACTGATTTTAATAGGATTTGAACCAGGACCTTCGTTTCCGAAAATCAGCTGTTAAACAGCTGACTCACGGTGACGACTTTACCTCTTGAACAGCCTAGTGGGTAAATTACATTAAATAAAAACAATAAAGGACGAAATCTAAAATCTATACGGTAATATAATACATAAATCTTTTAAGTGTTTGATAATATTGGAGTGTTGATTATTTAGCAAACTAAGAGCAAGATAATTAAACAACGGTTTAGCTGCTGACGGTAACGTTCGTTGAACAATGCAATGTCTTCTTTAACAGTGTTTTTGTCTTTAAATTTTATTACGGTACTGTACATTGAGCTGCACAATTTCCGTATATGATATTTAACGGGCGGTGGAGAATTTAACTTTAAGTAGAAGAGGCACCTAATGGTATATTCTCTGTTTAAAACTACGGGTGTTGTCCGTTATTCAGACCAAGAAGTATCTTCTTCATTTTCGTTTTAGACATCGAATAGTTGGAAAGTTTCTTGTGGTTAGGTCACGGATTTGGATGTCGTCTAGTCGTTCGCAAAATTTACTATTAAAGGATACGGTTCCTTTACTGTCGGAATTTTGAAATCGCCGTATAAGGTTTTATAGCTTACATAACAGACATAACATAACAGTTATGTTTTATGCCCATAACAGACAGGTGGAGAGTCAAATTATTTACTCTCAATCTGTTCATTGCTGGGCTAAAATAATTAGTTCTGTTTCTTATCACATGGTCAGCCAATTAAATAACTGAATCATTTAAGAACAGAAGAGGTAGAGGTGTACTGTGACACTAATCAGAGTTATCTCCTCTGAAAGTAATGGATTTCATTATACAGCCAGACCCTGTGGTGAATGAAGTGAAGGTGTCATTTGCAGAGTGGGAAATATGTGCTTTTCAGAGGGCCGGGCATGCTGATAAGCGTACTTTTCTATTCAGTGAGGAAGGCAATGGGAAACCACCTCACTCCTCGTTTTACTTAGTAAAACCTCTATAGGTTCAAACCAGCTTTTCGGCTGATGACCTAAACAACAACAGCTTACATAAATTGGAGCGCCAGCAGCAAGTCTTAAAAACTTTGAAAGGCCTGGATCGACTATCTGCCGATACTCCAAAGAGGTGGACACCATAAGTCCAGATTGGTGTTAAAAGGGTTTTGTTTATTAAAATCTTAGAAAGGTTCATTTTTTATCGAGAGTTAATTAAGCAGAAGAATAGCTTATTTAACCGTGTTAAGATGTATATCGTAATATAAGTATTTGTTACTTATGTAACAAGAATGTCCATGATTTGTATTATTACTTTTGACTAGAACCTTTCTAAAATGTAAACAATTAACTTGCTTGCTGTTTCCCACAATTGTTATCCATATTTTTAAATTCCACTTAACAAAAACTCATAAAAAAGTTTAACTATGCCAATACGGGCGCACGAATTGAAAATATTTGGATGTGCAAAAAAACATTAATATAATAGTCATTGAATTTAGAGTTTTCAATCGAAATTATTTCGATTAATCACCACTGCACGTACGTATGAAATTCAATTATACCAAATTATCTTAAAATTCCTTTTGTACATTATATCACAAAATAATAGGCTATATTATAAAAACTTCCATAAAACACTTGTAATGAGACAAATTTAACTGACATCTGGATTTGTTTATATTTGAGTCTATTGAAGTAAATATAAATAAATCCAGCTGATTAAAATAAAATATTTTAAAATTATTTAATTTTCATAAACAAAATATGGTTACTAAGCAACTAAGAAGAAGAAAATAAAAAATTGTAAATTAATTTAATGGGGCGTAAAACCTCAAGCCAACAACATGTTTTATTGAAACGTCCCATTCATTTATTCATTTATTCATAATTATTTAGAAAAATATATAAATAATATTACAATGATATAATAATACTACAATAATATAAATGATATGTGAACATGCATAAATAAACTAAAGATTTGTGAAATTTAATGGGAGTGAGAGGCTGAAAATCAACCAAGATGGAAGGTCCTCACATTTATTTCTGAGTTAAAAAAATTGTACTTATATAAGGAATATTTTACAATATGTATAAAATCAACAGTGAAAAGAACTCTAAAGTTTAAAAGTTTATGAAGAAAAAACAAATTGATTGAAAATAGAATGTAAGAAAAAAAACAAAAACTTATACGTATAAAAAACAAATTAACCTAGGCTATGAAAAACTTCGAAATTTAAATAAAACAATAACTATTTCATTAAAATTATCATACGTCTGTTTATTTCATAGCACACTTTATAACAGATTCGAACACAATTAATTTTTTTAATAATCATGTGTGTATATTTACATATTTTATTTCAATCTTGAATCATTTTAAAATTATTTTTTTCAAAGTAACAATTATTATTAATGATAACTATGTACTATATTTTTATTTTCAACATTAACCTTATTACTTTATTGTTCTTGTTTCTCTATAAAAAAAAATAATTGTAATTTTGCTGGATTGAAAAAAAAATAAAAAACTGATATGATATTAACCACATCAGTCCAATTGTTGAACGCATTCATAACTCAGAAAAAATTTGTAAAACGACTTCAAAGACGATGCGATGGAGCAGAGATCTACAGGACTAAATTGACAAAACAACAACCTCACTTTAAATTGTATGCTTAATTTATTTCAGATTCTAAATTGGGAAAAACTTAAAAACATTGTACTAAATTTTATTAATCCATAACTATATAGTACACTAATGATAATCGTTATCCTTTATTACAATATTCATGAAGGAATTTTAATATTTTAAAAATTTATCTTGCGATAATGCGAATTTTAATATTTAAATTTGTTTGATGAGAACAATAACGATAAAAATTAACGTCGTTAATTTTTTAATATAATAATTCTATTCTAGGAAAGTTTAATTAAAAATTGTTAAAGTTGAAAAAAGTTATTAGAAAGTTGCATTATATATAACAAACCCTCGTATTATGTAATAATACTTATGGTAGGGTAATTACTACTAGTTGTTATTTTTATTATAGTTAGATTCTAACTTGTAGACATTTTATAGTTAAAAAGTTTGTTGGGTCACTGAATACTAGTATTAACTATCTTCTTTGTTTCACATAGAAATGAAGCAATAAATGTTGAAATGATTCGTTTTTATTAGTTTTACTACAATAGTGCTGTGTTACCAAAACGTACGTAAAATTTTAGTTCACATCGTTTTGTTCGCCATTGAGTAAGCATAACTCCCCCCCCTGGATTTTTTATCTGTCATGTAAACTGATGTCACATTTAAAGCTTTTTCAAATTATTTTAAGTCTCATCAACGGCTTAGTCATTAGCGACAATCCTGGTCAAAGAACTAAGTGAATGAATAAAATATGTATTTTTTTAACCTTAGCCGGAAATCAAACCCGGGATATTCCGGTTTTCAGCGTAGCACGTTAACCACTGTGCTGAGATGGTGGTCAGTAAAACATTTTATTCGTTTTATTTTAATTTTTTTAAGTTTCATCAACAGTACGGTAATTAGCAACAAAAATTACTTATAATAATGAAATAATTTTTACGAAACAATCATAACAAAAACTAGTAAAAAATTACAAAAACGTTGGCAAACTGTAGTAGTAAGTAGAACAGCTGAAAGTAATTTATATACCGATTCATCAAAGTTATCTAAATGACATTTTATTACTTTGATTTCATATTTATTTTAAATAGACTTAAATATTATTTATGATATATATTTTTTAATTTCTAATATGTGTACGCTGTAATCTGTTCAATTTAGAACAATAGCCAACCTCATCCCCCAATTAGATGAGGATGATGTATGGTGTGTAAATGAGATGTAGTCTTGTACAGACTCAGGCTAACTATTCCTGAGAGAGGTTAACCACCAAAGTACACCGGTAGCCACTGTCTACTATTCAAAATCGTATAAAAGTAAACTACCTTGGCTAGGATTTGAACCAGGGACCTTCATCTCCGAAAATCAGCTGTTGAACAGCTGACTCGCGACGACTTTACCTCTAGACCAACCTGGTGGAATAAAACAAAAATTAATTGTTAATTTTTTTTTTTAAATATATATTTTTTCCTTTCAGGAGCAATACCATTGGGTATTGTCTTCGCCATGTGAACCCGTTCATGCTATTTACTTAGTCTAGTTTTTGTTTTAAACTGATTGTAAAATAATCTCAGATGTTAAAAAAAAGTTATATAAATATTAATGTTTCTTCCTTTATTAAATTTGTATTGTTATGGACTGTTGAATTATAAAGAAAACAAAAAACTAGACTTTAACTTCAAGTTAGAAATGCAAAGCATAACATTATGTTATGTGTGATAACAATATTACGGTTTAAGATCACACATATTATAAACATTTATTTTAAATGAACGAATTATTGTCTATTGTTTGAGACAAACAACTTAAACAACTTTACTATTTCACCGCTATTAATTTTGTTACCTTTTCTATTACTGTTATTCATCTTTTTCTAGTTAATGTTTACAAAAATTATAAGTAATTTTTTTCTTTTCGAAGCAATACCACTGAGTATTGTCTTCGTCATGTTAACACTTTCATGTGATTTACTTATAGTTTTTGTTTTTAAACTAATTGTAAATGTTCTCAGATGTTAGGGGGAAAAATTATACGTATATAAATACGAACGGATACAAACTTGAGATAAGTGTAATTATTCATTTACAATATTAATCAATAATTTATTTTCTTTAAGAATACTTTTCAGAAGTTTATATTGCTGCAAATCAACAAACATCAAAGGAGTGAGTTATTAAAAACCATACTGGAGTAAACAAACATTATTTGTAATAATAAAAATATATTCAACAAAATACACAAAGATTAAGCAAAACATGGAAAATTAAACAAAGATGTTTTTAATAAAATTTATTTACAAGTGTCTATAAGGAATAAAAAAGCGTCATGATCACCTACTTGCGTGAACGGTTTTTTAAGGACACGGCACTACCTTTTAATGAGAAAGTGTTTGGTTGGTTAAAAAAGTATCTAAGAAACGTGGTTCCGATGAGATGGTCTGAAAAACTTCATATTGTATCAATTACAGTACTACAGAGTGATTTTTTAGTCCTGTTACCCAATTGTTAATGTCTGGTAATATTTTTCTAAAAGAAATAAATTTTGTTTTGTGACACTAAGTTGGTAGCCCTACTCAACCAGTATGGATATGACAGTGTGAGTTGATTCTCCTTGAGCTGTGTAAAATTTTGTGCCATTTCCGGTCGTGCTACGAACAAAATGTCTTTTATCCTAAAACAATCTCTTGTTAAATCTGGAGGCTGAAGCTCTAGAACTAATTGTATGTGATACGGATACAATTTCAATTTTTTAGCAGCTTTCTGAGCACTCGAACATGACAAATCAACATGCGAGGAAAGTTTTTGTAAACTTTTCCATGGAGAATTGAGCAATCTTGTTTTCACATTCTCTTAACGTCATCTTTCAAAAGAGTTGGTCGACCACTACGTTTTCTGCTGCAAACAATACCTGCCTCCAAAAATCAGTTAGTTAGCCTAGAAATTGACTAGAATAGAGTGGAGGAACACCAAAAAATTTAATTTGAAATGATTCTTTTACACTCGCATACGATTTTGTAGCAAATATTGTTCAAGAATGAAAACCCGTTGTTCTAGGGTAAAAGACATTCTGTTCGTAACACAACTGGAAACAGCACAAAATTTTACGCAACTCAAGGAGAATCAACTCAAACTGTCTATCTATACCGGTTGAGTAGGGCTACCAACTTTGTGTCACAAAACAAAATATCCCTTTCTTAGAAAAAAATTACCAGACATTAACAATTGGGTAACAGGACTAAAAAATCACCCGGTAGTAAACTTATTGTTCTCTTATTGTACTCATAATGGCATATAAAATATTTTTAAGCTATGTATTCTCACTTTCCATTTTGATTACGATCACTTTGTTGTTGTTTGGTTCATCAGCCAAAAGGCTGGTTTGAACCTCTAGAGGCTGAACTGAGTAAAACGGGGATTGAGGTGGTTTACCATTGCCTTACTCACTGGGTCGATAAGTATGTTTATCAGCATGCCGGATCCTCTCAAAAGCATCTACGTTCCACACTGCAAATGACACCTTCACTTTATTCACCACAGGGTCTGGCTGTACAATGAAATTCATAATTCTCAAAGGAGATAACTCTGACTAGTGTCTTTAATATCGCTACCTCTTTTGATCTTAAATGCTCCAGTTGTATTATTGGCTGACCATGTGATAAGAAACCGAACTAATTTTTGTAGCCCTGGAACTAGTAAATCGAGTGCAAATAATTTAACACTCCACCTGCCTGTTATGGGTATATAATCACTTTAAAACACGAAATCAACTAAAATAACCGTCTATCGGGTGTTTACATTTCAGTCGTCTTGTTGTGCAGGAAATTAATCCAGGATGTTAGAATGGTTTTACAATTTTCTTTTGACATTTTGCCGAAAAACATTTTAATTTCATCGTGAATGTATAATATTGTAACACCTAAGTTTAAGGGCTTTCGGGATTTGAATATAATAAATAACAAACGGACTTTCTTTAAACTTATAGGCTAATACAATATTTATTGAAAATGAATTAACACTTTTGACCATTAGCAAATACAATAGATTACTTCAATTAAATAAAATTATAAAACTTAAGCTCTATTTAATCTTGGCTTTAATTAAGGTATTTTCACCCAACAGTCAAAACAATTGATTTACCTGTTTACAACTACTTCTACTAGGTACCCGTACGCGCACGCACTATAAACGTAGTTCAGAACCAGTCCCTTAACGACACTATTTTTAAACGGCCTGACAACACTACACCCACTCGAAGTCAAGTATTAACTAACTCACTACAAAGGGGCTAGCTGTTTCTATACCTGCGGTCTGATAATTCTATCGACACCCTTCGAACATTTTCTCCGTTCTACGGGAACATTTTAGAAGGAATAAAAATAAAAAAAAACTTTCGTACTAGTTTCGAGTTCCGATAATTCCTATTCAAATTATTCCATTTATCGCAATCCATATATTTGTATTTTACAACACTTCATAAAATACTTAATGTCTTACCATGAACAATATATTATTTCCTGAGCCATTTTTAGAATAACATTGTACAATGTTACAATGTATGTTGAGGTCTTTATAGATTATTTAGTTGGTTATGTATTAAGGAACTTGAGTGATAGATTGCAAAATTTGGAGTAATGTGAATTGTTAACGTTGAAGGTACTACATAAATATGAGCATACTTCCTCCTCACAGACATATTTCGCACGTCCATATCGGTTAAATAATACTATTATAAATAATTAATAATTTATTGTATCGATGAATTTGTAGCAAAGAAACAAAACATTTGTTTAAATTTTAGATTAATTTGAGTACACGTTTCGTATGAATATGAGTTGTTCATGTAAGGCGTAGGTCTACTTCGACTTCTAAGACTACTGAGGACATATGATTATTTTAGCTGTTCTTTTTTTTGATATTACAAACATTACTGTTACTAGCCATTCAATTTAATAACTGCTTTTCTTTCAGACTTTTGATTTGAAAGTGAATTTAAACTAGGATCCTTACTGCAGATATCCATACGGCTGGCCATCATAAAACTTTGCTCTTCCAACTGGTGTTACTTAACAATTAAATAATAACACTCTGCCGGTTGACTAACCTGGCTGGCCCAAAGCTTTATTAAAACATAATAATTTAATTATATCCTGTAGCATAATGACCAAATTAATAGCTTACCTAACCAATATGAAATATACCAACCGCTTCGCCGGGAGTATTTCCGCTGAAAGCGAACACGCGTCATTCTGCTAAAATTGATTAAATTTATGTTACCCTGACAAATAATACACCTCGGGTATAAGTAAATATATAATATTAATAATTAAACTAACAAACAAGGCATGCTATAATATTTTTAATTAAATAGGCTTTAGGATTGTTAGATCAAACAAGTAACAAACGTACTATTCCAACAACATTAAAATTTCAGCTCCAGTTGTACGTAAATAAAATAAATTTGATGAACTCACCTAAAAAGATTTTTTCAGTAGATAAATAATAAAATAATTACAATAAGTACGTGTTTTTAATGTTCTAACGTGTTTTTTTAATGTTCTTTGATCATTTTCTCTTTTGTGTGACTTATTTTTTTATGTAATAAGTGATGTATTGGTATTAACTATTATTTATTTTTGTGTTTTATCAGTGCTATTATTGTTGTATCGTAGTTTTTTGTACTATGTATTTTTTGTAATTAGAGTAATTCTCCTCCAAGCACGAGCTTTGCTATTTTGGAAAAGTATTAAAGGAAATAAATAAATACAAATTAATGCACGTAAAAAAAATTATTATTATTATAATTGGCGTAGTTGGTAACGTGCTCGCCTCTCATCATGCGGTCTTAGGTTCGAATCCCTCTCAGGCGCGGCATTTTCATACGTCACAAAAAATCATTTTCATCATTCACAGTTGCAACCCAACATCGTCGCTAAAGACCACAGTAGTTAATGCGACGTTAAATCCACAAAGAAAAAAAAAGTTTTGCGTTAGGATCATAAATTTTAGTATTGATAACAGCTACCTTAATCTGACAAATTTCATTACTCAAATTTCACCTAAATCAGAAACGATGAGTATTTAATAATCAGGTGTAGGCAATAACCGTCAAGGTTGGAATTAATTAACTCGAATTATTTGCACTCAATCTCATAAATCAAGGGTTACAAAAAAATAGTTCTGTTTCTTATCACATGGTCAGCCAATTATATGACTGAAGCATTCAAGAACAGAAGAGGTAGAGGTGTAAAATACAATAGTCAAAATTGTTTCCTCTGAGAGTAATGAATTTTATAATTGTATAGCCAGACCTTGTGGTGAATGAAGTGAAGGTGTCATCGGCAGGGTAGAAAGTAGATGATTTTTAGTGAGTCTGGCTGATAAACAAACATTTTCCACTCTTTGCTACCTAATTTAATGTTTGTTGTACGTATTCATCTCCTCCTTATACTTATACAAACTTTTTAAGAAAATATTTTACACAATTATAATCGATTGATGCATAAATTGTCGTAGAAACATCTACCTGGTAACCTAAAACATTTTTACCTCATAACAATGCCAGATAATATTCAAAAAATACAACAACTAAAAACCTTTATAGACATGATCCTGAATTTTTAGCAAAATGTGAAAATAATAATTTTGTAACAAAACATCACACACATTTTTATTATTTTACATTTCGTTAAGTACAACAAAGAGCTTTGTTCCAATTATTATCCCATTTCTCGGGTACTACAAAGTTTAGGACAAGATTACCACATCTTATCCGGGATAATAATAATAAAAAAAAATCGAAACTTCTTCTCGATTTTAATAAAATTTTACGTCGACCGAAATACTTTCAGTTGAAAGTGAACGTTATTTTAAATTAATTCATGGTTTTACAGTACAATAGAAAATGATACTTTTTAAAGTTGTAACATAAGATAAAAGTTTCAGATCTAATTTTCAGTCTACAGTGGTGCCGTGCCATCTCTGTAAATTTAACGATACCAAAGGAAACTTTCACTGTCTAAAGTATGATCATTATTTAACTTTTACATAAATGTATCGCGCACAATAAAATGTACAACACTTTAAACAAAATATGCATTAATATTATTTTGTAACGCCGCTTACGGGGACTGGTGAACACTATACCTTGAAATGTTAATTCAGGTACACATACTTCAGAAAATATTTGAGATAATTCGATGAGTCTTTTATTTAATCAAAGTTCACATTTATTTCACATACCCTTTTCAGATTTATTTAAGTTAATAAATTTTACGAATTTTTGAAATAAATCATGTCTTTACGCTAAAATTAATAGTACTTAAAAAATTATATTTTCTCACTCTATCCAACATATTCAACAAAACCTGTATGTTAAAATTCAACTCTATAATCATGGAATTTGCCTGATTATAAATAAAAATTTAATAACAAATTTCACCTAAATTAAGTATCTTTACCTGAAGTTAAAAATCGGGTTTACGGAAATCGGCCCTTTAATTTTGATAAAACAAAAAAACACCATTAAACAATAAAATATCAGCTGCAAAAGCGGGAAATCACGGTGACCAACATCTATAAAACAACAATAAAAAGTAATTCTAAAAACGTTTTTCCTTTTTTTATCCTTAGTGTGTGTATGTTGCAATCTGTTCAATTAAGAACAAGAAGTAACTGTATGACCCAATGATATAAGAAGATATTTGACGTGTAAATGAGGTGTAGTCTTCTACTGACTCAAGCCGACCATGACTGAAAGAGCATGATTTAATTGAACCCCAAACATCAAAGTACGTCAGTACTAACTACTTAATAGTGGTCAAATCCGTATAAAAGTAATTACTTTTACTAAGATTTAAACCACAGAAACTACGTTCCATAATTTAGCTGACTCACAGCGACGACTTAATTACTAGACCAACCAAGCGCGTTAACTAAAAGAGTAACAAAATATTTGTCAGCTACTTTTGAAATATGCTAGGAAAATGCAAACATAAATGGCAAATTCAAAAAGCACATTCACCTGAGAAATAATTAAATTCTTGATATTTAGGGTTATCAAACTTTTACAACTTTACCACCCTTTTATAGAGAGAATTTTACAATGTCTTAGTGCTAAATCCTGAAGCTTGATAACTTTTCATTTTTTCGTGAATCGGTGCCTTTAAGTTCCTAAACCAACGATAAACAATGCAGTATATTCTTAACTAAGTGCATTTAAGAATAAATTTATACGTTTTACATTTCTGTGATAAGGGATATTCGAATAAATACGTAAATGTGTGCTATTAGAAAATAATAATGAATTTTAAATAGCACTATCATATTACTGATTTAAAACGATAAGTTTTGTTTGATTATATAAAAAAATACATTAAAATTTCGAAAAATTGGCTTCTAGACTTCTGAAGTAAATTACAAAATGAATTTTTTAAAGTAAAATGAAGTTAAGTAAATTAACTTATTTCAAGAACTTGCAAAAATATCTAAAATATTTTATGAACTTCAATATATCCTTTGATTGTTCCTTTTTGTTCAACCGTCTTTACTCCCTGTAGTTTGCATGTTACAATCTAAAATTATTTTCAATAAAAATTGTCACAGAAATACTGCATTTGATAACATATTAGAACACCTTAAAAACCACTTATTCTTATTTTGGTTTCTTAAGTAGGCCCATTGTAGTTCAGAAAACCATCTTAACAACCACCTATATAACTGCAAAAGTATGACACCATAAATGCTACCTTCACAGCACATTTTATACTCTGTTGAGTTAGTCTTCATTGCACGTTATAACACTGTAAAAATCATTTAGGTGCGATAAAAGGCGAAGTGCGCTTAACATTTTCGCATAAACTTTTTAAAAAGTACGAAGGTCATTCGTAAAGTAAGGTTCACTAAGCTGCCGAGACAGAATGCGATGTGCTGGGAGAAATCTGGCAACACTGTCTTGCTCATCAGATCTCCCTCTCTTTTTCCGCACCACTCTAGCCTCGCTTCGCCGATCAGTGCCGGCCTAGCAGCCTTCGAAGATGGAGTTCCCTATCACTGTTACCGCCAGATGCGAAATTCGCGCTTTGATACGTTTTTAAATGTAAAACGGATTTCACCTATTGACATTCATCATGGAACAACAGTAAACTCTGACAGATATTGCGACACATTAAGAAAACTGAGATGCGCGATCCAGAACTGCCGGAGAGGAAGATTGTCCAGTGGTGTGAGGCTTCTCCATGACAACGCTCGACCTCACGTCTCACATCAAACTCAAAACTGCTGACAGATTTTGGCTGGACTGTTGTGCCCCCCCCCCTACAGCCCGGACCTAGCCACAAGTAATTATCACTTATTCCCAAAATTAAAGGAATACTTGGGTTGCCTACGCTTCAGTACCGATGATGAAGTCAAGGAAGAGGTTACTCGATTCCTAAAAGGATTGGCGGCAGAATTCTATGGGGATAGAAAAGTTGGAGCATCGTCTGCAAAAGTTTTTGGACAGAAACGGCGATTATGTAGAAAAATAGCGTAAGTTTTAAGCTTTAAATTGATGTATAACACTATGATAAAAAATATAGCTGTCTATTTTTAAAAATCATGGGAACCTTATTTTACGAATGACCCTCTACCCCAGATAACCTAAACTTGGATGATCAATGCACAGATAACAGAAATCCCAATGTACGATACCATTCGAACGTAATAACGTTTTTTTGTTGCAATACGACAATATTGTTTCCCTTCATAGAGAAGAATAATTGAATCAAATGATAAATCGATAAATGATAGAAAAATGAAAATATAAAATACAGAGAAATAGAAAACGGGTCGCACGACAAGATAGGATTCGTAAAGAACAACTTTCAGGAAACGTACAAGAGGACAGAAATGGTGTAAAAAGCAATGAGTTACGAGTAGCATAATACATTTGGAAATCGCGTGACCTGAACGTTAATAAGTTTTAAAGCTGCAGGACCACAATGACTGGAAAAACTATAAAATAAAAAAAAACTGCTTAGCGTCGTACGTGATATATCATAAATACCACCCTAACAGTCGGGAGCTTTTGTAAAACAGTACAGCCGGTAATTGTGCGTAGCGTATGAAACAATAAAAAGAAACCCAAAACAGATATAATTCTTTTAGGGATTTAATAAAACCTCTAATTAATGAAACACAAAAAATAAACTATACTTATTTTCTCCTCCCACTACAACCCGAATCAAAACATATTTACCAAAGCACTAATTACATAATATTTTAAACCGAATATTTTTCCTTTTACGCTATTTATCGGTAATATAAATTAAAAAAATATTTCGATGGTAAAATATCTAAAATACCTGATTTAAACTAGTCTTTGACCCTTCGAAGCCAAAGTAGTGTCATTTACAAAGTTATATCAATGTGCGTGTATGTTATCTTTTCTGGTGCTAGAACTACTAGACAAAAGTTATCACTCAATAACTGCACTTATTATTTTACAATTTAAAAAAAAAATCTTGGAAGGTTTGGCCTGCTCTGCTTGTACGGTTTTCGCCTCTTCCACTCCTGTGCATCGAGATACCATTTCCCTACTGTCGAACCAGCTGTTAATCATTCCTAACGCTGCTTCAACTACCGCAAAAAGGCAGGAAGGGAACTCTTTCCCACTCTTCAGTTGGCACATGCGCATAGGCCATTTTCTATTATGTTGTTCTGTTATAATAATGTATTGAAAATCAAATTTTCACAATATCAAAAAAATCTGGTGTTAAACACTAACACGACTTTCTTTTACCAATGTAAATAATACATAATACGTACAACCTATGTTTATTTGTGAGTAAACTATGTAAAATTAAAAACAACCTAATTTCAATTACGAGTGAATTAAGCTAAATGAAAATCAACCTACGGTGGACTGGAATATTTTGTTGAAAAACATGTGGAAATTCACTATTTGTATCAATATAACTATATTTGGAAAAAAATAACTACACAGACTAATTGTTATTGTTATTTCTGGTAAGTGAATTACTTTAGCACTATTTAAAATTTAATGTGAAAAACAGCATGAATATCGGTTCGTTCTGGCATAACATGATCAAAACGTACTAATAGTAGGCCTATAACCACTGAAAAAATCTGGTGTGAAACACTCACACAACTTTCTCTTGCCAATGCAAATAATTAACAATAAACCTAACATTATTAATAAAACATTAGAAATAAGCAAAAAACTAACCTCAATAAACATAACCTGATTTTAATCATGAGTGTACGACGCAAAATGAAAATCAACTTCAGTTTGGTTTTAAAATACGGAAAATCACTTTCACACTAAACTACTCTCTGTAAAGAAAAATGTTTTAAAATAAAAGTTGTAGATCTTTTAATTTTCTATAAATTTGATTATATACACTTTTGTCATAAAATGCATCCTCAGGCCGAAATCTTAAAAAATCGACTTTTCACACGTTTTCGTGAGAAAAAAAAGAAAATCGCTCATTACCGCTAAACTAAGCGTTATACAAAAAAATGTTTGAAATAGAAGGTGTAGGATTTTAACTTCTCTACATTTTTTGTTATATAAATTTTTGCGCTATAATAGGCTACATATTAAAGCCGTAATATTAAAAAACACTTTTTTACGTGAAAACTGCCTCACCAAGAATTTCAGCAAACATGGCGCCTACCCGATCTTGTAGAGAATATAAAATTGAGTAAACCAGGCGATTTTTAAAAAATCGTAGGACCAGTTTTTGAGAAAATCGCAAAAAAGTGAAAAATTACACGAATAAACTAATACTTCCGGTTGACCGATTTTGATGAAAATGTTTGTGTCGGGTCCGGTAGTGGTATGTAACTTAAGTCCTAAGTTTCAAGTTTGTATGATGTTTCTTTCTTGAGATATTTTGTTCACACACAGCCACACACACACACACACACACACACACACACACATACACACACACAGACCAATCGCTAAAAAGATGTTTTTTGGGTTCAGGGGGTGTGAAAACGTGTAGATCCGGTGAAAACTCGATTTCTTAAAATGTACATGAAAACAATACTTTCCTTCTATATATTCATATAGGCAAGAGAAAGTAAAAATATATAATAAATGTTAAGGAGTAGGCTACCTATTAAAAATTGTACAACTTTTGTATGTTATATTTTTGTTCAGTAGTCAGTTCATCGATAATTTGTGATTTCCTAAAAATATCCCCGTTAGCATGGGTCCTTTTATTATTGCCTTTGCATATATATTATTAACCATATGAAGTTATTTCTTCTGTTATGAATTATTCAGCATCAAAATTGGTTATTGTAGCAATGCTTGAAGATTGGTGAGAGAGTTCATGCGGTTTACCGTAATTGATTACATAATATATTTCATTTACGAAAGAAACAAGCAAACAAACAGAATAAAGGAGAAAGATAAAAATGGGTTCAACATTATTTTTTAGTTCCGACTCGTTTGTTTTAGTATCACTACTGAAAAAGTAATATTTTTATAACAACTTTTGTCGCCAGCTTGAGATGACAGGTTAAAGATAAAATGTATGTCAAATCTTTATGTAGAAGATATATAATAATAAAACTGACATAAAATTATTCCATTGTAATTTAAACAAATTAAATAAACAACCGCTTACAAAAGTATATGACAAGATACATCAAAATAATTCTTAAGACATTTTATGTTTACAAGTTTAATTACAACAAAACACTAATTTAAAAATAATGTTTTGTACTACTCCATTTCCTTATTCTCTTTCTCTTCTTTATTCTCCTCCTCCTCCTTCTTCTACTTCTTCTTCTTCCTCCACCACGGATAGAAAAAAATAGTTTTTTAAATTTTTACTTTCTCTTAAATCGGCGTATCCGATGGATACGCCGATTTAAGATGTAACATCAATCATCAACGTCAAACATCAAACGTTAACATCAAACGTCGAGATGTAACATCAATCATTATCAATGTCAGGTTTTTAAGTTCTACAGAGGGTGATTTTCGTTTTGCGTAATTCACTCATGATTAAAATCATGATCTATGTAGGGAAGGAAATTATTAATTTCATGTCGATTATTTAAAATAATGTTTTCGCCGGATATGCACATTTTCAGGCCCCTGACCCCAAGAAACAGAATTTCAGTGATTTGTGTGTGTGTGTGTGGGTGTGTGGGTGCGCGCGCGCGCGAACAAAATATCTTAAAAACGAAATATTTTACGAAGTTGAAAATTACTCTTAAATAAGTACTTAATTTAAATACCACTGGGAACGCGACACAAAATTTTTTGTCAACATCGGTCAACCGGAAGTAGAAGGTTTATTTGTTCAATTTTTCTCTTTTTGTGATTTCCTGAAAAACCGCGCTACATTTTTTTTATAATCGCCTCATTAACTATATACTGTGTATTGTCTACAAGGTAGGGTAAGCGCCATATTTGCTGAAATTCTTAGGGAGGCTGTGCTCTCGTGGTAAAAAATATATTTTTTCAAGATTGTGACCTTAATATGTATTGTTAAGGCAAATATGTATAAGTAAAGTTCTTGAGAACTAAAATCCCTTCAACTATCAAATTATATTATTGTTTCTTCTACAACGCTTAGTTAAACTAAAAACGCTTAGCGCAAATATTAGTGATTTTCTACATTTTACTTATCAAAATCGGTTAAAAATAGAATTTTAAAGTTTGTAGTCTCAGTATGCATTTTACGACAAAAAAGTATATAGTCACAGTTGAAGGAAATTAAAAACACTACAATTTTTATTTACAGCCTATTCTCTACTGACCGCGGTTCAAAACTTCAATTAGTGATTTTCCGTATTTTTAAGTTCTACAGAGGGTGATTTTCGTTTTGCGTAATTCACTCATGATTAAAATTAGGTTATGTTTTTTTATACTGTTTACTTCATATTAGACATAGGTTATGTTGTTCATTATTTACATTACCAAGAGAAAGTCGTGTGAGGGTTTTACAACAGAGTATTATATTTTTATAACTAATAATGTTGATTCTGTTTTCAGTTCAAAGAAACTTTAGAATCAATATTACTGGAAATGGGTCAAAAGATCTGAAGGAACAAGTAACATAAGTATGGGCTAATATAAACTTGAGTAGAATAATATATCTAGAAATAGATTATACTTTTTTTTAATCCATATATTATTTGGATAAATCTTTATAGAATAATTTATTCAACTTTTATGTAAAAAATTGAGTTTGACAATCAAGTCAGAATGAAATATATCCCATTTTGTTGAGGTCACTGGAGTCGAGTCACAACCGAAGGGTTGCGTCCCTGTGGTCTGTTCTTCCTCACACTCACCCCTCAATGAACTCGTATCACCGCCAGCGCACCCTAACTGAACACATAGTAGTTCAGAGATGCGAGATGTAACATCAATCATTATCAATGTCAGGTTCCATCTGTTTGGCATTTATCTCACGGAATGGCATCCTCCCTGCCAGCTTGCCTAACATTATAAAAAAAACTAATACGAACCGATCTTTCGATTTTGCAATGTAGAAACATAAAAAATTTTATTACAAGTGAATACGTTAACAACAAATTAAATTTTTTTATTTTAAAATTAGATAATATAACTTACATCACTTACTGCTTAAAAACTCTAAAACAATCTGATAAATAGTATAAACTGTAAACAAATATTATTTTTGCACTGTATAAACCGACCGGGTTGGTCTAAAGGTAAAGTCGTCGCCAAAATCAGCTGTTTAACAGCTGATTTTCGGAGACGAAGGTTCCTGGTTCAAATCCTAGTAAAGGTAGTTACTTTTATACGGATTTGAATGCTAGACAGTGGTTACCGGTGTACTTTGGTGGTTGGGGTTCAATTAACCATACTCTCTCAGGAAAGGTGCACTTGAGTCTGTACAAGACTACACCTCATTTACACATCATACACATCACCCTCATCTCATTGGGTCATTGGGTTGCTTATTGTTCTGAATTGAACAGATTACAACGTACACAAATTAGGATCATCATCATCATCACCCAAACACGGATAGGCCTAAAGCCTGTTCCGGCACCCATCTTCGTAGCGGTCTTCCTCTATCACGTCTACCCCGTGGGGCATAACTTAATATTTGGACTGGTAGTCTTTCCTCTCGCATTCTATTCACATGTTCGCACCACCTGGAATTGTAGCGCGCAATGCTGTCTAATAGTGGTTGGACCTGTAATTCTGCTCGAATACTCTCATTACGTTTTATGTCCAGTCTATTATAGCCTGCCGTCGCCCTTAAAAACCTCATTTCTGCACTTTGTATTAGAGATCTCTCTCGTTGCGTCATGGTCCAACTTTCACTGCCATACAGCAAAACCGGGACTGCCATAGTTTTGTACAGTTTAATTCTTGTATCCTTTCTTGTCTTATTTTTCAAAGTTCGATGTATTGTCCCGCAAATTGTTCTAAACTTATTCAGTTTATTCATAACATCGTCATCTTTTAAAAAGCTTACGTCACATCCTAAATATTTAAAATGCGAGACTTGTTCTAAAACCTTATCATGTATAACGATTTTCGTCCTGACTGGATACTTGCCCTTAAAGGCCATAGTCTTTGACTTAGCGGCAGATAGCTTCACTCCATAACCCTCACAGATCTTTTGTAGTTCAAACACAGCTTTCTGCAAATCATTTTCAGTTTCCATGATAATTACCTGATCATCCGCATATAGCAAACAGCTTAAATCATAATCGGCGATTTGTACACCAGCATTTATGCTCTCCTTCCACTTGTTCAGAATCCAATCTATATATATATTAAAAAGCGTCGGAGACAAACTGCAACCCTGTCTCACCCCCTTATTTGTATCAATCGCTGATGTCAGTCTATTTCCAACCTGTATATGGACAGCTGTATCTTCATACAAACTCTGTACCACTGATATCAGATGTGGGGGATATCCTTGCAAATACATTATCTCCCAGAGCTGCTCTCTATTAACACTATCAAAGGCCTTTTCAAAGTCAATGAACGCTAGATGGGTTTCTAGATTAAACTCCCTTCTTCTTTGTATCATCAATCACAAATTAGGATTACAAAAAAAAATTAACCCTAGAACTGCCAAACTCCCGCGCGTAACACGGATGGCCAAGTGGTAATTACTTTGGTTTGGTAGGTCAGTAATTCAGTAAATCATCATTTATTTTAGTAAAAAAGGTATATTTGTGAATGAAAATGTAAAACATATAGTGAAACATTATCAAAACTTTCATGAAAAAAGCTTATTAAAAAAAACTTGAAATAGGAGTTATTCTTTGTCACGGTTTACAGCAGAGCATTCATGACAAACTAATATTTTAAAACAATGTTTGTTGCGAACACTTTTTTTCATTGTTCACAATATTGCATTTCTTCCGGTATAGATGATTCTTTTTTAAGCAGGCCTTCGGGCCAGCCTAGTCAGTCAGCTGGTAGAAAGTCTCTATTATTTGTTAAGTAACACCGGTTGGGCAAGCGCCTTTGTATGGTGACCAGCTGACAGCCATCCGTGAACAAACTCCACTGGGAGTCCCTGTTCAAACTAAACTCACGCCTAATCCACTTCATAATTACAGCGAAAAGTAGCGATAAAATTGGGTAGTTGTCAACAACGTAGAGTTCCCGATAACAAATAAAAGCTAAAACAAAACAAAAATTAAGCAGGTGAAACTCGTGAGCACAAAAGCAACGACCGTGACTCTGCGACTCTTCATGTGCAGGCTGACATTGTTTATAAATTATTATACTTTTTTGCCAGCTACATCTTCTATGGCTAAAACTACTGTTTGCTTGCCAGTCGACTGGACATACAAACAAAAAATTCGTTGTTTTGAAATGGAGGGTTGTCAACCCTAAGTACTAAATATACCATAAAACCTGATGGTAAATAAAACTGAAATTTTTATAGCAATTAAAAATTGACTCTAAATTGAGTATAATTTTAAACTACGTCATTAAATAAATACAATAAATTTCATATTTAAACAAAAATAGTATGAAAAATAAAAAGATACCAGGAATTGCCAATAAGGGGGGTCAATTGGACCTATACAGTACCTTGTTTACTTTTGTATATGCCATGAATAACACAAAAAAATTAAAATTTTTTTGGAAATTTACTACTTGAGGTTCATGTAGCAATGAATAACGAACTATTACATTTTTTCAGATTATAGCGCGATCAGGGTCGGAGATATTACAAAAATACAAAAGTGTGGGTCCAAGGAACCTCCTTTGGCCGTTGTAAGGTTGATTTACTAAAACAAATTACATATGGATATTGAAAACTTTGGTTAAAATTATTAATATACTATTTTATTAGTTCCGCAAAGAGGTAAAGATAGCAAAATTGTGATCTTTGCTATCACTCATAATCTATCTCTTAATTAGGTTCGGTCTACAAGTTTAAAGAATATTAAAGGTACCAGAAAGAACTCAATTACCTGTAAGAAATTTTATTGAACAAATACCCGCTTATAATAGCTTAAAATTTATCTGTTCGGTATACTCCGGTAAGCCAAAGCAGGCCATATCTTACTTTTAAGGGGAGTCTGATTTCCTAAACAACTTAATCTTAACTTTTTCCTCATATCTCAAGAACTTCATTTTTACTTTCTCTTACCCTACATTAATAGCCAATATAGAGAAGAAAAGTATTACTTTCAAGTCGATTTTTCAAAATCGAGTTTTCACCAGAAATACACTTTTTCAAATTCCTTAACCCAAAAGAAACATGTTTTTAGTGATTGATCTATGGGTATGTGTGTCTGTATAAAAAAATATCTCAATAAAGGAATAAAGTACAAAGTTCAAACTTGGAGCTCAAGTTAAGTACTACTAAGGAACAGTAGAAGTTATTGCTAGTAGAAGACATACCAATTGATTATTTCTACATTAAAAGGGTAGTTGGGTTGGGTGGACTTTCAGTCGATTTTAAAATTTACTACAAAATGACACGGGCTAGTAGTTTTTATATCAGGACAGTGAAATCAACGTTGAGGGGTTTATTCCAAACATAAATTGGATCACAAGAAGCAAATCTTACCAGTTTATATTGAAACGCATGGATCTACTTTAAATTATTCTCTGTTGCAGCTCATTCAAAGACAGTATGTTCCAAAACGGTTTTGGATCTCAAAATTATTTAGTAAATTAAAATTTTAGGACAAATATACAAAAGTTATATATTTAGATATTTTATTAGATTTTTATTAACAATAATTTCCCAATGAATGATTTTGGAGTTTATACGTTTATTAACAACCAAATAATAATATATTAAACTAAAAACATAATTTTCGTAAGTTGAATAGATGATAACCGCTCAGGTTTCCAGCCAGGAATCAAACGTCTGACATTTGACTTATTAGATAATATTTATGTTTGCAGTCCATAACAGACAGATGGAGTGTTAAATTAATTGCACTCAATCTGTTAGTTGTTCCAGGGTTACAAAATTAGTTCTGTTTATTATCACATGTTCAGTCAATTAAATGAGAAGAATTTAAGGACAGAAGAGGTAAACGTATGTATCAAAACCGCTAGAGTTATTTCCTTGAAAGTAATAAATGTCATTATACACTTAGACCCTGTGGTGAAGGAAGTGAAGATGTCATTTTCAAGGTGAAAAGTAGATGCTTTTCAGAGGGCCTGACATGCTGATAAGTCCACTTTCCCACTCAGTGAGGAAGGTAATTGCAAACCACCTCACTCCTCGTTTTACTTAGTAAAACTTCTATAGATTCAAAACAGCATTTCGGAAGGTCACCTTAACAACAGATACTCTTAATGTTTGCTACCAATTGAGCAGTCGTTTAACGGGAAACAAAACAACGTGAAATAAATATATTTAACTTAAATACAAGAAAGTTTTATAACTTAGATTATATTTCTTCACAATAATCACCATGTAACGTCAATTAAAATGTTATTAAAATAATAATAATAATAAGCAATAATTTATGTGGTATATCAAGTTCAATTAGAAGCAACAATTAATTGATGACAATAGTTATACGGTAATGGTAATCATACAGTTTACCGCTATAAATATATACTAACTTTGGTTTACCGTGAACTATAATTATAGAGACGAACTAAACATATAATTTCAACGAATCAAATCATCGATTTTGTAACTGTGCAAATTTATCCGATTCGCAAATGCAGTGGAACATAAATCAATAGATTAAGTTAATTGCGCAATGTTAACTGAATCTTATAACGAATTATAGTCTGATTTATTTAAACTGACGTTTAACTTAATTATTTCACTTAAATTCTACACAACTACAAAACCACATTTTCATTTCACTTATTTCCTCCACGTCATTATCAATTTGTTTAACAAGGAAAGTTTTATTTAAATCATTACACTGAAATTCACATTTTATAAAAATTTAAATTAATTTTCTATTTAAATAATAAATTGACAGTTTAAATTATTTGTCTTTCTAGGAAGAAGTCTTGTCATAGAATAACGAAACTAATCAGTCAACTGTCGTGATGAAATTTTTATAATACAGATGTATTTTAATTGAAAAGATTTTAACCTACATCATTTTCCAGTAATTTATTAAGTAAAATATTTTATCGATACCAAAGTTCAACTTAAAAAACTGCTTAGAATACTGGTAACGCGCTATAAGTTGACATTGCACCTATCACGCGGAGGACAGTATACTATCTATCCTACTTACATCGGCCAACCCAAAAGCATAAGACAAGTATCAAGCGTGTAAATCAAAATGCAACCACTACAAACACTTAAATAATAAAACTCAGTTCATGACCCGTCACACTAAATAAGTAAGGAGTAATATAATTATTAAAAGAAAGTGAATTGTTTAAAATTCAATTGCAATTTAACGTAACCATACTGAAAACAATGAAATATGAAAACCCTAAAATACAATAACATTTTGAAATCACCGGAAAACTAGTATTACTAACGATAATAAGCTCGCATCGACGGAACTCACGGACTAACTAGTCTATTTAGTTAGTCAATTACTCTGACTACAAATGTCAGAGTGCAGTAATTCAGTTTACTGCTGTTGACCATAATGGATACTAAATATAGCTTAGGCCTAGTATTATGGCTTTTTTGAAATGGCTGTTCATTATTTAGGATAATTTTTAAGAATCAATATATAACACAATGGGATGTTTATAAAACGACATATTTGTAAACATAATAAGTCAATGGAAGAGTAAAACTACAACATGATGTCATGGTTAGAGATGTCGCTATGATGTATTTAGAAAAGCACATAATATAGTAGCACTTCCAACCCCCGCATAGTACAGTCTACTCTCGCTAACGAACGTCAATTTATATTGCGTTACCAGTACTACTGCAATCATTGAGATCGTTCCAGACTAAACAGTGTAACTCTCAGTAAAAATGGCACAAACGTATTAGACCGATGTTATTTTAAAGACTAGTAGACTACATGAGACATTACAGCTCACCAGGGACAAACCTTCTGCAACATACTGTTAACTACTATTAAACCAATTCTTAAAATTAATTTCTAAAAAATACTACTGATTACAGGTAATCCACTTACATTGCTTGATAAAGAGTCATCAAAGTGCATACATACATAACAATAATAAACACTATGAACAAATAGGATGATGTAAGTGAATATTTTTTTAAAATTAAGTTCAAAAGCAAATTGAAATGTTTGGGTTTTTTGTGCGGTGATTAAGATACCATCAAAGACAAAGTGGAAAATCTAGGAGATGCGAGAAAGTTTAGATCAGAAAAATAAAAGAATATTGGAAAGATAGGAGAATAGTATGATGGCACCAAAAACGAACAGGACTTGAAAAAGTAGCTGGAAAAAGTAAATCTACCATTTGAAGATTTATTGGAAGAAAAAAATCAGAAAAAGCTGATATAAAACACTCACACAACTTTCTATTGCTAATGTAAATAATTAATAATTAATGTAAATAATGTTAATAATTTGACTAAACAAAATTCTTGCGGCAGGCCCTGCAAATGCCGTGGTACATCAAAAACACTTCTATCTATGCAGATCTTAATACTGACTCAATGGAACAAACTATATCAAAATTCAGCCGTAAATATGAAGAAAGGCTCAATTATCATCCAAACTTCTGCCTCTGAATCCGCTAAATAATATTATTGATACCGGGTTTTCAAGACTGAGAAGACATAGTGTTTTTGATTTCGGTTATAGGTTTTAATGAACATTGACATTTTAACGAGGTTAATAAGGTTTAATGAGGTTTTAATGACCATGTTATATTTATTATCATTTTTATCTAATTAATTTGTTACTATTTTCAATTTCATTAACATTATAATGAAATCGTAATCATCATTTATCGAAATTGCTGATTGTTCTATTTCATGTGAACAGATTTTAATGTTGCAGACTTGTAAAAAAATTGTAAATAATGAAAAATACAACCTAACTTTAATCAAGAATAAATATTTTTAAATTAAAAATATAACCTAATTTTAATCATGAGTGAAGGAAGTGTCAATTAATGATTATTCGTATTTTGCTTATAGAAATCAGTAGAAAAATGGTATTTTTTAAGATAGCGATTTTAGTATCTATTTGACGACAAAAGGGTACACTCATTATTATTGAACATTAAATAACCTACAACTTTTACTTCAAACATTTTTCTACAGGGCCTAGTTTAGTATCAATTAGTGATTTTCCGTATTTTTAAGTCCTACAGAAGTTTATTTTCATTTAGCGTTATTCGCTGATGATTAAAGATCGGTTATATTTTGTATTATTTACAATGGTAAGAGAAAGTCGTGTGAGTGTTTTCCACCAGATTTTACTTTAAAAAATTCATACTTAAAAATACAGGTGTTATGGGTTGATGAAAAGTTTCTCGGAAATGACAAAACATTTATGGTTGAATAAAATGAAGTGAAATAAAATAAAACAATGTAGCCTATGTTATATAAGTGTAAGCCAACATACATTTTCAACTCAATATATTTCGTTGTTAAAAAGACGGGGAAAGTCAATCCATATGTTTTTACTGTATTTTTTCGTAAGTTGGAAACAGGTGCATCAGCGCAGTAAAGAGAGGAGAAAGAGGTTCTCCAACACTCATTTTAAAAGACATCATGTGAAAATAGTAATATTGGCAGTTTGACGTATGAAGAGAATGAAGCATAAGGGCATCGGTTCACAAACGTATATACACGTCAGGTGTTTCAGATCCACGTTTCATTTTCTTTCTCTAATATTTTTCTTCAAATACTAATACCGCGTCTGGTTCTTCTAACATAAAACATCATCATCATATTTTTTTGTATTCTTTGAATATTTTACTTGAGAAAACTTATTTACTTCCTGATTATACTTTTTTCATATCACAACTTACTTTAAAATTAGAAAAATAATTGAATTTATTTACAAAACTTTTACCGATTTCGTGATTCAGAGAGTTATATAATCGATTACTGAATCGATATTTTGGTACATTTTGATGACTATTAAGACAAACTTTTAGTCAAAACGTTTTTTGTAATTTGTAAATATGCGGGTATATCCGTAGACGACCATTGCGAAACATATTTTGGCTGATATTTCTGTCAATAGTTGATGATGATGACCATGATAGAGATGATAATGTGATTTTAGAGCTCATTTGTATAACATTGAACATAATTTTCAAAATTTTTCCAGTTTCTGTTTTTTGCTTGCTGTGTCCATTTGAATTCTGTTACTCTCTTCATTCCATCTTCCCATCTAACCAGGTGTCCTTGTTCTTGTCCGCAAACACCACTTTTGAATACTACACTAATTCATCTCCCGTCAATCTACTCATTATTATATTTCACTCATTTCCATTTTTCTTCACTTTGGTGATGTTTTATACATATTAATTTAGTATTTGTAGTTACAATATTACTCCTACGTATCATTATATTTATCTTTCTTGGCACGTTCGGTTTTTACCAATTTCCGTAAAACAAATACAATATTTTTATACGATAATTAGTACGGGGAGCACACATAAATCAAAATACCTTTGTTTGGAATATTTTGAAGTGATCTTGTTTCTCAAAACACTATTCACTTTCCCAAATACTGTCCAACCAATCGTCCTCTTCTATCGACTTCAAGAATCAAAACAACCGAGTTACCTGTTCATACCTCTTCTTATCACCCGTACGCACTATAACTTAGTTCTGAACCGTTTCCGTAACGAAACAATTTAAAGCGGCCCGACACACATCCCATTCACAATTCAGGTATTAACTGACTGAGTAAAAAGGCGCTCACTCTTTTTATACCTGCGGTATGATAATTAATCTAGACCAAACTATTACAAGGTCTTTTTAAAAATTATGACACTATTCTTGAACATGAAAGAAGAAATCAAAATAAAACCAACTTTTCTACTAGGTTCGATTTCCCAGATTTTTTATTTGAAACATCTCATTCTTCGCAGTTACTATCTT
Source organism: Catonia carolina (assembly GCA_035578175.1). Lineage (NCBI taxonomy): Eukaryota > Metazoa > Arthropoda > Insecta > Hemiptera > Achilidae > Catonia > Catonia carolina. The sequence continues at coordinate 77,553,326 of JAQMRL010000003.1, forward strand.
TGTTCAACTCTCTCCACCTTATAAAATACACATATTCTTACAATAAAAAATCTACTCCATCAACCATTTTTGGAAAAATTACAAACTGCAACTATGTTACAATATAAAATAAAACATTTATAGTTCACGATTTTACCTGAAAAAAACAAACAAAATAATTTCCAAAGGAATGAATTAAAAATTTTGTACTAATGGAATACAACCAGGAAAGTCTATGAACACCGGGAAAGTGAGAAAATGCAGGAAGATACTTAAGAAAATCTTTTATAAATTATACGAATATAATACGAAATATGACAAATAAATTAATAAATTTATAAAATAAGTACCTACTATATAGTATAAAAAATATTAAACATTTCCTTTAGGCTTTTCCGATTATTCCCTTTTAGTGAAGGAGGTAAGAGCGTCAAACGCATGTAAATGAAACTGCATAAAGTACTACGTGAGATAAAGCTAAGAGCATTAAAATATTTTACGACAAAACGTGAGAACAATGATTAAATACGTACCATGGTAGTATAATATTTTTTTTAGTAATATATTAAACAAACTACTGAAACATAAAATAAATCATTAAAACGTATAAAATGCACATTATATGTATTTACACGGAACAAGTAACTGCAATATTATTTTTATGTTTTAATATTGTACATAAAATACATATAATGAATATCTATTTTAATATTATTGTCATTATTAAATGTCACTTAGTCTAAAAACTGATTTATTCCAATAAACATTTTAAAGAATGTAACACCTAAGTGTACAATTATTGACAAAATTATTAGCGTGCTTTCTCGATTAAACCGCGCACCCGATTTTTGAAGATACCCTCAGAAAATATTAAAGCTGTTAAAAATAAAACGAAAATGAAAACTTACAAACTTACTTGTACACATTGAAAAAGCTCCATAACTTTGAATAATTTACTAGCGATAATTAGTGCGTTTTCATTGTACTTGTCAAAATAAACTAAAACCAACTGCTTAACTATGAAAAGTTACTTTCAAAAAACAAGAATGAATAAAAGTTACTCTCTGTCGTCAGTATCATCGTCGCTATCTTCGTCATTACCGTCGCTGTCAAAACCCCGCGTCTGGATTTTCGTCCCAAAGTGTGTCGTCTTCTGAACCATCGAGTGCAATACAAATGCCGCATTTTAGAAAGCTTTTTGAAACAAACTCTGGTGAAATCCGTGTCCATGCAGCGGTACTACAATTGCAGATCGTTTCATACTCCGACCTTTTTATTTTTCCCGAATGTCTTTATGTATGCTCAGTATTTGCCATCGATTGGATGTACAGTTTCTTCATAGCAACTTAGAATGGTTTATCTATGGAAACTCCAAAAGTTGTAGTACATGTGATAACTAGATGTTAACCCTTCCGGTATGATCATGAAATCCGTTTTCCGTTTTTTTTTCGAATATAACGCGCACACCATTTTATTGGATCAATTTCGTTCGAAAAAGGTGCGTGGTATATTCGAGTAAATACGGTAATTAAAATTTTTTTCGTATCAAATAGTTATAGAACTTAAGCTACTAAAAATAAAATTAGATTACTCCAATTAAATTAATTACAAAACTGAAGCTTAAACTAAACTGAACTAACAATAGGATACTGTCCTTAAGAAACACAACAACTGATTTACCTGTTCACAACCACTTAAAACTATCCGTAAGCACACATACCATTAACATATTTTAGAATCAATCACGTAACGACACTTTTTGTACGGCCCAACAAACCTTTTTTTCATAATTCAAATTTTAACTGACTGCCAGCAAAGGCGCTAACTGTTTCTACATCTGCGGTCAGATAATTTTTAAAAAAATCAAGATCCTTCTAAGAATTTTTCCGCTATTCTGAAATATCGTGGAAGAAACCAAAATAAAATAGCATGTTTACTAGTTTTGATTTCCAAGAGCTCCTTTTCAAAACATTCCATTATCCTTGTTCAATACGCAACATGTCGTAGAAGAGGCATACACAATTTTTTTCAATGAAAAATTTATTCCTTTAGACATTTCCAAAGTATAACTGTACCCTGTTACAGTATATGAAGGCTAATAAAACTTTTAACTCTCTGACTTCTTATGGCATAACTAATTTGAAAATGTTCGATACAATACGATACATCCGTAATGATTCCCTTTAAACTGGATGTAAATTGTCGTTGTGAGGATCGGTCATTCGCTAGTAAGTGTCAATGTCCAACCATTGAAAAAGATAGTATGATTAAATATCTTGGTGTTATTGTAGACAGTCACTTAAAGTGGAACGAACATATCGAACAATTGTACGTTAAATTAAAATATTTGATATTTGCGTTTTATAAAATCAATAAAATAAGTAACTTACAAATTATAAAAATGATTTACTATCCTTTGTGTCAATCGATCTTGTCTTATGGCTTAATTGTCTGGGGTGCGGCCCTTTATTCGCATATGCAAAGATTATTTCTTATCAAAAAAATTTATAGTAAGAACAGCATTAGGTAAGGATAGATTTTTATCCTGACAGATCGATCTTCAGTGAATCTCAAATTCTTGCCATTAGACAGTTGTACGTCAAAAGATTATTAATTTATATTTATAATAACATACGCGATTTTAAACCCGTACCAATTAATACCAACTTTGCGATACTTCATTCAGCAGATATAAAAACCTAAAATAACTTTAGCATTAACTATTAGACAGTATGAATACGCTGCTTATAAACTGATAAAATAAAAGTCCCTGATTAAACCTCCCACAAATCCGATTTCACGAAGTAATCTTGCTTTTCAAAGTGCTGCAAAATGGGTAGCAGAAAATGAATATATTTTGACTGATATTTTTTGGAACGACCTTCTTAAACATAAAAAACCATCATTAAAGTCAACCTCTGTTTCTTGGTTTCTTTTCATCCTTTACCTTTTCCTTAATTTGGTTTCATAAATTATTATTAGTACAAAATTATGCTTATGACGCGTAATGGTTGAATTAACTCTGTGGCCACAGCCCAAGCCTCGCTTTTGCTGGTTGCCTATGATACATTTAATTTATATATTATATTGTATTCTGTTAAATTCAAAAAAGTGTGTATCAATAAATAAATATGTGAATACAGATATACAAATTATATACAGAGTACAAATAAAATAAAACATCTCTTCACTAAAGTTTTCAATCAGTTCCATATGAATGAGTATCAAAAATAATTTTAAAAGATTTTCGCAAAAAATAAGTTTTAATAGTAACTTATTAAGTTTTTCAGTTTCTATTACTTTGATTTTACCCAGTTTTGCCCTAAAATGCATATTATGGCCGGAATCTTAAAGAACTCTTTTTTTATCTATTTCAATAAACAAAATATTGAAAATCACTGGTTGACTCTAAGCGCAATAAAAACAAACTTTTGTAATAAAAGTTGTAGGTTTTTAATTTTATACAATTTGATAGTACACAATTTTAGCCATAATTGCTTATTAAGGCCGTTATCATTCCTAAAAAAAATTGAGTAACACCCCCACACAAATTACAGCAGACGTGCCGTTTACTCCGTCTTGTAGAGCACAAATAATATTGTATGTGACACAATTTTAATAATAATCGTATAAGCAATTATTTTAGAATATTGAAAAAAGTAAAAACCCCTGGCATGAATAAACTCTTACTTCCGTCAATCGATTTCCATGCAAATATTCGTGTCGGGTTCTTTTGCGGTACCCAGCTTAAGTACCAAGTTTTAACTTGATAAATGTTTCAGTTTTTGAATTGTTTTCATACGCACCAATCGGTAAAACCTAAACGTGGTTTTTTTTGAGAGGCGAGAGCTCAGGGGACTTGAAAACTTGTTTTTTTCGTGAATATTTGATTTTAAAAAATCTACTGACCCTACCATCACTTTATATAAGGAAAGAGAAAGTGAAGATGTAATTATGTTAGAATTATGCTAAAAAATCAGTGAGGTTTTTCTAACGGTTTACTAATATAATCAGTGTGTGCAAAACTATGATATAATAAAAAATATATAACGTCTATATTATGTAAAGAAATATAAAATAATATTAAAGAGGACGAATGATATGCAAAATATGAAACAAAATATGATCATTACTTCCCTAATTTCATATACTGCAGTAACAACAGTCTTTTCAAAACAACTAAATTTATTTTTATTGTTCTGTGGTACTGTAATTGAATACAGGCATTCATAATAAAGTCATAATGTTCAGCGTTATAAGATTTAAAGGAAGCAAAAAAGGACACCAGTATACAATTTTAGATGCTATTTCCTACTAGCTTAAAAATTCAGTTATTTTATTTTGTACTGTATTACTTTTATTATGATTAGATTATATAACATAAGAATGTAATAAACCTTTTGTTCCAAATATTTATGTATTTATTTGGCTGTATTTACATTACTATGTTCGCTAACGACGATTCAGTTCTTTCTGTTTGTTATTTATCCAACAAGCCTTACCGTCCGCGTCGTCTATGGCCTACATTATCATTTCGCTTATTTTCACATGTTTCTTTAATGTCTGTAATAACAATTACAGAACAGAATGTTATTTGAGGATGGTTCCATTTTCTGAATATTTAAAAATATGTCTTTCTTTATAAAGCAATTTATTCTCAATTATCTTGGGTAAACATTCTTTCTAAATATACAATTTAGCCTATAGTCCAGCCTCGGTTAGTTTTCTCCTAATGTAAACAAATAATGACGTCACTGAGCAACCGCATTATATAAAAATGTGTACACGCTGATAAAAATGTAACTACAAAATACTTTCAAAATTATTTATACAAAATACTTTTTTCTAAATGAAATTGTTAGGCCTACATCATATCATGACTGATGTTTTTAGTACTTTAAGTACTTATAATTTAAAAAAATCTGGTGTGAAACACTCACACAACTTTCTCTTGTCAATGAAAATAATTAAAAATATAACCTAACATTAGTAATAAAACATTAGAAATAAACAAAAAACTAATCTCTTAAAACATTACCTTATTTTAATCATGAGTGAAAGACGGAAAATGAAAATCGACCTGTTTGGCTTCAAAATACGGAAAATCACTCTTTCACGCTAAACTAGGCTCTGTAGAGAAAAACGCTTTCAATAAAAGTTGTAGATCTTTTAATGTCCTATAAATTTGATTATATACACTTTTGTCGTAAAATGCATACCAAGGCCGAAATCTTTAAAAAATCAATTTTTCACACGTTTTCGTGAGAAAAAAACAGAAAATCGCTAATTACCGCTAAACTAAGCGTTTTACAAACAAATGTTTGAAATAAAAGTTGTAGAATTTTACATTTTCTACAACTTTTATTATATAACGTTTTGCGCTAAAATGCATATTAAAGCCGCAATCTTAAAAAGAAAATGTTTTTACGTGAAAACAGCCTTACCCAGAATTTCAGGAAACATGGCGCCTACCCTATCTTGTAGAGAATAAAAAGTTTAGTAAATAAGGCGATTTTTAAAAAAATCGTAGGACCAGTTTTTGAGAAAATGGCAAAAAAGTGAAAAATTACACGAATAAACTACTACTTCCGGTTGACCGATTTTGATAAAAATGTTCGTGTCGGGTCCGGTAGTGGTATGTAACTTAAGTTTCAAGTTTCAAGTTCGTACGATGTTCCGTTCTTGAGATATTCTGTTCACACACACACACGCGCGCGCGCGCACACACACACACACACACAGACCAATCGCTAAAAACATGTTTTTTGGGTTCAGGGGGTCCGAAAGCGTATAGACCCGGTGAAAACTCGATTTCGAAAAATCGACATGAAAACAATACTTTCCTTCCTATATATTCATATAGGCAAGGGAAAGTAAAAATAGTTAACTTGATAGGAATACGACATCCGTAAAGTCGCAGACTCTAGCGTGCACCCTATAGTAGCTGGCTTTTGTTTGTTGACAGTAGGAGCAAACTAAGAACGGCAGAACTGTACCTAATACAATATCACTAGATAAACATAAATATTTAATCTACTTGTAAACAACGTAGAAAAACCAAGTTTTGAATTTTTAAAATATCGTAACATTTTAAAGTAATATTCTATAAATAGTTTGAATAATTAAAATATATCTTTCTTTATAAAGCAATTTATTTTCAATTATCTTGAGTAAACATTCTTTTTAGATATACAATTGATATACCTAATGCAATACTACTAGATAAAAATATATTTAGTATACTAGTAAACAACGCAGAAAACCAAATTTTGAATTTTTAAAATATTATAATATTTTACCGTGATATTCTAAAAATGATTGAAAGAATAGACTGATGATTGTAAAAAATTGTGTGTTGCATGGTGTGAATTAAAAAAAGATAATGGATTGCAATGAACGAAATATTTTGTATGGAAATTCTTGGAAAAAGGTCTTTGCTATGCCTGTTATTTATCTTTTCTACTATCTTATGTATTTTTTTCCGAAAAACTTATTTTTAAAGATTGGTGTGTGAACAGAGAATCTTTAAATTAGTTACGACAAGGGTTCCGACATGAACTTTTTCATCAACATCGGTCACTGGAAGTAGTAGCCTATTTTAACTTTGTAATTTTCTCAGAAACGGCGCTTCTATGATTTTTTTCTAAATTGACTAATTTTACCACACAATTTTTGCTCTATGATATAGCGTAAGCGTCAAGTCTGGTGAAACTCTTGAGAGGCTATACTATCGTGGGAAAAAACTTTTTTAATGCAGCCTTAATAAACATTTTACGGCAAAATTATCTATAATAAAGTTATAGGAAATTAAAGACCTACAACTTTTATTCAAGCATTTTATGTACAACACTTAATTTAGCGTCGATTAGTTATTTTAGTATTTTGCTTATCAAAATCGCTAAAAAATGGGATTTTTCAAGATTGTGGCCTTAGTATGCATTTAACGACAAAAATATATAATTAAAGTTATAGGAAATTAAAAAACTTACAAGGTCTTTTTCAAGCATTTTTCTACAGAATTTAGTGTCAATAAGTAATTTTTAAATCCTACAGAGGGTGATTTTCCTTTTGCGTCATTCGCTCATGATAACAATTAGATAATGTTTTCCTTTATATGTATTGTCCAGATGAAGTCGTGTGTTTCCCAACAGATTTTTTATGCTTTTGCAAATGGGGATAAATAGGAAGTGCAATACAACTTTATTATTTATAGACATCCTACTGATGCTTTTGATTTTATCCACGCGCAGCGTAAGTTTATTGGTAAACAAAAACACAATGACCTATAAATTTATGTTGTCTTTTTGTAAGAAAACATACATTTTTGTTTTTTTTTCTTTTTTTTGTTATTTTTAATTGGATCGACTTTTAAATTCTAGACTTTTATTTTAATTTTCATTTATTAGTTTTTTACCCGCTGAAGAATTAGCCTTTTATTTAAAATTAAGCCTATTCAAATAAAACTTTTCTGTTTTTGTATTCATCTATATTCCACCCTAACCAATCAAACTTTTTTTCTCTTTAGGAAATAAAAAAGTTATTTTTGTTTGAACAATAATCATCTTATAGACTGATAAAAGAATATTTATTATTTATAACAATTTTGGTGGCTAAGTTGTTTAAAAATATCCTACCAAGTAATATTTTGATCATCTTTAACAGAAAATTGAAGCATTGAATATTTTATGATAAGATTACGAGCCGTTCGAAACGTTCCCTAAAAATAAAATTATTGGATAATACCTAATCTGTGGTTCCAGAAAACGACCATATTATTTTTCAGCTATCTCTAAATAACTCTCCAAATTAAGTCCCAGAAAATATTTTTTAAATTCTAGAAGAAACTGAAGTTTAATCAAAACCTTTCTCACATCTCCGTAATCTTTACTATCATTTATAAGTTAACGGTATTTTGGTCTTGAAAAATATTTGTTACAAAAAATTACCAGTTTAAAAACTTTAACTTATTATTAATGCCAACTTAAATAAATATAAGTAAAACCATACACATAAAACAAAAACAAATGTTTCTTTGCCGGCTGCATTGGCGCAGTTGGTAACGTGCTCGCCTCTCATCATGCGGTCCTGGGTTCGAATCCCATTCAGGCACGACATATTTTCATACGTTACAAAAAATCATTTCATCCTCATTGCACACAGGTACACCCCAATGTCGTCACTAATGACCTTGCAGTTGATGCGACCTTATATAAATTTTTAAAAAATGCTTTTTTTAACTGTTTTATTTTTTTCATATAACTTTTTTTTAACGCATAATCTGTTCATAACAATAAATGCAACTTCAAGGCACCCGTACACTTCTTTGTATTTCTGAAACTTTTCAAAACAATGTTAGGTGTAAAGACAGTTGTTACAAAATTTTGAAATTTCTACGCTATATCGCTGTTGAAGACAAAATCTGAAGCCTACTAATTTTTGCTTTTAATGTTTTAATTTATAAAATTATTGTTTTTACTGTTATTAGTACTTATAACTCCTATTGTGGTCGCTAATAACCATTAGAAGTTGATGCGACCTTTATAAATAAAAAAAAATAAAATAAAAATAAATGCAACTTGTCAATTAGAATAACACATGAACAAATTACGACTCACTGGTGTAATTAACAAATTATAACATTTAAAAACATTATACTGCTCTTAATTATTATTTACAATGAAACTAGATAGTTTTAAAAATAGAAAAACAAATAAAAATAAAAATAAATTGAAATAACCAAAACCTCCTTTAAAACGAAAAGAAACAGAATGAGAAGTAATACATTTTTATTCTTTAAAATTGAATTTAGTATCAGTTGCAGGTAATTATTCAAATATATGTTTAAAAATGTGTATGAAATTACCTATTCTGTCATATAATTACTTTTATCTGTTGTTGGTTTTTTTTTGTTAATTAGAATGCAAATTGATCAATGAGCAATATTATTTACTTGGAATGTAAATACATATACTATACACGATGAAAATAATATCCCAAACATTTTGAATTGATAGAAATGTTACTGCAAATTCTTTAACGATTACTTATTTTATTATGTAATTTAAACTTGTCACATAAAATGAGTATTACTTTACGTGTCAATATTATAACTGTTATTATTATTAATATTATTATGGTTATTTACGTGTCAATAAAATTTATTGAATTATTTATTTGTGTAACTAAAACGTTCTCGAGATCGCATTTAGAATTTTTTTAAAGGGGAGAGTGAAACACGGTTGGGTAAAATTATTGAGTTTTTAAGCTTCTTTGTGCAGAATTACTGTACTATTTAGGCATTCCTCTATAAAATAAATAAGTTTTAGCCATAAAAATTAGTTTCGGCTGAGTTAGTCCAAATTATTAACTCAGGACATTATTCAAGATTGATTATTTTGGTAAATATTGTAAAATATCGATTGTACAGGTGGAAATGTGTGAATTAGAAGCCAAAACTCTCCTTATGAAAGCGTTCAAAAAACGTATTTAAGAGGGGTGAGATAAAAGGACCTTCACTTGGTTCAAAAATGCACTATGATACTAAATAAAATGTCCATTGGTCGATTTTCGCAATTTACTATTTTTAGACTTATACACCCTTTTCTCATAAACTACTTAGCTCATCACAGACAACTAAAATACTTGCCACTTTCATATTATAGAGATTTACATATCCCGGAACTTTTTTTAGACTTCTACGAGTTAAAATAAAATATTTTTCTAAAATCACAAATTTTAATAACTTTTATATTCAAAAAAATTAAAATTTGAAATATATGCTTAAAAGCAGCTTGTTTATTGAAGAATCCATGTGCAAAATTTCAGGTCTTTGAATTGAAGCAATCCCGGGAAAAGGGTATACGAATATAAATAATTTAACATCAGCATATATGGTACAATCTCCTCTTAATTTACACTGAATCTATAATCTGTACTTAAACCTGGAATATTTAGTATATTGAGAAACTATTGTTTTGTCTCTTGAATAAAGTAATCTCCCTACGGAGATTACACTTAGTATTTTAACGCATCTTAAAATTAACGTATTTAGGTAAAATTTTATTTTTTATAATTTTTGAAGTGTAAACAGTATCTAATAGAAAAATATAATGTGCTCAATATTTATTTAATACGAATCCAATGGATTTTTATATTTGCCCTTTAATCGTATTGTTTCCGAATTATCTAGTAAATTCATGTAAAGACTAGAATCGCGATTCAACAGTTGAAGGGCGATTCTACTACACTTTAATTTTTGTTTGTTGTTTTTAGTTTTTCAGTACCCAGTTTTAATTTTGCCCATAACAGACAGTAGGTGCTAAATTATTTACAATAACAACAACAGTTTTACTTCTTGAAAAGTGAAACTTGGATATTGAAGAACAAAAGCTTGATTATTATCTTGAAAGCAGAAATATATTTCACAAAAATTATTTTGTAATCTCGTCCCGTTAGAATAACCTATTAGGGCATCTATGCGAACTTAGAGCTTGTACAATCCCAAATTTTAAATTCATTTGGACAACTGGTAATAACATCTGAAACACTCTAGTGGCCAAAAAAACTGAAAACGATATTGAAAGAGAAGAGACGTATTGCGCTTGCTACAGATAAACGAGACAAAGTACTTTCGAAGAAACGCTAGAAAAGACCAGAGCAGAACAGAACTTGCACTGTATTGTGACTCGTCATCATAAACGATTTGGTAAGGCCACCTGGCCTAGTCCAACTCAAAACAACTCAAAAGTAGTCTACTATTTTATATAGAAACTGGGATACCCATCTCTTCCGTCGTCGTCTAATACCACTTTATCTGGTTGGCTTGTAAGTAAACACTCTTTGGTATTTGGATCATCTGGCGACCGAAAAATTACAAAAAGTAGTTTTTAAAGCTATAAACGACTATACCACTCTTGCGTGTATTTTCTTATAGTGTTGAAACCCCTGGCACAAAAGTTTTGCCTAATATTTTAATTTCTTTCATGATATAGCAAGTGATACTTTGGTCAAATTTTAACGATCTCTTCTCAGCAGCTTTTTTGATACATGCTAGGCAGTTATGGTTAACTTACTCTGAAGCATACACTAAAACTACAAAAACCAAGATGTGGTAAAATTTAAAAACAATTTCTACCGCACTTTAGTGACCAGCGTTTTCCTCAAAGTGATTTCTGAATCTCATGATTTCATGCAACATTCAACACATCCAAAGTAATCAAATTAATGCACCTGTTCTAAGGTTTTATCATTCAAAACTGCTTCTGAGACAATCAGTAGGTTACTCTGATAACAAAACTTTATCTTATCCAAATAAATCAGGAGTTCTATCGCTCGACTATAATATGAAAAGAATAGAATAAATATTTGCAATCCTGGTTGGGTACTGATCTACAAAACTCATGTTAGAAAACTGAGTTTACAATTGAGTCAATTATCATTACACTTCTAAGAAGACTTAACAATAAAAATTTTAAAATATATGGAGAGTTAAGATAATTAAATACAGATTTGTTGTTGACTTAAATTTACTACACAGTTATTTATATAAAATGAACTTTCCATTAAGTAATGGTTTCAAATACGTACAACCAAAGTCTTCAAATAACTTTTAGTATCTCAGTGGATAGTTCTGTTTAATGATCCATAACATACCTACAGTCGAACGAAGAGAAACGAAAAGAAAACTCTAAGTGTAGCGTGATATTTGATTAAAATCGTTTATTTCTTTTTAATTCTTTTTGAAGAGACGTGAAAACAAAAACAACAATATAATAACATATAAAATAACAGACGTAAAAGAGACCATATGGTGCTACTGATTTTACGATTTGCCAACCTCTGTATTGTTTCAGTTATGAGATATTTTGGCAATATTTATCGTTTATAAAGCTGTAAAATATTAGATAACATCAACGCAAAAGTGGCTTCACTGTAATATCTATTACAGAGTTTTTCTCAGCAATGTGTAAAAGGCTAATAAAATTGTTTCTGACACACACAAACCAAAAGTTTGATTTTTAAAGGATGTACTATTTTATAATATTCCTTACAATGTTTCAATTATTTCACGCCGTAGCGTTCCAATACCTTACGTTCAATTATTTGCGCCGTAGCAAAAAAACACTATCTATGCAAAATTTTAAAGTTAAGTTTTATTATTTCTATTGAAAGGTTTTAAAATGAGCGGTAGTGCTTAAAAAAAAGTCATGTCATACCCGAAATAGTCATCCTTTAACTTTTTGATCTAAATATACAAATAACTCTATACAGACCTACATAAATGTATTACATTACCACTACAATATTATTACGTTTATATATTATATTATATTACTACATTATATTATTACGTTATTTTACATTTATTTATTATAAATGTCTAACACACCGGGTTCGTCTATTAGTAAAGTCGTCACCCCGTGTCAGCGGTTTAGCGGTTGAATTTCAGCGACGAACTTTCCTGGATCAAATCCTAATATCGTAATAAATAAAGGAAAATAGACCTTACCAAAAACCTTTTACGCTTGGCTAGAACAATCTACACCATTATCAAACAAAATAAAACATATTAATATTAGGCATAACAAAATATTACCCTCTATTCCATCAACGCACCTCAATTGAACCTAGATCAACCCATTACTTCGAGAATCTCATTCAAAAGCATTTCATTCATTGGTAATCCAAAGTCAATGTAACAATATAATCCGCATTATATATGGCTGTATTAAGCCTTTATCGGAAACATGTATTTACATAAATACATGAACATTAAACTTGTACTTATGCATATATTTCTATGTACTCAAACGTTGTACTCGTAGCAACACAAATTTATTGTTTTGTTTTTGTAAAATGCATACAATTAAATAAAATTAGCTGATATAATTGCATGTTTTATGCCTACATGAAAAACAAATCAGTAATGTACTCGATGCAGTTAGATTGCATGCATAAAAAACGAAACGTTGTAAATGTTTTAGTTTATTTCTTTATTGTATATGCAAATCAAATAAATGTAAGAGTAGTTTCCATTGTAAGGATTATCTGCACCATATTATCACAGTCATGTTATTATTTGTACACTACACACTTAAATATGTATAATTTATTAATTTATTCAAAAATAAATAACTTGTACACCGCAGTAACTCGCCAAATGATTCTTATATCCTCCATTTTAGTTTTTTTTTAATCATATCAACAGCTTGATTATTGGTGACTATTGTGGGCCATAAAACTAGAACGATGTGTTTAATTTTCAAGATTTTTCACGGTCTAGTCAAGAATAAAATCCGGTACCTTTTGTTTTTTGCCTAATATCGGCCTACGCCAACCACTACACCACGGAGGTGGCCTATACGTGGCCCTCTTTAAAAAAACATGTTTTTTATGGTAAGGGGACGTGAAAACATGTATTTCCGGTAAAAACTGGATTTCGAAAATTTGACATGAATTAATACTTTACTTCCCTTAATTTTATATAGGGCAAAGAAAGTAAAAATAAAATGAAATAATAGATTGATAAATAGATTATTTGAACTGACAATGTTCAGATGTATTATTTATATATTTCTTATTTAGAGATTCATTTATGAGATAAAGTTGAAATCATTTAATTCAGTGTTTTTATAGTAAAATCAATACCGATATTGTGATGAAATATAAATCAAAAGGATTCTATAAAAAAGTTTATAGTACTATTTGTTAGCAATTTATAAGCAAATACTGTTACAAGTACTTGAAATGAACTGAATAAAAGAGTCATAAAAATGCAATAAAAAAACTTTTTTAATCTCAAAAAGTTCACAACTCAATTTGTATTGATTCAAGTACTTGACAATGTGTACACTGTCTTTGTCAATTTTAAACCATTGTTATGAGGATGAAATACAGTTACTGTATTTATATTACTCAAATGTATTTTACTGTATCAATGATAAGAATCAGACAATAATGATCGTATCGTATTTGTCGCTGAGTGGATGTCATTTCAGTTTTCAATCAATTTGTTGTTTCTATCTTGTATTTATTATTTATTATAGTCTGTATATAATTTATAAATTGAAATTATGATTTACTTAATTAAAAATTATCCAGGATCCATAATTCAATACTAGGTACATTGCTTTCTGTGTCCTTTTGTTCTTCAGTCTTTCTGTCAAACACTTTTAAATTCCTTACCACCTTTTATCAAACAAAAGAAAACTTTTAGTGGAATATCTACGTAGTATACTACTCTAACAACCAAAAAGCATTTTATACGCAACAATGACAAAAAAAATTCAGAATATATTCACTATTGCTCAGTTACAGATGAATACAGTGCAAATCACAACAACGAATACAAGCTAAATTTGAGAAATTTTAGTAAAAGGTAACGAAAAGAAAATAATTTCCTTTGTTTCCGGACATAAGTCCGAATCTGTTTGAGAGTTTGCCAGTAAGTTAATAAATCCCCTGGCCAGCGGTACAAACGCCATGCAGGTTGAGCTTGATAGTATAGCCGCTACTTTACTCCCTTCAAGCCTTCAGAACCTTTTATTCGAAGTGTCTTTTTAGGTTCTTCCGCCTTTCTTGCCGTTGGGAATTTCTTGTTCTTCCGCATTGACAAGGGTCGTTGACAATTTTCGCCTAGTATCCCCAGGTAGGGGCCCTGACAAAGTGCTACCATCTGGAGCCATATCTGCCCTACTGTGAAAAAAGGCAGTAAGTGCAAAAAGCTGAAATGTGGGAAAAGCCCTTTAACGTATTTTCGACAGCCGTAACAAAATTATGAATGTAATATCATGATTTTGTGATATTTTATGGTAAAAAGGGAAATTTTTAAACGTTTTTTAAGTTAAACTATTTTAAAAAGTTAGTTACTACAATTAAAAAAGCAGATACTGCTTTAATATTAAGCAGTAGTAATTATATAAATACTAAGGAAAAAGCAGATACTACTGTTTTGCTTAATAACCATACCTGGTTGGTTGGACGGGGTTAGTAAGAGAAGGAGGCTTGACGACCAGAGGTTTCCTGATTTCGGAGATCGGAAACAGAAATCAGTTCCATTGGGAATTTAGCTTGGAATAGTTACTTGTTGTTGTTGTTTAGGTCATCAGCCAAAAGGCTGGTTTGAACCTGTAGAGGTTTTACTAAGTAAAACGAGGAGTGAGGTGGTTTACCATTGCCTTCCTCACTGAGTGGAAAAGTACGCCTATAGTTACTTAAGAAGGAGAAATTATTTGATGAGGTTACAAGAACGAGGAGAAGAAGAAGAAAGAGAAGAGATATTTACTTTGAGGTAAATTCATTTCGTATATATTAAGGGGTTTTTAAGTTTTCTGTTTTATTAAAGTCGCGGCAGAAAAAGGTTGGCTATACTTAAAACAGGGTAGGGTAAATAACGATACGTTTTTTAGTAATTGATGCATTAAATGTTTTAATTGAATCCAAAGAAACGCAATTTTATATATTTTATTTTCTCATGCTCTACTGCTAAAGCATAATATTGGCGCCCAATATTTTTGTATTATTTTTTTAAAATCCATATTCAAGAATATGCCCACAGGTCAATATTTAAGGTGATGCTACCTTAAACTTTTAAAACCGATGAACTTTTATGACTAATCGACAATGATATACAAATCAGTAAATAAATTCGGTATCAAATTCTACTAAGTAAAAAAGCAGTATCTGTAGCATACTAAGTAAGAAGGGAATAACTACAGTGTAGATAGGCTACTAACTTTTCCCTTAGTATGTGTATTTACTGCTGTTGTCCTTTGTAAGCCTGGCGAAAACATGTAGATTTGTGTATCAAAATCTTGGAGCAGAGCTTCAATCTTGATTGAGGGTTAATTAAGCAGAAGAGTAGCTTCTGGCGGCGGTTAAGTTCTAAACGTTTTGTACACAGATGATGCTTCCAAGTTAGTTGCCTGACAAGCCATAAGCCAAGATATCGCACCACCCTGGCCTGTGGAATATGAATGTTATTCAGCATCACAGGTGGACAAGTTTACTGCTACAGTAAAATGTAGCAGTACTTGAATATGTTATGCTAAACCTGACAAGGAATCTTACTCGGAACTTCCAGAATATAAAACATTAATTGTGCTGACCGTTACACTAATTGTCCGGTCAAAGTATTTCTTAAAGTTTCGTAAAAAAAATGGTATGGTTTGCAACACATATTTTTAGTTTTTTACTAAACGACTTTATAAATGAATAATTCATAAAAAGTAACATTAAAGTATCCCGTGTTATAATGAAATTGATATTGAATTATACACACGTGGTTTCTCGTGGAAAACTAAAAAATTCACACCGACGGATTAAATACACATTTTTGTTTCTGTCAATAATATTTCTCAATTCATAAAAACAAACTTAAATTGTTTCACAAAGGTTCTCGGCATTTTTTCTAACGTAAGAAAAACTATATAGTAATATTTTGGAATCCAAATAGAAAAACTGTTCTACTCATTCAGTGAAATAAAAGGACCTGAATAATCAGTCGCTTGGAAAAAATCTATAAAATTTGAATTTGCGTTTTTATTATCTTGAAATGCATTAACATAACGTTACTGTATAAAATATTCCCTTATAAACTAAATTTACTTTTTTTTATTTTTCTCTTATTCGCTATTGTATTAAATACTAACAAATTAGTAGAAATATTAACGAACTATGAGTCCTATATGTTACGCTCATATATGACGGCACTTTCTATTTTTGTAAGCACACAAAATGCCCTTAATGAAGATGCGTTCTGAAAAACCCTCCGAGTCATTTCTCTAGGTGAACTGTAACAGAAAACTGATCTAACTTTGTTGTTTAGGTCAACAGCCGAAAGGCTGGTTGATAGGATTGAGGTTTGATAGGTTTGGATAGGGTTACTAAGTAAAAACGAGGAGTGAGGTGGTTTACTATTACGTTCCTTACTGAGTTGAAAGAGTATGCTTATCAGCATGCCAGGCCCTCCGAAAAGCACTTACTTACCACTTTGCAAATGACACCTTCACTTCATTCACCACAGGGTCTGGCTGTATAGTGAAATTCATCACTTTCAGAGGAGATAAGTCTGAGTAGTGTCATTTACACCTCTACCTTTTCTGTTCTTAAATATTTTAGTCATATAATTGGCTGACTATGTGCAAAGAAACATAACTTTTTTGTGGCCTGGAACCAGCAGAGTGCAATTAATTTAACACTCCATTAGCCCGTTATGGGTATGATATAACTTTAGGCTGATTAAAATTCATAAGGAACGATTTAATCTGAATAATACAAGTGATTAATATTATGAAAACATGTAAAACATAGAATAGATCTGAAAATACAACTAAAATTATATACAATGTTAAAGAAATTGATTTTATATTTACGGTTGCCTTCTTAAAATAATTTACGTTTTTATTATTAAATGTAGATAAATATTTGTAAACTATTACGTTCACTATGAAAGTTTGAAACTCCTTTATCCATTTGCGGTTTTTTATAAAGTAGATTAAATACATTTATTAACAAATTAATAAACAATTTATAATGTGCAATATTATAAACTTTAAAATAAATCCAGTTCAAAAAACAATATACCTCTGAATACGCATTTTTATGAGGTAATGAGGAAAACCACACGACAATAATTCAAAAATATTAAAGACTAAAAATTAAAAAAACATATACATTTATGTTGTAAAGGCCAAAGGGAAAAAATTTATAGAAAATTAAGAAATATTGTTAATTAACTTAGCGTGAAACAGCGCTATCAGTATAAAATTGGAAGAAAACGTATAATGAACTCTTTTAAAGATTTTTGGTAATTACAAATCGCGAAACACTAGGCATCAGTATCACCCTTGCAATTTCTGCCATCGTAATATAGCTATAAGTTTAACAAATTTTGTTTACAAACCAGCCCATTCAACATGTCTTAATTTAAAATCTAAAACAAGCTCTCCTATCATTACATACTAAAAGCATTAAATTCCCATTCTCCTTCTCTCATTACGTCGCATGAGAAAAGTTGAGTAGTCTCTTCAAATTCTACCCCGTTGGCCATTGAGCCATTGAGCAGAGTACATTTCTGGTTAGTGGATTTACTATCACCTGCTTCTATTACCAATTCAGTAAAGGTTTAACAAAATACTATTAATGGGAAGGATATAGCAATTGTTTTATTTGGTGTAATGTCTATTTTTTTTACTAATGAGCAAAAAACATGAAGTTGTGAATGGAACGCAGAAAGTAGCATCCATGTGGGAAAACTTGAATTCAAAAGAAGTATGTTAGGAAAAATTATCGAGAGAGAAATTATTTAATTAGGGAACAATTGGGAATGAACAATCTGAAAAGAAGAGTTGGACAGACAAAGCAGTGATTTTTTGGCTGTATCAATAGCATGGAGAAGGGCAGAATATCGAAAAGGATGCTATGAGAATATCTAGGAAAAATAAATTTTTACCACAAATTCATTTAACTATATCCCATCTGAAATATATAAATTTAAGTTATAAGATAGGCTTGTTAATTTTATTTCATGACAAGCGAGTCGTATTGCTAGCTGTAAAATTCAGAGAGAATTCTTCAAATAAAATGACTCTAAAATTTAAAAAATTAAGCACATATCGTAAACTTTTATATTTGCAAAATAAATTATGAATAATTTTTTATATACTGCTACGATGTACTAAATGGTTTTTTTACGTATTTAAGCCGTTATGAAGTTATAAAGCTCAGCTCGACATCAAAAGAAACTTTTTGTGTAGAAAAAATATTAAAAAGTTGAATTAACTGTCAGTTGCTGATTTGTGACCGACGCAAAAATGAAACAACTTAATGAATTAAAAGTCAACTCGTGTAATCAGATAGATTTAATTTTAGAATTAAAAAATATATAATATGTCAGAAGAGATAGTACCAAACTAGGGAATAGATACCTTGATATTTTTGTGTAATTTTGAGACGTCCTTCAAATATTTTGGACTTAAAATTAACTGTCTTTTTTGCTGGAATGAACTCGTACAAAATCTCCACCAAAGAATCTGAACCTAATCTTTATTTTCAAGAAATTAAGAGAGGAATACTGAATCAAATAAAAACAAAAATACTCTATATTTTCTACCATCAAATCAACTATCAAATACAGGTTACTAAGGTTGGGCGATACTTTTCAATCACATTTAGAACTTTCTGGAGAAAGTGCGAAAGCTTAATTTGAGAGTAATGAATAAAAACTATCGGCTATAACTTCTAAGCAATAATTATTTTTCTTAGGATTGTCAAGTACTGTAATTCATCAACTTTATCTCCGGGAACTAATAGTACAGGTGCACAAAAATGCAGTAGAATACCCAAAACAAATTCACAACTGTAGTACAAGAAACATGCATTTGATTCGTTTGTGTAGTGACAAAACTGCTGTATAAAAACATTTTTGTTACCTGGCTTCCATACTGTACAACCTGCTTTCAAAAAATTATAAAAGTATACAGAACATTATAACGTTTAAAGCTCAGTATTACAGAAATGACTTTTTAGGATCTGTATGTAGTACACAAGGGAAATGATTATACTCGTCAACCTGTGAGCCGCATCCTGATATTTTGATTCCGGACGATCTGGTATTTAAAAAAACAGGCACTACATTGATCTATTCCAGGACTTGGGAAAACATATTGGATAATTTAATTTATCCATTTCGTTCAAAAATTTAATAGTAGAGATAATTTACAATATTGCAATAGCGATTCTAGAAATAGTTAAGGTAATTAATTGTCTACTGTAAGAAATTAGGTATGTACAATGTACGAAGTAAAGTGTATTGAATAAGGATACCAAATTGCGATGAGTTAAATGTTATAAATAGGAATTCTCGGAACTCGAAAATAGTAAAACCGTTTTTTTTTTGTTTTATTATTGCTTCTTCCGTGATCCAGTCAAGTTGAGAATGTGTGGATAGTTCTCGATTGTTTGAAAAACTATCAGGCCACAGGTATAAAAACAGTTAGCGTTTTTGTAGTAAATAAATTAATATTTGAACTGTGAATGGATTTAGTGTTGTTAGCCTGTTTCAAAATTATGTCATTACGGTACCGATTTTGAATTACGTTACAGCTTATGCGTACGGGTAGTGGAAAATGGTTGTGGACAGTCAAATCATTGTTTATTCGATTGTTAAGTGACAGTAAATTAAGACAACTGTATTGGTTTGTTGGGAGGTGATCACAGTTGTCTTTGGAAAATAAAATTACACTGTACAAGGTGAAAACCAGTTTGGAGTTATGTAATTGAACTCTGGGGCATAGCAAGTACGTCTAATGTAGAAATATTACAGAGATTCCAATTTAAGTTTCTTCGACTAATATACTGTGCATCTTGGTATGTGCCTAATGAAGTACTCCACCATGACCTGGGCATACCTACGGTGAGAGAAGAAATTAGCAGTAGGAGTAAAAAGTATTTAACCAAGTTAGACACTCAATCTAATCATTTGGCTATAATTCTTCTCGACGACAATATAGAAAATCAAAGACTCAAGAAGGCGAGAATATTAGACCTTCCATTCCGTTTCTCCTGATCAAAAATGTTTAACCATGCTTTCAAGATTAAAAGCGTAAAATTATATTACGGATGGTCAACTCTTATTTATCAATAAACTAAATCTTGATAACACTCATTAATCTAAAATTAATCATAAAATAGATATTCAATCATCAGTTACACAGATGATCAGTATCACGTCTTCATTCTCTACTTTTCACACCTTCATTCACTTCATCCATATAAAAAAAAGTTGTACGTTACCAGGACCCAAGAACAAACCCTTTATCACTTATATCCAAACGATCACACGGAAGCAACCCTGCTGAGTGCTTCTTCTTCAAGTTATATTCGAAAATTGTTAAAACATTTACTGAAAGTTTTTGTTCAACTGTTTGTAAATAATTCTAACTGTTATAAAAAAGGTGACAGTATCTTATATATAGTCGAGTTTAAATTAAGCTTTAAGTTGTGTAAATCATTATTAAAAATTGGCACCACATTCCTTGAAACATTTCACACCGAAATCGGTCACTGGATCGATTCACATTCACATCACATTCCCGCCATTCCTCATTCATTCCATCTCATCTACTAGTTGTGCCTAAAAAATTGTACAGTTGTAAATAAAAATTAAATTGAAACCAAAAAAAACAGTTCTGTAAATAATTTGATTGAAATAATTCAACTATAATTTGTTAGTAGCCTAAGTTAATAATCAATTGTAATTGTTAATCGTGTCAATAAATAATTGTTATAAGTTCAACGGAAGTCTGGTTATTAAATATTACACCCAGATCCCGAAAGGACCTTAGCTTAAGTGTTAAAATATGTATAGTATGTAAATTAAGGTTATTGTATCTAAATAAGATAATTGCTTTTAGGAAAAAAATTAAAATTATTATTATTTAAAACTAAAATTTATTAATTATCTTAAATGCAAAAAAAATTATCGAAAACTCCTATAATTTAATTATCTCAGAGTATCGTTGGAAAATTACTACAGATCCTTTAACCAAATCTTTCTAAGGTTTTTAACAA
Source organism: Catonia carolina (assembly GCA_035578175.1). NCBI lineage: Eukaryota > Metazoa > Arthropoda > Insecta > Hemiptera > Achilidae > Catonia > Catonia carolina. Next base: position 77,574,875 of record JAQMRL010000003.1, read on the forward strand.
CAGAGATAATTATTGCATTAGACAAGACTCGGCTTCTTAGCAAAACAAGCGGAAGAGGTTGTCGTATGCATTAATTGTCTCTTTGGCTTTGTTACTTGTCTTTTAATCATTATCTGAAATAATATGGCTGAATTATTAACTGGTAAACCACGCGATATAAATTTCTTGATAATTACCTATTCTTGATTTATTTTTTCATGTTTTAGTTTGCAAGGAGTTACTAAAAACGCCTTCTACGTCGCACGAATGTTGAAGTACTGCAACTCCTTGACATCTCAAACCTCAAGAGAAGACTGAAGCACTGGAAAATCATCGTCCTTATTTATTTAGAAAATAAGAGTAGTATATTTTAGAAAATAAGAGCATTGCGTAAGGAAAATAAGGTAGCTGTACCCAGATATATTATATGGAAACATGTTTTTTATAACGTTAATAGAAACACCCAGTCTGACAGACCGCCATTTCATTTTTGGCAATTTATTTGGGAATCAAAGGCAAAGAAACTCAACTAGATCTGTTTAACAAAAATTATTTTATTTTACTATAGTATAATGATTGAAATGACATTGGTATAAGATCTGGTTTTCGAAAAACAATTGTTTAAAAAAATGAAAAAAGCCAAATTATTTATGGTATTAACGACTTAATTTTTAAAATTGATAACATACTTATAATGTTTGTTTTTCACTCAGGTTAAATGTATTATTTTAATACATATTTAATCACATACTTAAATTTAAAAAAAGCAAAAATTTGTATAAAAGAAACATAACTCAAAAGTGACTACTTACATATTAGGGTTTTTTTTACTGACATTTGTTTTTTGTACAATCAAGACACAGTTTTCTACTGCATTCTAGGCAAATAGCTTTCTTGCAAGTGATACATCCAAGTCATCAATTTCATCACAAATAGAACCTTCCGAGTCACTGTCATCATTTTCCAATAATTTACGAATTCTGTCACCATAATCGGGATCGCTTGTACTAAGTGGTCGAGCCATTTCAGAAATTTACAATTAAGTAATAAAAAAAATAATAAAAATATATACAAATAATTAAAATATAAACCCGTAAAGGAAACACCCGTCTTACAGACCGTTAAATACAGTAAGGGAAACACACGGTTCCACAGACCGCTACATGAAATACACAAAAAGAAACACGCGGTATCACAGACCGGTATGATTTTTAAGAACGATTTACAGTACCGCAACGATTCACGTGAACTGAACCATATTTCACTATGAAGTAGATAGGAATGAGGGAGGAAGCTATTGTGAAGGTCAGCACCAACCCTAGCTCAGGGAACCCAGTATTATGTAAACAAATCACCCTTAGTGCCTGTGAGACCGATGTTTCCATATAAGTGTTAAGATTAGAAAATATAAGTAATCAAAGGTATGTTAATTATTGTAATATTGTTAGGTAGTTTTGTATTAAAAGAAATTTGTTCATTATTCTGAAACCAATTACCATTTTACGGATCAACTAATCAACAGACAAATATGCAACATGTACTAAGAAATGAATTTCTTCATCTACAGTCTTTAACAAGATTACTACAACATTAACTTCTTGTTGTTGAGGTCATCAGCCGAAAGGCTGGTTTGAACCTCTAGAGGCTTTATTAAAACGTAAAAGTTGATTAACCATGCCTTCCTCACTGAAATGCTTATCAGCATACCAAGCCCTCTGAAAATGATTCATTCACTTCATTCATCACAGGGTCTTGCTGTATAATGAAATTTATTACTCTTAGAGAAGAAAACTCTGATTAGTGTCATTTACATCTGTACCTCTTTTGTATAATAGAAACACAACTATTTTCTGGTAGCCCTGAAACTAGCAGATCAAGCGAAAATAATAAAATTTAACACTTCACCTGCCTGTTATGGGCATAATATTAACTACGATTTTAAAATATTAAGTACTTCAATATAAGAAATAGTTGAACAAACAATCATGATGAAAAATCAATACTCAACGTACGGTTAGTCATCAAATCAAAGAATTGTTTTGAATTCAGAAAAATTTTCGTCACAAAAATGAAACGAATTCTTGAAAAAAACTGGAAGGAGAAATAAATATCGCTCATGGATTGGTAAAAAATGAATAGAAAATATTTATAAGAATTCATTCAAATACAAAAGAACGGGAAAGCGATGGGAAATGTGAAATGAGAAGAACGGTATTTTAGAGTAACCAAATCAAAAATTGAAGAGAAAAAATGTATAGGAATTTTGTACTATCACCGAAATGGAAAAATTTAGAATTTATAAAGATCTTCATAAAACATATTCATATGATGAATTTAAATTGTCCTTCTGTATTTTCATGAAATAACACAATATATTGTATTTTTATAAGTCTGATTGCAAACACGCTGTAGTTTCATTAACTTCCTTAAAAACTGGAAACTGTTCTCCCTTACGCCATTCATGTCATATTTTCACCCGCTATCACAAAAGCAACTTCAAATTTACGAACATATTATGTACTAGGTGTGGCTATTAAATAACGAGACTGACGTTGTAAAAATTTTATTTTTATTTTATACATAATCACTTTTTATCACCTTTAACATACACTCCTTTTCTATCCCTACAACGCTCCATGCAAATTTTCCATAGTTGGAAACGGTGCTGGAAGTCATCTTCTGTCAGCTCCTTCAGGACACGTGCCGCTTTCTCTTTTACTGCTTTTACAGATTCAAATCTTGTCCCTTTTAATGCAAATTTTGCCTTAGGAAACAGGTAGAAGTCACATGATGCAAGATCTGGTGAATTAGGTGAATGTTCTAACACTGAGATGCTGTACTTGGCTAGGAACCTCTTGGCAGATAACGCGGAATGAGCTGGCGCATTGTCTTTGTGGAGAACCCATGATTTGTCCTTAATTTGTCCCACATTTCGGGGCGTTTTCTCCTTACCCTTTGACGTAGTTTAGAAAGTACCTAAAGGTTGTAATATTGATTAATAATTAATTGTTTAATTGTTTGACCTTCAGGAAACCAAAGACGGTACACAATCCCATTAATATAAAAAAAACAATCATCATTGCTTTAAATTTTGACTTGCTCATTCGAGCTTTTTTGGCTCTCGGTGAAGGTCGGCTCTTCCAGAGCATGAATTGGCGCTTCATTTCTGAATCATAAGTAAAAAAACCACGTTTCATCACATGTTATTATCTTATACCTGTTCCCTAAGGTGAAATCTGCATTAAAAGAGACAAAATTTGAATCTGTGAAAGCTGTAAAAGAGAAAGCGGCACGTGTTCTGAAGGAGCTGACAGAAAATGACTTCCAGCACTGTTTCCAACAATGGAAAATTCGCATGGAGCGTTATAGGAATAGAGAAGGAGTGTATACTAAAGGTGACAATAAGTAATTATGTAGCCTATAAAATTAAAATAAATTTTTTGACAACGTCAGTCACGTTATTTAATAGCCACACCTCGTACATACAGTTGTAACCATTAAGTTAAAAACCGGAAGCCATCTCGAGCAACGTTTTAAATAATATGCAACATCTTTGTTTCTTTTCGTTCTTCATTATGTTCAGAAATATGTTAAATAGTTGATAAGCTGCTAATTTCTACCTACGGATAAAGTGTTACTTTCATTATCAATAGTAAGTAAAATTTCAATATAGTGTATTTATTTGTTGCTTACGTAATTCATATCAATTTTATTATCCAAGCGTTTAATTAAAAACATAATTCACTAAATTAGGCATTACACAAAGTTATTTTACGTTACACAAGTAAGTGCTTATTATGACACCTAATTTTTGTTTCTTTTATCAGCCATTTCTAAAGTTTTACCAATAAATAAATAAATTTGAGTACTGTACACCCAGAAAGGTTTTAAAAGAGGGTATTGTAGAGCAGTAATTTCTTTTTGAGACGTATGATTGATTTAGAGTGAACAAACCTGTATAGTGCTTGAAATGTAAGTTTAGTTGAAGCCTTTTTGTCTTGATGTAGTGATTCCAGGTCAGGCGTTGATCAAAATGAAGTCCAAGATAGCGAAGAGTAGAATTTTTCGGGATAGGTGCATTATTTAAGAACAAAAACTGTACCGGTTGTTTATTTAGAGTAAATATGATGTGAACAGACTGCCAAATATACCTTCTTTTTTCAGATCTTCAGCCAGTTGTCTACGAAATTTAGGTAAATACATAGTTTTTTACTAAATACACAAGTTTTTTTGACAACAGCAATAATTTTTTAGTTTATTTAGGCCTAATATAAAAATAACCAGGCTTTATAAAACCCTAATATAACTTCAGATAAAGTTATTGCATGGCAAAAAAATCCTGAGTGTCTAAATTAACTCCGAATTATTAATTAACATAAGCAAAATACACTCGTATTTCACATGAGCATCTAAATGTTGTGCTAGAGCAACCATGTTAGTTTACTACGAATGCGGAACTTTTAGAGGAACGGCTAGCTAATGACTAGCCATTTTACACAACCCGCGCTGAATTTAGCTTTTCGCATCTCTTTTGAAATATGTCTGATACTTACATCATCTGTTTAGTACTACTTTTGGCTGCAACAACTAGCAACAAACTGTAAAATTTATGAACCGAAAACTCTGTAAAATAATATATTCTCAAAACGTTTATAAATTTTCATTGTGACCATTAACAGTAATGTAATTTTATTTCGTAATTAATAACTGTGTATTTAAATTTTATTAAAACTAATGCGTTTCTTAAATGTGACTTCATAATTATGAGTAAATATATTTAAAATTAATGCTTTCATACCGCAGTGGTAAGAAAATAAAATATTTGCATTCTTGAAAGCTAATTTTCAAATTTTTTCCCAATTATAACTATAATCTACCGTTCTTGCACAACTAAAATTTTCAATGTAATTGACTAACGTTAACAAATAATGTGATTAATTTTCTTTCTCTTTATTTAGAAAATTTACAATCTGTTAGAAACAATCAGTGAATTTGATTAAACAAAATTTGGAAAAAATTAATATAGTAAATAAACGAGAGTGAAGACACAGTGTAGCATTAAGTATAGCATTTAGAACACTGTGATGGACAGTTAATTGCAGCACTACGTTAATTGATGAAATCCCGGCTCCGTCGACTTTTTAGTCGTCTTATTACCCTATTACCCACCTATTACTATCACCCACGTTTCACTCCCGTATAATGCTACACTCCAAACATAGTGTTTTAAAAAATCTTTCCTAATCTGTAAGTCAATGTTTGTAGTCAATAACCTGTTTTCATTTCAAAGGCTTTTCTAGCTTGAGCAATTCTGCTCTTGTTATCACTTATGCTTCTACGACCCTTTGTTATTTTACTCGCTAGATAGCAGAATTCCCCAGCATCCTGTATGGTTGCGTTGCCTACTTTTAAATTTCCCATCTCTTCTAAACCACTTTTGCTGCTGCACAACACTTTCGTTAAAAACAAATATACAAGTATAAATTTATAAAAAATAAGTAGATTACTTGAAATGGAAATAAATTTAAAACAAAAACAATTATTATCGCCTCACCATCACTTGCATTTACTTATTTATTATAAAATTTCAAATATAAAGGTAAATAAAAATTGTTTTTAGTAATACTTTAAGCATTATCGTTAAGTGACTGTCAAGGGTCTATGGTAAACTTTTATTAAAAGTTAATAGTTTAAGGTTTCTGCCCATAACTGACAGGTGGAGTGTCAAATTATTTACACTCAATCTGTTCGTTGCAGGGCTAAAATAAATAGTTCTGTTTCTTATCACATGGTCAGCCAATTAAATGACTGAATCATTTAAGAACAGAAGAGGTAGAGGTGTAAAAGACACTAGTCAGAGTTACCTCCTCTGAAAGTAATGAATTTCGCTATACAGCCAGACCCTGTGGTGAATGAAGTGAAGGTGTCATTTGCAAAGTGGAAAATATGTGCTTTACAGAGGGCTCGGCATGCTGATAAGCATACTTTTCTATTCAGTGAGGAAGGCAATTGTAAACCACCTCATTCCTTGGTTTACTTAGTAAAACCTCTACAGGTTCAAACCAGTCTTTTGGCTGATGACCTAAACAACAACAGTTTAAGGTTTAATCAAATTACATTTATTTTTGTTTTTAAAATGTAATTCTCACTGTTACGACTAACAGTATAGTTGTAAATATTATTTAGTTGATATTTTAATATAAATATTTTGAAATTTAAACTTTTCATACCTTTTTCTGTAATACATAAATGTAAAAGCCCTTGCTCACTCACTCAATTACCACAAATTCTCTTCTTTGAAATTACAGTAGAACCTCGATAGCAAGAGTCTCATGAGGATTTGGGAAACAGTCTTGTTACCGAGGGACTCTTCTAGTTGAGGTCTGTGTTATCAAGGTTGACTAAAAGTTGTGCTTTCAAGATCTTTTGAGTCACTGACCGTGGGAAAGATGTACTGGGAAGGTTGAACTCGTTCTATAAAGGTTCCATTAAGTAAAACGACGTACTGCTAAGGTTAAACTCGTGGTATAAATGTTCGTTTTTGCAAAAAGAACTTTAAAAAAAAGTTTGTAACCCTAAACAAACATATAAATATATTTTTTGTACCTTCCCAAAGAGCTATAAGTATGAAAATCAGTATTAAAGACATCCAGTAATATTTTTATAAATTTCCCCGGGAAAAGCAATGCAGCAGTTTATTTAATTCACCACACCGGTGCTACCAATTAATTGCTAGTTTACCTATAAAGTAATCGAAAGGATGAGAAAAAGCAGCTTAGGCTAACCTTTTGTATGGAAGCTGTACTTCGAATTATGTATGTACATAACATGTTTGAAATAGGTTAAAACTTTATCGTTTCATAATTATTATTACTTTCTTTCATTATTACTATAAGTAAATTTATGAATCCGATGAATTTTTAATTGTAGCTACCGTAAAATTTGTAATTAATATTGAAAAACAGAAATTATTACTTTTATACAATGTTTTTCCACGTAATTTCCTGCATTAGTAATTAAATGTTCTTAAAATTTGTTCCATGCTATTAAATTTTACCGGGTGTAACGAAAGAAGAGTCACGCTTTACGTAATTTTCCTGCTTTTTACTGCAGGAAAATATTACTGAAGATACTACTCCATTTATAAACCTACTTAGTTATCTTCTTGTAAAATAAAACACGTACTTCCAGTAACAAGAGGAACATGTTAAAATTTTTATTAATATATAGGTAATGTTTTGTTATGTAATTAAAGAGCATAAATAGCAAAGGTTTTTGAATATAAAAAACATAATAACGTATGTAATTAACAAAAAAAAAATTGCAAAACAAATACGGCATCAAAAATTATTTTATTTTATTATAATTAAAATATAAATAATAAAAAATGGAAGTAATTTTATAAAAAACAATTACGAACCACGTAATTACAAAAAAAATCAAGTTGAATATTAATTAGTGGTAATTTACCACTAAAAAGTTGGTAATTTTATCTTAATTAAATTTAAATAATGTATTAATTTAATGTATTGTACTTGTATTAATTAATTAATACAATTAACATAATTATATCTATTATACAGTTAATATATTAATGTATTGTAATATGTACGCAATGTATTAATTTAATAATATTGTTTTTTTTTTGGTAATTTTATTATTTTAAGGAAATATGTTACAAGGGTTGCAATTGAATCAGAGCCGGCTAGATTTTATACTACAAGACTTTTTGTTTTTTATCACTAATGTGTGAACGTTTTAATCTCTTTAATTTAAGAACAATAATCAACCCTGTGACCGAATTAGGTGAGGATATTGGTGTATAATGAAGAATTACAGATTCAAGCCGACCATTTTTGAGAGGAGTGTGTGTGACTATTTGAACCTAAACCATCAAAACACACCGGTAACCAGTAATTAATATTCAAATCCGTATAAAAGTATCTACAGTTTGTAAAAGTTTAGAATGGTCTACTTGTAAGATGCGCAGTAGATCTGGGGCAGGTTCTTGCTCATCAAGTTGGGCAATTGATGTGACAAAAGGGGAAGAATTTCACATGGTTGGACAAAACCGGTTGTATAGTACTTATATAGTAGGCGCTCCTACTCTCTCTTACACACACACACACGCAACAATCACATACTTCTCTCTAAAATGCAGCAGCAATATTGCTTTCAACTTGGTAGGTATGGAGGGGCAAGAGAAGCTACATGCGCAACGTAGACCATTCTAAACTTTTATAAGCTGCACCCTCCTACCTTTACTACGTTGAACCACGGAATCAACTTCCTTTCCGAAAATAAGTTGTTAAACAGCTAACTCTCGGGGGTGACTATAAACTAGACCAACCGGTTTAATCTTTTAAAGTCAAATCAACAGCTTGGTCATTAGCAACTACTGTAGGTTTTGGTACTGTAACGGTGGGTTTTAACGTATTCAAATTTCCAGACCCTAGCCAGGAATCGAACTCAAAACCTTCCGCTGGGTAGACTAACGCGCCAGTTACTACACCATGGGGGCAGCTATAGTAAATTTTGTTTTTCATACGAAACATTAATTGATGAAGTCCGATATTTATTTCTATTAATTTCGTTAGTGATTTTAATAAAAAAAATTAATTTTGTGTTATGGTTGGTTCTCAATCTAATACGAAGAGTATTTAAGAAATAATTAATTAAATTGTTTTAATAAATATCTTTTCATATTTTATACCATTTTTTTGAGAACTAATGACGGCCTTCTAGAGTTTCTATAGTATAAAAGCTTCAGATATAAAACTTTTAAGAACAGTAAATTTATATTCTATAAGAGATAGGCTGCATAATGTGAACATCCATGAAAAACTGGGATTGAAGTAAATCCATGTATGAGTTACGCAAAAAAAATTGTAACGTTAACGGCATGTGAACGAATTTTTAAAGAGTGCCTTCCAGAGATGACATTACAAAACGGTCGAAAAAGATTAGGGCGTCCATGGAAACGATGGAGTGATACCTTGAGGTAGTAACAGAATACTTAATATTTATGTGAAAGTGTTTCTTTAAAGTGGTTTTTATAGCTCTGCTCTTTGAAACGCCTTGAAACATAATCTCCCTAGCTTGAAGCCATTTTTTTTAAATTTATTTGTTTTCCTGCTATTCAAAGAAAAGGATAACAGCAAGAAAGTTACAGTAAACATTTTTTAGGTTGTACGCCACAAGAGGCTCTAAGAACCCCTCAGAGGGAGATGGATGAAGTCATATACTTATATCGTAAGATTCTTTTTTTTTGTGGATGCAGGTACTAAATTAAACTTTTCTGTGTTGAGAAACTGAAAATGTATTTAAAGTACCTTTTTACTTTTCTAATACCCGGTAAACAATATTCGCACATGAAATGCATAATAAATTGGAAATATATCGCTTTCATCAAGTAACGTTCTACATAAATAAAAACAATAATTATTTCTATCATTGTGTTTTTAATAAACAACAATATTAAACATACTACAATCAGAAAATTAATAATGATAAGAATTCAATAATATGTACAAATATTAAAAAATTTAATTCTAGCACACACAGTGAACATAATAAAAAAACTCGTATAATTCACGGATTTATTATCATCTAATGACTGAATCATTCAATCTAATTAGGCGTACGATAAAAGAAAGCTGCATATGATTGTTGCAAGTTACAACAGCTGTTTTAAGCAATAAAGTAAAAGATCTCGTTGTACGCATGCGTGAATTCTTTTAAATACGTACATATCATTTGGTTTTTTTAAAGTGTGAGATTTAAACTCGGACCAAGAAGTTCCTATGCATTGTAAGAAAATTATTAATAATATATATTTCGTGCCAATACCGACTTATACAACAGAAATGAAGTTTACGAGAAGTATGCCAGGGAATACAAGAGGAAGCTTGAAGAAGGGTAGGCTGACATGAAATAGAGTCTTCATGTATATAAGTATAAAAAAAGACAGAATATCTTGTTGTGAATACAATTGCTGGAAATCCGCGATTAATTAATTGCTCTTCAAAGTCGAATGCTACGTTCTGATCTACTAAAATGCAGATGGAAACGAATAAATTATTGACTGCGTTTGTACTGGAGCCAATAACTACATATCGTATTGCTGAGTGCTGGTAAATGAGATCCAGGAATAAACAATGGCCTTTTCAAATGAGTGATGGCACACTGATCCGTGCGTTATTCATCCGTGCGCAGTCTAGTTGACTACATTTGATTCAGTACACAGTATTCGCAGTACATATTTTTGTACTATATTTATATACTATATTTACTATATATAATTATATTAGGCCTACATATTTTAAAATGCAAAGAAAATATATCGATAGATCTGTTAATTAGTTATGCATACAAGAAAGCCTGTAATAAGGAATATAAATAAATAAAATCTTATTTGTCAGCGACCAAAAATGGAATAGACATAGAGTAATCAAATAAATACGTATAGCCTATAGGCCTACATTAAAAAACTATTTTAACAAACAATTGAACATTTTTTTTAATGGTTTTACTAGAAAATAACTAGGAAGTTTAATTAATTACTACTTAAAATTTACTAAAACTGTACATTGGCATTCCATGTCTGTCATTTATACTACTATACAATGTTATATATCTAATGTTATAATTCTACACAGATTACATTTGAAGAGCATTATTTTTTATAAGATAATTTAAGATCTCCTGATCAGAATATAGTAGATGTTTTATTTTAAGAAAACCCCTTTTTCTTCCCGATCACAGTTTTATAAATTTATTTTATAAATGTATAGTTTTATAACTGTATTTTGGAATCTCATTTTAGATGGTAATTTGTTTAAAAACCCAACGGTAGTGAATTCCGTTCGAGAACTTTAAAGTTCTATCTTTTTCAATTCTGTAGTCATCGTTGTGGCGAGTTTCATTGTTATGATTGTACTTATGTTTTGTAAATAACACTGTGCGAATTTCCTTTTTCGCGAATTTTAAAATGGTTTATAAATAAAGAGATGGTAAGAAGAGAACATTGTATTTAACAAACAATATTTAGCAAGAAATGGCTTGGGATGTTTGAGATAATTCTAACTGGGTATTTTTGTATGCGAAAAATCTTTGTTCGGTTGAGTTGCCCCCCCCCCTGCTTAACCCCATACCTGAGTACAGAGTGGAATAACGCAAAATATGTAATTTTTGTCTTATTCCGACAAGATTTTCCGGAGATTTTGGAAAATAAAACACACTGAGCGAAGACGGTACAATAGGTACGCTATGTGATTTCCAGGTTAGGTTCGGATCTACGTAAACGCTAAGACCTAGGTGTCCGTTCCTTTCAAATATTTCCGTTCAAAACGATACTTGGTAACAGAGTTATCAGATGTGAAGTAAAAGGAAATTGAATGTAGTTAGTTTTGTTTATATTTAATTCTAATTTATTACAAGAGAACCATTCACACATTCTGTTTATTTCGTTATTAGTTGCCGTTTTAACTGCTCTTGTAATCAGCAAACATTACAGTAACGAAATTTGATAGAAAATATGGAGATTTTAATTAATTTAATTATAAATTTATTAATTTATTTAATAAATATAAGTCTCAATAGAGGGACAAGAATATACCCCTGTGGTATTCCGCTAGTAGAAAATTTACAGTTTGATTTAAATGAACCCGTTTTGGGTCCATCAATCTCCTCACACTGTGATCGGTTTTTAAGAAACGACTCGATTAATTTTACAGAGCTATTGCAGTAAAGTGTTTGATACGCGTAGTATTTTAATTTCCATAATAAAATTGGGTGAACTAATAGGTCAAATGCTTTTTTAGATTAGTAAAAATTGCTTAAACTAATAAATTTAGGCCAAGCTGTCTGAAAATTGTGTCTGATAACTTAAATAAAGCTGGATATATTCAATAAGTCAGGAAAGACCGCTTTTTTATGAGTAAATAGAGGAGTACAAGACAGAAATAACAGGGCGCCCGGACGTAACATCCGTGCATCGCACGGACCATGTGCCATGGACAACTTTACATCGTCCGGTTCGGGCGTTCGCACGGATGATATAGTCCGTGCGATCGCACGGACCATGTGCGCCTAGCCTTAGAGAGGAACTAGTTGTGAAGGTCGTGTAGGGTCTCCTGAGTGGAGAATGTCAGAAATGAAGATAATGAAACATATCTGTTCTCAGAATACCATAACATACAGAATAAAAACCAGCAGCCAATTTTTGGTCTGGTATTGGCATGACCAAAAAATGGCAGTGGATAGATGTTCCCAAAGCTATTTTATTTTTGATCCACTAAAGAAAAGGAAAATCCAGGGAGTTCAAAAAGCTATGTTCCCAAGGAATTTCAGAAAAAGGTGACTTGGAAGACCAAAGTTCGACGTTCCAAAGTGGACAAACGTTTCTGGTTCAAATCCTAGTAAAGTTAAAGACAGTGGTTGGCCATGTACTTTTATGGCTGCGATTCAGTAAACCATACTTTCCTAGGAATGATCGGCCTGCGCCTATACAAGACTACATCTCATTTACAAGTCATACACAACATCAGCCTCATCTCGTTGGGTTATAGGGTTGCTAATTGTTCTTAAATTGAACAGATTGCAAAGTACACGCATTAGGGATAAAAAGAATTAAAGATAATAAAAATTCATAGAAAAAATATTACATTAAAATTTATTTCCCATTACACACCGATTACAATTTTGATGAAACTGTATAAAAAGCGTTAAAATCTTATTTCTTTCTTTAACAGGAAAAAATAATATTAGATTTCTTGATCTTTGTCAGGGGGTAACTGAATCGTGTCGCAGAATTAAAAGGTCGTCCGTTTCAAAGCTGTGAAATGTGAAAGTATAAATGGTCTTAATAATTGAGGTTTGTAACGGTCGTTGTAATTACTGTGGATGGGAAAGATAAATTAACAGATGGTGTTTTGGAAAACGAGTAAATGGTACTGAGGGAGAGTGAGGAGAAAGAAAATGGAAAGAGGGATGGAATACAATTTCAGGAGAAGGGGAAAGAATTCCGGTGACGCAAGGGAAAGGAAGAGCAATTCCGGGAAAGAGAAGAAGAAGAAATGAACAGACGAACGGTCTGGTGTTTCTACTACACAGGACCAATTAAAACAGAAGAATTTAACATATCTTTGATTCTAAGACAAACCGATTATTAAAGTACAGTTCATTCGGGTACCATATTGCCTGCCATCTTTTTCGCTTTATAAATATTATTGAAAAAGTTTTAAGATTAAATTTATAAGAATATAAAAAAATATCCATTCTTCGGCTGAATATTTATATCCTTCCAATCCTATTAAAGTTAAGGCCTTATGCTTTCAGTATTCCTTTTTTTATTGTAATTGAATTAAGTATATCGATTTCTTTTAAGACATTTTTCTTTTTGTACTGCTGTACCTTAATAGACAATGATAGGTTATCACGAATAGCATCACAATTTATATAGAAAGGGTAAAAAGAAATTATTTTCGTTTGTTTTACTAATTCATAACAATCCTGAAAAAATGACGATTTCGAATAAAGTACCACAACCTTAATATTATGGATATTTCAAATTTTTTTCTAATTACAGAAAATCTACAACGTTGTAACATTATAAATGTGATATTCTAGAAAAAACTACGGTAATAAATTATTTAATTTTAAGAAAAATTATTTAGTAAGAAACTCGTGAACCACCATAACCCATTGATCTCAAATCTGGCTACGCAGACTCTCCCAGACAATCCAATAAGACGTCTGAAACGTCGATGGAGCCGGGACCTCATCTATTAACGTACTACTGTAATTGACTATCCATTACAGTGTTCTAAATGCTGCACTTAATGCTACATTTATCTATTTACGTCGGAGTTGTGTCACTGGACTGTGTCTCCACTCACGTTTGTATACCATGTTAACTTTTTCCAAATTTTGTGTTATCACATTCACTGATTGTTTCCAACAGATTGTAAATTTCCTAAATAGAAATTTAAAAAAAGTTTAAGAAATTTTTTTATTGTATGAAGTGGTGTGTATTGAACAAGGTAATGGATTACGATAAATAAAATATTTCGAAGAGAAATCTCGGAAGTAGAGACTAGAAAAACGTTTATTTTTATATTTTTATTCCTTCTACCATGTTCCAGTCAAGCGGGGATGTGTGGATTAGTCTAAAATGTTTAAGAAAATATGAGGCCGCAGGTGTAAAAACAATTAGCACTTTTGAAGTGAGTTAATATTTAGATACGTGTGAATGGAATTAGTGTTATAGGGCTATTTAGAAATAGTGTCGTTATGGAACAAGTTCTGAATTACGTTAGTAGCGTGTGGGCATGCGGGTGATTTAAAGTGGTTGTGGGAAGGTAAAACGATTGTTTTGATTGTTAAATTACAGCACCTTATTTATTTATAGTCGAGCTCAGTTAAGCTTTAACTTTTTGTAATTAATTAATTGAAGTAATCTTATTGTAATTTGTTAGTAGTTTTAAGCCTAATCATAATTCTAATCCTTGATTGTGTCAATAAACAATATTGTTATAATTTTAAAATATTTTTGTTTATTAATATTATACCCAGATCCTGAAATCAACCTAAGCTTAGGTGATTCAATACTATATTGAATAATAGAATAATAATTTACTTTATGAGTTTTGTGTGTCATGAGTGAAGAAACCTAACATCACGAAAGTTCCGATTCGTTGCAATAAAATAAGATATTAAATTCAAAACAAAGCAAACTTTATTCAAAGTTTTAGCACAAATTTTCGAATTATGCTTTCAAAAATTCAGTAGGGCACTCCTATGTAAGTAGGTTGCTAAAATATCCTTCTAACTGGTACAAAAGAGAGTGTTCTAGAACCTTCCAAACAGGTTTTCTTAAATTTTACAGCCACATGGGACCACTTACAATCAATATTTGGAGTTTATTCTGGGCTGCTCTTCTCTTTGTTCAGTATTTTTCGTATTTTCAGATCTTGGTTTTCTTTCCTTACCTAAATAAACCATCTTTCCTCTTGTTTCCTCTTTAAATTTAAATCTTGTATTTTTATCGATAAGTAAGTCAGCTGTTTACGGAGAACGAAGGATCCTTGTTCTAATCCTAGTAAAGATACAGTATTCAGATGAGCTAATGTCCCCTAGCCGTGGGAGTGAGAGAATGTATAACGGTCTCACTCGCACAAGCCATACGCGCCGTTACAATAACATTGTCTTTAATTTTACTCATTGTTGTGAGCAAGCGTTTATGCAAGCAGTAAACTAACAAGCACGATAACGGCTGTAGTATGTTTTCAGATTTGGATTATAACGGTAAAGACCTTTGAAAGCATGTGTAGTTATGTCACATATCTCCCTCTCACTCGCTCGGCTATGGAACATTAGTTCGTCTGATACCTATAGTTAGTTTTATACGGATTTGAATACTAGACAGTGGTTACCGGTGAACTTTGATTTTTGGGGTACGATTAACCATACTCTTTCAAGAATGGTCAGTCTGGGTTCGCACAAGACTACACCCCATTAACACTTCATACCCATCATCTTTATCTCATTGGGCTATGGGGTTTCTTATTGTTCTGAATTTAACAGATTGCAATATACAAAGGTTAGGTACTAAAAAACAGTTTGTTTGATCTTGCTGAGACCAGATAAAATTTAATAATTTACTTTATAAAATAATAAATATTAACAAAATAAAATCTGTTATACAGTAAAATTCCGATTATCCGAAACCCTTTCAACCGTAACCCGCCCGAAACGGATCCTAAGTCCTTGTTTTTTGATTTTGGATTACTCAATTTTAATATTGTGTATACGCAAAGTACATCATGTAAACAATATGGCCGCCTCCGTAGTGAAGTGGTTATTTAGTTATCCATTTCAGCATTTAATAAAAGAAAGAAAGGAAACGTACAGCAACTGCATGCTGGGAATTTGAGCTGCAAAAAGACAGGTTAACATGATTTAAAAAGGCCTTAATCGTTCAAGAGAAGATCAATACTAAGCAATGTTAAATAATTTTCCTTTTGTAGTCCACATTTATCCGTCATATTTTTTACATATTTTTAATAAATAATTTCAACAATTCGGCCAATAAATTTTATTTACTATTCAAAATATTGTACACGTACAATAAATTATTTATTCTTCTTCTTCTTCTTCTTCTTCTTTCAGGGTATAGGCGAAACGCCTGTTCCGATCTCAAAGGGTTTATTTGTTAAATGTTGTTACATGACCATCGCTTCCTTGGTTTTCCAACATCTCTTCGACCAACTGGCTTATATTGCCAAACTTTTTTGGGAATTCTTTCATCATTATTTATTATTAAATTATTTATTATTAAATAAATTTGGTCTTTCAAATTTTAGTAAATTACTATTGGGGTAATAATTTATTTGGAAAATTAAGATAAATATAAATCTTAAATTTGATTTTTCCCGAGCCTAAATATAATTTTCCTCTTAAAGGAATGTACACTTTATATTCAAATATGGTAGCTGAATTTGTCGTAAATACTAGAAAACTAAGAGAAAGTTAGGAATTGTTCAAGCATTAACATATTTAATTATATAACATTTCTCTCACTCAAACAGTCCCTGACTACTTCGTTTTCTCAATT